>CM028379.1:24276040-24310627 GCA_013146195.2 Codonopsis lanceolata | reverse complement strand
TGAAAGTGAAATTATTTGGAAATGCCCTAAATTATGCCTATGGGATATGTGTGAAAGTTGTTATGTGTTGTATCTTTAATATTGGACTATATAAGGATCATGAATTGCATTAAATTGTTTTAGGTGAATTTATACCTTGTTGAACCTAGAATTGACCTAGGTCAAGGCGTTTGCACATAGCTTCAATTCTCCAAATTTGGGAATTTAGAGCAAAGACTCAATCCGAGTCGACTTAGGAATATTTGAACGTGTTAAACTCTAGTTTCAATCCTCTACTAAGTTTGAACATCGCTTGACTTGGTTTACTCAAGTATGAGCTGGTTGATTGTTTATAACAAGTTGTGAAAGATTGGTTTGTGCAATTTAATTGCCTTGATATATGTTTATGGTAGAGATTAACCCCCTACTTGGTTGGTCGAGTTCGCCTTGTCGAATTCGGTCCTTAATTGGTTTAAGTCAAGTAAATATCTACTTGTGCATTGCATTGAGTCCACGGCATTATATGGTTTGTTTATCAAGTCGTGGTGGGACGATGCACGCCTTCACGAATTATGGGATTCGTGCTCGCTATGGATCGCCGCACCTGACTCACACACCCCTCCACCGTGGGCCGCAAAGGGAAGTAGCCCCTTTGCCGTGACGCTATGCCGCATTGGCTTGCTATTGAGATCGAGTAGCACTCGACGATAGTCGATGAATTCACATAACATCGATGGCACGAACCGAATGTAATGTTTTGCAGAGCTATTTACGCGACTATCATATCCTACTTGTATGATTTACTTTACGCACTTATGAATAAGGTGCTAAGTGTTAAATGATGATAATATGCCATAATTGTGATAAATGTCATGCTATAACATGAACATGCATATTTTGGTAACTTACTAAGTCTTTCGACTTACCCTATTTGTTTGCTTTGTTTTCCTTAGATCAAAGCCGAGGAGACGCCCCACGCTAGATTCACGTGCTCGCTTGGACGCTAGAGCGAGGTTGCTCTTTTGGACTTTAATTGATTAATCTTTTATTTTGAAAGGATTTGGGAAGCAAGTCATGTAGACTTGGCTTGGGGTTGTATGTTGTAGTAACTTAAATATTTGATACTTGTAATCTTTTGGTATGCCGACTTATATGTCGAGCTTGTTCATATGTGTATGGTTCATCACGCTTTTTCCGCTAAAGCTTGTTTAAAGTATTATTGTTGTTGTCTCCTGCATGTTGTGGCCGCTGAGGTTTTATAAGCATGTGTTAATTGTAGGAGTAGTTGTTGGGTTCCTACTAACGCCGCCGATGACTTGTTTAAATTAGGTTGTTTTTCCCGCCAAGTGTAGCCGAGTTGTTATTGTATGCAATGTTGCGCCACATGAATTTTATAATCCTACTTGTGCATGCTTGTGTTTAACTTGATTATTTGGACGGCACGATTCGATCTCGCATTGGGTCCGGTCGGGTCGTGCAGCTGGTATCGAGCTATAGTTAGCCGTCTGGCCAGATAGGTTCCATGGCCTGGGTTGGTTATTTGTGTGATGATTCTAACGCCGAGTGAATTCTTGTAGGAGTTCGATGGATAATCCTAGGAATGGAAATGGCCGCCAGAGGTAGGCTCAGAGAGGTCCCCGAACCTCGGTGAGGTACCGCCGCTGAGAACCTGGTGGTCCTGATATGGCGTAATACATCCGCAGGTTGTTGGCTTTTCTCGGCCGGGCAGCCGTGGAGGTCAAGCAGAGGAGCACATCACCACCACCTCCACCACCGAGACCGAGGATCGACAACACTCTCCTGAGAGATTCCTTGCCGAAGCCTAGTGCTTGGGAGCCAAACCCGAGGGAGGCCGAAGTGTGGATGGAAGAGATGATCAAAATCTTATCTATGTTGGAGTGTACCGACGAGGAGAAAGTCGACTAGCGACGTTTAAGTTTAAGGGAGCCGCCGAGCATTGGTGGAATGTATTGAAGGAAAGTTGGGAGATGCAACAAGTCCCTATCACTGGGCTAATTTTCGAGGGAATTTAGGAGGAATACGCACCTGATGTGGTTCGCAACCAAAGGGAGAAAGAATTCTATAATCTTGAGCAAGGTACCATGATCGGGCGGAGTATTTCGCGAAGTTCACCGAGCTGAGCCGTTATTGCACGTATTTGATTCCTACGAGGCTCTGAGACACATAAGTTTGTTAAAGGGTTGAGGACCGAATTTAGGAAGCAGATTCTAGCACTTAAGCTCACCGACATCTGACCGCAGCTGATAGAGCTTATGAGGTCGAGCAAGATATCGAGGAGCACCGAGTCAAGAGTAATTCGGTAATGCACGATGGCTACTCGTAACACTAATCGTGAAATAATTCGGTAGCGTAAGGGGATACCAAGGGAACCGTGGATAGAGAGGTGGAGGCCAAGGTAGCCACAGCAGTGGTGCAGGTGGTAACAATACTTCTTCTACTCAAGCAAGGGTCTCGTGAATGAGACTATGATTTGTTCGCTCCGCTGTAAGTCGGCACACACACCGATAGGTGCCGGGCAAAGACCGGAAGTGTTACATTTGTGGAGACGGGACTCACATGAAGAGAGATTGTCCCAAGTTTAAGGCCAATCACCGTGGCGCGGCAGCCAGCCTGGGCTAAGAGATGGGATGGTAAACCGGGTTCAAGGTCGTGTTTGCGCTTGATCCCGCGAGGTTCGGGGTCTACGGCAAAGGATAGGAGGTACTCTTCTATATTTCGATCATAAGGCTCGAATTCTCATAGATCCGTGGTCTTCGATTCTTATGTTGTTTCGCACTTTGTTGAGAATCTTTGCGCATTGCCTCAATCTTGCCATACTTGCTTGAAGTGTCTACCCCGCCGGGAATATATGCTTGCCTCAAGTGTTTAGATCTTGTGATGTTTTGGTGGGTGACCACACTTGCATGCGGACTTGGTAGTTCTCCCATACGTGATTTTGATGTGATTCTGGCATGGACCGGTTATGTGCTTATCATGCTATAGTTGATCGCCATAGAAGAGGGTTACTTTTTATATGCCGGTGTGCCCGACTTATTTTTTTGTGGGTGATCAAGCCGAGTGACTTGCATTTCATTTCTGCACTAAGGGCTAGAAAATTGTTGTCTCAAGGGTGTACGTTATCTTGCCTCGTTGTTGATAAGAAGAGGTCTTCGCCGAGTTTAGAGGAGGTTCCTGTAGTATGAGTTTCCCGATGTGTTTTCTACCATCATGCTATGCCGCCCGATAGAGAACTAGAATTTTGTATTGAGCTTATTCCGGGACTTCACCGATTTCTAAGGCACCGATAGATGGCGCCCGCTGAGCGAGAGTTGAAAACTCGCCTGCAGAACTCCTAGAGATTGGTTTTATTAAACCAAGTGTGTGGGCGCACCGGTCTTATTTGTGAGGAAGAAAGATGGGAGTTTGCGGTTATGCATAGATTATCGCTAATTGAATAAGGTGACCATTAAGAATAAGTATCCTCTACCCCACATTGATGATCTTTTGACCAATTGCAAGGGTCTATCGCCTATTCTAAGCTTGATTTATGCATGGGGTTACTATCAATCAAGGTTAGAGAGGAAGACATTCAAGACGCCGCACTAGATATGGGCATTTTGAATTGCGGGTGATGCCGCTTGTTGACGAATGCGCCAATGTATTTATGGACTTGATGAACCGTGTCTTTCATAGTTATCTCGATTGTTTCGTGGTAGTCTTCATCGATGATATCTTAGTGTATTCGAAATCTCTGAGGAGCATGAGAAACACTTCGAGGATTGTCTTGTCTATTCTTCTCGAGAGAAATGCTTTATGCGAAGTTTAGTAAATGTGCCTTTGGCTTGAGGAAGTGTCCTTTTGGGGCATATCATTTCTAGCCCGAGTAGCGTTGATCCTTCTAAAGTTGAAGCGGTGACTAATTGGAAGAGACCTAGTTTAAGCACGAGGTTCGAGTTTCGGTTCAGCCGGGTTATTACCGAAGATTTATTGAGGGATTTTCTGATGTGACTCCTATGACGAAATTGACGCAAAAGAATGTGCCCTTTGTTTGGAGCGAGAAATGTGAAGTTAGTTTCAAGAGCTTAAGAAGCTGCTGACGCCGGCACCTATTTTGGCTTTCGCTTGAGAGATAATTTTGTGATTATGTGATGCTTCTAAGGAAGGTTTGGGATGTGTGTTGATGCGTAATGGTAGAGTTATCGCCTCGCGCCGAGGAAGTTGTCGATTCACGAGCGTAATAACTACCCGACACACGATATGGAGTTGGCGCGATTATTTTCGTTGCATAAGTGGAAACATTACTTGTATGGAGCTAAATTTGAGATCTTCACCGACCACAAAGTTTGAAGTACTTGTTTTCCCAAAAGGAGTTGAACATGAGGCAAAGAAGATGGATGGAGAAACTAAAAGACCACGACAGCACTATTTTATATCATCCGGGAAGGCGAATGTAGTAGCGATGCCTGAGCAGAAAGTTCACATGTCGTGGTATGATGGTTAGAGAATGGAAGATGTGGAGGACTTAGAGATTGGAGTCCTAGTGTTTATGATAAAGGTGTGATTTTCGCGAATGTTCGATACACCCGCTTTTGTTTGGAAAGATTAAAGAAGCAGCAAAGGATGATCCTAATTGAAGAAAATTTTGATGGGTTGGCCGAGAATGTATCGCCTCGATTTTGTGACTAATAGTGAGGGTGCTTTGACATTTCGAGGTCGAATTTGTGTTCACTTCTAATGATGACTTGAAGAGGTTGGTTCTTGATGAGGCTCATAAATCGAGGTATACCATTCACCCTGGGAGCACGAAGATGTACTTAGACTTGAAAAGACAATTTTGGTGGAAAGGCATGAAGAGAAATTGCGGAGTATGTGTCAAGGTGTTTGACTTGTCACAGTTAAAGCCGAGCATCGAGGCCCGGGACTTCTACAACCATCGAGATTCCCCGAGTGGAAATGAGAGTTCATTACTATGGATTTTGTGACAGGGTTACAGCTTGTGAAGACGCGAGAGGATTTAATGCTTTGGGTTATAGTCTACGATTGACTAAGTGCGCACACTTCATTCGATAGCTATCACTTATTCGTTGACTCGCTTGGCGCCTTTGTACATCCAGAGATCGTGAGACTTCATGGCGCAACGTTAGTATCAGTTCCGATAGAGATCCGAGGTTCACATCCGATTTTGGCAAACGTTGCGAGAAGCTTTGGGGACCAAATTAGACTTCAAGACAGCTTTTCATCCATAAACGACGGTCGATCCCGAGCGATTGATTCGCATTTTGGAGGACATGCTTCGAAGCTTGTGCCGTGGATTTCAAGGGATCTTTGGATTCTCACTTACCTTTAGCCGAGTTTGCGTATAATAACAGCTACCCGATCGAGTATCAAGATGGTGCCGTAGTATGAAGCTTTGTATGGGCGTAAGTGTAGATCGCCAATTTGTTGGGATGAAGTTGGAGAGGCGAAACTTTGGGGTTCCGAGAGTTAGTGCAACAACTGATGGCTGAGAGCGTGAAGTTGATTAGAGATCGCTTTTAGCGCACCGCTCAAAGTCGACAAAAGAGTTCTGGCGGACAATCGAAGACGGGATCTTGAGTTCCAAGTGGGAGATTATGTGTTCTTGAAGGTGACACCGAGAGAGGTACAAGAGATTTGGCAAGAAAGGGAAGCTTACACCGAGGTACATTGGCCCATTTGAGATTCTTGAGAGTCAGTTGGGTCTTAGCGTGTCGCATTGCATTGCCACCGTCCCTTCGGAGACTCATAATGTATTCCATGTTTCCATGTTGCGGAAGTATTTGAAAGATGATACCCATGTACTTGAGTATGAGGAGATCACGTTTGAGCCGGATATGTCATACGTTGAAAAGCCCGTGAAGATTTTGGATACCAAAGAGCAAGTTCTACGAACCAAGAAGATTCCCTTAGTTAAAGTTCTCGGAGGAACCACAACATTGAAGAAGCGACTTGGGAAACTGAAGCGGAGAAGCGTGCGAGAAGCATCCACATTTGTTTGAGAACTTGGTAAGAATTTAGGGACTAAATTCTAAAGGAGGAGAGTGTAACGCCCATAATCTTGCATGTGCATTCTATGCTTGTTTTTATACTTTCTTGGTTGATTGTGAACATGTTTACTTGATTTATAAACGTCTTAGAATCATTCATAGATCATTCTAGAAGTCCATAACATGCTTAGAATCATATAAACTTGTTTGTTGAATCGCCGGTTTGATCGCGTTGAAGTTGGCCTTAGCGATTCCTCTCGTTGCTCGTATTTGCTTCTGTTTCGACGTACGAAGTGTTCGTTGAGTTCTTGGCTTTATATTCAGGTCTTAATCATGTTGAAACAAGTCTCTTTCATGTCCAAGACATTCTAGTTTGAATGGTGTTTGATTGTAGTTTGATTCGTTGTTCATTCGTCGCGTGGTTCGCGCTTGTTCTACCTTGTTCGGTTGTTGTTCGGTGTGTTTCCGACTTCGTTTTGAGTAGGGTTAGACCTTAGAATGGTTGCCCAAAAGTTTGGGACCATTTAGATCAAGTTTAGATCAAGTTTTAGAGATGCGGAGCCGAGGCGCCGATGGGACCTTGCGAGGCGCCCGCCTCAACTGAGAGCAAATTCAAAATGGACCTGAACTGGGAATAGCCTCGAGAATGAGGCGGTCATGGGGAGAAGGTGAGGCGCCCGCCTCACTGCCCAGGCTAACTGCTACGGATTTTTCTTCCCCTGTTTTGAGTTAGGTCGTGAAATGCCTATCCTACCCCCTTTAAACCCCCTCTAAACCCTTCCTAAATACCCACACTTAGTCCTAATCAAGTCCTAGCATCAATTAGAGGTTAATTTAGTTTGGTTAAGTGTTTGATTACTCCCTAACACTCACTAATTGCACTTGAGAAATTCCCCTTGTACCCTTCTCTTGATTGGAGGTATAAATACCGAGTCTTGACCAGATTTTTAGTAAGTCTTTCATTTGTTCATCCTACTTCTACAAGTTAGAGAGAGAGAGAGAGTTGGGGGCTTGAGTTTGAGCCCTAGCTTCATCTTCTTCCTCCGATCCCCAAGGATTCCACCGTTCGATCGCCGCCAAACTTCGGATTCTCGACGGGTGAGACGAAAGGAACGACTTCACCGTTTAGATTTGGATTCTCTTGAGTTTCCACTCAAGCTAGGTAAGTTACTCTTCTTCATTTTAGCTCTCATTGACCCTAAGGAAACAAAGTCTATGATGTGTGAGGTCAATGAGGACACATAATTGCTTCCTATGCTTTCCATTTGGATTTTAAATGTGTGATTTTGCTAGGAGCATGTCTAGGTGAATTTCTTGCCTTTGGGAGTTTAAATTACTCTTTTATTATGTTAATTGAGGTCTTGAACATGTTAGAAAAATGTGTTATGCTTGTTGATGAAAGTGATATTATTTGGAAATGCCCTAATTTATGCCTATGAGATATGTGTGAAAGTGGTTGTGTGTTGTATCTTTAATATTGGACTATAAGGATCATGAATTGCATTAAATTGTTTTAGGTGAATTTATACCTTGTTGAACCTAGAATTGACCTAGGTTGGGTTATGAAGCACATAGCTTCAATTTCTCCAAAATTTGGGAATTTAGAGCAAAGACTCAACGGAGTCGACTCTAGGGAATATTTGAACGTGTTGAACTCTAGTTTCAATCCCTACGAAGTTTGAACGCCGTTTGATTTGGTTTACTCAAGTATGAGTTTGGTTTAATTGATTATAACAAGTTGTTATGAAAGGTTGGTATTTGTGCAATTTAATTGCCTTGATATGTTTATGGTAGAGATTAATACCCTACTTGGTTGATCGAGTTCGCTCTTGTCGAATTCGGTCTTTGATTGGTTTAGTCAAGTAAATATCTACTTGTGCATTGCATTGAGTCCAGCTGGCATTAAATGGTTTGTTTATCAAGTCAGGGTGGGACGATGCGTCGCCTTCACGAATTATGGGATTCGTGCTCGCTATGGATCGCCGCACAGGACTCCACACCCTCCCACTGTGGGCGGTGGGGGAAGTAGCCCCTTTGCCGTATCAGTTAAGTGCCGCATTGGCTTGCTATTGAGATCGAGTAGCACTCGACGATAGTCGATGAATTCACATAACATCGATGGCACGAACCAGTAACAGAATGTTTTGCAGGAGCTACGGAGCGGCCGTGACTATCATATCCTACTTGTATGATTTACTTTACGCACTTATGTGAATAAGGTGCTAAGTGTTAAATGATGATAATATGCCATAATTGTGATAAATGTCATGCTATAACATGAACATGCATATTTTGGTAACTTACTAAGTCTTTCGACTTACCCTATTTGTTTGCTTTGTTTTCCTTAGATCAAAGCCGAGGAGACGTCCCACGCTAGATTCACGTGCTCGCTTGGACGTTGTGAGCGAGGTTGCTCTTTTGGACTTTAATTGATTAATCTTTTATTTTGGAAAGGACGTTGGGAAGCAAGTCATGTAGACTTGGCTTGGGTATTTGTTGTTGTAGTAACTTAATATTTAATACTTGTAATCTTTTGGTATGCCGACTTATATGTCGAGCTTGTTCATATGTGTATGGTTCATCACAGTTTCTTCCGCTAAAGCTTGTTAAAGTATTATTGTTGTTGTTGTCTCCGGCATGTTGTGGCCGTTGAGTTGTTATAAGCATGTGTTAATCGTAGGAGTAGTTGTTGGGTTCCGGCTGTAACGTCGCCGATGACTTGTTTAAATTAAGTTGTTTTTCCGGCCAAGTGTAGCCGAGTTGTTATTCGTATGCAATGTTGCGCCACATGAATTTTATAATCCTACTTGTGCATGCTTGTGTGTTTAACTTGACTATTTGGACGGCACGATTCGGGATCTCGCATTGGGGTCCGGGTCGGGTCGTCACACAACAGATGGCAGAGGATAGAATGATTGGGATTCAAAAAATGCGACATCAAGGGAAATGAGATAGTAATTCAATTCGGGAGAAAAACAACGATACCCTTTTTGAGACCGAGAGTAGCCAAGGAAGATACATTTGAGGGACTTGGGATCCAACTTGGTTATATGTGAATGATGATCCCGAACAAAACAGACGCCACCAAAGGTTTTTGTTGACACGGAAAACAATAAATCGGAAGGATATAAGACATGATAGGGAATCTCCCCCCCCCCCCAAGAACAAAAGAGAGCATCCTATTAATAAGATGACATGCAGTCAAAACTTCATCAGCCCAGAATGGCTTGGGTACGTGCATTTGAAAGCTAAGAGCCCTAGCACTCTCCATTATATGTCGATTCTTTCTCTCCGCTACCCGGTTTTGTTGGGGTGTATCAGTGCAAGAGGATTCATGGGTCATGCCATGATCATGCATAAAAGTGGAGTAAGGGGGTGGAGAAATATTCTTTGGCATTGTCACTACGAAGAATTTTAATAGGCACACCAAACTGGGTATTAATTTCAGCACAAAAACCACAAAAAATGGACAATAACTCGGAACGATTTCTAATTAAAATAATCCAAGTTACACGTGAAAAATCATCCACAAATGTAACAAAATAACGATAACCAAGTTTCGAAACTATGGAGAAGGACCCCAAACATTTTAACTAATTTAAACGGGACACGTGCCCTTTTATTGACCCTAGGAAAGTATGAAACACGATGGTGTTTAGCATACTGACAAGCTTCACAATTTAACGTAGACAAACGAATATAATTTCTTCAAATTCGAGAGGCAAGGATGACCCAAACGACAATGTAGCTGATGTGGAGTAAAGGAAGTAACATTGAACACACAACTGGTGAGAGAACATTATCCAACAATTACAGCCCTCCTGATTCGTAGCCTTTACCAATAATCCTCTTTGTCGTAAGATCCTGAAAGACACAAGAATCAGAAAAGAATGAGGCACTACAGTTGTAATCACGAGTTAATTTAGTGATGGATGGTAAATTGAACGGAAAACCAGGAAGGTAAAGGACATAAGACAAAGATAGAGTTAGAGCGATACTAGCGATTCCACTTCCCTTAACACATGCAACGGACCTATTGGCTAAAGTGACACTAGGCAATATAGAAAAGGTGAAAGAGGACAAAATACCTACATCACCGGTCATATGATTGCTACTAGAATCAATGACCCACTTGTGACTCGAGGAGGAAAGACATGCAGTGGGTTTACCTGAATGAACAAGGGTAGCTGCAGAATAGGAAGACAGATGAGAGACCTGAAACTGGGTATACCTAGCATACTCTTCATCCGACATCATAACCATCTTCCGTTTAGTCTTAAAAGTCATGGGTGTAGACATAGCAAGCAGAACAGAGCCCCAACCAATAGTCTCAACAACAAGAGATAGGTACCAAGGAACAAAACCAGTTGCAGAGTCTCAACACACGTCCAACTCAGAAAAAGAACCACGTAGGTAGACTATTATGACCTGGGTGACTCCGACAAGATTCAAATTCCGACGAAATTTCAGTGATGTACCGACGCATGACCAAAGCTCCAGCGACGGAAATAGGACCTTTGGCTTCGTCTAGACACAGCGAATCTCTCCGGGGGCGCGTAGGTCACAAAACGAACAGGTGGATGGCCAAAAATCTCGACGTACTTCAACTGCTGTAGTACGAGAGCCACTGTCGACTCCTCTAAAACCCTTCCTGCGCACACAACACAACAGCCACACCACGACCTCACCTGGGTTGGCTTGCCTATCAATCAAGGTCGCACACTCCGGCAACACAACGCATCGCACACCCTTGCGATGCAAGAAGAGAACGAGAAGTCTCTACAGTGTCATACGAGAAGAAAAAAAATAAGGAAAAGAAAGAACGAAAAGAGAAGATTACAGTGGATTTGAACAAGTTTGTTATGGAGATTCTAGCTCTGATACCATGTAAGTTAATAGAGAAGAGAAGAAGAATAAAGTATGATTTGGAAGCCGTAACCCTCAAATGATTACGCTGGGGTATTTATATATACATGCATATTATACAGTAATGTTAAAATACCCCTTATTCTCTAACACAAAGTAAGTGACCCGTTCCATTTTTGGGAAGAATAAGCAAATTGTCTTGATGTTCTTATTACTTGTGAGATGAAAGAAAAAGTGGGACCTATGGATTTGACACCACTAAAGAGTACTTCAAGGGCATCAAAGGAACATTATATACAATCAATCATTTTCTTAAAGCCCATATAAAGTCAATAGGGGGAAACATATTTTGGAATGGAGGGAGTACTATTTATAATCGAGATGGAAATTTCTATTCTTAACTCATGCTAGGTTTTCATGGTTAAAATCATGACTAGTTAGGGAGAGGATTTTTCATCTAATTTTAGTATCCGGGATGGAATCATCCCTCTCTCTTACTCACCCACCTCAATGTCACGATAGTCAAATTTGTTGAGGAAACCATCAAATTTGTTTCGTTGCGTAAATGCACCTTTTGGAATAACTAACAGTGGAAAGTAATAATCATATTGCTGGTCTACCAACTAGTTTTTGAAGCATTTGCTGCTCATTGATGTTGGAAATTGTTTGGCTCTTTAAATGAGTTCTGTTTTTTCATTTGACCACTTGTTAGATAGAATGTCCCGGTGGAAGTTCATGAAAAGAAGAAAGAAATAAAAAAAGCTAGAAACAGTTTTTGCTGCGTATGCGGAGCTGAGCATTACAACCATTAATGTAAATGCTTGGTACATAAACATGGGTTTAGTTACATTCCTATAAATTTTGGAATGTGGACAATGATCTTCTGGTTTCAAGCATAATGAAACTGTAGACCTTATGCATTTTCTTTTTGCTGTATGCTTTGGTGTTCAGGTTTTAGTATTCTTTGGAATGGAGAGAGAAAGCCAATTTTTCAAAAATCATTATATTATCATTTCCTTATATTATTGCTGTGCACTTGGATGAGAGAGAATAGAAATTGGTTTCCATCAGTGGGAGAGGAGCATGATTTAGGTTCTGTCAATAATTCTTAGGTGCTAGGGGTAATTTGACTTGTGGCTAAGAGGGCAAGTCAGGTGCGCTAAATATACGAGTATATGACTTGTACATATGATCATTTTCAAATTATTTAGTCTACCAAAGATTAGAACAAATAAGCTTATTTAATATGAGAGAACTGTCACAAAAAGAGAAGAAAAAGTTGTATTTTACTCATTACAAATTGACCTTGTCTGTTTTTTTTCTTCATCTATAAGACCTTGTACAGTATTGAATATATGGTGCTTGCATCTTGGAGTGTGTCTGAATAGTATGTTATGTTAAGTTGCAGTATCAGGTCTCAAACATGCAACTGCTAGCCTGGTTCAGTTTCATTAAGCTCGAGTATCTTCACTGATCGTCCCAGCCTGATTATATATTTATATTCGTATACTTCTCCAACTGATGCAGTTGGCCTTGTATGTATTATCCAGAATTTATTAACACCCAATGCCAAATAAGTTTTGGTTTTAATTTGCCATAAGTGCTAGATTTTCACACAAGGTACAAGTCGAGAGTTCAGTAATCGCTGTACTTGCTCTGGGGAAAATGGGATCTTTGTTTTGCGAGAATAGTGCATCTTGATGTTACTCTTTGATTCTCATTCTTTAGCTGTAATCTGTTTTCAAGGTTGAGAAAAAAAATTCCGCTTGGTGTTGTAAATTTGTAAGGTTTCTAATTTATTGCAGGGCTAGGTTGCATGGATACGGATACGCGGATACGGATTCGTAGATACGAGATACGGGGATACGAGATTTTTGAAAAATTCCGGATACGGATACGTGGGGGTAAAGTGTAAATATTCAAACTATAAGGACCAACATATAAATATACATATATTATATACAAATAAATAATATATACTAATATACTATAATACTAATAATAAAATAATATATACATATATTATATAGATAGCCTTACAACCTAAGGGATACATCTCCTTAATATGCCAAAATGAAAAACAAAGGCTTCGACTTTGACTGAAGAAGGCTTTGACGAAGAGGAAGGTTCGACTGAAGGCTTCGACGAAGAGGAAGGTTCGACTGAAGAAGAAGGCTCCAACTCGAAGTAGGGGCGGCGGCTAGGGTTTGAGGGTTAGAGGCGACGGCGGTGGCTAGGGCTCAAGGGCCAGAGGCAACGGCGGCGGCTAGGGCTTGAGGGTCAGAGACGACGACGAGAGCGAGGAAGAAGCATCGAAGCATCGAAGCTTATGTATGAGGTATGTCGGGTTTGTGAAAATCTTATTTATCCCCCATTTCATCAAGACAAAACGAACGAGTTTTGAGGGGCGTTCCTGGATTCGGGTCGCGTATCCGGGTCAAGTATCCAGAGTTTGGAAAAGTGACAGTTCGCCCCCTGGACGTATCTAGCTGCATATCCCGCGTATCTGCAGCGTATCCGTATCCATCGCGTATCCGATACGCGAGACGCTACCTTCAGAGCGTATCCGTGCATCATAGTTGCAGGGTTAGTTACTTTCTATTTTATTGAGCTTTGTTAAGGGTTCCATAAACCTATTTTTGTAATTTTTTATACATAAATCTAATTGACATTCTAAAAATGGGATAAAAAAACTTAAATCTAACAGAAATATTTGGGTAAAATCCTTGCACCCCTGGGGGGTTTGATTTATACCAATGCCCATCCTTGTTGTTTGGTTAGGTTATGCTAGTCATTTAGTTAAGTACTTTGACCAAGTTAAATGTACTTTTGAGTAGGTTTTCTACGAGATCGTTTTACGGATCCTAATCCATAAGAGAGAGTCACTCTTTCATAGCTGAACTTATAGAAAATAGGGCAAATCGCACCATTGGTTCCTTGATTATGGGTTGTTCAAAGTAATAGTTCCTTATTAATTTTTTGTCAAAATTGGGTCCCAGGGTTTTCAAATTTTCACGTGATCAGCCATTTTAATGAATGTCATTAGTGAAATATCGTTAAGTTGTGCATACGCCTCTCACGTACAGTTGATAAGGGCTAAAATATAAATTTTCAAACATAAATTGTATCACAATTTACAATCGAGCCCCTAGGGTTTAGAAAAAGATTCTAAGACCTCCCAAATTAATGCACCCAATTTAGACCAAATTAATTTGGTGTGCATACATTTAGGAAAAAAGGCATTAGTCTTTTTCCAAACCCTAGGGGCTCGATTGCTAATTGTGATACAATTTATGTTTGAGAATTTGCATTTTAGCCCGTATCAACCGCATGTGAGAGGCGCTTGCACAACTTAACATTATTTCATTAACGACATCCATTAAAAGGACTAATCGCATAAAAAATTGAAAGTTCTGGGATCAAATTTTGACAAAAAAAAGGGAATATTACTGTGAATAACCCTTAGTCGAGAAACCAATGGTGTGATTTGCCCTAGAAAATATAAGGGTATATTCAGGCTGATCCAATTTGAAAAGTTTTCAATCGTTATAGCGCTCATGTTTTTTTTTTTAATCGGAAAAAATCAATTTAGGGATAAAAAACACTATGACGCTCTTAATGAACTTTGAGGTGTGCTACGGATCACTTACTCGATGTGCATCAATTAATGCATTGCGAAGTCTGTGATAAATCAATTTTAATTACCTAATCTAACTTTGCACCGCGCTGCATCAATTTAAATTATCTATTTAAAATGTTGATTCAAAAACAACTTAATTGTCTTTAGATAATTTAAATATATTTTACTTTTTATTTCCTAATTTTATTATTTATGTTTTTAAACCTCAATTTTGACTAGTTTGAAATGCACTTTATTTTATGTTTTACTTTGAAGAGAAACATGGTGTAATCTTGCAACTTCATCTTAACTTATATGCAAGTCTCCATTTTCCAATTTTTTTCTTTTAATTTAAAACATGATGCTCCCTTTGTTGGTGAATAATTGTCATCAATTCTTTTTTTGTTAGTTCTAAAATAATTATTAAAAAAAACTTTCATTTTAGGAAAATATTTTTACTACTTATTTTTACTTTTTCTTTCTACTTAAATTGTAGCCACATGCACAAAGGCATTAAAGAAAACCATACATTACACCAATATCTATAATACAATTTTTTTTTTCTTAAACTGTGTGACTAGTCAAAAAAGAAGATTATTTAGGAACGGAGGGAGTATCATTTATCATGTCATATGATAAAGTTTACTCCCTCCATCCCAAAAGAATAATGTCGCTTTGCAAGTCTAAATTAATTTAAAAATTCTAGATTAGAAATATAACTTTTTTTAGGACAAATCAAAAAGAAAAATGAAAATTTTGTTGGCACTGAATACAAATTCATGATAATGTGTGTGTGTGTCTATATATATATATATATATATATATATATATATATATATATATATATATATATATACACACACATTTTCTTAAAGGATATTGACTTTACAAGTCTCTTAACTATAACATGATCCCTCCATTAGTCCCTTAAGAAAAAATATGCATCATAATAGTCCTAAAAGTTTAAAATTGTCACACGTACGGTGAATTCTTTTGATGGATGCCGTTAGAAAAATTAGTACGTCATGTGCCTCCCATGTGCATTTTGGTAAGGATTAAAATAAAAGTTTCCACACTTCAACTAAATCACAATTACCGATCGAATCCCTCAAGTTTGGAAAAAGACCACAATACCTTCTTCCTCTATTTAAGTTATAGCAAAAGCATATGTAAACCTATTTCCAAGTTTGAACACTTGCAAGTGATCCATTTGCATAAAACTTTTTTTATGGTTACTAAATTTGCTAAAGGTGTTGTTGCAACTAACAGACCTCCACAATGCAATGCATAGTATTTTGACAAATGAAATTGGTATGTAGGCCTACTTTAATGCATTAGATGGTGAAAATGGAGGAGATGGTATCAATAGTCCTCTTATATCCCTAAAAAGGGAAAATGAGTCCGGAGAAAAGAGAATCAAGCTAAAAAATGAATGAATTACTAGAAATAAGAGACTTGTTCACCTAAACAAACTGTAACGTCTCAAACTCGGGTCCCATTATATGGGTCCACATCTGGCCACGTCACTATAAATTCAAACTTAAAATAAATACTAAATTAAAATGATATCCAACTAATATTACAAAAGTCTCCAATTTAAATACAGTCATCCAAAATAAATTCGAAACAAAGTCTACTAAAATTTCTCCGTCTTCATTAAATTCCAACACATATAATTATGACTTAAAAATCTTGATTTCTTCACCGGTATCCTCTACCTCAAACTTAGTCTTTAATTTCGACCTGGAGGAAGAGGATTGTGAAGGGTGAGCGAACAAAGCTCAATAAGATCATACGTCGCCCCTCCGGTTTCTAAGGAGGGGTGACTCAAAGAATAATCATGATGTATGTAAAACAGAGTTTGGATATTTGACAACTTGCAAAAATCAAAGATAAGTAATGAAAGACTTAAAAATCTCTTTTTAAATGGAGAGTTCAAACAGAACAAATATGGATCAAATAAGTTTGTCATTACTGACTGTCCCATACCAGCCAGTAATAACTGAATATCAAAATATTTATTTAGATTACATAAGGGTCTATTGACCAAGAACCAAATTTCCCGAAGGGTACGCAAATCCCCCATAGGGTACACAAATCCCCCGAAGGGTACAATATCAAGGTATATCCGGATAACCGCACTCACAGGCCAAGTGGTGCAATTTCAATTATTTCAAATGTTGTCACGAAAATCCCCGTGATGGGTTGTTCATACTTAGTGATCATAAATAGTTTCAAAACATGAATAGTACTGTTAATGTACTATTATCAAAATGTAAATCATATCAAAATTCGTCATTTTCAATGCCAAAGAGTATACCGACAAAGTTTTCAAATACATAGCAGATTCTCAATAACAAAAGGTATTTCATGAAAATCAATGTAAACATGAAATATGCAGAAACGAAGATATAATGAAGATTTCCAACAAAAGGCTAACGACGGAGTCAAAGCAACTACCGACACGAGGCCGGGCATGGCAAATGAAAGAACGAATTTCAAGAATCAGCGGAAACCTAACATAAAAAGTAATTTTTTATACTTTTACAAAGAACCTAAAAGAAACGTAATCTCTTACCTTAACAGAGCCGCGAAAAGTTAATGCGCACAAAGTATCACTATCCACCCATGCCTGAATCTAAAATACATAACAAAAACTTAATTATATAACCTTTCGTACTAAAAAATTTGCAACTAATCTAAGAAACCAAAACATTAATTTTTATGTATTTCCTGTAACCCAATGTCTTCTTTAATTTTATGTTATTATTATTATTTTGGTTGAAAAGCTAAACTAATACTCCCTCCTCCTTTGACTCTTTTATTTATTTATTTATTTATTACTTTCACTTTGTCTACCAGTACCATCATCAATTTCTCTATTATTCACAATCACACACACTCACCACACACACATGCGCACCACTAATGATCTATTACTCCCTCCAGGCAGCTTGATCATCTCTCTCTTTCATTACCATAATGCTTATATATCAATATAAACAATACTATTTGAGACTATAATATCAACACAACCCAAAACCAAGAGTAACATTTGTCCTACCTCCAACTGCCATTGCTCCATTGTTTCTCTCTCGGCTGCTGAAAGTTTTCGTTCTCTCCTTCTTTTCTCTCGCCTTCTCTCTTTGCCGCTAGGTAAGTATTA
Source organism: Codonopsis lanceolata (assembly GCA_013146195.2). Classification (NCBI taxonomy): domain Eukaryota; kingdom Viridiplantae; phylum Streptophyta; class Magnoliopsida; order Asterales; family Campanulaceae; genus Codonopsis; species Codonopsis lanceolata. Next base: position 24,292,992 of record CM028379.1, on the reverse strand, counting down.
TATGGTAAAAGGTTTTCTCCTCTCAACATTCTATTTATATAAAACCCTACTAGGTTTTTTAACCCTAAACCGAAAACCTAAAGTTAACTGGACCGAAATTAATTAACTAATAAAAATTAGGAATTAGTATTAAAGTCTTAGTCAAAAGTGGGCCTAGACCGACCCAATCCAATTAATTACTAAATAGGTCCAAAACAATTATAATTTTAATTAACATGAATTAATATTTTTAATTAAAATTATTAGAGTATTACACTCTCACCCCTTAAAAGAAGTTTAGTCCCTAAACTTAACGCACCTACTCAAATAAAGCCCGATTTTTTTTTTCGTATCTCTGTCTTGACTTAGCAAGCGACATCCTTTCAATTAGTCCAATAAATCCGATTAAGATCTCAGTCAAAACAGGTTATCTAGTCACATATATACGTCCATCAAAGCTCAAAACCAACAAATACATCAAATGAAGCTCAAATCCAATATTTAATGATTTGCATATTTTTCTTTCTGAATGACTCCTAAAGCCCAATAAATAAATTACAATGGTTCAATTGTCCAAAAGCTCATGATAGAAATTATAATGAATTTATTATTATTATTATTATTATTATTATTATTATTGATGTTAGGAGTTTGATTTTTTTTTTTTTTGAGATGCTACAATTTCCTTACCTTCAAGAAATTTTGTCCGTCAAAATTATTAATCATACAATCGCAAAATCTTGTCCATTACGTTTCCGCTGCGCACTAATTATAAACATATAACTTTTTTTTTTTTACCAGCATGAATGATGTTTCCCGTATGAGACTTTATTATGAGAACACAAAGTTCACTTCAAAATTTTCTACTATCCAATTTCTTAAGACCTTGAGTTGAGTCGATTCTAATTCCAAGGGTGACATAAAATGAAACACTTAACACCGATCCATTATTATCAGAAGACATCAACTAAACGAAAACCTAAAACCTTAAGTTTCCACTAAATCATAACCTAAGTTCTCCTCGAAAACCTTTAAACGAGCACCTTATTGTTTTATCAAAAGAACTACGTATTCACACATAAATATTATACTTAGATTCATCATTATCATTCTTGTCAAACACTCTCTTATCACATCAAAAGAACTTTCAATACCTTAATAGAGTATAGTGTAAGTCGTATTCATGAAAAATTTGTTTCCAAGGCTTTCCACAAGCTACCACAAATCTTTGAGATTAGTATACAGTACCATCGAGATCAATACCCAACATAACCTGACGTCAATATTTTCTCTCTCAAGACCACTAATATTGTTCTTAGATGTTGTTCAAACTCCTTCTAACCTTAGAGTCAAAACCAAGTTATCATCAATAAACTGAGTCAAACATCGATCGAAAACTCTTTAAAGACCTAATTCATTAAATCCTTAAATGTAGCTAGGGTCTTCAAAAGTGACTACCAAAAACTCAAGTTCTCTTGTCCTAAAAGTAACCAACCAATTGTTATACCCAAAATTACGTCAAAATCCTGAAAGCCCAAAGGAACCAAATCGACAAGCATCTTACTACCCTCAAACTTAGAGACCAAGATCCAAATACTTAGGTGGCTAAAATGGATGCCGTAGCTAACGTGTAGGATTAACTTCCGAATTCTAAGGTGATGATTTTTATAAGCCATACCCAAAAATTACTTCAAAATCCTCGATGCCTAAATGAACCAAATTGGTAGGCCTCTCTCTACCCTCAAACTTAAAGGCCAAAATCCAAATACTAAGGTTACTAAAGTGAACCCATAGTCAATGTGTTTATACAAGATCAACTTCCAGATTTTTGAATTAATAATTTATAATCCATGCAAGTGTGACAAATATTATCGAGTATGAAGCACTAGAATTAATAAAAGCTTAATCATTGCAAAAGACGTGACATCCACCACCACGTCATGGTCACCTAAGTATACATGGGTAACAAGATGATACGATATTTAATAGGGAATCAAATTTGTTATCTAACACTTGCTAAATACGAATGGTGCATTTCCTCCACACATATCATAACATAGTAGGACAAGGCTCCTCTAGCAATTCTCAACCTCAAATAAATATACCTTGTGCGTATCAAACCAAGACATAATTAAAAGTGACACGTAATAAAATAATTTTCTTCAAAGAATATAACTATATCTCTTTGACTTTAAAATTCAATCATTTTCGAGAGTAGTTTACTCGAGCTCTCCAATTCTATATTCAATTTGTCCATAAATGTCTTATCCCCCAACATTCTCTAGTAGGGCATCCAAAGACCGCCATAGAAACCAATAATCAACAAGTTAATTAAATGAGTATATCCACCATAAAACTAAATTAGGCTCATAAATTACGTAATTATACTAAATTTATCGAATTCCAAAATCGCAACAAAAGCTCATGACATAAGTTTATTTGTCTTTATGGCTATCGTCACTAATCTTGCCATTCCTAAAGTACATAAATCATAATGAATCCCCAAGTTTCCAACAATGTCATAAGTTCTAATGAAGTAACAATACTAATTTCTACACGAGTAATCGTGAACTTTATTCTAAAATCATTTCTTAAGTTCAAAATGTAATCAAGAGAGTAATTTCATTACCCAAACATAACCTAAGCCCAAGTAAAGATTTCCTAGAAGTTTCTTAGTGTACGTCATCCCCACAGGTAATCAACAACGTATTGGCCCTAATCAAAATGAAATAAAACCATAAACTTAATGTTATGATCATAAACTTAGTAGTACAAGGTAACCAATAATAAAACTCATAACCCTAACATACCATCATTTCTTATTTCCAACAAATTCTAAACCCAAGACTTATCGGATCTGAAGCCTAAGCTCTGATACCAATCTGTAACGCCTCAAACTCGGATCCCACTACATGTGCCCACATCTGGCCACGTCACTACAAATTCAAACTTAAAATAAATACTAAATTAAAACGATATCTAACTAATATTACAAAAGTCTCCAATTTAAATACAGTCATCCAAAATAAATTCGAAACAAAGTCTACTAAAATTTCTCCGACTTCATTAAATTCCAACACATATAATTATGACCTAAAAATCTTGATTTCTTCACCGGTATCCTCTACCTCAAGCTTAGTCTTTAATTTCGACCTGGAAGAAGAGGGTTGTAAAGGGTGAGCGAACAAAGCTCAGTAAGATCATACGTCGCCCCTCCGGTTTCTAAGGAGGGGTGACTCAAAGAATAATCATGATGTATGTAAAACAGAGTTTAGATATTTGACAACTTGCAAAAATCAAAGATAGGTAACGAAAGACTTAAAAATCTCTTTTTAAATGGAGAGTTCAAACAGAACAAATATGGATCAAATAAGTTTGTCATTACTGACTGTACCATACCAGCCAGTAATAACCGAATATCAAAATATTTATTTAGATCACATAAGGGTTTATTGACCAAGAACCAAATCCCCCGAAGGGTACGCAAATCTCCCGTAGGGTACACAAATCCCCCGAAGGGTACACAAATCCCCCGAAGGGTACAATATCAAGGTATATCCGGATAACCGCACTCACAGGCCAAGTGGTGCAATTTCAATTATTTCAAATGTTGTCACGAAAATCCCCGTGATGGGTTGTTCATACTTAGTGATCATAAATAGTTTCAAAACATGAATAGTACTGTTAATGTATTATTATCAAAACGTAAATCATATCAAAATTCGTCATTTTCAATGCCAAAGAGTATACCGACAAAGTTTTCAAATACATAGCAGATTCTCAATAACAAAAGGTATTTCATGAAAATCAATGTAGTCATGAAATATGGAGAAACGAAGATATAATGAAGATTTCCAACAAAAGGCTAACGACGGAGTCAAAGCAACTACCGACACGAGGCCGGGCATGGCAAATGAAAGAACGAATTTCAAGAATCAGCGGAAGCCTAACATAAAAAGTAATTTTTTATACTTTTACAAAAAACCTAAAAGAAACGTAATCTCTTACCTTAACAGAGTTGCGAAAAGTTAACGCGCACAAAGTATCGCTATCCACCCATGCCTGAATCTAAAATACATAACAAAAACTTAATTATATAACCTTTCGTACTAAAAAATTTGCAACTAATCTAAGAAACCAAAACATTAATTTTTATGTACTTCCTGTAACCCAATGTCTTCTTTAATTTTATGTTATTATTATTATTTTGGTTGAAAAGCTAAACTAATACTCCCTCCTCCTTTGACTCTTTTATTTATTTATTTATTTATTACTTTCACTTTGTCTACCAGTACCATCATCAATTTCTCTATTATTCACAATCACACACACTCACCACACACACATGCGCACCACTAATGATCTATTACTCCCTCCAGGCAGCTTGGTCATCTCTCTCTTTCATTACCATAATGCTTATATATCAATATAAACAACACTATTTGAGACTATAATATCAACACAACCCAAAACCAAGAGTAACATTTGTCCTACCTCCAACTGCCATTGCTCCATTGTTTCTCTCTCGGCTGCTGAAAGTTTTCGTTCTCTCCTTCTTTTCTCTCGCCTTCTCTCTTTGCCGCTAGGTAAGTATTATATGGTAAAAGGTTTTCTCCCTCTCAACATTCTATTTATATAAAACCCTACTAGGTTTTTTAACCCTAAACCGAAAACCTAAAGTTAACTGGACCGAAATTAATTAACTAATAAAAATTGGGAATTAGTATTAAAGTCTTAGTCAAAAGTGGGCCTAGACCGACCCAATCCAATTAATTACTAAATAGGTCCAAAACAATTATAATTTTAATTAACATGAATTAATATTTTTAATTAAAATTATCAGAGTATTACACTCTCACCCCCTTAAAAGAAGTTTAGTCCCTAAACTTAATGCACCTACTCAAATAAAGCCCGATTTTTTTTTCGTATCTCTGTCTTGACTTACCAAGCGACATCCTTTCAATTAGTCCAATAAACCCGATTAAGATCTCAGTCAAAACAGGTTATCTTATCACATATATACGTCCGTCAAAGCTCAAAACCAACAAATACATCAAATGAAGCTCAAATCCAATATTTAATGATTTGCATATTTTTATTTCTGAATGACTCTAAAGCCCAATAAATAAATTACAATGGTTCAATTGTCCAAAAGCTCATGAAAGAAATTATAATGAATTTATTATTATTATTATTATTATTATTATTATTATTATTGATGTTAGGAGTTTGAACTTTTTTTTTGAGATGCTACAATTTCCTTACCTTCAAGAAATTTTTTCCGTCAAAATTATTAATCATACAATCGCAAAATCTTGTCCATTATGTTTTCGCTGCGCACTAATTATAAACATATAACTTCTTTTTTTTTTTTTACCAGCATGAATGATGTTTCCCGAATGAGACTTTATTATGAGAACACAAAGTTCGCTTCAAAATTTTCTACTATCCAATTTCTTAAGACCTTGAGTTGAGTCGATTCTAATTCCAAGGGTGACATAAAATGAAACACTTAACACCGATCCATTATTATCAGAAGACATCAACTAAACGAAAACCTAAAACCTTAAGTTTCCACTAAATCATAACCTAAGTTCTCCTCGAACACCTTTAAACGAGCACCTTATTATTTTATCAAAAGAACTCCTTATTCACACATAAATATTATACTTAGATTCCTCATTATCATTCTTGTCAAACACTCTCTTATCACATCAAAAGAACTTTCAATACCTTAATAGAGTATAGTGTAAGTCGTATTCATGAAAAATTTGTTTCCAAGGCTTTCCACAAGCTACCACAAATCTTTGAGATTAGTATACAGTACCATCGAGATCAATACCCAACATAACCTGACGTCAATATTTTCTCTCTCAAGACCAATAATATTGTTCTTAGATGTTGTTCAAACTCCTTCTAACCTTAGAGTCAAAACCAAGTTATCATCAATAAACTGAGTCAAACATCGATCGAAAACTCTTTAAAGACCTAATTCATTAAATCCTTAAATGTAGCTAGGGTCTTCAAAAGTGACTACCAAAAACTCAAGTTCCCTTGTCCTAAAAGTAACCAACCAATTGTTATACCCAAAATTACGTCAAAATCCTAAAAGCCCAAAGGAACCAAATCGACAAGCATCTTACTACCCTCAAACTCAGAGACCAAGATCCAAATACTTAGGTTGCTAAAATGGATGCTGTAGCTAACGTGTAGGATTAACTTTCGAATTCTAAGGTGATGATTTTTATAAGCCATACCCAAAAATTACTTCAAAATCCTCGAGGCCTAAATGAACCAAATTGGTAGGCCTCTCTCTACCCTCAAACTTAAAGGCCAAAATCCAAATACTAAGGTTACTAAAGTGAACCCATAGTCAATGTGTTTATACATTTTTCAATTAATAATTTATAATCCATGCAAGTGTGACAAATATTATCGAGTGTGAAGCACTAGAATTAATAAAAGCTTAATCATTGCAAAAGACGTGACATCCACCACCACGTCATGGTCACCTAAGTATACATGGGTAACAAGATGATACGATATTTAATAGGGAATCAAATTTGTTATCTAACACTTGCTAAATACGAATGGTGCATTTCCTCCACACATATCATAACATAGTAGGACAAGGCTCCTCTAGCAATTCTCAACCTCAAATATATATACCTTGTGCGTATCAAACCAAGACATAATTAAAAGTGACACGTAATAAAATAATTTCCTTCAAAGAATATAACTATATCTCTTTGACTTTAAAATTCAATCATTTCCGAGAGTAGTTTACTCGAGTTCTCCAATTCTATATTCAATTTGTCCATAAATGTCTCATCCCCCAACATTCTCTAGTAGGACATCCAAAGACCGCCATAGAAACCAATAATCAACAAGTTAATTAAATGAGCATATCCACCATAAAACTAAATTAGGCTCATAAATTACGTAATAATACTAAATTTATCGAATTCCAAAATCGCAACAAAAGCTCATGACATAAGTTTATTTGTCTTTATGGCTATCGTCACTAATCTTGTCATTCCTAAAGTACATAAATCATAATGAATCCCCAAGTTTCCAACAATGTCATAAGTTCTAATGAAGTAACAATACTAATTTCTACACGAGTAATCGTGAACTTTATTCTAAAATCATTTCTTAAGTTCAAAACGTAATCAAGAGTAATTTCATTACCCAAACATAACCTAAGCCCAAGTAAAGATTTCCTAGAAGTTTCTTAGTGTACGTCATCCCCACAGGTAATCAACAACGTATTGGCCCTAATCAAAATGAAATAAAACCATAAACTTAATGTTATGATCATAAACTTGTAGTACAAGGTAACCAATAATAAAACTCATAACCCTAAGCCTAAGCTCTGATACCAATCTGTAACGCCTCAAACTCGGATCCCACTACATGGGCCCACATCTAGCCACATCACTACAATTCAAACTTAAAATAAATACTAAATTAAAACGATATCTAACTAATATTACAAAAGTCTCCAATTTAAATACAGTCATCTAAAATAAATTTGAAACAAAGTCTACTAAAATTTCTCCGACTTCATTAAATTCCAACACATATAATTATGACCTAAAAATCTTGATTTCTTCACCGGTATCCTCTACCTCAAGCTTAGTCTTTAATTTCGACCTTTGTAAAGGGTGAGCGAACAAAGCTCAAGATCATACGCCGCCTCGGTTTCTAAGGAGGGGTGACTCAAAGAATAATCATGATGTATGTAAAACAGAGTTTAGATATTTGACAACTTGCAAAAATCAAAGATAGGTAACGAAAGACTTAAAAATCTCTTTTTAAATGGAGAGTTCAAACAAAACAAATATGAATCAAATAAGTTTGTCATTACTGACTGTACCATACCAGCCAGTAATAACCGAATATCAAAATATTTATTTAGATCACATAAGGATCTATTGACCAAGAACCAAATCCCCCGAAGGGTACGCAAATCTCCTTTAGGGTACACAAATCCCCCGAAGGGTACAATATCAAGGTATATCCGGATAACCGCACTCACAGGCCAAGTGGTGCCATTTCAATTATTTCAAATGTTGTCACGAAAATCCCCGTGATGGGTTGTTCATACTTAGTGATCATAAATAGTTTCAAAACATGAATAGTACTGTTAATGTACTATTATCAAAACGTAAATCATATCAAAATTCGTCATTTTCAATGCCAAAGAGTATACCGACAAAGTTTTCAAATACATAGCAGATTCTCAATAACAAAAGGTATTTCATGAAAATCAATGTAGTCATGAAATATGCAGAAACGAAGATATAATGAAGATTTCCAACAAAAGGCTAACGACGGAGTCAAAGCAACTACCGACACGAGGCCGGGCATGACAAATGAAAGAACGAATTTCAAGAATCAGCGAAAGCCTAAAATAAAAAGTAATTTTTTATACTTTTACAAAGAACCTAAAAGAAACGTAATCTCTTACCTTAACAGAGCTGCGAAATGTTAACGCGCACAAAGTATCGCTATCCACCCATGCCTGAATCTAAAATACATAACAAAAACTTAATTATATAACCTTTCGTACTAAAAAATTTGCAACTAATCTAAGAAACCAAAACATTAATTTTTATGTACTTCCTGTAACCCAATGTCTTCTTTAATTTTATGTTATTATTATTATTTTGGTTGAAAAGCTAAACTAATACTCCCTCCTCCTTTGACTCTTTTATTTATTTATTTATTTATTTATTACTTTCACTTTGTCTACCAGTACCATCATCAATTTCTCTATTATTCACAATCACACACACTCACCACACACACATGCGCACCACTAATGATCTATTACTCCCTCCAGGCAGCTTGATCATCTCTCTCTTTCATTACCATAATGCTTATATATCAATATAAACAACACTATTTGAGACTATAATATCAACACAACCCAAAACCAAGAGTAACATTTGTCCTACCTCCAACTGCCATTGCTCCATTGTTTCTCTCTCGGTCGCTGAAAGTTTTTGTTCTCTCCTTCTTTTCTCTCGCCTTCTCTCTTTGCCGCTAGGTAAGTATTATATGGTAAAAGGTTTTCTCCCTCTCAACATTCTATTTATATAAAACCCTACTAGGTTTTCTAACCCTAAACCGAAATCCTAAAGTTAACTGGACCGAAATTAATTAACTAATAAAAATTGGGAATTAGTATTAAAGTCTTAGTCAAAAGTGGGCCTAGACCGACCCAATCCAATTAATTACTAAATAGGTCCAAAACAATTATAATTTTAATTAACATGAATTAATATTTTTAATTAAAATTATCAGGGTATTACACAAACAATCAAGCTTGATCATATTCAACTCCTTTGATTATACCACACTTAGCAAAGTTCAAAACTCCAAGACTGTCAAATAAGCTTGGGATAGCTTGGTAGACTACTCGAAAGGCAACAACCATGTCATGGAAAACAAAGTAATATGCTTGCACTTTGGAAATTGAGAATTTTCAGAGGAGAAAAGGTTAAAGCATCAAATTACTCTATGATAGAATCATTGATAGATCTCTAAACACACATTAAGCCCTTGGAAAGTATTACAGCAACAAGGACTTTGTACAAAATTCCTAAATTCAATAACCAGTGAGTATAATCCCTCCAAAGTAAGGCAACAAGGATGAAGAACATGTATTACCACTGCAAGTAACCTAGGCACATCAAGGTAGAAAATTTATGATGAAAGAAGAAGCAAAAGTAAGAGTCAATAAAAGAAACACATAAGAGCATGTTTGTTGGAAGCTCATGGAGTAATGGAGTAACACAGGTGACTCAGGAAATGTGGAAAAACAACCATTTACTTTATGGCATTTGAAGGATACCTAGAGGTAAGTCCACACCAAACATCAATGAAGATGAGGTAAGCGATATCTTTGACTTTGACTTTACATATGTTAGAAGAAGCCTTTAATGAAGTCACATCATAGTTTAAAGATCAAATTAAAATTTACCTAGCCCAAGAAAAGGAAAACACACAACTAAAAGAAGAAAATAAACTTTTAAAATCAAAACTAGAAGAAGCCAACTTAAAGCTTGTTTGGTGGCACATTTTGGCCACAAAACGCTTAGAGAAGAAAACACTAAGCTATTTACTCAAACACTTCACCTATGTTGAAATCAAGCTTCATTAAGATCCTGAAATGATAAGTTAAACATAATCATTTCAACTTGAAATAACTTTAGATAAATTCCTTACACAAAATGACCTCTTACCAGCTAAACGACCTCAAGGAGAGTGGTTCATTATCAATCTGTGATATTTGCTATAAAGATATTTGGTTCATTATCGTAGGCCCTTTGGAAGCATTTGCCCAGTTTTTCTTACCTCGGATCAATAGCTTGTATAGGGGCTGCCTGCCCCTAGGGCTAGTTAATCATAGAAGACAATGCCAACAATTGTTTAGATGGCATGACTAATATAAGCTGAGTCGTACTCGTATGCAGGTACATGTATACAACCAACGTGTTATTTGTAACTTTTCTCGAGTATCTAAATATGCAGAATACGAAAGAATTCTAACATGAAACCTCACGCGTTTGCATTGAAATACACAAGTTGGAATATGTGGCACTCTCCGCCATACAAGTGCATCATTTTCCTTTGATCCTCCATTAATAAGGTCTCCTATTTATACTGAGCTCTTGAAACAATAGGAAAACCAAAAAAGGTAACAAACAGCTCAACCTATTGGCCATCAACAACAACTGCCATTGTGATCGATGATCCTGTCAAAAACATAAAAGTGGAAGGAATTCTATATATTTCATGAGAGAGAGAAGGAAATATATTAAGGGAACCATTAAGCCACCCATTAACCATTCTATACACATCTTTAAATGGTATAATCAAGAAACTTAAGCAGCCTCACATTTGACTCTACTTGTAGATTCTATTTGTTTAACTTCATCTACCGTCATTTGTGTCCTCAAAAGTTCTTTACAAGATGCCAAATGATTCTGAAATATGAAGTTTGGTGAATCACTTCTTGAAATTATGGTGCTAACCTCCTCTACCAATCGAACAAGGGTATCCTTCCGAAAGATACAAAAAATTTCCCTGAAAAAACTTGACCATGATTTTCGGGAAACTCTTTGTGACTCACTCGAAGGAAGAGGAGAGATACAGGAGAAAGCAGCATCAAAGTCATCTTGCTCTAATTTCAGGAAAAACATTTCCTTGATAAGAAGATGTGGTGGAAGTTGATCATGTGGGCAATTTTCATGTGATACATTCTTTACTTGATTATGTGCTTGAAGTGTCGACCCCGATAGGGGAATGCGTTACGACTAGCTTGGTCTATAGAGATTGTGATGTGTTTGTGGGTGATCATTGTTTGCATGTCAATTTGATTGTGTTACCCATTCGAGATTTTGATGTTATCCTAGGGTTGGATTGGTTAAGCGCATACCATCCTCTTGTTGATTGCTATCCTAAACTTGTTACTTTCAAAATTCTGGGACATGATGAATTTCAATTTTTGGAGGATAAAGGGGGTAGCAAAATACATGTTATATCTTCTTTACAGTCCAACATATTATTAGGTAGTGGGTGTACCGGGTTTTTGGCACATGTTTATGATAAGAGCAAACCATCACCTAACGTAGAAGATGTTAAGATTGTGTGTAAGTATCCCGACGTGTTTCTCGAGGATTTTGGTATGCCGCCTGAGCGGGAGATTGAGTTTTGTATTGAGTTGTTACCCGGTACTGTGCCTATTTCTAAGGCACCTTATAGGATGGCCCCCACAGAATTGAAGGAACTTAAGGTTCATATGCAAGAATTGCTGGATAAAGGTTTTATTAAGCCGAGTGTGTCACCTTGGGGTGCATTTGTTTTATTTGTGAAGAAGAAAGATGGGTCTATGAGGTTGTGCATCGACTATAGGCAATTGAATCATGTAACCGTGAAGAACAAATATCCCTTACCCCATATAGACGACTTGTTTGATCAGTTACATGGGGCAGATGTGTATTCCAAGTTTGACTTGAGGTGTGGGTATCATCAATTAAGGGTTCGAGTAGATGATGTGGCCAAGACAACTTTTAGGACTAGGTATGGACACTATGAGTTTGTAGTTATGCCATTTGGGTTAACCAACGCACCGGCGGTGTTTATGGACTTAATGAATAGAGTTTTTTTTAACCTTTTCTTGAAAGCTTTGTAATGGTTTTCATTGATGACATTTTAGTGTATTTGAAATCTGTTGAGGAACACGAGTTACACTTGCGTATGGTTTTAGATGTGCTTCGTGAGAAGAAATTATATGCTTAGTTTAATAAGTGTGTCTTTTGGCTAGAGGAAGTAGCATTTTTGGGACATATCGTATCACGGACTAGAATTATAGTGGATCCGGCTAAGATTGAGGCAGTGATGGTATGGAAGCAACCTGACATAGTTATCGAGGTTAGGAATTTTCTTGGGTTAGCTGGGTACTATCGCAGGTTTATTCAAGGGTTTTCTAAGATCGCAACTCCATTGACGAACTTAACAAAGAAGAAGGTACAATTTGTTTGGGATGAGAAGTGCAAGAAGAGCTTTCAAGAGCTTAAATAGAGGTTAACTACAGTGCCAGTGTTAGCATTTCCTGAGGGGAATGAATATTTCATCGTGTATAGTGACACTTCTAAGGAAGGACTTGGGTCTGTATTCATGCAGAATGGGAAGGTGATTGCTTATGCTTCGAGGAAGTTGAGTCTGACATAATAGAATTATCCTACTTATGATTTGGAGTTCGCAGCGATTATTTTTGTGTTACATAAGTGGAAACATTATTTGTATGGGGTAAATTTTGAGGTCTACATGGATCATCAGAGTTTGAAGTATTTGTTTACACAGAAGGAATTGAACATGAGACAAGGGCGTTAGATGGAGCGATTGAAGGATCATGACTGGACAATTCTTTATCAACCGGGGAAGGCCAATGTAGTATCAGACGCTCTTAGTAGGAAGGTATACATTTCTTATCTCATGATGCGTGAGTGGAAGATGTTAACTGACGCTTGCTTATGGAACCCTAGTGAGTCTAATCATGGAGTATTATTTGCGAATATTCGGGTATAACCTACTTTGTTATCACAAATTAATGAGGCATAAGAGAAGGATGCAGAGTTGCAAAAGATAGTGAAGAAGTTGAAGGATGGTGAGGAAGTGGATTTTCATGTTCATAGTTGTGGGTCCCAATGAACACAATAATAAGCTAGAAGGGGGGGGGGGTTGAATAGCTTATTAACACTTTAAAACTTTTAAGTAAGTTCCTTGAAAGTTACTTGCAATATATGAAAAGAATCAAGTAGCGGAAGACCTTCAAGAAAATTGTTCCGTGTCCGCCGATAAGGACTACCTAGACCTTTTACAGTTACTTAAGTTCACTGAAATGGATAATATAAACAATGAAACTAAGCAGTTCAAATAAATAGACAGACAGTAGGAAATAACACAAGTATTTTGGGATGGTTCACACTATAATGAGTGCTACGTCCACCACCAAGGCAGTCAACCTTGGATTTAAATTGTGCACTATGTTTTCCACTTAGATCAATTACAAAGAATATCCCTAATGGATCGTGTACAAAATATTGACTTGTGTTTGGGTCTAGGGAATTAAATATCTGTAAAAACAAGATATTTAATTCGTGCAGAAGTATAGTTAATGGAAGTTAACAACAAGAAGAATAAAGCAATAAGTGTTGAAGAGCAGCTTCTTGTTGTTGACGAGGACTTCTAGATCTGTTAAGGATCTATTGAATGCACTGAACTGAAAGACTTGGAGTTGTGTAGATTCAGAGCAATTCTTTAAGTGTTCGATTGATTACATACGCGATTGTCTCTATGTTCCAGTCTTCAATGGCGTATTTATAGCGGTGCATCTCAAAAGAATCCGTTGGAGAGGGCGAAGACTTCAACAACTCTATTCATAAATGCATTAAATGCATGGGGTCGATTTTCGTCTTCACAGATATCTAGAGCGATAATCATTTCGAGATCTTCAAAAAGGTGGGCGATTTGATGTCGATCGAGAGATGTAGCGAAAGTAGGGGATGCAGCTTTTCGCTCATCGCTCAGACGAAAAGTATTCTCGCTTTTCGGAAAGTTGCTTTCGCGCTTGACATGTCAGGGAATGACTTGGATTAATTCAAATAATATATGGAAATAAGTTTGAATTAATCCAGCTAGCTTTCTGCTGGAGAGGACACGTAGAAGCAGATCAGCTGGACACGAGGTCTACCGATCTTAGGCTTTGAGCAGGTCTTCCGGTGAAGCTGAGAAGGGGTCTTCCGCTGTTCCTGAAAAAGTCCTACAAAAACTATACAAGGCAAAGTTCTATACACAGTTGCCACGCTAATCGATACGCAGCCCGATTAGCCACTGAAGTATAAAACTAATGTAATGTACTGATCAGATATAAATTTAACATAAGAATCAACAATCTCCTCCTATTTATATCTGGTCATCATTACTACAAATGAGGGTTTTAAAACAAACTATTTAATAGATAATAGCATGTCTGAGAATTTTTATATATTAAGTAGTCGGTAGACATGCCTCTATTGAACAGAATAACACCTCAAATGCAAGGGACTAATCTAAGTGCATACAAGAATAAGAGAGTCAAAGAACAGCACACAGATTAGCAGCAGTTTAAATAAATTTAAACTGAATGTTTAAATTCTAATTTAGATAAACAATAAAGCAGTAAGAATTTAAACACCATAATTTTTGAAAAAGCAAGTAATCATCTGTATTTATAAACAAGATGTTTACATTCAACAGAGTTTTCAAAAATAAGATAAATACAAAGGAAAGGGAAGAAAAGATACAAAAGCTACCAAGGTCTTTTTCCCTTTGCCTTTGTCTGCGACCTCCTTTTCTTTCTTTCTCGCTCTAGCTCTTCCAATCTTCGTTGATATTCGTCATCTGCATCGGTCGGAGGTCCGTGGAACGAGAACGGTAGTCCGGTCTTCACGAAGGCGGTGTTCTCTTCCATCAAGATTCGTTGATAGATCTCATTTGCTTCTCCTCCGTGATGGCGGATCACGATCTCGGTTGGCATTCATAATATCATGAGCGAGTTGCGAGCGAGGTTGTTGAGTTCCATAATAGAGTACGACCGTGGTGAGATGGAGAGTGATGGCGTGGAATAACTCGTAGAGAAAATGGAGCCTATGATACGGCAACCTTAATCTCGTTGAGCCGATGTTGATCTTGACATCGGTGAAGTCGCGTCGCATCTGTCCAAAACGAGTCCGGACATCCTCTTGAAATTGTCGAAGAGTAGTGGCGATCCGTCGTTGGCCTTGGCCACCTTGCGGTGGCTACTTCGGTGAAGCGGTAGATATGCTTGTGAGCTCGCCTAGCCGGTAGATGGCATCTAGCAGGGACAAAACTTCAAAGCATTGGTGGCGGGTCATGGGAAGTAGATGCTTGGCCAATGTGAATGGTGTCGGCCAGACGCCAGAGTCTCAGAGGCTGATGGGCCGTTGGAGATGGGGAGTTACGGAGGCGAGAAGAGGATGAGTCTTGGGTTGGTATGGTTTTGGTGGAAGAGGATAGGGTTATAGGAGAGGGTGGAGGAGGGGTTGGTGGGAATCAGGTTCCATATCGGTGTCGAATTTTCAGCGATATGGGAGGATTGAGGGAATGGGTTCGGTAGAGAACCGAGAAAGAAGGGGCGGTGGTAGAAGAGGGATTTTGGTTTTGAAGGGAAGGTTGAGGAGGTTGAGAAGGTTGAGGAGGTTGATGAGAAGGGGTGAAGAGATGCGCTCTGCGATGAAAGTTCGAAGAGAAACTTAAGGCGTGACAGCAGGTCTAAAGGCCGTGGTGTGGTTGAAGAAGTTGGTTGGGTTTGGGGTGGTGAGGAAGGTGTGGATGGGTCGGTGAGTAGTTAAAGGAGAGGGAGGAGGAGGAGTTGGGGTTGGCTGGCTCCTCCCGATTTTGAGCTCCTCGAGGGATAGACTCCTCAGGAGGTGATGAATTCCTCGAGGAGTAGATGACTCAGGAGGAATAGATGAAGGTTGTTAGGTATAGATGAAGGGTTGACAGTAAGGTTTGGGCGGTAGTTGGTCAGTTGCCGGTAGTAGGTATAGTGAAGGGTTGACAAATGGTGTCAGCCGCCAGATAGTAGTTGGTCAAGTCGGTAGAGGGTCGGGGAACCTAGCTCTCTTTTTCTTCCGCCGGCCGAATAGGAGACTCACCGCTTCATCGTAGAGGTTGAGGATCGCCGTGGCTGGTCTTCAAAGGTTTTACGAAGTCTCCTTCGCTTTTGGCTCGAGAGGATTCAGAGTCAAAGTATGTGGTCGGATTGCATGGCCAGAGGATGGCTTGGCTTGGGTAGATGGAGGAGAGGAATGGCTAGATTGGCCGGTGCCTTCTTCTTCCTCGCCTTCCTTCATCTCCTTTCGATCCATTTGGCCCGCTCCTCTTCGCTGAGCCACTTCCGGCCTTGTCTTTGGTTTGCCTCGTCGCTATTCTCGACCTTAAGCAGACTCGCCATCGCCTGTGCCTTCGCCTTTAGATGGAGGTCCGTGGCCACTTGATCGCCAAATTTAGCAGCAGGCCTTTTTGAAGGTCCTCGCTATCATACGCTCCATATTGAAGCCGGGTGACCAAGATAGTGCAGTTGGCCACTTTTCAAGAGAGACCTGGCAGAGACCTTCTCATCCCGCTTGTTCTCGTATTCGTATTTACTCGAAAACGAGGGCGTGAGCTGCTTCTCCTGGTTTCAGATACAACTCATCTTCTTTCAAAGAAGAGTTGATGTTAGCATCATCCCTCAAAAGCATTGACGCTCGACGGCGGGCGCTTTGCAAGTGGGGCCGCTTCTTAGCTTTCTCCACCCATCGCTTAGCTCGTCGAAAATGATGAGCCCCGCTTGAGACGAGTTGCGTAAATACAAAGACCGGGTCGTTGATCTCACACAAGAACATGTCATGTGC
>CM028379.1:24159406-24275940 GCA_013146195.2 Codonopsis lanceolata | reverse complement strand
AAGGATTTAATGAATTAGGTCTTTAAAGAGTTTTCGATCGATGTTTGACTCGGTTTATTGATGATAACTTGGTTTTGACTCTAAGGTTAGAAGGAGTTTGAACAACATCTAAGAACAATATTAGTGGTCTTGAGAGAGAAAATATTGACGTCGAGTTATGTTGGGTATTGATCTCGATGGTATTTATACTAATCTCAAAGATTTGTGGTAGCTTGTGGAAAGCCTTGGAAACAAATTTTTCATGAATACGACTTACACTATACTCTATTAAGGTATTGAAAGTTCTTTTGATGTGATAAGAGAGTGTTTGACAAGAATGATAATGATGAATCTAAGTATAATATTTATGTGTGAATACGTAGTTCTTTTGATAAAACAATAAGGTGCTCGTTTAAAGGTTTTCGAGGAGAACTTAGGTTATGATTTAGTGGAAACTTAAGGTTTTAGGTTTTCGTTTAGTTGATGTCTTCTGATAATAATGGATCGGTGTTAAGTGTTTCATTTTATGTCACCCTTGGAATTAGAATCGACTCAACTCAAGGTCTTAAGAAATGGATAGTAGAAAATTTTGAAGTGAACTTTGTGTTCTCATAATAAAGTCTCATACGGGAAACATCATTCATCTTTGGTAAAAAAAAAGTTATATGTTTATAATTAGTGCTCTTGAAACGTAATGGACAAGATTTTGCGATTGTATGATTAATAATTTGTGGACAAAATTTCTTGAAGGTAAGGAAATTGTAGCATCTCAAAAAAACTCTAACATCAATAATAATAATAATAATAATAATAATAATAATAATAAATTCATTATAATTTCTATCATGAGCTTTTGGACAATTGAACCATTGTAATTTATTTATTGGGCTTTAGGAGTCATTCAGAAAGAAAAATATGCAAATCATTAAATATTGGATTTGAGCTTCATTTGATGTATTTGTTGGTTTTGAGCTTTGATGGACGTATATATGTGACTAGATAACCTGTTTTGACGAGATCTTAATCGGATTTATTGGACTAATTGAAAGGATGTAAACTTGCTAAGTCCAAGAGCAGAATCTGAAAGAAAAAAAAAATCGGGCTTTATTTGAGTAGGTGCGTTAAGTTTAGGGACTAAACTTCTTTTAAGGGGGTGAGAGTGTAATACTCTAATAATTTTAATTAAAAATATTAATTCATGTTAATTAAAATTATAATTGTTTTGGACCTATTTAGTAATTAATTGGATTGGAATTCGGTCTGAAGAGGCCACTTTTGACTAAGACTTTAATACTAATTCTAATTTTTATTAGTTAATTAATTTCGGTCCGATTAACTTTAGGTTTTCGGTTTAGGGTTAAAAAACCTAGTAGGGTTTTATATAAATAGAATGTTGAGAGGAGAAAACCTTTTACCATATAATACTTACCTAGCGGCAAAGAGAGAAGCGAGAGAAAAGAAGGAAGAGAACGAAAACTTTCGAGAGAGAAACAATGGAGCAATGGCGGTTGGAGGTAGGACAAATGTTACTCTTGGTTTTGGGTTGTGTTGATATTATAGTCTCAAATAGTATTGTTTATATTGATATATAAGCATTATGGTAATGAAAGAGAGAGATGATCAAGCTGCCTTGAGGGAGTTATAGATCATTAGTGGTGTGCATGTGTGTGTGGTGAGTGTGTGTGATTGTGAATAATAGAGAAATTGATGATGGTACTGGTAGACAAAGTGAAAGTAATAAATAAATAAATAAATAAAAGAGTCAAAGGAGGAGGGAGTATTAGTTTAGCTTTTCAACCAAAATAATAATAATAACATAAAATTAAAGAAGACATTGGGTTACAGGAAATACATAAAAATTAATGTTTTGGTTTCTTAGATTAGTTGCAAATTTTTAGTACGAAAGGTTATATAATTAAGTTTTTGTTATGTATTTTAGATTCAGGCATGGGTGGATAGTGATACTTTGTGCGCATTAACTTTTCGCGGCTCTGTTAAGGTAAGAGATTACGTTTCTTTTAGGTTCTTTGTAAAAGTATAAAAAATTACTTTTTATGTTAGGTTTCCACTGATTCTTGAAATTCGTTCTTTCATTTGCCATGCCCGGCCTCGTGTCGGTAGTTGCTTTGACTCCGTCGTTAGCCTTTTGTTGGAAATCTTCATTATATCTTCGTTTCTGCATATTTCATGTTTACATTGATTTTCATGAAATACCTTTTGTTATTGAGAATCGCTATGTATTTGAAAACTTTGTCGGTATACTCTTTGGCATTGAAAATGACAATTTTGATATGATTTACATTTTGATAATAGTACATTAACGGTACTATTCATGTTTTGAAACTATTTATGATCACTAAGTATGAACAACCCATCACGGGGATTTTCGTGACAACATTTGAAATAATTGAAATTGCACCACTTGGCCTGTGAGTGCGGTTATCCGGATATACCTTGATATTGTACCCTTCGGGGGATTTGTGTACCCTATGGGGGATTTGCGTACCCTTCGGGAAATTTGGTTCTTGGTCAATAGACCCTTATGTAATCTAAATAAATATTTTGATATTCAGTTATTACTGGCTGGTATGGGACAGTCAGTAATGACAAACTTATTTGATCCATATTTGTTCTGTTTGAACTCTCCATTTAAAAAGAGATTTTTAAGTCTTTCATTACTTATCTTTGATTTTTGCAAGTTGTCAAATATCCAAACTACATTTTACATACATCATGATTATTCTTTGAGTCACCCCTCCTTAGAAACCGGAGGGGCGACGTATGATCTTATTGAGCTTTGTTCGCTCACCCTTCACAATCCTCTTCCTCCGTGTCGAAATTAAAGACTAAGTTTGAGGTAGAGGATACTGGGTGAAGAAATCAAGATTTTTAAGTCATAATTATATGTGTTGGAATTTAATGAAGACGGAGAAATTTTAGTAGACTTTGTTTCGAATTTATTTTGGATGACGTATTTAAATTGGAGACTTTTGTAATATTAGTTGGATATCATTTTAATTTAGTATTTATTTTAAGTTTGAATTTATAGTGACGTGGCGAGATGTGGACCCATATAATGGGACCCGAGTTTGAGACGTTACAGTTTGTTTAGGTGAACAAGTCTCTTATTTCTAGTAATTCATTCATTTTTTAGCTTGATTCTCTTTTCTCCGGACTCATTTTCCCTTTTTAGGGATATAAGAGGACTATTGATACCATCTCCTCCATTTTCACCATCTAATGCATTAAAGTAGGCCTACATACCAATTTCATTTGTCAAAATACTATGCATTGCATTGTGGAGGTCTGTTAGTTGCAACAACACCTTTATCAAATTTAGTAACCATAAAAAAAGTTTTATGAAAATGGATCACTTGCAAGTGTTCAAACTTGGAAATAGGTTTACATATGCTTTTGCTATAACTTAAATAGAGGAAGAAGGTATTGTGGTCTTTTTCCAAACTTGAGGGATTCGATCGGTAATTGTGATTTAGTTGAAGTGTGGAAACTTTTATTTTAATCCTTACCAAAATGCACATGGGAGGCACATGACGTACTAATTTTTCTAACGGCATCCATCAAAAGAATTCACCGTACGTGTGACAATTTTAAACTTTTAGGACTATTATGATGCATATTTTTTCTTAAGGGACTAATGGAGGGATCATGTTATAGTTAAGAGACTTGTAAAGTCAATATCCTTTAAGAAAATGTGTGTATATATATATATATATATATATATATATATATATATATATATATATATATATATATATATAGACACACACACACATTATCATGAATTTGTATTCAGTGCCAACAAAATTTTCATTTTTCTTTTTGATTTGTCCTAAAAAAAGTTATATTTCTAATCTAGAATTTTTAAATTAATTTAGACTTGCAAAGCGACATTATTCTTTTGGGATGGAGGGAGTAAACTTTATCATATGACATGATAAATGATACTCCCTCCGTTCCTAAATAATCTTCTTTTTTGACTAGTCACACAGTTTAAGAAAAAAAATATATTGTATTATAGATATTGGTGTAATGTATGGTTTTCTTTAATGCCTTTGTGCATGTGGCTACAATTTAAGTAGAAAGAAAAAGTAAAAATAAGTAGTAAAAATATTTTCCTAAAATGAAAGTTTTTTTTAATAATTATTTTAGAACTAACAAAAAAAGAATTGATGACAATTATTCACCAACAAAGGGAGCATCATGTTTTAAATTAAAAGAAAAAAATTGGAAAATGGAGACTTGCATATAAGTTAAGATGAAGTTGCAAGATTACACCATGTTTCTCTTCAAAGTAAAACATAAAATAAAGTGCATTTCAAACTAGTCAAAATTGAGGTTTAAAAACATAAATAATAAAATTAGGAAATAAAAAGTAAAATATATTTAAATTATCTAAAGACAATTAAGTTGTTTTTGAATCAACATTTTAAATAGATAATTTAAATTGATGCAGCGCGGTGCAAAGTTAGATTAGGTAATTAAAATTGATTTATCACAGACTTCGCAATGCATTAATTGATGCACATCGAGTAAGTGATCCGTAGCACACCTCAGGTTCATTAAGAGCGTCATAGTGTTTTTTATCCCTAAATTGATTTTTTCCGATTAAAAAAAAAAACATGAGTGCTATAACGATTGAAAACTTTTCAAATTGGATCAGCCTGAATATACCCTTATATTTTCTAGGGCAAATCACACCATTGGTTTCTCGACTAAGGGTTATTCACAGTAATATTCCCTTTTTTTTGTCAAAATTTGATCCCAGAACTTTCAATTTTTTATGCGATTAGTCCTTTTAATGGATGTCGTTAATGAAATAATGTTAAGTTGTGCAAGCGCCTCTCACATGCGGTTGATAAGGGCTAAAATGCAAATTCTCAAACATAAATTGTATCACAATTAGCAATCGAGCCCCTAGGGTTTGGAAAAAGACTAATGCCTTTTTTCCTAAATTGATGCACACCAAATTAATTTGGTCTAAATTGGGTGCATTAATTTGGGAGGTCTTAGAATCTTTTTCTAAACCCTAGGGGCTCGATTGTAAATTGTGATACAATTTATGTTTGAAAATTTATATTTTAGCCCTTATCACCTTATGCGTGAGGCGTATGCTAACTTAACGATATTTCACTAATGACATTCATTAAAATGGTGGCGATCACGTGAAAATTTGAAAACCCTGGGACCCAATTTTGACAAAAAATTAATAAGGAACTATTACTTTGAACAACCCATAATCAAGGAACCAATGGTGCGATTTGCCCTATTTTCTATAAGTTCAGCTATGAAAGAGTGACTCTCTCTTATGGATTAGGATCCGTAAAACGATCTCGTAGAAAACCTACTCAAAAGTACATTTAACTTGCTCAAAGTACTTAACTAAATGACTAGCATAACCTAACCAAACAACAGGGATGGGCATTGGTATAAATCAAACCCCCCAGGGGTGCAAGGATTTTACCCAAATATTTCTGTTAGATTTAAGTTTTTTTATCCCATTTTTAGAATGTCAATTAGATTTATGTATAAAAAATTACAAAAATAGGTTTATGGAACCCTTAACAAAGCTCAATAAAATAGAAAGTAACTAACCCTGCAACTATGATGCACGGATACGCTCTGAAGGTAGCGTCTCGCGTATCGGATACGCGATGGATACGGATCTGGCTGAATACGCGGGATATGCGGCTAGATACGTCCGAGGCGGCTGTCACTTTTCCAAACTCGGATACTTGACCGGATACGCGACCCGAATCCAGGAACGCCCTCAAAACTCGTTCGTTTTGTCTTGATGAAATGGGGGATAAATAAGATTTTCACAAACCCGACATACCTCATACATAAGCTTCGATGCTTCGATGCTTCTTCCTCGCTCTCGTCGTCGTCTCTGACCCTCAAGCCCTAGCCGCCGCCGTTGCCTCTGGCCCTTGAGCCTTAGCCACCGCCATCGCCTCTGACCCTCAAACCCTAGCCGCCGCCCCTGCTTCGAGTTGGAGCCTTCTTCTTCAGTCGAACCTTCCTCTTCGTCGAAGCCTTCAGTCGAACCTTCCTCTTCGTCAAAGCCTTCTTCAGTCAAAGTCGAAGCCTTTGTTTTTCATTTTGGCATATTAAGGAGATGTATCCCTTAGGTTGTAAGGCTATCTATATAATATATGTATATATTATTTTATTATTAGTATTATAGTATATTAGTATATATTATTTATTTGTATATAATATATGTATATTTATATGTTGGTCCTTATAGTTTGAATATTTACACTTTACCCCCACGTATCCGTATCCGGAATTTTTCAAAAATCTCGTATCCCGTATCTCGTATCTGAATCCGAATCCGTATCAGCGTATCCGTATCCATGCAACCTAGCCCTGCAATAAATTAGAAACCTTACAAATTTACAACACCAAGCGGAATTTTTTTTCTCAACCTTGAAAACAGATTACAGCTAAAGAATGAGAATCAAAGAGTAACATCAAGATGCACTATTCTCGCAAAACAAAGATCCCATTTTCCCCAGAGCAAGTACAGCGATTACTGAACTCTCGACTTGTACCTTGTGTGAAAATCTAGCACTTATGGCAAATTAAAACCAAAACTTATTTGGCATTGGGTGTTAATAAATTCTGGATAATACATACAAGGCCAACTGCATCAGTTGGAGAAGTATACGAATATAAATATATAATCAGGCTGGGACGATCAGTGAAGATACTCGAGCTTAATGAAACTGAACCAGGCTAGCAGTTGCATGTTTGAGACCTGATACTGCAACTTAACATAACATACTATTCAGACACACTCCAAGATGCAAGCACCATATATTCAATACTGTACAAGGTCTTATAGATGAAGAAAAAAAACAGACAAGGTCAATTTGTAATGAGTAAAATACAACTTTTTCTTCTCTTTTTGTGACAGTTCTCTCATATTAAATAAGCTTATTTGTTCTAATCTTTGGTAGACTAAATAATTTGAAAATGATCATATGTACAAGTCATATACTCGTATATTTAGCGCACCTGACTTGCCCTCTTAGCCACAAGTCAAATTACCCCTAGCACCTAAGAATTATTGACAGAACCTAAATCATGCTCCTCTCCCACTGATGGAAACCAATTTCTATTCTCTCTCATCCAAGTGCACAGCAATAATATAAGGAAATGATAATATAATGATTTTTGAAAAATTGGCTTTCTCTCTCCATTCCAAAGAATACTAAAACCTGAACACCAAAGCATACAGCAAAAAGAAAATGCATAAGGTCTACAGTTTCATTATGCTTGAAACCAGAAGATCATTGTCCACATTCCAAAATTTATAGGAATGTAACTAAACCCATGTTTATGTACCAAGCATTTACATTAATGGTTGTAATGCTCAGCTCCGCATACGCAGCAAAAACTGTTTCTAGCTTTTTTTATTTCTTTCTTCTTTTCATGAACTTCCACCGGGACATTCTATCTAACAAGTGGTCAAATGAAAAAACAGAACTCATTTAAAGAGCCAAACAATTTCCAACATCAATGAGCAGCAAATGCTTCAAAAACTAGTTGGTAGACCAGCAATATGATTATTACTTTCCACTGTTAGTTATTCCAAAAGGTGCATTTACGCAACGAAACAAATTTGATGGTTTCCTCAACAAATTTGACTATCGTGACATTGAGGTGGGTGAGTAAGAGAGAGGGATGATTCCATCCCGGATACTAAAATTAGATGAAAAATCCCTCTCCCTAACTAGTCATGATTTTAACCATGAAAACCTAGCATGAGTTAAGAATAGAAATTTCCATCTCGATTATAAATAGTACTCCCTCCATTCCAAAATATGTTTCCCCCTATTGACTTTATATGGGCTTTAAGAAAATGATTGATTGTATATAATGTTCCTTTGATGCCCTTGAAGTACTCTTTAGTGGTGTCAAATCCATAGGTCCCACTTTTTCTTTCATCTCACAAGTAATAAGAACATCAAGACAATTTGCTTATTCTTCCCAAAAATGGAACGGGTCACTTACTTTGTGTTAGAGAATAAGGGGTATTTTAACATTACTGTATAATATGCATGTATATATAAATACCCCAGCGTAATCATTTGAGGGTTACGGCTTCCAAATCATACTTTATTCTTCTTCTCTTCTCTATTAACTTACATGGTATCAGAGCTAGAATCTCCATAACAAACTTGTTCAAATCCACTGTAATCTTCTCTTTTCGTTCTTTCTTTTCCTTATTTTTTTCTTCTCTGTATGACACTGTAGAGACTTCTCGTTCTCTTCTTGCGTCGCAAGGGTGTGCGATGCGTTGTGTTGCCGGAGTGTGCGACCTTGATTGATAGGCAAGCCAACCCAGGTGAGGTCGTGGTGTGGTTGTTGTGTTGTGTGCAGGAAGGGTTTTAGAGGAGTCGGCAGTGGCTCTCGTACTACGCGGCGATTGAAGTGCGCCGAGATTTTTGGCCATCCACTGTTCGTTTTGTGACCTACGCGCCCCGGAGAGATTTCGGCCGTGTCTAGACGAAGCCAAAGGTCCTATTTCCGTCGCTGGAGCTTTGGTCATGCGTCGGTACATCACCGAAATTTCGTCGGAATTTGAATCTTGTCGGAGTCACCCAGGTCATAATAGTCTACCTACGTGGTTCTTTTTCTGAGTTGGACGTGTGTTGAGACTCTGCAACTGGTTTTGTTCCTTGGTACCTATCTCTTGTTGTTGAGACTATTGGTTGGGGCTCTGTTCTGCTTGCTATGTCTACACCCATGACTTTTAAGACTAAACGGAAGATGGTTATGATGTCGGATGAAGAGTATGCTAGGTATACCCAGTTTCAGGTCTCTCATCTGTCTTCCTATTCTGCAGCTACCCTTGTTCATTCAGGTAAACCCACTGCATGTCTTTCCTCCTCGAGTCACAAGTGGGTCATTGATTCTAGTAGCAATCATATGACCGGTGATGTAGGTATTTTGTCCTCTTTCACCTTTTCTATATTGCCTAGTGTCACTTTAGCCAATAGGTCCGTTGCATGTGTTAAGGGAAGTGGAATCGCTAGTATCGCTCTAACTCTATCTTTGTCTTATGTCCTTTACCTTCCTGGTTTTCCGTTCAATTTACCATCCATCACTAAATTAACTCGTGATTACAACTGTAGTGCCTCATTCTTTTCTGATTCTTGTGTCTTTCAGGATCTTACGACAAAGAGGATTATTGGTAAAGGCTACGAATCAGGAGGGCTGTAATTGTTGGATAATGTTCTCTCACCAGTTGTGTGTTCAATGTTACTTCCTTTACTCCACATCAGCTACATTGTCGTTTGGGTCATCCTTGCCTCTCGAATTTGAAGAAATTATATTCGTCTGTCTACGTTAAATTGTGAAGCTTGTCAGTATGCTAAACACCATCGTGTTTCATACTTTCCTAGGGTCAATAAAAGGGCACGTGTCCCGTTTAAATTAGTTAAAATGTTTGGGGTCCTTCTCCATAGTTTCGAAACTTGGTTATCGTTATTTTGTTACATTTGTGGATGATTTTTCACGTGTAACTTGGATTATTTTAATTAGAAATCGTTCCGAGTTATTGTCCATTTTTTGTGGTTTTTGTGCTGAAATTAATACCCAGTTTGGTGTGCCTATTAAAATTCTTCGTAGTGACAATGCCAAAGAATATTTCTCCACCCCCTTACTCCACTTTTATGCATGATCATGGCATGACCCATGAATCCTCTTGCACCTAGACAACGAGGATATATAAAGTCCTCTAGAAAGGGGCTCCTACCAAAAAGTTCTCGATCTGGTCGTTTTTTTAGGATTTGTCTCTTGCCAAGGGTACAGTGTTATTTCCTTGGAAAGCTATGTGGAGATCAAAAGCTCCATCGAGAGTAGCTTTTTTTGTTTGGGAGGCAGCCAATGAAGTGATTCTTAATGTTGAGCTACGTTTTTCCAAAGGAATCCCTACTTCATATTTTATACTTTTGGTGGAAGGAAATTGTTCTGTTGACCAATTCTTTTGTAGAGTTTATGGATAGTTTTATTACTGAATAGTTTCCTTGTTAGGTATACCTCTAGTGTACTTATGACGAATCACCTTGATTGAATATAAAACAAGGAAACAAAGAAAGCTGGTTTTACATACATACATATTATATACTCCCCATGTTCCTAAAACACAGTTTGTTAAAGGCAAAAAGTACGAGGCGAGAGCTGGGCTAGCAAAAACAAGTCAATAATTAAGAAAAAATAATTTTAAAAACTTATGTTGTATTTTTTTTTTCATAAACTAGTTATAAATAATAGTAATTCATGTATCTTAGTCCACAAATGATAATAGTAACACTATTTTCAACTTCTAAGTTTTGTATTTATTAAGAAAGAGTGGGGATAACCACACCTCAATTCCCTATTTCTACACCCCACTTAAAAATATTACACAAATGTCATCGAGTGAAAAGACCTAAAAATCCACCTCCTACACTCTAATATTATTCGGTCATGGCGTGATGAAATGACTGAGGTTGGTTCAGACCTAGTGTGATGAAATGGCTGAGGTTGGTTGGGCAACCATGAGACAAACACTCATATTTGTGTTCGACCAGTATGAGATGACGACATCAGAGACGGAGATCGAGAGAAACAGGGCTCCAAGTTGATACTTGAATCTGGGGATGGATGGAGCAGTTGGTCCGATTTGGGATTTGCCCTAAATTGGAGGTGGTCGGCAACGAAGAAAACGACTGGACTGAAGGGCGGCGGCGGCAGTTACTTAGAGGGAGGGGGAGAGAGATAGATCTACGGTGAAAACGAAGAAAAGAGGAGGGAGAGCACCCAGGTCGCTCGGCTTGCAGCTTGACCTGGTGGTAGATGGACGAAGGTGGGAAGACGAAGGATGCAGATCGCTTGCAGAGAGCGACAGGGAGGAAAGACATAGTGAGGAAGAGAGATAGATCGCTTAGGCTAGAAAGGGTAAAATGAGTAGTTAGGTGGGGTGTAGAGAGGGATGTGGAAAAGAAGTGGATGTAGAGATAAATGAGGTGTAGAAATAGGGAAGTGAGGTGTGGTTATCCCCACCCATTAAGAAAACTATATATTTTTTTCTAAAATCAAATGGTTAAAAGGTGGAGTATCAAAAATATAAACAATACGATCCTTTATATATATATATATATATATATATATATAGGTATCTAGAGCCTCTTCAAACCAGCCACACACTTTGGATCTAACCTCTACAATTTTCGGCGACCTTATTTGTACAACTCCTGCAAAAATTGCAGTGTCGGCCATATTTTTTGGCAAGCTCTAGCAATGAAAATGGTATATATGTGATCGCCTCCTCAAGGCGAACACATATGAGGCCTTGGGTTAGGAAGATTTTCGTTGATTTGTCATAAAATAGATCCAATCAAATATTGGCCTTGGGTAGCATTTTTTCGCTTCTCAGAATCACCCTCGTCTCGCCTATCACCTTTGAGAACTATGGACTCCCCCCACTCACCACACAAATTAAGGAACACTAATTGACTTTATTATAAATATTATAATGAAATGCATTTTTCATTCTTTGCCCATTTAAGTGTGGGATCCATTAATTAAAATAGGAATCAAATCAAGGATAAAATGGTAAAAGTACTATGTCAAAAATAAATTATTAGAAAGTGGACACTTTTTTTTTGGAACAACCTAAGAAGAGAGTTAACTGTGGATCTCCCATTAATCTAACACAAATCAAGGCATACGACAGAAGTTTTAAGAAAATCAAATCAAAATCTTATTTCATTTGGTTTTGATTTGTATCAATTTATGATTCAAATCAAAACCAAATCATACAACCACTTTTTCATTTTTATCTTCTTTTTGACATTTTGACAGTTAAAAAATGTTTTTATTTGTTATTTTTTAATTAAAAAAGTAAACAATTTTATTTTTTAATTAAAAAAGTAAACAATGTGTTAGGTTTTCATTTGAACACCAAGCGATTTTCAAAATAAAGATGGTGGGGTATTTAAAAGTGTTGGAGTTTGTACCACCGTTGGAAATGTTTTTTGGTTTTGAATCAAATGCGTATCAAATTAATTAATTTATTGGTTTTTAATGAGTTGTGTTTGATTTGGTATTTAATTTGAGTGTATTGTTGTTTTTGCTCTAGGAAGGAAAGATGAACACCTTCGTAGGAACAAAGGGTGTGTGTGTGTGTGTGTATGTAATCATACTTACATCTTCATCTTCATCTTCTCCATTTCTAGATAAGGTTGCCCATGCTTTCGATTTCAATAAAATTGAGGCATCCATATCTCCGACATCGTGTAGGGATACACGCACAAATTCTGCTGAAAGAATGCTACAAGAATGAATTCGATAGGTCACAATTCGATCTATATAATCTCTAAGAGCATGGACAACAATGGATCTAATTAGATCCTCATATACTACATAATTCATCAAAAATAAATATAAAAATCAATTTAATACTCATAAGCTACCTAAACAAAAAAATTCATTTAACAGCTTGGCACAAACCCCAATAACCTATCATACCCCACTATCTTTATCTCTAATAGCTTTAAAATTTGAAAAAAAATCATTTGATGTCCAAACGAATTAAACCAAGTCTCTATTTATAGATAAAAATATGAACTCTTAAAAATATTTTTTTTATTTTTTTTTACTTATAAAAAAGATAAAAATCAAAGAAAAAAAAAAGTGTCCACACATTTGGAGAGGGAGAGAGGAGCTGCTGGAAGGGAAAAGGGGCTTTGCCTGTTGTTTTTCCCGAAAAACCGAGGTCTCATGCCCGCTACCAAAGATGATCAAATCATATATGATTCACCCATAATACTCCGTTATATAGCTATATCCTCGTATAATACCCAATAAATCCACCGTTAAACCCCCTCTAAGCATACATGCAACTACATACAGAGACGCATCGGCGGTGAAAAAATAACTCTACACAAGCGGTCTTGAGTAATTGACATATGACAAATCAAAATCATGCGTCAAAAACAAATATTTTGATTTTTCATATGTACTGCTTGTGTAGAATTGTTTTTCCATCGATCGATGGACCAAAATTTAATCCAATTATATTTAGTTTTTAAGAAATAGCAAAAAATATTTGTTAGAGAAAGTGGAACCAACTGAAGCACTTCATTTTTGTGCACAAGGTTTAAGGTTTGGTGAGATGTTAACCCACATGCTAAACGGTCTGCTTTAGACATGTTGCTAATTTAACGACCCTGTCCGTGGTTGGCCCACGCCTAACAAAAAAATAGTACCTAGATATTTAAATCAAAAAACAACGCATTCCAATTTAAAAAATTAATCATACAATAGCCTCATCTAATATGTGGCTTATAATATCTTTTGAGATATAACAAGTCATCTCTATGAATTACTTGACAGATATTCATTATATCATGGATATTGCTGAGCTGGATTTCTAGATCCACGTCTTCAGATGTACAAAATATCTTTGATCTTTATAGGTAAATAAGGTTTGTGGTTGGTGAAGATATTTTGAAGTGTGATGTTGAAGGACTGTAGAAGATTGCTGGTGATGTTGCGATACAAAGTCTAATCTATTATATTCTAAAACTAAGTTCTATACTAAATTATTACGCTAACTGATACGTAGTTCATTTAGTCATTTAAATATTAAATTAAATCATGAATGACTATAAGCAAATCTAAAATACTATAAGAAACAACACTCCTTCTAGTCTGGTACTTTTCTCACTCTCTCTCTCTCTCTCTCTCTCTCTCTCTCATTTGACTTCATTTGACCTCTTGAAAACGAAAACAAAGCGATAAGAAACTGTCTATGGAAATGGAAATTGTTTCCCGATAATAGGATTGTGTTTGATTTAGTGTTTGATTTGGATGTATTGTTAGGAGAACATGAGCTAGTCTTCGGGCCAATAATTGAGTTCATTGTAAAATGTAGAGATGTTAAAAGAGTCGAGGACCGTAGGGTCAACCTTATTAAACCTTAACCCGAAAATGGTAAGGATTGAGAAAAAAGTAACCCTATTAAATTCAGGAATAGAGTCAACCCAATTAACATACCTAACTAGATATTTTAAAAGGACTGATAACAACAAAGCTGACCTTGTTAAACTGACACCAAAAATGGTTAGGGTCAAGAAAAGGTGGCCATAAATTATCACTTGCAAACACTACTTTTGGAAAATTCTCTACGACAAATCCAGCCTAAGCATATAGACATTATACATAAATTAAAAGGGAAGGACTATTTCACTATAATTTTTTCTTATCTACTACATCTTTAATTATTACTCCCTCCGTCCCTAAATTATTGTCATCCTTTCCTTTTTCGTTCATTCCAAAATAATTATTCAGTTTGAAACTTACCTTTTTAGAACATCACTTTTACCACTTTACCCTTACTTTTTCACCCTACTTTAATTATGGACCACATACACATGGGCTTTAAAGGAAACTACACATTAAACCAATATAAATAATCAAGTCAATTGTTTTTTCTTAAACTGTGCGCCGGGTCAACTAGTACAATTATTTAAGGACGGAGGGAGTATATTAAATAAAATACATGTTTGGACAAAATTACTCATTTTTAAGTTGACTAATCAAGTTTCTTTCTTAATTACCTTATAACATTATTTTTTTGATCAAACATCAATTGACAACATAATTATTCTATTTATATTCTTAACATTTTAATTCTCAACAAACAATGTACTTATTTTTTTCGTAATTAATATATTTAATCAAATTTTCTAATCACTCACGTTTCATATTCCATTATCATAAAAATAATATGATTAATACATTTTCTACCATTTTATATTATATTGGATATTTTATTATCAAAAATTAATATTATAATTTAGTTTAAAATATTATTTTAAAATATCAATTCAATTATTATGGTACATATTAAACTGAATATTGATTTCAATCTAACTCAAGAATTAAATTTTTGAATCAATTACTATAAAGGTAGGTAAAATATTTAAATATTACGATATTATTTCATATTATGATTTTACCATTCGATTATTTTACTATTACATCCTTTAAATTTCAACCCAAAAATATTAACGGGTTGGACCGTTGCCCGTTTCAACCCAGGCCTTTTTATAT
Organism: Codonopsis lanceolata; assembly: GCA_013146195.2. NCBI lineage: Eukaryota > Viridiplantae > Streptophyta > Magnoliopsida > Asterales > Campanulaceae > Codonopsis > Codonopsis lanceolata. The sequence goes on along the minus strand of CM028379.1, from coordinate 24,260,829 downwards.
CATAAATTCATGTTTCTTGGAAAAAAAAAAAGGTTAGTTTAGACGAGGTGACTCATTTAACGAGCTATCTGTTTCAATCCAACTCGTTCTAATCCAATCCATTTCGACCAGTTTTATATTTGAGTTTTAACGGGTTTTAATTCGTTAACAATTACAAACCAACTCACCCAATTGCAGGCGCTGCTGTATCCTACTACTGAATTAATGAAAAATAGCAGCTTCACTAAAACGTATGAAAGGAAAGAACAGACGATCTCAAAATTTGGTTCCAAAATAATATATAGAAGATCATGTATACTAAATGTATGATTTATATATATAGTATGATTACCTGGGAGACTTGGGACGAACCCTAGTTGATTGCTCGTCGAACTCTCTCGCTGCAGCTCGAAGTTGCTTCGCTTCATCTTCATGCTTCTGGCAATTCAGCGAAATCTCTAGATCCAACACCACCTCATCCATAGTAGGGCGTTTTTAGGATCCCTTTTCAAGCTTTTCCTACAATAGCCGTAAATGCCTTTAAAGAATCATCACAGATTTCCTCTTTTATTCTAGACTCAACATTTTGCTGAGACCAAAACCCCAAATCTTCATCATCGGAGCAGTAATAGCTCTCATCCCCCCTGTCCCATGGCATTTTCAGACATAACACTTGAAACAATACCACCCCAAATGCATATACGTCTATTTTCCTAGTTATACTACGGTACATAATATATTCTGGTGCATAGTACCCACCAGTGCCTTTAAGGTTAGTGATCATGGTGGATTGCATTTGATCAACATGGGACAACTTGAACATCCCAAAGTCTGAAATTTTGGCAACCCAATTATGATCCAGTAGAATATTGTCAGGCTTCACGTCACGGTGAATTATCCCTTTGGGAAATTCGTTCGTCTCAGCATGGAGGTGTTGTAACCCACGAGCGGCATCAAGACATATACGGAGTCGTTGCTGCCATGACAAAGAAGTGGTACTTTTCTTCTTTAGATAAGAGGATAGGCTTCCCTTTTCCATGAATTCGTAAAGAAGGATTTTTTGGCCAGATTCATCACAGTAACCGAGAAGAGAAACGAGATTTGGGTGTTGAATGTTTGAAACTATCTTGATCTCCTTTTCAAACTCCTCAGAGTTTGGTTTTAAATGCTTCACAGCAACCTCAGTCTTTTTCCAGCCAAGTTTTATTGCAGCCAGATACACCTTTCCCTCTCCCCCTTGTCCTAGTATGTTTCTCTCGTCAAAGTTGTCTGTTGCATCTTTGATGTCCTCCAGCGATATCTGATGACACTTCTGTCTCGACGAGGAGAAGGAGGAGGCCATGACCGATTTGTGACGTGCGCTCAAATTCTCAGATCGATCAGCCAAAACTTCGAAGAGGAAGACAGTGTGTTTTGTTGTTGAGATGGGATTTCGGTCAACGGAGGGAGCAGAAGTTTTGGATGATCATATCATAATATGGAAGAAGAATAATTGAAGGGGTTTATAGTTTATATTATTCTTGCATTGGAAATTGGAATCAACATTTTACAGCAAAGGGTTAAGAGCATCTCTAATGATTCACTCTATATCTCCCTCTAGTTACCTCGTTTTTTGTTCCTTTTATACTTTTTTAACACTCTAAAAAAATTTTCACTTCAGTAATCACTCTCTATACAATCCCTTAAAACCTTAAATCTCTTTCATCACAACTAACAAACTTAACTATCACCATATTTTTCATCCTTTTTATTTATATTTTCTCAACACAATTGGAATGAAATATTTATATTTTATATTATATATTCTATATGAAAAAAATATTGTATTTTTTAATTATTTCGATTACTTTCATCTAAAAATATATGTTATTTTAATGGTCAATTTATGTTTATAATACATTATTATTATTATTATTATTATTATTATTATTATTATTATTATTATTATTATTATTATTTTATCATCTCATATATTAAGAACACACGACAAATGATTTCCTTTTGTTGAAAAGAATTCACAATTAATAGACAAATTTCATAAAAAAATAGATATCTTTCAATTTGATTAATAGAACAAGTTTACGATAATAATGTAATACGATAATAATGCAAAAAAATAATATATGTATATCAGTAGCTTGCAATGGTAGGAAAATTTAAGATGACAAAGTTAGTATAATTAAAGGAAACCACATATTATATTGCTAATATTTATTTTAAAGTCAATTACTTTTTTTGTGTGATAGCTCAAAGAGAACAATTATTTGAAAATAGAGGAAGTATATGTTTTAATAAGTTTTAAAACTACTTTTATCTCAAAATATATATCAATCTGAAATTTATGTTTAAAATATAGTTTTATTATTATCTAAATATAACTCCTCGAAAATAATTTTTTAGCACCAAATAAAACATATTAAATTAATAATAATTTTGTCCGAAATGGAAGAAGTATTTTTTACATTTTATCTTCTATTGAAATAATTTTTTGTTTTAAGAAATTCAATTATTTTTATCTAAAAAAATATTTGTTTACAAAACTAATTATTTTGCTATAATCTCAATTAAATCTCTATTAAAAAATATATGTAAATAACAAACATGGGCATTATGCACATGAGAGGGTTGTCACTATTCATGCTAAGAGTCCCTCTAAATTTAGAGGAATGTTTAGTTGGTTTTAGAGGAAGAGGGTGAGGTAGAGGATCCATTGTGGGATCAAGTGGCTAAAAAACTCTATGGTTTAGAGTGTTCATAAAGTCATCCATTGTGGATGCTCTAAGAGAACTTGGTTCTTAAAATTTGGGTAAGTGGCCACTAGGCGCACACCTGGAATCAACAGTTGTGTAAGAATATTATACAATGGGAACATATATTCTTAAGTGGGTAAGAAGATAAAAATGTGTAGGTGACAATGGGACCCAATTAAAAAATTGTATAAGAAGTTGTATAAGAATTTATACATTGGGATGCTCTAAGGCACAACTGCACAAGGTCAATGACTCACATGGGGTTCTTTCATAACCCATGCTTCAATCAATGTGTTAAATAGTCCTCGTTTTAAAATTAAATTTTTTTTAAAAGAGATATTTTTAGTACTCAATTAATAAAAAAATAATATTTTGATACTTTAATTTTTAAAGATAAATTATTTAAATGAAACATTTCAAAATAAAATAGTAAATTTTTTGTTCGGAATGAAAATAGTAAATCATTAATTAATTCTATATAAAAAAAATCATATCCTACTTTTTGCTTGGCTAATGTCTTTTTCCTTCTTTTTTTTTTTTGATTTTTTTTTAAATTTTTGGAATGTAAACAGTTTGAGAACCAATGAGCTTTAGTTCAATTAGTATTGTTTACTTCTCCTAACGGAGAGGCTGTGTGTTTAAATCTTATTAGAGACATCCTGAACTTTACAATTATTAATAGAGAGGTCGGGTGTTCAAGACTTCTCAGAGTCATCGTTATTGTTCAAGCCTTACCCAAAAAGTCTTATTTAGCAACTCACTTATCCGAAAGGAGTGGTCGAGTATTTAAACCCTACCAGAAACACCCTGATACTTCACTACTCTCTACCGAGAGATCGAGTGTTCAAAATCTCATTAGAGACACTATTTGTTCTAACCACACCAAATACATCATATATATATATTATTATAACTTTTCAAGGTATTAAAATAATAAAAAATAAGTGTTAGGGGTACTGTTTCTGTCCCCTCCAACCTTTAAAAAAAACCGTTTGAGAGGCTTTTTCCTTCTTTTTTTTTTTTTTCAATTTTTGAAATTGTGCTTTGATGGCTTTTTTTTTTTTTGAAAATTTTGAAATGTCACGACAATTTTTGAAAATTTTGAATTGTAATTTTTTGAAAAGTGTTGGAAATTTTCAATTGAAATTTTTGAAAAGTGATGAAAATTTTCAATTGTAATTTTTGAAATTTTTTGAAAAAAAGTGATGAAATTTTTGAAATGTAACCAGTAAAAATTTAAAAATACTCATATATGCTCCTATAAATAGTGAACAACCCCTCATATTTTTCTCCACTTCTTTCTTTCTATATCCTTATATTTTTTTTCTTTCTATCTCATCACTTCTTTTCTTCTATAATTCTCTCTACAATTTTATTTTTTCTATCTCATCAATTTCTATATCCTCACTTCTATAATTTCATTTTTCCCAAATGGATGAAAATCAAGGTAATTATTTTAGAAATTTATTGAATTCTTCAAATGTTGAAGAAAATCAAAATTCCCAAAATTTTTGTATTCCTAAGAATGTTCAATTTTCTCAATTTTCGTCAACCCCCCAATATATATCAAATTTTCCAAACCATCCAAACCCCCAATACCCACCAAATTTCCACATTTACAAGGTGCACACAATTTCCATAATTTTCAAGCTTCTCCAACTACTGAAAATATTTATTCTAACGTTCCTTGTGCTCCCAATGAATATTGGCAACCTATGGGAAACTAATATTACATGCAATTCGTGCATTTTCTTTATACGGTATGTCGTCAAATGAATCAAGCAGAACTAGTTTAAAAACGATGCCCTTAGAAAAGGATCCAACAACGTCATCATTCATATGTACTAGAGACGCAAAATATGAGTTAAAAAGTATGTCATTAAATGATTTCCTTATTTGTTATTTTAAAAAGTATTTTTTTGTTAGAAGTATTTGTTGCTCCCTCCGTCCCTAAATTATCGTCCTCCTTTCCTTTTTCGTCCGTCCCAAAATAATTGTCCACTTTGAAACTTACCTTTTTAGAACATCTCTTTTACCACTTTACCCTTACTTTTTCACCTTACTTTAATTATGGGCCACATACACATGGGCTTTAAAGGAAACTACACATTAAACCAATATAAATAATCAAGTCAATTGTTATTTCTTAATCTGTGCGTCGGGTCAACCAGGACAATAATTTAGGGACGGAGAGAGTATTTGTATGAGGTCTTTGTTTTTATATAATATTTCAATGAAAAGTATAAATTAATACCTTTGTTTTAAAATTTATTTGTAATATTTAATAATATAATTAACATTATAAACGAATTAATTTATTTATATTGCATATTTGAATATCCAATATATTAAAAAAAATTCTAAACAAATTAATTTATTTAAAAATCAATATACTTATTAATTTATTTATTTGCAAAGTATAAAAATAAAAAAATTGTATAAATAATGTGGATGATGCGGTAGTGAAATTCATCTAAAGAATGAAAAAAAAAATCATTATAAAAAATAATTGTAAAATGAAATTTTGTTTTAAAATGTATAAATGAGAATGAGACATGACTAAGAATTTATGGAAGAATTCTCACCGCTATACTCGATCTAATCACAAAACATAAGTTAATGCTTTGGGTCAACGTCTCAACTCTTCCTCTTCCTGCAAAAGTGATATCATCAACCCATCCAACAAGGGTTTTAGGATTAATTTTATCGATAGTGATGGGCGATCCATTTTTTATGGCTAGATACGGACCATACGGTAGTAAGGGTAATTTTGTGTTTGTATCTATGATACGGTATTAGTATAGAGATGCTTAGTGTATAAAATATATATAATTTAAATAAATTAATATATATTTGAATTTTGTAGGAGTCGGATTAATGTGTATTACACAAAGTAATGATGACATCCCAAAAACTAAAGAAAAACATATTTTATTGACTGTAAAATTTAATAACTCATCCAAAAAGAATATAATTAAATATTTTAAAGCATTTTTTCTCACATATACCAACTCAATACCTGTTAATTGAAATAAACTTAAAAATAAAAATCTCATACAAAACTATAAAATAAATTGAATGAGACGAATTGAACTAACAAAGGACGATTCGAAATCGAAATCACAAAGATTTCAGACCAATAAAGGAAAGTTAGCACATTTTTTTATAAAGAAAGAAATTAAAAATATAAATATTTAAAATTACAAAACTTATGAATATTTTTTTAAAACTATATCTAGGCTGGGAAAAAAATAAATTGAGATTTACAAAAAAAAAAAAAAAATAAATAAGAGATAATTAGAGATAATCATGGAGAAGAAACGTGAAAATTAAGACGATAAGATCTCAGTAAAACAATAATATCTAGTAAAACCGTAAAATAGTAAATCTTAGTTAGCGCACATGCTTTAATCACAGCCGTGTTGTACACTCGCTTGTGGAAATTGAGATTTAACCATGACCGGTAGTTCTGTTTGGTAAAAATGAATCGTGACCAGTAGTTAACTTTTCAGAAAGACTGACCTAAATTATAATATATATTTTAAAGGCATCACCAGTGTAATTGTATATTTATTTGGCTGTCGTTAATTGATATCTTGATCATATGTGATAATTTTTTTGTCTTAATTAATATATTTAATTAAAACTGACCTCTCTAATGCTAATTTCCCCACTACCGAATATCCCGTATGAACTAAACTTTTACTTAACTCTTGTGCATAGGAAATGAGACTATATAGATTTGACTAGATTTTGTGCCCGTGCCTTGACACGATGCCAGTATGGAGTTTGATCTATGTATGTTCGAGCACCATGAGACTGAATCAATGTATGATTAAGATTTGTACGGTCAAATCAATGTACATTACTCAACGAAAAGAGCAGAAAACTCAAAAACTAAACAAAAAAACATATTTAATTGGTTGCAAAGTTTATGATGCACATTATGAAATAATCTTACTCTTGTTAACGCACTCACATAACTAAATATCCAAAAGTCCAAATGGAAGTTGTTTTGAGTAACCAAATTAATACTCCACACCTAACACTTGCAACAAATTGGGGCACAACTCCATTCTAAGAAAACATGACCTCTCACGAACAAATAGATCTTAACATTTCTATACAAAACCAGCTCAAGCATACATTAATCATGATACTCTCATCGTGTCGTAGGGATGGGCATAAATATCATGTTTAATCTATAACATATCCAATTGCTACCAAGTTGATGATATTAGAAAAACAAGAATACCGATCATCTTCACTCCCTAGTTATGATCCCAATCTATTTAGATAAGCTCTTCCAAACAAAAGCTGAATAATTCAAGAAAGCGGAACACCAAGTAAGATGAGCTGCTCAAAAATAGGAGTAATGACAAAAAAAAATAGGAATAGCAAGATCTTTACATATACTATATATTGTAATATAGCATTGCTTATACCTCGACATTCCTATGAGGAAAATAATATAGCATTTGTGTAAATATCTTTCGGGAACAACTCATTTGAGCTGCAGTTTTATTCAAACTTTCTAGTACACATTGTTCTTCGATGAGGTATTCCACCTACCATTCCAAGTGAAAAAATAAGTTTAATTAGAAGGTAGAAAGAATAGAAACTATTGAACAAATACAACAATATGTAGATGAGTAGTTATGTTGTGGAAAAAAAAATAAAGGATGTGGAAAGAAAATACATTTGCCTCGCTTCTAAGAGTTAATGGCAGTCCACATGTTAGAAGTCAAATTCAAAATAACAAATGTGTAATATATGACCTCTCATTGATACTAACGAACCAATCATTAAGCAATTTCAAAACCCCTTCATCCCCAAAGGATTGTATGTCCATTACATATTTACATGACGCATTCTCAATTACCACAAACAAAAATATAATCAATGACCATTTATTATCCTATGTAATATGTGATTTTATTTTATCTAATAGCTAGGATCGTTGCTTTAAAATTGACAAACCATACTTGCTGATTCTAACTTTGGTGGAGCACCAATCAACGTCTCATCTAGACCCTTTATTATGCAAATCAAGAAAAAAACAGGAGCAACAATTATAGCCTAATTTTTATAGGGAGTACAGGAGAACATAGGCTTATGGAACCCTATTTATCCAACCCTTTCATTCTCTTGAACTGATAGTATGTCTGCTTGAAAAATGTGATGTACTACTAGTTGCTATTTAGGTGTCTGAACGTTAAAAGCAAGTGAGGGCCCTCAAAATTCCAATGAAAGCACATGCTCTACGCTCTTGGGGTACAATTGAAAGAAATTAAGGATGGAAGCCTCTTTGTCCCAGAGAAATTTGACGAGGCACGAGGCAGTACATTTTCTATGCTATTCAAGTAGTACTTCCCTGGAGAAGGAAAGAGAAAATATACACTTTAAGACGTGAAATCCCATCGATGATTTAGTCAAATCTTACAACCCTGCCATGACCTTGAAAAAGATCCCTTAACTATCTAATCAAAGCTAATCTCTTTGTCCCAGAGAAATTTGACGAGGCACGAGGCAGTACATTTTCTATGCTATTCAAGTAGTACTTCCCTGGAGAAGGAAAGAGAAAATATACACTTTAAGACGTGAAATCCCATCGATGATTTAGTCAAATCTTACAACCCTGCCATGACCTTGAAAAAGATCCCTTAACTATCTAATCAAAGCTAATCAGGAAAAGCCCCACTTCAGCTTTTCATAAGAAAACAAAGAAAAAAAGAATTAATCCTAACAAAGAAGTCTAACAAAGAAAACGTAGCTATTCGTAATCCATTTAGGTCGATCTCTATAAGAAAAAAAAAATTAAGCCTGCATAAGAGTGTAATTTCCTTGTTAATAAAAAAAGTAACTCAAAATAGTAACGATATAGTAAATATAAAGAATTAAGCCTACGGTAACAATTTGTAAGTCACGTAATGGTGTCCTAAGAAAAGGAGAAAAGAAAACCTAGGTATTCCTAATACTCTCCAACTCCAATAAGAACAACACTAAATAGTTGTCCAATTTGTGCAATTTTGTTATGTAATTAGCTTTAAAGATAGAAAAACTAACAGAAGGTTGAAGGTGAAAGGAGTCGGAAGGGAACTAAGTAGCAGAACATGCATGATAAACAAAAAAAAAAGGTTTAAATCTCAATTTGGTCACCCTACTTTCGACCAAAAGTCATTAAGCTCACTCAACTTTTTTTTCCTCAATTTAATCACTCTACTTAGGTTTGACATTCAATAAGGTCACCTGAGTCATCTTTGTCCGTTATGTTGGATGAAAATCATTGAAACGACCAAAATACCCTTTTAAGTTGAAGGATTTTACTCTCAATGTTAAAAGTTGAGGGTTCAAACTAAAAAATAAAAACCAAACCTTACAAATAAAAACTAAAAACCAAGTTCTGCCCAAGTTCTCTCTCTCTCACACCCTTCACCCATCTCCATCTCTCTCCTCCACAATCCAGCTCCTTCTCCAAATACCCAAACCACAGCGACCTTCATCTTCTTCGGCGAATCATCCCCAAGCCAGCCTAGCTGGACCCAATCTCTTCCTCGGCCTCCTTCTTTGGCAAGTTAAGCGAGTTGTCGATCCGACTCCAAACCTGAGAATACCCAAGGGTCCAGGGGGTAAGATTGGGGGCAATGTTGCGAAAAGTCGAAGTAGGTTTCGGTGAATGATTTGAAAAGGAAAGAGATGCTGTGGATATTACTAGGGCCGTCGAGCAAGAGGAGTCTTGACCCTGCAAATGGGTGGTTGGCGCAGTCTAGAGCCGGACCCAATTTCTCCTCCTCAGTTCACCTCCTTCTCTGGTGAGTTAAGCGAGCTACCGATCCGGTTCCAAACCCGATAATACCCAAAGGTCCAAGGGGTAAGATTGGGGGCAATGTTGCGAAAATTTCGAAGTAGGTTTCGGTGAATGATTTGAAAAGGAAAGAGATGTTGTGGATATTACCGGGGCCGTCGAGCAAGAGGAGTATTGACCCTGCAAATGGGTGGTCGGCCTTTCGAAACCTCAGACGCGGATGAAGTTGTGCACGGACTTGAATTTGACCAAGGTTTTCACGAAATCGATGGGGATTCCGTCGTCTTGGGTGTTTGTTTGGGGATAGGGGTTTTGGGTTTCTTTGGCCTTAGGTTTTAGTCAGCTGAAAGTGATTCGGTTCGGAGGGTCATTTTTTAGGGACAAACAAAGATTTCGAGCAGAAAATTGAAGTAGGCTAATTTGAAATGGTTGAGGTTGGATTTGGAGAGAAATCAAACTAGGGCAGCTTATTCGTCTCATCATCGTTCCCCAAATTAAGTTGGGGAAAATTTGGAAACCTCTCTCTCGCTCCACCTCCGGCTGCCTGAAATTTTAAGGGCTTGTGTGGGAGAGTTTTCAGTCGGGTGAGAGGAAGAAAGATTGAAAATTATATTAAAAATATTAGTAAGTAAGGGTATTTTTGGATTTTCAAAATTTTTTTAAGGTTTCTAACAAAATAATTGGATGGAGTGATGAACTTGATATTTATGTCCAAGTAGAGTGATTAAATTGAGGAAAAAAAAGTAGAGTGAGCTTAGTGACTTTTGACCGAAAGTAGGGTGACCAAATTGAGATTTAAACCAAAAAAAAAACACCAGATTATGTACATGCCTTTTAGACGTTAATAAAAACAGTGGTGGTGATTAATTTTAGGCACTCTTGCATCAATTATACAATCACTTTCAGGGAAGCATTTTCGCATATTTTTCAAACTTTAGAAAATGTAAAGAAAAATTCAACTTGAATTTAGGCAGACAATTGGAAATAACTATTCATAAAAAAATGGCAATAATTGTGCATATTAGACCACTAAAACAAATAATTCAATTTAAAACGTAGAATTCAAACAGAAGGAAACCAAAAGAAAGAAAAAAAATAGAAAAAAAAACTACATGGAACACAAAATTAGTAAAGTCTACGTATCCAATCCACTTTCTCAATTACCGCACCCTTAGATTTTGCTAAACAAAACACATAAATACACACATTTTTGGCTAGGTTGAACATAAATAAATCAACCCATATCTGCAAACAAACAAACATAATTAAATATTATATTTATTAAAATAATCAGCCTAAAAGTCTTTAATTTCTTAAACCCAAAAGGTAAATTTAATGATTTTATACAAAATCTACCTTTTGTAAAAAGAGGCAAAAAAATCTTTACCTTTATAAAGGGAAGACAGAAGGGGAAAAAAGGGTTCACACTGACATCCAAAACTTTTGGTGTGAAGCAAAATTGGGGAAAAACAATTATTGTGTTGTTGGAGTGTAAACCCAAAAGAAGGCAGAGAGAAACCTATAGATTTTTGTGTTGAAGAGTGTTCGTTTGCAACTGGGACTCCGACTGAGAGAGCTAGGAAAGAGAGAGATGGTTGTGAAGGGAGAAAGGAGGGGAAAGATCAGCAGTGAGGAGAAAGAGAAGGGGAGTTGGAAAACCGCTATTGTGGAATCGCAGAGGGAGAGGGGCACAGAGAGAGATGGGTTACGAAGGAGGGATGGGAAAAATCGCAGAGAGAAGTGGGGGGGGGGAATTGGAGAGGGGGTTGCACAACTGCCGTTCATACATGTGAAATCGGGAAAAAATTATACCAGTAGGATCGCAGTAAAAATAAATAAATCTCAACTATGAATAGCTTTTGTCAATTGTGAGCATGCAAGTATGAGCTCTATTGTATTATAGATTTTATGTGGCATGCATCCACTACTAAAATCAAATTTAATAAAATAAATAAATAAAAGTAAATGGAACAACAAATAGAAAGAGTTTTTAAAAAGAAAAAATGATGACTAGAAAAAATTGATATTGCTATCTACAATGACAGAAAAAAATTGGTTGGCACATCACATCCACACTCCTCATCCATATTTGAATTGAAGAGTTTTTTTCTTCAAAAAATTTATAAATCTTATGCGGCATCTAATTTCTTTCACATTTGCATTAACATTGGTGGAATTCTAATATACGTGGTCTAAATGGCCGATCCTGAACCTTTGGGGGTTCAGAGCGAAAAAAAATGTAAAAATAAGATTTTTAGACGAATAATTTTTTGACTTTTCATAATTTAAAGTATTGAAAATGTATACTACCTAAAAACATATAAGGAAAAAAGTATTAATAATTACTGAAAACTGTTATTCTTCATTTGTTAAAAATATTTGCAATAAAAAGAATATACTCAATCAATTTTTTTTCTTTTATTTATTTTTTAACTTCTGGATGGATATGTATCATAATCCCTTACCTTAGCGATGCTGCGAAAATTAGCTTGAGCACAATGTGTCGCTACTCGCGCTTATCCGAATCTAAAGTATCATAAATTCATAATACCAAATAAAATTCCGAATTTATGGTCCTTCTAGTAACCTTTAAAATTTAATATATAACTAACAATTCCTAAATATAAAGTTAATTTAATTGTACAGAGCCTATTTCTAACTTTTGTAGCTCGAAGGTACGTTTCTGAAAGTATAAGTACTTAATTTAAATGTTCAAAATTGGGGGATGAATCTGTAAAAACAGATTCATCACCACCTGCCACTAATCTACCAATTTCCTATTTTTGTGGTTTAGCAAAGTTGACTTTTCCAAACTTCATAAAATAATAAACTACTTCCTTCTTCCTCCTCTCTCTCTCTCTCTCTCTCTCTCTCTCTCTCTCTCTCTCTCTCTCTTTGTTTGTTCCAGTACTCCCTTCCCACCATTTCGTCCTCTGTTTTTTTTTCCTTTGTTTTCTTTTGCCAATCATACACAACATACACTCAAACAATTTATACCTTTTTATTTGTTCCTCAACATTATCACCGCCTGCAACCCCACCAATTTGAATCTTTCGCAGGTTCCGACTATGTGTCTACTATAATGTTGAGTTAAACCATAGCCCATCTAATTAGTTTCAAACCACTCCACAGAACAACCAAATGAAAACCCATTTCCTTCCTCTGAATTTTTTATACATAATTTGTTATGGTTGATTAATTCCCCTCTCATTGTCCAACCCAATACCAAAAGAAAAATTCGATAAGAATGAGGAAACATCGGAGCTAAGTGTTCGGAGTCGGAAGGAAGTTCGTTTACCTCGATTCAGCTTTACATCACAACCGACAAGTTTTCCTTCCTATTTGTGAGTCAGCAAAGGTGGAAGTCTGTTGTTCATGTTTTGGAAAGTGGAGTGTAATCAGCAATGATTGAAGTCTTCTGATATCAACTGATAAAACGAAGATGTATTCAGCAGTAATTGAAGTCTGATGATACTCATTGGTAAAAGCAGTGGAGTGAAACCGTAAGTATCGAAAGTCTGCTTATACCAGTCAATGAATGAATAGGTTTATCAGTTGTTTGAAGAGTATGCTAATATGGGATAGTGATCAGCAGAGTTTGAGGTGTGCCGATGCTAATTGATGTGCATGAAGAAAAAATCGGCAGAGATGAAGATCTGCTGATATAGGACAATCAGCAGGAATGAAGGTCTGATGATACTAGAAGTATCTTATGAGCTTGGCAGACATGAGGGTTTGCTGAATAGTGATAGGACAGCAGACATGAAGGTCTGCTTATATCAATTGATTGAAGCATGATTCAGCAAAATTATCCTTTTTGGTGCCTTGGCTTCTGGAAGGATAAACCATAAGCTTCATCGCCAAGATTAACTGATGACTAGACTTCTCCTCAACAGAATCCTAATTAAGTGAGAAGAGCATAGAGATCAAATGGAAGATAAGAGCCATTTTAGTCAGAGCACTTGTATCACAAAGAAGCAAGTAACTAATTCTTAATTTGGCTAGAAGTAAAGAATTGAGAGAACGTATTTCGCTTCTTGGTCAAAAGCTAAGATGATGATGACTATCTTTAGGGTAATAAGGTCATCTGTTCAAGATAAGAGATGAAACAAAGAATTTTGAGCAGAGTTTGTCTTGAACAGAGGAAGCGGCAGACATGAAATGAAATTGTAGAAGTTGCTCGTTCCTCGGAGGATCATCATTCGAACAGCAGATATGAGGTCTACTGTTGTGAAGTATATGAGACCAGAATTTTTGGAGAGAATGAAGATTCACCAGAACATCATGGGTTATGGTGAGATCTTACATTCCTGATAAATGAGTTGCATACAAAGCAGTCCTTTCTTAAACAAATCCAAAACTGTAGCTATCCATATTCCAACAGTAATTCTTCTGATGAGTTTTCTACTAGCACTCTTAGATGTTTTAAAGCGAAATAAAGTTCTTTTACTGAGTTATAATCAGTTTTTAAGATGCCAGTTGATCTTAGTTATAATGACAGGAGTTAAAACAACGTTAGATCAAAAGATTGCCATTATGCTAAGAACCAACTTAGTCTTTTGAACACTAGAAGTTTTTGATAAGAAAGATTAATATCTTCTGTAATGTCTGAATTAGATCAGCAAAAATAGATCGGATTCATAAGACTATTATTTAAAAGAGAGATCCTGGTTTCCTCTCATCAGAATTATATTCTTTCGGATAGGAATACTTATGGTTAAGGATTGGTTTGCTGTTGGGTTAACAGTAGAGTTATGTTTGCTGTTATGGAGTCAAAACAAAGTATATGATATAAAGTACAAGTACTGAGTCCATAAGCAAAACATAAAATTTCATGCTATCAAGGAATATGCATACAAAAGCAGATAGACATGAACTAAAGTTGTTCTTAATGAGTTCTCATTTAGATCAAAAGATAATAGATTACAACGAGGATCTAAAGATTACAAGTTTCGATACAACTTCCGGTGACTTAACTACTCCTAGTAAACAACTAATCTAAACACCTGATACATTTCTAAGGATAAAAATGTTACAAGGAGATGTCTATGAAGACCATGGACCCAGATCTGTTTAAACCGATTGGCAAACAGAATATAGGTCCGGTATCAAATGTTGGAATCGAAAGAGGTAGCCAAACGGGATCTCTACATTGTAACTAGTGCATATATGTGATCATGTTGCCTGCTCTTCCTTCTCCCTTCAGCTAGATCTTAAACCCAGGTGACCTTCACAAGCAAGCATGACTACCTTTCGAATGTCAGCTGCCGTGAATTGTGCTGATCTTTAGGGAGAATCATGTTAGCGAAAGAACATGTAGAAAGTCTACAATGCCAAGAAGGAACAGCTGACATGAGCACGATCACAAGAATCTGGGAGAGGCATGCTAAATGGTTGTTGAGAAAAATCTTCATACAAGAGGAATCCTCAAAACTAACCAAACAACTTTCTGTAGATAGGAAAGGTAATATTAAGTTGTTGAGCGAGAAACTTGATCGAAAGCTAAGAATACTCCTAATTAACATTTTGAAAGGAAGGAATAATGTACCAGTGTCTATCATAGTGTTTGAGAGGTAGTTTGCGAGTAATAGAGATGAGGGAAGGAATGTCTCTATAAATACTCGTTGAGGCAAGACGAAGGACCGGTTAATGAGATGAATTCATTAAAATCAAAGAGTCCTTTCAACCACTCTCATTAAAGTTCTATAGGGTAGTGTGTGAGATGGTTTTAATTTCTAGATATCTGGTAAAGTTTCTCCGTTGAAAGCTAAAGGATTTTAAATGGACAAAACAACTTTCTTGAGAAGATAAAAAGTTTTGATTATGACAAAACAACTTTTTCAGAAAAAAAAAAGAATTGATTTTGACAAAAGTGACTTTTCAGGAAAAATGTTTTGAATGAAGAATATGTTTACCCTTTTAAAAAAAATATTTTACCTTTACCGAAAATCTAAGAAATTCGTCTTTTACTTTAAGAAGTAGTCAATTTCAAAAAGTTTAACCTCAACCTTTGTAGAAATAGCTAGCAAAGATACACATGTATGCTACTTATTATCTACTAAGGTGAAAACTCCTATAAGTCAACGCATATAACTGAACTTATGAAGTACTGCAAAGCAAGATTGTTCGTCAAAGAAGAAGGTTTGAAGATAACATAGTCACAGCAGATCAAAGATAATCTAAAATTACTTTGATAAGAAGACATCAAACCAGTTGAGTAATGTAAATCATAGTTAATAGATAAGATAGGGAACTTTAACGCTAAGTATGATAAGCGTTACTCAAGTGTTATATTTGCAGGGATAAACAGAGAAAAAACAGAGCATGCAAATATAAGGCTATGTAGTGATGATATATCCATGATCTAGGTTATCAGTGAATCGAAGAGATCACAAAGATCAATCATATATCATAACCCAGAGAGAAGAAGATTCGACTGAAGCAAGTGAATAGGATCCTGCAAGTGAGTCAAGCATAATACTTTTATGCTGTCAGTGATATAATAAAATTTGTTTGTTAATCTTTGAGAAAATATGTATTCCTAAATGAAAATCAAGAAGATCATTAGCAACATTTTATGAGCTTTAGAAAGCTCCAGAAAAATCTAGATACTGGAATAAGTATTTCAAGAAAATCCATGAGATGAAAAGAAAATCTGGATCTTGAATCTCTTATTCTCCCTTGATCTTATGTGCTCATAGAAAGAAAAAGAACAAGTGGAGGGATTGAGCACTAAACATGGGATGCACCTTTAACGACAGTCATGTTCAGATCGAGGTAGATGTTCTTCGGAAAGTGCCTATTGGAATCTGAACTAATATGTCAGTAGCAGATGTTGTCTAAAGAATAGATTTCCTTTGCAACAACTTGTGAGATCTTTGATTCATATTTCTTAGAAATTGATTTCAAACAATTCTTTGAAATATAGGCCAAGTTCCCAGAAACTAAATGTCATATAACAAAGGGATCAATCAATGTTTCATGATATATAATTTTTGACTCTTAACCTTATTCATAAGAATAGATAAGAATCATTAAAAATTCTTTCACTGTAGAGTTGCAGAATTTTTTTATTTAACTAAAAAATTTCTCTCGAGAGGGTGTTTGATTGATAACAATCGTTAGTCTTATGTCAAGAGAATTTGAATCAGAAATCCTTTTAAGTGAAGCATCCATTAGAGTGTTATACATCTGAGAAAAACATTATTCATAGTGCCAATTGAAATATACATCTGTCATATGAATAATTTTCCCATAATCATCATGGTAATTTTCTATCTCAATAGATTTTTGAAAATGAAATAATTTTTCAAAATAATTAAGTTTTTCAAAAAATTATCTCTAATGAAATCCTTGTCAAAAGTTTTTGAAGTAAGAATAAAACAAAATTTTCTTTTGACATGTATTTGTGATGAGAAATCGATGATTAAACTCTCAGGTGGTTAGACCTAGCGTATAGCTTGAAGAACTTGGCTCTAATGCCACTTGTTGGTCCACAATGATGCTCAAATAGGCTAGAGGGGGGCTGAATAGCCTATGATGCCATTTTAAAAAACTTTTCTTATATTTACATTTAAAGTGTAGGTTTTAATGGCGTAGACAGTTATCATATTGAGCATTTCTGCTAGTAGTACTGAACAACAGACTTGCTCTTAGCAGAGTTTTGAACTCTGCTGGTGAACTGCCTGTAAATCAAAAGCATGTTTGAAAGTGTTTAAGCAGCGGAAATAGTTAGGCTTAGATTTAGGGAAGTCTTAAGTGGCTATAGACGAATATGATCAGAACAACAACACACTTAATCCTTCTTCCAAATGCAGATTTAGGAAATCATTTGAGAATAGTTTTTCGAATGATAAATCAATTTATAAAAGCTCATAGAGAGGTAAAGACTGAAAGATAAATCAACCTAGACTCTTTATGTTAAGTTTATGTCCTCATCCTTTCAAGCCTTAACCTTTACTTAATCATTCATAGACAAATTCTTAAGTAAAAAGATCAATAGGAGACGAAAATGAGAAACTGCTATGAGAAGACATTTTTTTAAGGTCGTTCATATAAAATTTATCTGAACGCTTGAGTGCAGAACACTCGGCCTTCTGTGATGATTGATTATTGCACAATCAACAACATTTGTATGTGAATACAAATCTAAAGATATGAATGCAATATTTACAAAAAGCTCTTCATCTTCCTTGGGCACCATCTTAAATCAATCTTCAAATCGATCCAAGATCTTGACCTCTAGCTTTAGGAATAAAGTCCTGAATCTCGAGAAAATGAGTTCCTGAAGAACTCAAATCAAGAACCGGGTTCTTCAAGTTTCTATCTCTCTCTTCTTCTTCATTGTTTTTCTTCCTAGCAACCCACAGAGAGTGTTTTGCTAAGGTCTAGGTATGCTCATTGCAATCTTCTGTGAAGATCTAAGATGCGTTGATGAAGACGATCTCTTGTAGATCTTACAACTTCTTTGAAGTTCTTCTTGCAGATCGTTGGTGTTGTATCTGTCTTGTATATGTTGAAGAAGAGAGAATATTTCTTTTATAGACCAGGGTCAATTTGATCGTTGAGAGATGAAAATGAATTTTCTATCCGTTAGAGATAATATCGTTGTTGAAGACCGTCGGATAGAGATGTTGTTCACTGGATCTTTGACTGTTGGATAAAAGCTTTGTCCTGCAGATCCTGGAATTTGTTGCCCGTCAGATTGTATTGATAAGTCTCTTAAAAGTGAGTCTGAATCATAATGCACTGTCAGGTGGTATATCCAATAAAGTGGATTCTTTTTGGCTTATCAAAACAATGTGAGTGAGAGAGAAAGGGGGTGAGTCTTGCAGTCATTAACTATGTCAGGCTTCATAAATATTTGAATTGCTTTGGAAGCTTAGACATATTTTTCTTGTCTTGATCTACTGCATTCTTGTCTATCTGTAGCACATGCAGAGCCAAGTCTGCTGGTGAGATGTTCAATTCTGATGAATGAGCCTTTTTGTAGAAAAAGACTGCTGGTTATGCCGTGAATATTCAAATCGTAGCAAGTCTGCTGGTAACAGGTCTTCAAGGTATTTTCGTGATGCACTTGATAAGTCTGCTGGTGACGAGTCCTTTGAGAAACTTTGGCACTACAATACATCTGCTAGTGATGAGTCTTCAAAGTGTCCTTTAGTGCATATGACAAGTTTGCCGGTGATGAGTCTTACGAAAACCTTGATGCTACAGCAAGTCTGCTGGTGCTAGTACATATGAACTGTTGATCTGTCAATCATCATCAAGAAGGTAGGACTAGATTAGGATGACCCAACCTAAGATCTATGTGTTGTCAAACAAGTTGCCACACTAATCGGTACACAACCCTCTTAGCCACTTGTTATGACACACAGTAATGGGAACAAACAAATCAAAATATTCAGAATATGCAAGGTGATACGTTAATTATCAAGAAGCATATTCCAACAAAAACCTACATTAAGCACAAATACATAAATAATAATATTTCCACAAAACAATTAACTCAAAAATAACACAAAATAGAAGAAAATTCATGAAAAAATTCGTGGAAATCTTGGGCTCATCAGCCAAGCATGTCACCCATGCCACCTATGTCACCTATGTCACTCATGCCACCCATCATGCCACTCATGCCACCCATCATGCCACTCATGCCACCCATCATGCCCGTTTCACCCATGCCCATGCCACCCATGCCACTCATGCCACCCATACCCATGCCCATGCCATTCATGCCACTCATGCCACCCATCATGTTTAATGAGGCTTTTATCTCATCATCCTCTCTCGTAATAGTTGAATCAGCAGATTTCATCCGTTCTGAAGCAATCACAACCATGTTACGTCCTCTATCCAGATCCCCTGCTTGTGTTGGACGTTTCCCTCGTCGACGTTCAGATTCCATCTATTACAAAAAAATAAATACAAGTTATGTTATGAAGTGATAAGTTATTTATAAAACATTATATATATATATACACACACACACACACACACACACACACACACACACACATATATATATATATATATATATATATATATATTACATCTAATACATATTTTTTTAAAAAAAATACATGTTTAAAAAAAACACAAAACATCCCCCACTTTTGGTTCTATTTCAAAAAAATAATTACAAATTTTATAAATATATATCCACACATATATTACATAAGTTTTTTTTTTACATAAGTTATCTATAAGTTATTAATATGGTTTTTTTTACAACTTAAGTTTTATTTTTATCTATAAAATATTATATATATATATAATTACACATATCACATAATTTTTTTCAAAATTCAAAACAGCTGCTACAATAGAGCGGTTCTATCCAAAAACAACCGTTATATACCCGCGGTTTTAATAAGAAACAACTGCATCATAACAACGGTCGTTTTATAAAACTACCATGATCCACAAGCAATAGTTGTATAAAACATCCAATGTTTTATATAACTATTGCTTGTGGATCGAGGTAGTTTTATAAAACGACCGTTGTGCCCTAGCGGTTCTTTTGCGCTAACCTGAAAAAAAAAACAGGCTTCACAACAATTCAACAACAAATTGAATCTGAGTAAAAGTATACTTGGAAAATCGAATGATTTCACGACTCCTCTCTTACTTGGGCTTCGATTTTCTGGTGGTTTTAAGATACTTGCACTGTAATTCGATTTTCATTTTGAGAGTTTGAGAGAGAGTGTAGAGGCTGTTTGCAACCAATTGAGAGATAAAGAGTGGAGGTTGGTTAGTGAGAGAGAGATGCACCGAGAGAGGTATTTTATGGGCTGTTTTGAGAGATTGAGAGAGAGAGAGAGAGAGAGAGAGAGAGAGAGAGTGGATGATGGTTAGTGAGAGAGATTTCTTTGAGGGGGTGTGGTTGGTTTAGAGACTTAATGGAGGGGTGGGTAATATGTAAATGTAGCTAGTGGTAGTTAGCTATTTTTATCATTTAAATAATGTTACGTTTATGGATTTAAGTGTTACGTTTAGTTATTCTGAAATGATAAAAGTAACACTATTTTCAACTTCTAAGTTTTGTATTTATTAAGAAAACTACATATTTTTTCTGAAATCAAATGGTTAAAAGGTGGAGTATCAAAAATATAAACAATAAGATCCTCTTTTTTTTTTTTTTTTTAATAGGAATCTAGATCCTCTTCAAACCAACCAAACACTTTGGATCTAACCTCTGCAATTTCCGGCAACCCTATCTATACAACTCTTGCAAAAAAATTGCGGTGTCGACGTCAGCCATCTTTTTTTGGCAAGCTCTGACAATGAAAATGGTACATATGTGATTGCCTCCTCAAGGCGAAAACGTCTTAGGCTTTGGTTAGGAAGCTTTTAGTTGATTTGTCTAGATCTAAAAATTATGTCAAGATCTATAAAATAGATTTGGTGCCTTGGCTAGCCTTTCTTCGCCTCTCAGAATCACCCTCGTCTCGCCTATCACCTTTGAGAACTATGGACTCGCCACACTCACCACACAAATTAAGGAACACTAATCGACTTGATTATAAATATTATAATGAAGTGTATTTTTCATTGCTTCCCATTTAAGTGTGGGACCCATTAATTAAAATAGGAATCAAATCAAGGATAAAATGGTAAAAGTACCAAGTCAAAAAGAAAAGATTAGAAAGTGGACACTTTTTGGGAACAACCTAAGAGGAGAGTTAACTGTGGATCTTCCATTAATCAAACACAAATCAAGGCATACAATGGAAGTTTTAAGAAAATCAAATCAAAATCTTGTTTCATTTGGTTTTGATTTGTATCAATTTATGATACAAATCAAAACCAAATCATACAACCACTTTTTCATTTTTATCTTCTTTTTGACATTTTGACAATTAAAAAATGTTTTTATTTTTTTATTTTTTATTAAAAAAGAGTAAACATTTTTATCTATAAATAGAGACTTGGTTTACTTTATTTGGACATCAAACTGATTTTCAATATAAAGATGGTGAGGTATTTAAAAGTGTTGGACTTCGTACCACTGTTGGAAGTGTTTTTTGGTTTTAAATCAAATAAATATCAAATGAATTAATTTATTGGTTTTTAATGAGTTGTGTTCGATTTGATATTTGATTTGGGTGTATTGTTGTTCTTGGTCTAAGAAGGACAGATGGACACCTTCGTAGGAGCAAAGGGAGTGTGCGTGTGTGTGTAATCATATATACTTACATCTTCGTCTTCATTTTCTCCATTTCTAGGTAAGATTTCCCCTGCTTTCGATTTCAATAAAATTGCGGCATCCATACCTCCAGCATCGTGTATGGATACATGTACAAATTCTGTCGTAAGAATGCTACAAGAATGACGATAAGTCACAATTTGATCTATATAGTAATTCTAAGCATACATGCAACTACATACAGAGACGCATCCAATTATATTAAGTACAATTTTGGTCCACCGGCAATGGAAAAACAATTCTACACAAGCGGTCTTGAGTATTAGACATGTTGCTAATTTAAAGACCCTGTCTGTGGTGGGCCCACACCTAACAAAATATAATACCTACATATTTAAATAAAAAATCAACGCAATCCAAAGAAAAAAATATACAATAGCATCATCTAAGATGTGGCTTATAATATCTTCTGAGATATAACAAGTCATGTCTTTGAATTACTTAACAGATATTCATTATATCATGGATATTGATGAGCTAGACTTCTAGATCCGCGTCTTCATATGTACAAAACATCTTCGATCTTTATAGGTAGACAAGGTTTGCTGCTCTTGAAGATCTTCTGATGTGTGATGTTGAAGGACCGATATGATGAAGATTGCTGGTGATGTTGCGATACAAAGTCTAATCTATTATATTCTTAAGCTAAGTTCTATACTAAGTTGTGTTGATGATTTAAGTAAAATCATTGGTCATTTGGTATAATCGAGGTTTATGTTTTGAAGATGGGTGAGCTCGGGAATACTACACTGTGAATCTGGGGGTGCGAAGTGCACATTCACATAAGTTTTACGAGCTTACGGGTGTTAATAATCATATGTTATGTTTCCTTTTCGACTTATTGTTATCGCAACGAATAACCCTGGCGGGGTCTCGTTTCCCATCAAATGTTCTGTTTCCCATCATATTCGTTTTTGTGTAACCAAAAAATATAGAATACTCCAAAAGCAGTCTCATGCTTTAGTGCCAGAACAGGAGGGAAAATTGTGGTTTTATCCCACAAGAATATTTGTGTAACCCAGGACATTTGATATGGTCGAATAATTCTTACAGGAAAGTGCTCGATGCATGATTATACAATATATCCAGGTTTCTGTGCTTCGACATTGCTGTTTCTAACAATTATCCAACATGTTGTCACGCTAACTGATACGTAGCTCATTTAGTCATTTAAATATAAAACTAAATGATGAATAATTATAAGCAAATCTAAAATACAATATGAAACAACACTCCCCCTGCTCTGGTACTTCTCTCACTCTCTCTCTCTCATTTGACTTCATTTAACCTCTTGAAAACGAAAAGAAAGCCCTAAGAAACAGTCTAAGGAAATGGAAATTGTTTCCCGATAATAGGATTGTAGTTATCACTTGTATTGTATGGGCATAAGTTATCTTTTGAAATGGAAATTATTTGTTGATTTAGGGATTTAGCTATAAAATTGTTTGACTAGGGTGGAACTAAAATCGAAACTTATGGTGGATCGAATTAATTGATGGCAGTGAATTAGTTGTTTAATTTTTATTGATTTTGTCAAACCTAAATTATATCACAATTTTCAATTGAATTTGTTGTTATTAATATATCAATAAATGGGGATATGCCCCTCATAAGTCAAGTAAATTATTGCCTTTCGGTAAGTAATTGTTTGAGTTTTCTAAAATTTCAATGGGATATAAATGAATTTGGGAAGAGGGCTTGTTTTTTTTAAACAATAGGGACTCAATTGAATAATGTGATATAATTTAAGTTTGAAAAAATTAATTTCAGCCTTTACTAAATGCACATGGGAGGCACACGAGCAACTTAAAAGTATTCATTTAATAACATCCATCAAAATGACTAAGAATGTGAAAACTTGAAACTTTTAGGACCCGATTATTATAAAATCTTCTTAAGGGACTAATGATAAGAGTGACACAAAGTCAAATGACTAATGATGCGGTTAACTTTTTTTTTTCATTTTACCTTTAAGATCGCGATTAACGGAATATCATTTGTAAATCCAAACCTAGTCTCCACTTCCGATGAAGATTTTTTTTTATTTTTATCTCTTTTTTGATATTTTAGTAATTCAAAAAATGTTTTTGTTTTATTTTCATTAAAACAAGAGTACACATTTTTATTTATAAATAAAGACTTAGTTTGCGTCATTTAAACATCAAATTGATTTTCAATGTAAAGATGTTGAAGTATTTAAAAGTGTTGAAATTTGTATCTCTTGGAAGAATTTTTTGATTTTGAATCAAATGAGTATAAATGATTATTTTATTGATTTTTAATTATTTGTGTTAGATTGGAATGTATTGTTATGAGAACAGGGTCTATCTTCGTGTCAATAATTGAGTTCATTGTACAATGTAGAGATGTTAAAAGGGTCGAGTATCGTAGGGTCGACTTTATTAAACTGTAACCGGTAAGAGTTAGGGACGAAAAAGGTAATCCTATTAAATTTAGAGATAATGTCAACCCAATTAACATATTTAACTAAAAATGTCAAAAAGACTGAGAACCACAAAATAGACAATGTTAAATCAACACCAAAAAGAATTAAGATCGAGAAAAGATAACCTATTAAATTCAAAGCTAATCGGAGTATCCCAATCGATTCACAACCCTAGAGGTTTGACATGGGTTAAATCCGATTATCACTTGCAAACACTACTTTTGGAAAATTCTCTACGGCAAATTCA
This sequence comes from Codonopsis lanceolata, assembly GCA_013146195.2. Classification (NCBI taxonomy): domain Eukaryota; kingdom Viridiplantae; phylum Streptophyta; class Magnoliopsida; order Asterales; family Campanulaceae; genus Codonopsis; species Codonopsis lanceolata. Next base: position 24,236,391 of record CM028379.1, on the reverse strand, counting down.
GCCTAATCATATAGACATTATACATAAATTAAAATCATATATCTATATATAGAAGCATTATTGCTTTGAGATCGAAGTTAAATGATTAGTTACCTTAGTCTTGCCTCCGCCAATATCAATCAAAAAATATTAACCTATCGGTTTAAAACGGGTCGGATCTTTGCCCGTTTTGACCCATAACTTTTTATACCATAAATTCATATTTTTTTGGAAGAAAAAAACAGGTTAAGATGGAACGACCCATGTTAACCAACTATCTATTTCAATCAAATTTATTTCGACCCGTTTAGTATTTAAGTTTTAACGATTTCAACTCATTAACAATTACAACCCAACTCACCAAATCGCGAGTCAGCCTTATCCAACTAGTGAATTAATCAAAAATAGCAGCTTCAAAATTTGGTTCCAAAATAATATATAGGAGATCAAGTATATTAAATGTAAGATTTATATATATAGTATGATTACCTGGGATCCTTGGGACGAAACCCAGTTGATTGCTCGTCGGACTCTCTCGCTGCAGCTCGAAGTTGCTTCGCTTCATCTTCATGCTTCTGGCAATTCAACGCAATCTCTAGATCCAACACCACCTCATCCATAGTAGGGCGTTTTCTAGGGTCCCTTTTCAAGCTTTTCCCTACAATAGCCGTAAATGCCTTTAAAGAATCATCACTGATTTCCTCTTTTATTCTAGATTCAACATTTTGCTGAGCCCAAAACCCTAAATCTTCATCGTCTGTGCAGTAATAGCTCTCATCCCCCCGGTCCCATGGCATTTTCAGACACAACACTTGGAACAATACCACCCCAAATGCATATACGTCTATTTTCCTAGTTATACTACGATACGTAACATATTCTGGTGCATAGTAGCCACCGGTGCCTTTAAGGTTAGTGATCATGGTAGATTGCACTTGGCCAACATGAGACAACTTGAACATCCCAAAGTCTGAAATTTTGGCAACCCAATTCTTATCGAGTAGAATATTGTCAGGCTTCACGTCACGGTGAATTATCCCTTTGGGAAATTCGTTCGTCACAGTATGAAGGTGTTGTAACCCACGAGCGGCATCAAGACATATACGGAGTCGTTGCTGCCATGACAAAGAAGTGGTACTTTTCTTCTTTAGATAAGAGGATAGGCTTCCCTTTTCCATGAATTCGTAAAGAAGGATCTTTTGGCCAGATTCATCACAGTAACCGAGAAGAGAAACGAGATTGGGGTGTTGAATGTTTGAAACTATCTTGATCTCCTTTTCAAACTCCTCAGAGTTTGGTTTTAAATGCTTCACAGCGACCTCAGTCTTTTTCCGGCCAAGTTTTATTGCAGCCAGATACACCTTTCCCTCTCCCCCTTGTCCTAGTATATTTCTCTCGTCAAAGTTGTCTGTTGCATCTTTGATGTCATCCAGCGATATCTGATGACACTTCTGTCTCGACGAGGAGAAGGAGGAGGCCATGACCGATTTGTGACGTGCGCTCAAATTTTCAGATCGATCAGCCAAAAGTTATAAGCGAGCTAGTATTTGGAAGAGGAAGACAGTGTGTTTTGTTGTTGAGATGGGATTTCGGTCACTGGACGGGAGCAGAAGTTTTGGATGAATATCATAAGGGTAATATGGAAGAAGAATAATTGAAGGGGTTTATAGTTTATATTATTCTTGCATTGGAAACAACATTTTACAGCAAAGGGGCAAGACACAAGGTCAATGACTCTCATGGGGTTTGTTCCATAAACCATGCTTCACGTTATACGCTTAAATAGTTATAGTGTGAAAGAAATAATATTTTTAGTAGTTTATTAATAATAAAATAAAATTTTAATACCTTAATTTCAAAAGTGAATTATTTAAATGAAACATTTTAAAATAAAATAATGAACTTTTTACTCGGAACGATTGGAGTAAATCATTAATTCAATATAAAAAAAATCATATCCTACTTTTTGCTCGGCTAATGTCTCGAGTGTTCAAATTTCACTAGACACACTCTTGATTTTACAACCCTCAATAGAAAGGTCGAGTGTTCAAGTCTTTTTAGAGGCATCGTTGTTGTTCAAGTCTTACCCAAAAAGTCTCATTTAGTTGTTCACTTATCCTAACGGAGTGGTCGAGTGTTCAAACCCTACCAGAGGCACCCTGGTAGTTTATTACTCTCAACCGAGAGGTCGGATATTCAAAACTTCATTAGATGCACCATTTATTCTAGACACACCAAATACATCATATATATATTATTATAATTTTTCAAAGTATTAAAATAATAAAAAATAATGATTGGGGAACGGTCTATGTCCCCTCCAATCTTTAAAAAAACCGTTTGAGAGGCTTTTTCCTTCTTTTTTGAAAATTTTGAAATTGTGCTTTGATGGCTTTTTTTTTGAAATTTTTGAAATGTACACCGCAATTTTTGAAAATTTTGAATTGTAATTTTTTAAAAGTGATGGAAATTTTCAATTGTAATTTTTGAAATTTTTGATAAGTGATGAAAATTTTGAAATATAACTGGTAAAAATTTAAAAATACTCATATATTTACCTATAAATAGTAAACAACCCCTCATATTTTTCTCCACTTCTTTCTTTCTATATCATTCCTCATATTTTTCTCCACTTCTTTCTTTCTATATCCTTATACTTTTTTTTGCTTTCTATCTCATCACTTCTTTCTCTCCTATAATTCTATCTACAATTTTATTTTTTCTATCTTATCAATTTCTATATCCTCACTTCTACAATTTCATTTTTCACAAATGAATGAAAATCAAAGTAATTATTTTAGGAATTTATTGAATTCTTCAAATGTTGAAGAGAATCAAAATTCCCAAAATTTTCGTATTCCTGAGAATGTTCAATTTTCTTAGTTTTCGTTAATCCCCCAATACCTACCAAATTTTCCAAACCATCCAACCCCCCAATACCCACCAAATTTTCCAAACCATCCATATTTTCAACATTTTCAAGGTGCACATAATTTTCATAATTTTCAAGCTTCTCCAACTATTGAGAATATTTATTCTAACGTTCCTTGTGCTCCCAATGAATATTGGCAACCTATGGGAAACCAATATTATATGCAAGATCATTCTCGTGCATTTTTTCTATACGGTATGTTGTCAAATGAATCAAGAAGAACTAGTTTTAAAATGATGTTATCAGAAATGGATCCAACAACGTCATCATCCGTACCAGAGACGAGACGCAAAGTATGAGTTAAAAAATATGTCAGTCAAACGATTTCCTTATTCATTATTTTAAAAAGTGTTTTTTTGTTAGAAGTATTTGTTATTTTTATGAGGTCTTTGTTTTTATGTAATATTTTAATGAAAATTATAAATTAATACCTTTGTTTTAAAATTTATTTGTAATATTTAATAGTATAATTAACATTATAAACGAATTAATTTATTTATATTGCATATTTGAATATGCAATATATTAATAAAAATTAAAAATCAATTAATTTATTTAAAAAACAATATACTTATTAATTAATTTATTTGCAAAGTATAAAAATAAAAAATAGTATAAATAAAGTGAATAATGTAGTAATGAGACTCATATAAGAATGAAAGATGAATTAAAACTATTGTCAAAAAAAAATTAAAAAAAAACATTATTAAAATATATAAATGACATTAGAATTCAGCTAAGAATTTGAAAAATAATTCCCATCGTTGTGATGCACTTATTATAGTGATTGGCTAGTTATAAGATGCACAAAAGTCTTGCTCCTACTTAATGTGATTATAGTGGTTGCCTTCATCATCATCTCCTTGGAGTTCGACACTAGTTCTCGATCTAATCACACAACATAAGTTATTGCTTTGGGTCCACGTCTCACCCTTCCACTTCTTGTAAAAGTGACTAGTTTTACTCTCCTTATTCGGATAAATAGTTCTCGTTTGAAAGTTAAATTTTACTCCATGTATCTTTAAATTATCGTCTTCTTTTCTTTTTTTGTCTGTTACAAAATAATTATCCAGTTTAAAACTTACCTTTTTAGAAAATCACTTTTACCACTTTACCCTTATTTTTCACTATAGTTTAATTATGGGTCACATACACATGAGCTTTAAAGGAAACTACACATTAAACCAATATAAATAATCAATTCAATTGTTTTTTTCTTAAACTGTGTGCCGGATCAACTAGGACGATTATTTAGGGACGATGGAGTATAAGAAATGATATTTTTAGTGGCCTATTAATAATAAAATAACATTTTAATACCTTAATTTTTTAAAATGAACTATTTAAATGAAACAACTCAAAATAAAATAATAAACTTAATTTTTGCTCGAAACGAAATGAGTAAATCATTAATTCAAAATTTAAAAAAATCATATCCTACTTTTTGCTCGGCTAATGTCTTTTTCCTTCTTCTTTTTTTAAATTTCTTTTTGTAATTTTTGGAATGTAAACCGTTTGAGAACCAATGAGCTTTCAACTAAATTAGTATTGTCCATTTCTTCTAACGAAGAGGTCGGGTGTTCAAATATCACTAGAGATCTCTATAAAAATTAGGCTGTAGTTGTTGCTCCTGTTTTTTTCTTGATTTGCATAATAGATGGTCTAGATGAGACGTTGATTGATGCTCCACCAAAGTTAGAATCAGCATGTATAGTTTGTCAATTTTAAAACATCGATCCTAGCTGTTAGATAAAATAAAATCACATATTACATAGGATAATAAATGGTCAGTGATGATATTTTCGTTTGTGGTAATTGAGAATGTGTCATGTAAATATGTAATGGACGTAGAATCCTTTGGGGATGAAGGGGTTTTGAAATTGCTTAATGATTGGTTCGTTAGTATCAAGGAGAGGTCATATATTGCACAATTGTTATTTTGAATTTGACTTCTAACATGTGGACTGCCATTAACTCTTAGAAGCGATCGGCAAATGTATTTTCTCCCAACATCCTTTACATTTTTTCTTTTTTTCCACAACATAACAACTCATCTACATATTGTTGTATTTGTTCAAGAGTTTCTATTCTTTCTACCTTCTAATTACACTTATTTTTTCACTTGAAATGGTAGGCGGAATACCTCATCGGAGAACAATGTGTACCAAAAAGATTGAATAAAACTGCAGCTCAAATGAGTTGTTCCAGAAAGATATTTACACAAATGCTATATTATTTTTCTCATAGGAATGCCGAGGTATAAGCAATGTTATAGTACAATATATAGAATATGTAAAGATCTTGCTATCCCTATTTTTTGTCATTGCTCCTATTTTTGAGCAGCTCATCTTACTTGGTGTTCTGCTTTCTTGAATTATTCATCTTTTGTTCGGAAGAGCTTATCTAAATAGATTGTGATCATAACTAGGGAGTGAAGATGATCGGTATTCATGTTTTTCTAATGTCATCAACTTGGTAGCAAATGGATATGTTATAGATTAAACACGGTGTTTGCGCCCGTCCCTACGGCACGATGAGATTATCATGATTAATGTATGCTCAAGGTTTTGTACAGAAATGTCAAGATCTAGGGGTGAGCTTGGTCTGGTTCTGTCCAGATTTTTGGAAAAAAAAAAGAGAAAACCGGAACCAGACTATTGGTCTGGTTCTCAAAAAATTTAGAACCGGAACCAACCCAATATGTATGAGAACAGAAACATTTGTCTGGTCCAGAACCAATCAAAGATGTATGAGAATCTAGGACCGAACCAATACTATGATTTTTTTACTTTTTAATTGTTTAATACAAATACATGATAAAATTTTAAGACTGAAACTTCATAAAAAAAATTAAAAAACCTTCGATAAAAGTACATTCATGTTATAAAATAACCACAAAGTAGAACAAAGAGTGTATGAGAGATAGAGAGAGAGAGATATTTATTCAGAGTGAATGGTTCTCCAGGTTACAATGAACAACAGGCTGCTCGGTATTTATAACCGAGCAGCAGCACACAAACGGAGAAAGAGTATACCTTGCAATGAATGTTCACCCACCTGTCTATCCCATAGGCCCTTGACTTTTTGTTTCATAACACTCCCCCTTGAACATAGCATTGTAAGTTGGCTAAGTGTATCTCGTTAAAAACCTTTTAAGTCGAAAAACCCAGTAGGGAAAAAAATCAGACATAAGGAAAAACGTACACAACTTAGGCCACCAATTTTGTGCATGGGTTGTCTCGTTAAAAACCTTTTCATGGAAAACCCAGTGGGAAAAACCATGATAAAGGGAAAAAGAGTACAACCATATATGCTCCCCCTTGAACTGACAAGGGTCAAGAGAAATCACCTTTGTAAATCTCGTAGGTTTCGCATCCCAATATTGTGAACATGCTTTCTGAAGGTTGTAGTGGGGAGTGCCTTCGTAAATAAATCTGCAGCATTATCACTTGATCGAACATATTGGATGCTGACCTCTTTCTTCTTTTCAAGTTCCTGAGTGTATAAAAAGAGCTTCGGGGGGATATGTTTGGACCTGTCACTTTTGATGTATCTCTCTTTACTTTGGGCGACACATGCGACATTGTCTTCAAATAATACAGTTAGGTCTTTGTTGACAGGTAGTCCACTGGCATTTTGAATATGCTGAGTCATAAATCGAAGCCATACACACTCTCAACTGGCTTCATGAAATGCGATCATCTCAGCATGATTTGACGATGTAGCACCCATCGTGAAGACATAGCTGGTCTGTGATCTGGCCTTATGAGGATCAGACAAATAACCTGCATCTGCAAAACCAATCAGTTCATCCCTTGATCCTTTGGGATAAAATAATCCCAAATCGATCATCCCTTGAAGATAACGAAATATGTGCTTGATACCATTCCAGTGTCTCCGTGATGGAGATGAACTATATCTTGCCAATAGATTTGTAGCAAATGCTATATCCGGTCTGGTGCAATTAGCAAGGTACATAAGAGCTCCAATAGCACTTAAGTATGGTACTTCAGGACCAAGTATCTCTTCATTCTCTTCACAAGGACGAAATAAATCTTTTTCAACATTCAGTGATCTATTAATCATGGGGCTAGTGAGAGGGTTTGCCTTATCCATACAAAAGCGCTTCAAAACCCTTTTTGTGTAATTTGATTGGTGTACAAATTTTCCACTATGAAAGTGTTCTATTTGTAAACCAAGACAGTATTTGGTCTGCCTAAGATCTTTCATTTCAAATTCTCCCGTTAGGTAATCAACTGCTTCTTTGATTTCCTTGGGAGTTCCAATGATATTCAGATCATCTACATAGACAGTGATAATAGCAAATCCAACTGTCGTTTTCTTTATAAAGACACATGGACATAATTGATCATTCACATATCCGTCTTTTAACAAATGCTCACTTAAGCAATTATACCACATGCGATCGGATTGCTTCAATCCATACAGTGATGGATGTAGTTTAATTGCACATAATTCTTTAGGCTTTGAGCTCAGTGCTTCAGGCACTTTAATTCCATCAGGAATTCTCATATAAATATCGGCATCTAATGATCCATATAAATAAGCCGTTACAACATCCATGAGATGCATATCTAGATTTTTCGAAATCGATAGGCTGATTAGATATGTGAACGTAATAGCATCCATTACATGAGAATACGTTTCTTCATAATCAATCTTAGGCCTTTGAGAAAAACCTTGTGCAACAAGGCGAGCCTTGTATCTCACAATCTCATTTTTCTCATTTCGCTTTCGAACAAAAATCCATCTGTATCCAATGGGTTTCACAGCTTCTGGTGTGAGAACGATAGATCCAAATACTTTTTGTTTATTCAACAAATTTAATTCAGCCTTCATGGCATCTATCCATTTGATCTTGTCATGCCTCTTTTGACATTCAGATACAGATTTTGGTTCGGGATCATCAGTCCCGTCATTAATTTATTGGGATACCGAATAAGAGAATATATCATCAATATTCTCCATTTCATCTCGGTTCCATATTTTTCCATTACATATGTAATTAATGGAAATCTCATGGTTATCATTGCCTGCAGGGCTTACTAGATTTGCATGATCGTGTGTTTCTTCTGGAACAATTTCACGATCGTGTGTTTCTTCTGGAACACTTTCATGTGATTGGGGATTTTCAATCACTTTCTTTTTGCAAGGATTTTTATCCTTTGAACCAATGGGTTGTCCACGCTTCAGGCGTGTCTTAGATTCATTTGCTATTTTATCATTTGGCAGCCCTTTTGGTATTTCAATTCGGGCAGGAGCATTTATAGCAGCTACATGTGACTTTGTCACTCTCTTTGTATCTATAAATGCATCTGGTAACTGATTCGCTACATTTTGTAAATGTATGATCTTTTGAACTTCCAGTTCACGTTGCTTTGTAGGAGGGTCAAGGTGCAATAACGATGATGTGCACCACTTGATCTCTCTTCCCACTTGTTTCCCCTCTTCACCTAAAGGTGGAAACTTGTCTTCATTAAAATGACAATCGGCAAAGCGTGCCGTAAAAACGTCACCCTTTTTTGGTTCAAGATATTTTATTATAGAAAGGGATTCATACCCAACATATATTCCCAATCTCCTTTGTGGTCCCATCTTTGTGCGTTGTGGTGGAGCAATTGGTACATATACCGCACAACCAAAAACTCTTAGATGGGATAGATTCGGCTCTCGCCCGAATGCCAACTGTATTGGGGAGTATTTATGATATGCACTTGGCCTCGAGGCGAATCAATCGGTCTTGTTGCATGTAAAACAAAGATGACCCCATACGTAAGTAGGGAGCTTTGTTCTCATCATTAATGGTCCGGCAATAAGTTGAATACGTTTGATCAACGATTCACCAAACCATTTTGTGTATGAACATGGGCTACTGGATGTTCAACATCAGTCCCTATTGCCATACAATAATCATTGAATGCTTGAGATGTAAATTCACCAGCATTATCAAGTCTAACTTTCTTGATCATATAATCTGGGAATTGTGCTCTTAGCTTGATTATTTGTGCAAGGAATTTGGCAAATGCCGTATTACGAGTTGATAATAGACATATGTGCGACCATTTGCTAGAAGCATCAATCAATACCATAAAGTATTGGAATGGTCCACTTAGTGGATGGATAGGTCCACATATATCACCCTGAATTCGTTCCAAAAACGATGGTGATTCATATCCAACTTTAGTTGGTGATGGTCTAATTATCAACTTTCCTTGAGAACAAGCCTCACAAAGGAGTTCATTAGATTGAAAAATCTTCTGGTTTTTCAATGGATGACCACTAGAATTCTCTATAATTCTACGCATCATTATTGATCCTGGATGCCCCAGTCGATCATGCCAAGCTTTAAATGTTTCAGTAAACTTCAGGTTTATTGTAGAATATGATTCAAATATTCTTATGGTTGTACTATACAATCTAGATGATAGAGATGACAATTTTTCCAATATACACTTGCTTCTGGAAGTGTTTGAGGTGATACAAAGATATTCATCATTCCCCTTATTCATAGTCTCAATATGATATCCATTCAGACGAATGTCTTTGAAACTTAACAAGTTTCTTTGAGACTTAGGAGAGAGCAATGCATTATTTATCATAAATTTCGTACCTCCGGGCATTAGGAAAATTGCCTTGCCAAATCCTTCAATTATTTTGGCATTACCAGATATAGTGTTGACATTAGCATTGTCAATTTTTAGATAAGAAAAATATTTCTTATTTTTAAGTATGGTATGCGTAGTAGCGCTGTCTGCAAGACATAAATCTCCTTCTTGGATTTTGGATTCAGACATATTTGTGATCTATTTCAATATGAGAGAAAGTAAAATAAGATGAATAAATATGATAACACATTGAATACAAAATACATATATAAAATTTATTGTAAGCATGCTAGTATACATAGGAAAAACAGATAATGTTCCTACATAACAACATGTTACTTTTTCCACAGCTTTTATCTTAAACTCGGACCATAGCTTCATTCCTATGTTCATTTATTGTTCATGACCAATATCATCACTAATGGTATTGGTCATGTCGACGTTGGCTATATCACGGAAATCAAAATGAAGATCTTCAGGATCATTTTCAAGGAAATTTGTCTCTACATTCTTTCCTTTTTGTGATCTCTCATAAAGATCAACTAGATGTTTGGCCGTTCGGCATGTGTGTGCCCAGTGGCCTGTCATGCCACACCTAAAACATGAACTTTCTTCATTGTTTGGACGCACATTTTGCCTACTCGAGAGGTGTTTCTATCATCATCTTTGTTCCACTTCAGGTGGCGAGAGGATTTTCCATTATACGGATGATGATGATGGCGACGAAAGTTTTTCGTCCACGGCCTCTTCCTCGGCCTTGATTTCGACCACGACCCCCGCCTTGTCCATGATTTCCTTGGCCTCGACCACGGCCGCGACCACGACCACTACCACGCCCACGCTCTTGGCCTTCATCATACATAGTCCCATTCGCTTCAGGGAATGGGGCTGAACCAGTTGGTCGAGATTCATGATTTTTCATTAGAATCTCATTATTCTGTTCAGCTACAAGGAGGCAAGAGATCAATTTGAAGTACCTTTTAAAACCCTTTTCTCGATATTGCTGCTGCAGGAGCATCTTCATGGCATGAAATGTGGAGAAAGTCTTCTCCAACATATCATATTCAGTGATGGTTTCCCCACATAATTTCAACTGTGAGATTATTCTATACATCATTGAACTATATTCATTGATGGTTTTAAAATCTTGTAGGCGGATATGAATCCAATCATAGTGTGCTTTTGGGAGAATGACCGTTTTCAAATGGTCATATCTTTCGTTCAAACTCTCCCAAAAAACGAGTGGATCATTAACCGTGAGGTACTCCATCTTTAGGTCTTCGTGGACGTGGTGTCGTAGGAAAATCATGGCTTGAGCCCGTTGTTGATTACTTATCCATTCATTATTACTTTGTTGGATAGTATTTTCGAGGCTTTTGGCGGCCAGGTGGGTTTCGGCATCTAGTTTCCAAGACATATAATTTTTCCCAGTTATGTCGAGTCTTTCAAATTCAAGCTTAGCAATGTTTGTCATTTGTGAAGAAAAACTATAAAAATGAAACATATATATTAATAAAATGATGACATGGAAATTTTATTCATACGATAATCAATCAGTACATGTTAAAATGTATGTTGAAAGCTATTGTAACTGCTAACAGGACATACATGATACAAAGATAGATAATAATAATTTGAAAATCGTTTGGAGGGAATTCAACAACAAAAACCATTGCGGTGCACGCAATAACAAGTATGATAATAATCATCAACATTGGAGGGAACATTTTGTAGAAGAAGATATGATATTGAGAGTTTGTAAGGAGATAGTAAAAATGTGAGTAATCTATTAAGATGTTGTCGTATATATGGAGGAAAAAAATGACCGTTTATGACCGTTAACTAGCCGTTTATTACCGCTTGAGGAGATAAATAAAAATCAGTAACTAGCCGTTATATGATAGGGGTAAAAATGTAAAATTTCTGATTTAATAGAATTGCATTTATATTATGAATAAATATAAAATTTATTAGGAGCAATAAATAAAATAACTCTGCATGAATATTTGTCAGTCAACTTTATACAGCTATTATATAGCATACATATATATTCACGTCACGCTACTCGGCAAGCCTTTATGTGGGTGTTTGTAAGTCAGTAATAAATATATATGTATATAAAGTTATTCATATATATAGAATTGAAATATATGTATATATATAAATATTCAGTTTATAGCTTGGGGTTATTTCCGCACAAGCATCAACGAACATATATATTATGCGTTTAAATAATAAATTATTATTTCGTCATCTCACCATATATTATCGACGGTGGCTCAGCCAACTTTTTCTTAATAATGGTGATATACGATATATATTGAAGTAAAACAGAGACATAAAATAAAGAATATATCGGTAGAAAATTTTACCGATTGGGATTGTTAATAGTAGAACAATCGTTCTGATAACGTGTTATAAAATAACCACAAAGTAGAACAAATAGTGTATGAGAGATAGAGAGAGAGAGAGAGATTTATTCAGAGTGAATGGTTCTCCGGGTTACAATGAACAACAGGTTGCTCGGTATTTATAACCGAGCAGCAGCACACAAACGGAGAAAGAGTAGACCTTGCAATGAATGTTCACCCACCTGCCTATCCCATAGGCCCTTGACTTTTTGTTTCATAACAATTCAACAATTAAAAATGTCTAACTCATAAATTTATGGCATAACAAACCGGTAGAAACAAAATAATAAAAGAGTATCAATTAAAAAGTAGAACAAAGAAAGTATTAGGAATTAATATATATATATATATATATATATATATATATATATATATATATATATATATAGTAATAATAATAATAATAATAAACAAATAAACAACATATTGGGTCGGTTCGGTCCGGTTCCGTGTTTTTTAGTTCAAGAACCGAGACCAACCCAAATGTCCAATTTTATGAAAATTCAGATCCAGGATCAAACCAAAGAATTGGTCCGGTCCAGTTTTGATTGGTTCGGTCCGGTTCCGAAAAAATCCTGCATATGCCTATCAAGATCTATTTGTTAGTGAGAGGTCATGTTTTCTTAGAATGGAGTTGTGCCCCAATTTGTTGTAAGTGTTAGGTGTAGAGTATTAATTTGGTTACTCAAAACAACTTCCATTTGTGTTTTTAGATATTTAGTTATGTGAGTGCGTTAACAAGAGTAAGATTCTTTCATGATGCACATCATAAACTTTGCAGCCAATTAAATATGTTTTTTTGTTTATTTTTTTGGGTTTTCTACTCTTTTCGTTGAGTAGTGTACATTGGTTTGACCGTACAAATCCTAATCATACATTGATTCAATCTCATGTTGATCGTATTAGAGAATAATATATTTGTATTATTCTTGTTTATTTGTAATTAGTAATTAGTGGTAATTACCTTGTAGAGTTCTTTCCTTATTATGTTATCTTCCTTGTATAGGTTTCTTGTATCCCACTCCAAGTGTAACCCTAATTGTAACTCTCCCTATAAATAGGTGATTCAATCAATGAAAAGGTTATGTCATTATTTCTAAACTCTATCAGTTTCTACAGTGAACGAGCAGCCAGTTGCTTGTTCTTTCGCTGGCCGTTTGTCAAGGTTGGGATCTTCGCCAATTGGATGTCAACAATGCCTTTCTTCATGGCAATATGTCCGAAAAGGTATTCATGGCCCAACCACCTGCTTTCACTGACAAGGACAAACCTCAACATGTGTGTCGGCTTCGCAAGGCTATTTATGGTCTCAAGCAGGCTCCCCGAGCATGGTACAATGAGCTGCATCAGTTTCTCCTTGCCTCTGACTTCAAAAACTCGGTGGCCGACACATCACTGTTCATCCTTCGTACTGCGGGCAACATCATCTATCTCCTTGTATATGTGGATGAAATCATTGTCATTGGGAACCAGTCCGCTGCAGTTCAGACTTTTCATCACTCTGCTCGCTAATCGCTTCTCACTCAAGGACCTTGGTGATCTTCACTACTTTCTTGGGGCTGAAGTTGTTAAAAGCCCAAATGGTCTTCTGCTCTCCCAGTGTGGGTGCATAGCTGATCTCCTTGCTCGCACATGCATGACCAATGCTCGCCCAGTAGCTACGCCCCTTGCTACCTCGCCTACCTTGACTCTTCATACGGTCACTGCTCTCAGAGATTCGACAGAATTTTGAGCAATGGTCGGGAGTTTTCAATAGTTGTGTCTCACTCGACCTGATGTTGCCTTCGCTGTCAACAAACTCTCTTAGTTCATGCATAGGCCGACCACTGAGCACTGGATTGCGGTCAAGCGAGTTCTTCGGTATCTCTGTGGCACTATTAATGCGGGCATCCTCCTTCATCGCCAGTCTCCTCCTACTCTCCATGCTTTTACTAATATGGACTAGGCTGGCAACAAGGATGACAACACATCCACCATGCCTACATTGTCTATCTTTGAAGCAACCCGATCTCTTGAAGCTCCAAGAAACAACGCATTGTAGCTCGCTCCTCGACTGAAGCTGAATACCGGGCAGTGGCTGCCACTATGGCTGAGGTCAGATGGAATGTGTCTCTTCTTAACGAACTCGGTCTCACCTCCTCGACTCAACCAGTCATTAACTGTGACAATGTGGGCGCCACGAGTCTCTGCTCTAACCCGGTTTTTCATACTCACATGAAGCATTTGGGCCATGGACTTTCATTTTATTCGGCAACAAGTTCAGGATGTGCTTATGCTAGTTTGTCATGTCTCCTCGGTCGATCAACTGGCCGATGCCTTGAGCAAGCCTCTTGCTCGCCAGCGTTTTTAATTACTCCACAAGATTGGTCTCTCCTCTCAGTCGTCCATCTTGCGGGGGCTTATTAGAGAATAATATATTTTTATTATTTTTGTTTATTTGTAATTAGTAATTAGTGGTAATTACCTTGTAGAGTTCTTTAATTATTAAGTTACCTTCCTTGTATAAGTTTCTTATATCCTACTCCAAGTGTAACCCTAATTGTAACTCTCCTTATAAATAGGTGATTCAATCAATGGAAAGGTTATGTCATTATTCTTAAACTTTATCAGTTTCTACAGCTAGAGCATACATAGATCAAATTCCATACCGACACCGTATCATAAGCACGGGCACAAAATCTAGTCAAATCTATATAGTCTCATTTCCTATGTACAAGAGTTTTAAGTATAAGTTTAGTTCATATGGGATATTCGGTAGTGCGCAAATTAGCATTTGAGAGGTCGGTTTTAATTGAATATGTTAACTAAGAGAAAAAAATTATCACATATGATTGAGATATCAATTTCTGACTGCCAAATAAATATACAATTGCATTGATGATGCCTTTAAAATATATATTATAATTTAGGTTAGTCTTTCTGAAAAGTTAACTACTAGTCACGATTAATTTTTACCAAAAATAACTATTGGTCATGATTAAATCTCAATTTCCACAAGCGAGTGTACAACACGGTTGTAATTAAAGCATGTACGCAAACTAAGATTTACTATTTTACAGTTTTACTAGACATTTATTGTTTTACTGAGATCTTACTGCATTAATTATCCAGTTTCTTCTCCATGATTATCTCTAATTATCTCTAATTTATTTTAATTTTTTGTAAATCTCAATTTATTTTTTTTCCGACCTAAATTTAGTTTTTTTAAAAAAAAAAATTATTCGTAAGTTTTTGTAATTTTAAATATTTGTATTTTTAATTTCTTTTTAAAAAAATTGTGCTAACTTTCCCTTATTGTTGTGAAATCTTTGTGATTTCGATTTCGAATAGTCCTTTATTAGTTCACTCCGTCTCATTCAATTTATTTTATGGTTTTGTCTAAAATTTTCATTTTTAAGTTTATTTCAACTAACAGGTATTGGGTTGGTATGTGTGGGAGAGAATGCTTTTGGATATTTAATTATACTATTTTTTGATGAGTTACAAAAATTTACAACCAATAAAATATGTTTTTCTTTAGTTTTTTGGAATGTCGTCATTGCTTTGTGTAGTGTACATAGATAGGGCCGACCCTGTAAAATTAGGGGCCTAAGGCCGATCATCTTGAACGGGGTCTTCCTATGTAGAAAAAAAAATCTATTTTTTGAATAACTAAAAAACAATCAAACAAACATAAAATATAATTGAAAAAACACTTCATTGCAAAAGTTATGGGCTTAACACAACATATTCTAAAGTACTACTTAAATGACGCTCTTCTAGCACATTTAGAAGCAAAATCAGTAATCAAAGAAGAATAATCAATTTTTTCAGTCATGTTCTTCTCAATAGATATCATAGCTAGCCCATTCAAGCGTTCTTGAGACATTGTGCTCCGAAGATAATTCTTTATTAACTTCAACTTCGAAAAACTTCTTTCCCCAGATGCAACTGTAACCGGAATAGTCAACAGGATTCGATAAGCAATTTCTGTATTCGGAAAACAACCATCATGTCGTTTCAAATAACTCAATACTTGGATAGGGCCTCCTATTTCTGATGGCAAAATATGTTTAACAAGTAGCAACTCCATAAACAAATCATCTTCATCCACATCAACTTGCTAATTATGTGTCAAAATATTTGAAAGATTTTTGCAAGAACTTCTCAAACTTGTATCATTTGTGCACTTCTTCAAATCAAACAAGAAGCCAAAAAAAATTTCGTACTCACGAAATTGCTTGAATCTTTCATCAAGTGAGGTGAGAGCCTTGTCAACAATAAACAAGAAGTACTCTAATCTGAAACTCTCTTGTGGAGAAAAAATGGCCTCTTCATTTGAAGCCTCATCAAAATGTCTTTTTCTATGAACCATCCTTCTTTCACGAAAAACCGGCTCAACATCCATTTCTCGAGCAAGTTCTTGGACTTTTATTAAGGCATCCTCGAAACCATGCTCTCTGTATTCACGAAAGCGAGCAATAAGTCCCTTCAATTGGTCTACTGCTACATCGATATGCATGTCTTCACTTTGAAAAGTCTTACTCACAATATTGACAACATATAGAACTTCGTACCAAATCATAGTGCTAACCAAGAACTCAAAGATCCTAACTTCATGTACGGCTAATGATTCTGTTTCACTAGATGTTTTGGGATCTTCACTAGAACTAGCTAAATCAAACAAAGCATCCCTAATTTTCGAGGCATTAAATTTGATTGGCTTAACACTTTCAATGTGGCTCTCCCAACGAGTTTGAGACAATGGTTTAAGTGTAAGGCCATTCACATGCCTCTTCAATATGTCCCAATCGCTTTGTTGAAGATGAAAAAGTGTATAAAGGCGTTGAACCACGCCAAAATAACTTCTAGCCTTAGGAGATGAGTTAGCCATGTCACACAATGCAAGATTCAAACTATGACAACCACAAGGTGTATAAAATGCTCTAGGATTGATGCTAAGCAATCTACTTTGTACACCTTTGCGATGCCCTTTCATATTAGCATCATTATCATAACCTTGCCCGCAGATGTCTTCAATATTCAATCCTAAAAGAGATAAATCATTTTCAAGTTCTGAAAAGAGTCCCATTCCTGTTGTATCATCAACTTTTATAAATCCCAAGAAATACTCTGCAACTTTAACGGGAGAATCAGTGTCATTCACACAACGAATGAGTAAAGACATTTGTTCTTCATGACTTACATCGGGCGTACAATATTCAAGTATAACTGAGAAGTATTTTGCCTTCTTTATCTTTTTAATGATAGAACTTTTCACCTCATTAGCGAACAACTGAATCAGTTCGTTTTGAATTTTGTGGCTAAGGTAGTGATATTGAATTTCCTTGCTTTGAAAACGCCGTATGTGCTCTTGCATTATAGGATCGAACTCTGCAATCATTTCAATCATACTTAAGAAATTTCCATTGCCTTCCTCATAAACCTTCTCCTTATTTCCCCTAAAGGCCAAATTGTTTTTTGCAAGACTTTTAACAACAGCCATCACTCGTATGAAAACTTGTCTATGGTGTTCTTTCTCTCTCATAATTTGTTCTTGCACATTTTTATCAATTGTCTGATTGCGCTTTAGTCTTATCTCCAAATCAATCCATTTTTGCATGCAAACTATGTGCTCATTGTTTGAGTCGGATTCCAACATTGTGCCAATCTCTAAATCCGGTACTAGTCAATTGAGAATCTCCTTCTTTATCCTTAAAAAGCTTACAACAAAAGCAAAACACTTTATCAGAGGATCTTGAATAGACAAGCCATTTTCTATCTTGTTTCTCTCCATTAGGCAAGCGATGAGTATAATACACATTTGAAAAATGTCGTTTTCTATCTGAATCATCCCTCGGATATTCAAATTCTTCCATTTGAACTCTTATTGGTCCTTTCTCCACCAACAAACATATGAGCTTATGATCAATTGACTTCCAATTATTTGGATCATAAATGTCTAATTCTAAAGGTTCTTGATGGTCTTCTTGAGCCAGAGGAATGTCACTATTAGCCCTTTCTTCTTCCTTATGTTCACTATTGGCCCTATCTCCTTCCCCATGGTCACTATCAACGGGACCATTAGGATTCACATCTATTGCTTCTTCGCGCACCGAATTTTCAAGAGAAATTGTTTCAGTTTCACCCAACTTACTAGAGGTGAAATACTTGTTAAGAGAACCACTTAACGCTTGTGTTAATTGTTCTTGTTTTTGCTTCTTCTTCCTTTTGTCATTTCCACAAAGATACTTCCGTGATGACATTTTGTCTACCTACAATAATTGAGATCAAAGCTTACTAACAACTAACAAAAATGCTCAAAAATTTCTCAATATCTCTATTTTAGAATTATAATATGTGTTCAAATAATAAATGTTTAATTATAATATCACAAATTATCAACAACTCACTCGTTCACATATTTAATAACTTAAATCATTAAATGCCCAAAAATTGGGGCAAATGATTCACATACTTAAAAGTTAATAAGTTGGACAATTAATAAGTTGAGTAAATTAATAAATTGGACAATTAGACAATTATAGGAACTCTATGTAACTAAGTAACTCCAAGCCCAAGGATGAAGGATTCAAATATTCAATCAGAACAGAAGAAATGAAGAATTAAACTATTGAAGATTGTTAGATTGAAGATTGAACTATTGAAGCATCAAATCATCAATCAAGCCCAACTGCTCAAGGATAAAGGATTCAATAATAAATAATTCAACTTCAAGCAATTATTCACTCTCATTAGCAACATCTTTCAGCCAATCAGGCACAAACGCATAATCTTCATTAACCTTTTCTTCTTCAGAATCCAAATTTAAACGAGAAACCCATTCATAATTCGAGTCAGTCAGTTAGACACTACGTCGAGCAGCTGGCGTGCAGCTAAGCATCTTTATTAAATTATTAACCCAATTTACCCAAAAATCAATTTCTCCATAATCACTCATTATATCCCGAGCAAGTTTTCTCCCCCAACAACAAACCCACATTCTGCGCTCTCTCTCTCATTTCACAGCCTACACATATGATATCCCCGATTTCCCATTTTTCTCTCTTTTGGGGCTCTCTTTCAATTCTATTGCCCCTCATCTCTCTCTTCTCTGTAAACTCTACCTTAATTCAAGCTTCTTCGGACCAGTCCCAATCCAATAAAATCTCTCTTAATAGGGTAAAAATAACCTCTTCCTCAATAGTGTTGAAATGTCATTTTCTTCTTCAATTATCTTTCATTAACTTTTTTTATAATCAGGGCCGGCCCTCACAAAGTCCCACAAGTCTTCACAGTTCACTCTTAAGTTCAAGCAAGAAGCATTCAATTCATGATTCATTATATTCATAAATCATAATAATAATTAATTCATTCACTCATCTCATTCAGTATTCAGAAATCAGAATATCAGATTCATCTGAATTTCAGATTAAGTTTCATTGTTTCCAATTATTCTGATTAAGATTCATCAGAAATATTCAGAATTTCAGATTAGTAACTTACCGAGAGTGAGATTCCAATTATTCGGCAATTCAATTTCAGGCCGGCGCCGGACGTCGGACGATCAGGACTCAGGCGACTCAATCAGGCGCGATGCGTTCGCGTTCGTTCGGACTTCGGAGAGGAAAGGAGGAGACGAGGAGTTTGCTATTTGCGTTGTCTTTGTCTGTCGCTTTGGGCGGTTTAGATTAGGGCAAGATTTTTTTTTTAATAAATAAAAGGCAGTTTTTTAAGGAAATTATGGGGCCCAAATAAAAGGGAAATTTTTGGGGGCCCTAGGCCAATGCCTCATTGGGCTTGTGGGAGGGCCGGCTCTGTACATAGATCGGACCCCTACAAAATCTCAAACATATATTAATTTTTTACATCACACACATTTAATACACGGATCATCTCTATACTGATACTGCGTCTAACACTAAATCTAAGTACCCTTACTACCATATCTAGCCATAAAAAATGGGTCGCCCATCACTATCGATAAAATTAATCCTAAAACCCTTGCTGGATGGGTTGATGATAACTTTTACAGGAAGAGGAAGAGTTGAGACGTTACCCCAAAGCAATAACTTGTTGTGTGATTAGATCGAGAACTAGTGTCGAACTCCAAGGAGATGATGATGAAGGCAACCACTATAATCTTCTTTACTATAATAAGAGCATCACATTCTTCCCAAATTCTTAGCTGAATTATATTGTCACCTACACGTTTTAATAATTTTTAAAAAAATATTCCCTTTGTTCTTAAATAATCATTCTAGTTGATCCGGTGCACAGTTTAAGAAAAAAATAATTTGCTTGATTATTTATATTAATTTAATGTGTAGTTTCCTTTAAAGCTCATGTGTATGTAACCCATAATTAAAGTAGGGTGAAAAGGTAAAGGTAAAGTGGTAAAAGTGATGTTCTAAAAAAGTAAGTTTCAAACTGGACAATTATTTTGGAACGGACAAAAAATGAAAGGAGAACGATAATTTAGGGACAGAGGGAGTAATATTTTTTCACAATAGTTGTAATTCATCCCCCATTCTTACATGCGTCTCATTACTACACCATCCACTTTATTTACACTACTTTTTATTTTTATATTTTACAAATTAATTAATTAATTAATACATATATTGTTTTTTAAATAAATTAATTCATTTTTAATTTTTATTAATATATTGCATATTCAAATATGCAATATAAATAAATTAATCCGTTTATAATTTTTATTAATATATTGCATATTCAAATATGCAATATAGTCCATAGTTCTTTCTCCTCATCGATGGTAGGCGATGCAGTGGTGCCTTCGGCCGTTGGAATTAATAATATGGTTAATGACCCGTAAGAACATGCGTGAATCTTGAAAAGTTCTGCCCACATCGCATATTTGACGTTTTCCATCTCAAGAGTGATAGAGATGTGGTTCTTGATGTTAGAAACAACAAGAGTCGGGTGGAAAGAGGATTTGGAGGTAGTCATGAAGGTTGACGGAAAAAAAAATTGACGAAAGAACTAGGGTGCGGTGGAAGGAGAAAAGAATAGAAGGTCGTGCCTTAGGACTCAGATACCATGCAAGAAGGTAAAGATGTCCTTGTGTATTTCAATCACCAATTAGTGATATATATATATATATATCGGTTTACATGATAGAGATTTAAGCTAAAAATTATGAAACAAACTATACGCCTAATATACATATTTCTAGGCTGTAAACAAGGTAACAAATATTACGATAATTACATATATTCAAACATATACTATTAATTAAATTATGAAAAGCTTGAGAAATTATATTATATTTCAAAATTGGTAATGTTAAAACAAACACAAATGGTCCCTGTAAAATTATGTTTTCTTGTTTTTGGTCCCGATTGTTCGCAATTGGTCCTTAAACTGAAATTTTTTGTGGACTTGATCTTTTCATATATCATTCCGTCAGTTAAGTTTTTCCACGTGCATGTGACATGACTTTAGCTAGGGGTAAAATTGTCTATGCATTCTTTTCTTTGAATAGACAAAAATATCCATAATTTTTTTAATTTTTTAAAACTGGATTTAATGGTATTTTTGTAATTAACCCCTTTCTTCACCATTTCCAACCCCCTTCCCTTCCACCATGGTTGCCGGCATTCTTCCATCTCTCTCATTTTTCCTCTCGACAAATTCGAACCAGGACCGGCTCTGAAGCATGCCCAAAGGGGCGACGGCCATTGGCCCCCAATCTCGATGGCCCCAAATTTGTAAAAGCTACCTTATTTATTATATATACGATTAATGGTAATTTTTATCAAAATAGGCTTCATGACATGTTGGTGAAGGTGCTTTTGTGGACGGTGGAATACCTAGATTTGAAACTTGGAGGAGTGTTAGAATTTTATACATTTTTTGTTTGTAATTTGCTTTCAAAGATATCAAATATATTGTGTATCATTACTATCAAATAGGCTTGTTGCCCTAATGAAAAATGTATTTGAATAACCTCTAAGAGGTACAAGGTTCAAGTTGTATCCTATCCACTATAAAATGAATTTTATTGAATTTTTATTTTTATCTCTAGAAAGGGCCCCTTTATTTTTTTCATCATGGGCCCCAAAAAGTTCAGGGTCGGCCCTGATTCAAACAACAGGTCCATTACTTTTGTAAGACAAATTCAGTTGGGGAGAAATGTAGGCGGCCCACAATAGGAGAAATTTGGCAAGAGAATTGGAGAAATTTACTTTTGTTGCGCTCCACAACGGTCCATTGCTTCAATATTCACCAAGCTCTAAAGAAAGTAGGTAATTGAGTCACGTAAGTATTATAGACATAAAATTTCAGTTGGAAAAGGTTAATTTTCATTGAGAAGTAGGGGAAAAGCCCAAGATTCTCGGTTCGAAAGATGAATCAGCCGGCGGCAAGGTACGCCATTAAAGGAAGTGCGGTGGGAAAGAAAGGAGGATGGGGTCACCTCTTCACCATGAGGGAGTCGAGCAAGAAAGGAAAAGCTAGATTACTTAGTCAGCTCTCTTTTTATAAGAAGACATGTAAGATTGAGATTCAATGGAACATGAGATGTGACTAGGGTTGGGTTATATGATTTGAAGTCAAAATGAGAGGTGCCTTAATCGGAAATATTGTCTGGGATTCTGGATAGCCCGAATCCTTGAATTTCTATATTTCTGTACAAGAGTAAGGAAGACCAGAGGCACTTTTAAAAAAAGGGAAGTTTGCCAAGTATATTAGAGACCAAATGCTGCAGCTTTGCCCCCTCCATTTTTCTTCACACACTCTCTCTAGATTTCTTCCCCCTTCGGCCCTCTAGGCTCTTGTTTTTCTGTGCCCTTTTTCACCTCTCTCTTTCTCTCTCTACTCTCTCCATCTTATGAAGCCTTATTAAATGACATGACAAATTTACCCATGCAAAAAATTACATGAGATGCATATGGGGAAACTTAAATAACGGAATTGGACGAAAGGACCAATCCCGTAAAAATAATTAGTATAAGGAGGAAAATTAGAAAAAAATTAATTCAAGGACAAAAACTGAGAAATCACAATTTTACAGGACCATTGTGTTGTTTGCCCATTTGTTTGTCATTCTTAGAGATGTTAATAGGGTCGAAAACCGTAGGTCCGAACCGAAACCGTTAGGTTTTTGACCGGCTAGACCGAAACCGTTAGGGTTGAAATTTCAGATGGACCGTTTAAGCCGGACCGTTCAGGAACCGAAACCATTGGGGCCAGACCGAAAACCGTTAGGGTTGAACCGGAAGCCGACTTGCATACGGTTTAGTATAGTTAATAATATACGGGATGGGTATAATACCGAAAACCGTTAGGGTTGGGCCGATTAACAGCTTTAATATAGTTAGTATAATATACGGGACGCGTATATTACGCTAAAATAAGCGTACAAGCCGCGAAATTAGGAAAAAATGTACAAGTTTAATCATTAGCTGAAACCGTAGGTTTGAATCGAAACCGACAAGGCCAGACCAAAACCGTTAGGTTTTTGACCAGACAACAGTGATAACCGACTAAACCGGACCTATTCTGAATCGGAACCGCTACGATTGGGCCGAAACCGTTAGGGCTGGACCGATTAACATCTCTAGTCATTCTTCTTGCTTTGGAGATGAGAGAGAAAAACCGTGTGGGTTTTGTACTTTAAGCTGTGAGCAATTTATTCCATTCTGTAAAAGTTGAGGGTTAGTTTGTAGTTCCTTAATGATTGTTATAGTAGTCAATTGAATCTCAATTTAATTTTTGTCTGGCCTAGATTTATTTTTTAACAAAATTATTCGTAAGTTTTGTAATTTTAAATATTTGTATTTTAATTTTTTTTAAATTGTGCTAAGTTTCTCTTATTGGTCTAAAATCTTTGTAATTTTGATTTCAAATAATTATTTATTAGTTCAATCTGTCTCATTCAATTTATTTTATAGTTTTTATTTGCTAGAATTTTCATTTTTAAGTTTATTTCAATTAACTGGTGTTGGGTTGATTTACATGAGAGAGAGAATGCTTTTCCTTGTTTAATTATACTCTTTTTCGATGAGTTACAAAATTCTATTGCCAATAAAATATGTTATTTCTTTAGTTTTGGGGATATCATTTTTTTAAATAGTGTTCATTGATCTGATCCTTACAAAATCTCAAACATATCTTAATTAATTTATTCACATCATACTCCTTCATACACTGATCACGTATATACTGACACAGTGGCAAAATCATTAAAGCATATTGGTTACTCCCTTTGAAGAAACCTACCTTAGAGCATCACCATTGTGAGATTTTTATCAACTTCCAAATAAGAAGTTGATAAAAATCTCACCATTTTTGTATTCTTAATGACCAATTGTAGGAGAGATAATAAATTTAACTTCTTAATGAAGAAGTTGGGGCAAGAGAGAGATTGAGGGGACAGCAGCCAAAAAAAGATCGGTGTGTGGGTGGTGGGGGGTTTTGTTTTTATTAAATGATATTAAATTTAATATTTTTTTGTGTAAGAAATTATGTCAAAAGATTATACAATGAAAAGATATATTTTTAAGTGGGTAAAAAATAAAAATATATAAGTGACAGTGAAACCCAATTAAAAAGTTGTATTAAAAATATATACATTAAGGATGTTCTTAGTGCATAATACCAGGCTGCTGGGAAATTATTTGTAGTTTGACCAAAGTGATCAGGTCAAAACAACTTTGGTTTTTTTATCTTTGGATCAACGTCAACTTGGTTAAATTTAATTGCATATTGGTATCTTGGAGCGCATCCGCGTAAAACAGCGAGCTCATATATATATATATATATATATATATATATTGAAAACATCACATCTATATTAGGAGTGTAAGTGTTTCGGTTTGATTTGGTTTATTCCAAAACTATAAACCAAATCGCCTGCTAGTGGTTACAAAAATCTCAAACCGAACCGAACCGAGCAAGACTTGGAACCGAACCACTCGGTTTGGTTTGGTTTGGTTCTGTTTTGTGGTTTATATAAATTATTTTTAATGAAATTAACCAACATTAAAAATAATAATAAAAATAAGATTTTAATTTGGAATTAACACCAAAATTAGGAAATAACTTACTAACAACAAATTATCATAAATAAAACAATACAAATTCTAAAATAAAAACAAACAATGGAAGAAATAATAGTTCTCCAACAATCAAGATTTTGTTTGGTTTCATATCCGTCTATATATATATATTATGAATAAATCAAATGTTCAAAATAGTTAATAAATGTAATATAATATATATTATATAATAAATAAATAAAAATATATATGGTGGTTTAGTTCGGTTCGGTTTGGTTTGGTTCGATACCAAAAGCCGTGAACCGAACCGCGTGGTTTTCCAATTTTTGAAACCAAAACCGAACTATCTTCGACCAAAACCGAACCAAACCGGTTGGTTTGGTTCGGTTCGATTCGGTTCCGTGGTTTCGATTTACACCCCTAATCTATATTATAGCATTTAAGTTCTACTAAGAGCTCGATTATTGTGGTTGATGGTTTATAACTTATAGCTTATAGCTTAACCTGATGGCTGAATAACTTGTGGCTAATTGCATGATATACTGTTTGTTACAACGGTTGAAAAAGCTGCTTATAAATTGTTATAATTATTTGTTAAAAAAAACTTGAAAATTAGTATTCATATTTTTGTGTATATTTCATAAAAAGATGAAATGTGGATAATCAAATATTTATTAATGAATAGTTTGTCTTCATATTTAAAAAAAAAAACTAAAAAAGCATAAAATTTTGGCTTTTTGACTTTGGTTTTTCAATGCATAAAGGGTGTTGTACCTTATTTATGAGTTTTTGACTTATAAACTGAAACAAACACTCTAAATATGATTTTTCAAAAGTCAAAAGCTAAAAAACACTCCAAATAATCTATAACAAACGAGCACTAAAGCATGTGCAAATCCGATTTATGTAAATGATATGTAACACTCAATAAAGTTTATACTAGCAAGCTTGTATTCTGAAATGTCATAATTATCAAGTTTCTTCTTCATGCTAAGGTGTGTGCAAATAGGGTTATCTCTAAATAGGATTTATTGTTGAGTTTACGGATCTTAATTCGTAAGTCGAAATTTCACTCTCCCACAGCTCAAGCCAATAGCACATTATGGATCAGGTAATAATGATCTGTTTTACATAAATAATCCGTAAAACCATCTTACACAAAATTTTGCCTTTACTGTTTTACTGTTTTATTAGAATTTGTAGTTTTTTTAATTTATTGTTATTGTAATTAACTCAATCAAATTTATTTTTGTCCATTCATTTTTTTTTATTTTTGTCCGGCCTAGATTTATTGTTTTATAAATATTTAGTTTGAGTTTCTTAATTAATTGATTGTTATCGTAATCAACTTATTCTCAATTTACTTTTTGTCCGGCCTAGATTTATTGTTTAAAAGAATTTGTTCGTAAGTTTTGAAATTAATTTTTGTAATTTTAAATATTTTATTTTAATTTCTTTATTTTTTAAAATTTGTGCTAAGTTTCCCTTATTTACATGATATCATTGTGATTTCGATTTTGAATAGTATTTTATTAATTCATTATGTCTCATTCAATTTATTTTATAATTTTTATTTCCTGATATTTTCATTTTAAAGTTTATTTCAATTATCAGGTGTTGGGTTGATGTTTGTAAGAAAGATATGTTTTTGAATGTTTAATTATACTCTTTTGTGATGAGTTACAAAATTTTACAACCAATAAAACGTGTTATTTCTTTAGTTTTTAGGATGTCGTTTTTTTCTTTGCGTACATTGATACGACACCTACAAAATCTCAAAAATATCTTAATTTATATGTTCATTTCATACACTAATCATATACATACTAACATTGTGTCATAGTCACGTACTCAAAATCTAGTCTGCATCAATGATGCTCTGATATGCCAATAAACAAAATGTTCCTCCAATCAAACAAAACACTTTAGTTCAAACAAAAGTTGTGCTACCTCCGTTCCTAAATAATTATCCTTATTTCTTTTTTATCCGTTCAAATATAATTATTCTTATTACACATATATTTATAATATAATCAATCATTTATTTTAAATGACGTGTCAGATTAAAAAAAAAGGACAATAGTAATTCATAGGGCTGGCAAAAGTCCCGATTTTCCTAACCCGTACCAACCCGATCTCGTCCCGACATTTCCCGATCTCGACTTTGTTGGGATTTTTCTCATCCAGATTTATTTCGGGACGGTACTCGGGATAATTATCAATCCCGTTGGGATTCCCGAATCTCGACCCGTCCCAACTTTTTTTATATATTTTTTATTATTTTATAAATATTGTGAGTGTTAAGCAATGTCTGTTTCGTGTTTGTTAAAATTACTTAATGACGTTTGTTAAATTTATTTACACGATTAATGTTATAGTTTTTTTATCTATCACGTTTCTGCATTTAGTATAACTATTCTCTTGCGAGTAAGGGGTGCATTTTGTTCATAATGGCATATTAAAAAATATCCACCATTAAGTAAATATTCAAGTATACTTGTAAATATACAATCTGAAATCTTAATCATGATAAAGACATTTTAAAAATATTTTAATGTTAAAAAATATTGTTCATAAATATTATAGTGATGATTACGAAATTTTTATCTTTTAAACTATAGGGATCTCGATTCGTCAAATTCCAATACTTATCAGAAACCGAATCAAAAAGAAAATTAAAATTTCAAATTCTATAAAAATGAAATCGAAATGTGGGATATCAGACAGGTCCGTCCCTATTCCACCCCTACCCCTAATAACTCATTCAATTGAATCAATTTTAAAGAGTTAAATAAGAGCATCTATTTAAGTAAGTACAAAAGAATATTAAATTTAATGGGACGCTTTGGTTCGAACACTACTTACACGCTAACTCAAAAAAAGCCGTATAAAAGACATATAGATCCCAAATGATGTTAAAAAGCTACCATCACTTCTTGGGCCCCACTCTTTGTCTCCCTTCCCCACCATCTTTCCCTCCAACCTCATATTCGACTCCCTCCCCGCTTTTAAAATCTCCACCTCCCCCACCCATTCCCACCAATTCTCTCTCTGGCCGCCGGTAATCCAAAATCATGTCCGCCGTTGTAGCCGCCGCAGCCGCTGCCGCCGTCCTTCACAAGAGGTACAACAACAACAGCAGCAGTAGCAGCACATCGACGTCGGAAAACAGCTTATTCGTTGGTAATTTTAATCGTCGGGAGGTGTCGGTGATCGGCAGGTACGAGTCGCAGAAACTTCGAGATTGGAATATGTTCCGACAATACCTAAGGAACCACCGTCCAACACTTACCGTTTCCCGTTGTAGTGGAGCCCACGTAATGGAATTCGTCCGCTACCTCGACGACCGGTTTGGTAAGCTGAATAAAGTTCACAACCACGACTGCCCGTTTTTCCGGCACGGGCAGACCCACTCCCATCCCTCCGGATCCTGTCCTTGCCCTATTAGGCAAGCGTGGGGCGGCCTCGACGCGGTAATCGGTCGACTCCGTGTTGCATTTGAAGAGAACGGAGGTCTACCGGAAACAAACCCGTTCAGGGCACCGGCCGTTCGGTTGTTTCTGAAGGAGGTGAGACAGTCAGGTAAAAGGGTAGTTCTGTAATATCGAAAAATCTGTAAAAGGACGTCACTGGTTGTTTTGGAAGCCGAATAGTGAGATCAGACGAATTATGTAGTACAAATTGTTTCTAAAAGGGGGAAACTCTCCTCCGAGGGCCATACACCCCAGTTCCCATGAAAATGTAAAAAAAAAAATTACGATAACTTAGCGATTAAGTAGCTAGGAGAACTAGTGTCTATACCTATAAGGAGCCACCCAAAAAGATAAAACTCACACACTGCGGTTGTTATGTGTGTTATTGATTATTATTATTATTATTATTTGATTTTATACTCCAAATTTAATGATGAAATTTGTATATAATTAAATCAAAAAACAAAATATGTTGACAAATATACTATAATTTCTTTAAAATGAAAGACGAGATCCATAATTTTTAAAGTAGGCCTTCTGTAAGACCATCTTACGGATCTTAATTTATAAGAAGAAATGCATTCGCTCGCACATCTTAACTCATTAACACACAATTGATCGAGTAAAAGAATTCGTTTTACAAAAATATCTGTAAGATCGTTTACGAAAATATTTGCCTTCATTTTTATCGGTTCTCAAACAACTATTGAGTTTTCAAATAAAATCTTCCATTATTTTGTCATAATATATTTAAATTCATCTTTAAATTTTCTAATTGATTTACAGTAACGAACATTTTTCCCTTTAATTTAATATTTTATAATGTAGTAGTTCCAATAAAACAAAATTAAAGTCTCTCTCTAAATCAAACCATTCTCTCACATTTGTAGGTCGTTTTGGTTCTCGTGGCCGCGAAAGTATGTAAATAAATGTTTGAAAAGTGTATCAACCTGTAATTTCTCCCTTTTCTTTCATTTTACCTTTAAGGTATTCAACTCTCTCCCGTATGAATATTAGGTTCATCCTTATATAGAAATTACTGATAATCTCGTTCACCCTCTCCCCAACATTACACTCTACTTACAAAACAAATCTACAAGCTCGTACACACACCATTCCTTCCCCACTCTTCATGAAGTCATAATACCCTAGAGGCAAATCTATTTTACGTTGTATCATTATTTATTGATGGATTTGTTTGTTGAGTACGTCTCTCGTGAGATCGTTTTACGGATCTTAATTGTAAGATAGAACCCTATTCTCTCACAACTCAACCTACCAACACACGGTGGATTTGGTCAATAGGAGACATTGTTGAGTTTTCGGACCACTCTTATCAACCCCTAACAAGAGCAGACCTTCAACCTTCTTGTAACCCAAGTTTTGGAAACAACCTGTAAAACAGAATTAGTCTAAGAAGCAAGTGCAGGAGTAGCCATTATTTCATTCCAACTTTAGTTCACCAAGAACAAAATAGACATAGACTTCCAAGACTCCGAACCAGTTTTCTGTCTAAACAGAAAACACAGGAGCCGTAATTCCAATGTCAAGGTGCTGACTTTCTATATCAAATGGTCTAATTAATTAGTCCTCAAAGTATAGGTATACTTTGCACAAAAATGTTAGACCAACACAATCAATCTGCAAAACACACTGTTAAACAATATAATAGAAAACATAATATGACAGATTATTGTAGCACAGTAAAAGAAAAGCTTCACCGGCAAAAGGCCTTAGCAGGATGTCGGCTCAGACCCTCATAACACAATGTTATACACTGAGTATAGCACAGTCCAACCACCGAGTTTGCAGACCAAAGGGACAACGGCACAATTCCAAGGATTTCGATCAAAGGGACTGTCCAACCTTCCAACAAGGAAACCCAACCCCGTAACTCCCCTTAAGAACACTTTATCACAGGCCTCAAACTTATGCACACTCAAAGTGTATCCCTTCACGAAGAACACGACTCACATAGAGACGAAGAAGTGAGTTGGAGAGAGAGAGAAAGAGAGATATATAATCAAAATCGTTGTGGTGGTTTCTCTTTTGTGTACCTTGAAGAAGGATAAGACAAGAGTATAAATAGCAGCCAAGAGCGAAGCAATCGCTCAATCAAAGCGAGGAAGCCGACGTAGAAAAAGGAAACGCCACGACGAGAGAAGAGCAGAGAAAAAAGTTGCCGCAATTTTGGTGCTTAATTGTGAGACCTCAAAATACAACCACAAAGAGTAGCCGGGTGCAATAAAAGGGAAGGTGGGCTTGGGCCTTAGGTTGCTGGGCATGGTTATAAGCAGGCTGCCATTTGTCAAATGGGCCAAACCACTACTTACAGACATCTTACATAAAATACATGTTAGGCCGTCTTTCTTAAATTTTTGCATTATTTATTATATATTGTTTGTTTATTCATAGTAGTGCATAATAAAGTCTTTAGAATAAATATGTTAATTTTAAATATCATTGGTCGAATTAATAAATGAATAATACATCGAAACTAGTATGGGTTGAGACTCATACTAGTTGATATCAATCTACACATAGGTGCGTGTTAAGTGTAACCACACACTAAATTGACCCTAATGCTACGTGGTTCTTAGACCAACAAGTATACTAGCCACCAGTAGTGATGTGAATCCGCTCACCAAAACCTTTGTCCAACTATGAACAACCCGAACCGTCCCAAGCTACCAAGTAAGAAAACCCAAACCTTCTTGGAACTCTAACAATCTACCCAAATATTTTCAATTCCAAGACAAACAAACAACCCGAAAACCTTCCACAACTAACAGAGTAATAACAGAAATATAAAGAGAAAAAAATAAAAGGATAAATTGCAGACTCACCGGTTGAGTTTCATTCACTTAACGTAAAGAAATCCAACGACTAATTCTTTTCAAGCTTCACTCACTTAAGAAGAAAGAATTGATTTGAAGAAGAACAACACTTTTTTCTTTACAGGGTTTTCTTTCAAAATCAAAATCCGCCTTATTCTTGAAAAGAGAATGCCTTATAAAGGCTACAAAATAAACCCTAAAACTAGTTACCAAAAATAAAGACTTCCTAACCAACTAGAACAATAAAAGAAAACTAACTTTTACAGAAATAAAATAACATCCTAATTAATAGCAGATTTATTCTGACAACCCTAATCCTTTTGTAACTCTAATTCTTGGAGGACGACCTCCTTTCCACGCTTCAAAGCTGCCACCACCCTGCATGCCATGCCATGCGAGGTTCACCGAACCCATGTCCTTCTTCCACAAGCCAACTCGCTTCAGCCCTTCAAGCCCCTTTGTCATACCATCCTTCCACCAGTCTATTCGGCCCAGCCTTGTGAACCACTTAGCCGTGCCCCCTAAGAGACCGACCATCCTTAGCCCTATTAAGCGCAACCCCGAGTAGATCCCTCGTGGTCGGAAGATCCCAGCCCGTGCTCGCTAACTCTTGCCCGGATGGAACCTTCCCTATGAGTACCTTCCTTACCCAACCCATTTCATTTATACTATTCAACCTAGCCGCTCCACACGCATCAAACCTCCCTTCTTCGAAAAGGATTGCCCTTAATCATTGTCCCTTTTTCCTCGGCGAACCACCTTTGTTGAACTGTGCTCCCACTTTCCATCACTAACTTGCATCTCATTGTCTTCGCCTTAGCCCGTGCCACCTCCAACCATTCCCTTGCCCTATTCTCGTGACCCTTCTATGTTACGAACTTCGCAAAAGCATCCAGGAACTCCCTCCAACACGTAGCCTTTTTCTTGCTTACTCCCAATACTTGGTTCAATTCTACTCCATACCTTTTGAAGACAACGTTCTGGATGTTCGTACCCTCCCCATTATGAATGCCCTTGCTGCCCCCTTCAACTCCTACCTTCAACTCGTATCCCCTCATTGTGTGCTCTTCAATTTTTTCCGCCCCTCGAACAGTCCTGTCTCTCATCCCCACTGGTTTCTTCGCAAACAAGCTTCTCTTGGCGGACAAAGCAGTGAGCGAATCACTTGAAGAGGTAATCGTTGGTTTGATTTGAAACTTCTTCCCATCCTTGGTTAGAGTGTATGTGTTCTCCCTTCCATCATGCATAACACATCTATCGTACAGCCACGGTCTGCCCAAGAGAACATGACATACATCCATAGGCACAACATCACATAGCACGTCATCCTCGTAACCTCCCATCGAAAAAGTAATCAAAGCTTGTCGGTCTACTTTAACCTCAAAATTGTTATTGAGCCAGTGGAGCTTGTATGGGCATGGATGAACAAGCGTAGGCACCTTCAACTTCTTAATAAGAACCATTGCTAGAGTATTGGTACAACTTCTCCCATCCACCACTAGCTTACAAACTTTACCTTGGATGAGACAGTTGGCATGGAAGATATGCTCCCTTGTTCCTTCCTCCACTAGAGTAGGCTTCGCATGCAATGGCCTGCTCAATACTAAGGTGTTCCCATGTACCCCTTCACAATCCTTAATGTTTTCTTCCTCCTCCTCTACTACATCTTGCCTTGAAACAAGATCCTCTTGGATATCATGAATTTCTTGCATTATTAACACTCTTTTTGTGGACCATTCGGACTGATAGTGTCCATAGCCTTGACACTTGAAACATTTTATCGAGTCCTTGCTCCTCACTGGATTCTTGCCTTCGGACTTTTCGGCTTGTTTGGCATCCTTGCTCGATGACTCTTCTAACTTGCTGCCAACTGGGCTCAAAAGATCCCTTGAACCCGGTTGTCCCTTTTGAGGCCGAACCCTTTACTCCTTTCTTCTTTTTGATTTACCTTTCACACTTCACCGCCAACTTACTGAGTTCTTCAAACGTGAAACAAGGTTGCAACTCCACCATGTTCGCCACCTTCGAATCCAACCCCGACATGAATCTTGCAATTTTCTGTTCAACTTTTTCTTGCACATCACATAGAATAGAGATTTTTTGAACTCCTCTATATATCACAACCGAATCTCTTTGCTTTAGCTGATGAATAATAATAAAATTATCTTGGAGGTAAGTAGCGGGCAGGAACCTTCGGTCCAAATACTTCTTTAGCTTGCCCTATGATTCAATCTTGTCCTTCCCTCAAGCCTTCTTTGGGTTTTCAGATTTTTGTACCATATAAAAGCGTATTTTGTGAGTTTTAGAACTGCCACCTTAAGCCTCTTTAGATCACTAAACTCCTTGTATTCAAAAATTCCCTCCGTCCTTCGAATCCAGTCGATATATTTCTCTGCGTCCATGGAACCTTCAAACTCCGGCATATCCAGTTTCAAACTCTGATCATGATCGTCCTTGTTTCTTGAAGGCTGCACCCATTCGCCCTCTTCCTCTTCATCTTCGGAATCCTGAACCCCCACAGTCACCGGCCTTGCTTGCAGCCCTAACCGAAGCTCTTCCATCATCAGCCTAAGTTCGCGAAGTTCTCGATCTTGCCTTATGTTGTGTGCTTCATCGAGAGTACGTCCATGAGGACATCCACCGCCTTTTACCTTGATCGTCTTGCCAATAAGAATTCGTAAGATTCGTGCTTTGATACTACTTGATGTGAATACGCTCACCAAAACCTTTGCCCGACTATGAACAACTCGAACCGTCCCAAGCTACCAAGCAAGAACACCCAAACCTGGAACTCTAACAATTTGCCTAAATATTCTCAATTCCAATCCAAACAAACAACCCAAAAACCTTCCACGACTAACACAACAATAACAGATAATAAAAAGACAAAAATAAAATGATAAATTACGGACTCACCGGTTGAGTTTCACTCACTCAACATAAAGAAATTCAACAACAAATTCTTTTCCAGCTTCACTCACTTAAGAAGAAAGAATCGATTTGAAGAAGAACAACACTTGTTCTTTATGGGGTTCTAAGTCCAATTGGCAACAAATAAAGCTAGAGAGTGTGAATAGTCTTTTAAAACTTAGAGGGTCATTTTGAAAAAAATTTAAAAGTTGCAACGGAAAATACAACTTTTATTAGTCAACTAATATAGTGTCAGCTAGCTGAGGGTTTTAAGTTACTAACGCAGTCAGCTGGAACGAGAAAATATATCAGCTGGATGATACAGTTTGATGTTTTGAAAAGATCACAAATTATAAGAAAATAACTGAAAGACAATTTATAAAACAAGTAAATAAACAACTTATGTAATAAACTGGCTGACACTTAAGTATATTAAGACTGCTTAAGTGTTAGAACAGTTTGTAAGAGCCGATGAGTAAATGACAAAGCAATTGAAGTGATTCACAGTATAAACTGCTACGTCCACTACCAAGTTTGTCAAACTTGGATTTTGAAGTACACTAATATTATTAATAATCTAAGTGATTAGTAATGGATTAGTATACAACAAAGACTGGTGTTTAGGGAGTATGATTGAAAGTCAATCACACTCGTGGAACAATCAAATGATTCCTTAAAAATGTGAAGGAAGTAAGGAATGGCTAAACAATTATTGTCTTAACACAAACTAGAAAAGAATAAAACTATGAGACTATCTAGTTGGTATTTAAGACTGGAACACTTCAAGAAAATGATTGCTTTGAGAGAATAGAGTGAATGCTTCAGTTGTCTTCAAAACAGTTACTTCCAAGGTCTTTATATATAGTAGCTTGTGATTCAAACTGTTGGAGGCAAGATTTGAATTTAAAATCCAATCTTATTTGATGAGAGAATACTTTTACAAGATCATAGGGATCTTGTACGAAGGATATAAGACATGAGATATTTATCCTAGCACAAACAAGGAAAGTATTAGAAATATCCTATTTGATCAAATCTGCAAAAGATTGATTTTAAATGTTATATAAGAAGTGTCAGCCGATAGTTATATATGTCAAAAGGAATACCAGCTGAAGGAACTTATGATTTTAAAAACTTAATCTGCTAAAATTATCTAACTTAATGGTTTTAAGTAAATTGAGCATAATTCAACAGGGGTTTTCTTTCGAAGTCAAAATCTGCCTTACTCGGAAAAGAGAATGCCTTATAAAGGCTACAAAATAAACCCTAAAACTAGCTAAAAAAAATAAAGACTTCCTAACCAACTACAACAATAAAAGAAAACTAACTTTTACGGAAATAAAATAACATCCTAATTAATAGTAGGTTTATTCTGACAACCCTAATCCTTTTGTAACTATAATTCATGGAGGACGACCTCCTTTCCACGCTCCAAAGCTGCCACCACCCCACAGGCCAGGCCATGTGAGGTTCACCCAACCCGTGTCCTTCTTTCACCAGCCAACTCGCTTCAGCCCTTCGAGCCCCTTTGTCGTATCATTCTTCCATCACTCTACTCGCCCCAGCCATATGAACCATTTAACTGTTCCCCCTTTATGACCCTTGCCTCCCGAGCAATCCCTACTTACTAAGAAATCGACCATCTTTGGCCCTTTGGTGTTAAGCGCAACCCCGAGCAGATCCCTCATGGTCGGACTATCCCAGCCCATGCTCGCTAACTCTTGCCCAAATAGAACCTTCCCTATGAGTACCTCCCTTACCCAGCCTATTTCATTTATACTGTCCGACAAGGCTGCTCCACACGCATCAAGTAGGGTAGCCATATTTTTTGCAAATGGAGCCATAGTAAAAAAATGGTTAAATGCATCGTTGGTCCCTGAACTTTGGCTCTTCACACGGCAGGTCCCGGATCTTCAAAGTGTATCACCACTGACCTAAATACTGAATTTTTGTCTGCCGGTGGTCCCTAGCCCTAACTTCGTTAATAAATTACCGTTATGTGATCATATGCTACCCACGTGCACCAAAAAAGGGTAATTTGATAACTTATAAATTTAAAGACGATCCTGAAAGTTTGAAAAGTATAAGGGCTCATGTTGAAATTTTACCTTTCTTCTTCCCTAACCAAAGCTCTTTGCCATTTCTCCTCTTTTCCTCAATTTTCACCCACCATCACTCCCGTATGGTGGCCAAGTGCAGAGGCGTTGACAAATTGTTACACCTCACCCCTTAAACACATTCATAGAAATACATTCACCAAAGTTTCTCTTTCTCTCTTTAAAATCAAAGTTGATCATTCTCTCTCTAAAAATGGTTGCAACAACAACATCATTTGCCCTTACGAGGCGGATGTCGACCCCCAAATCCTTCTCTATCTCCACCACTACCACCGCCCTCCTCCCATCCATAACCATCTCCCATCTCCACTCTACCACCACCACATCCTCGCTTTCTCTCTCCACCGCGCTTCCGGCCTCACCACCTAACCCCACCACCAAATTCTCCACCACCCACAAAATATCTATCACCCTTTCAGTTGGCGACAAGCTTCCCAAATCCACATTCTCCAACTTCGACTCCGACGAGGAACTCCAAACCACCACTGTGTCTGACCTCACCAAATCCAAGAAAACCATCCTATTCGCCGTCCCCGACGCTTCACACCCACCTGCTCCTGAAACACCTCCCGGGATTCGTTGAGAAATTCGCGGAGCTAAAGGCGAAGGGTTTTGACACAATAGGTTGCATTTTAGTCAATGACGCCTTCGTGATGAAAGTGTGGAAGGGGTCGGGACCTAAAAGTCAGCAACGAGGTAAAAAATGAGGAGAAGAGGATAAATGATGGAGAGCCCTGAGTTGGGGGAAGAAGAAGGGTAACATTTCAAGATGAGGCCTTATACTTTTCAAACTTTCAAGATCGTCCTTTAAGTTTAGAAATTATCAAATTACCCTTTTGTTGGCACAAATGAGTAGCACATACTCACATAGCGATAATTTATTAACGGAGTTAGGTCTAACGACCACAGACTGACGAAAATTGAGTACTTAGGTCAGTGGTGATACACTTTGAAGATCAGGGACCTGTCGTGTGAAGGACCAACGTTCAGGGACCAACGATTCATTTAACCCAAAAAATACTACTGCAATGCATGAATGATTAAGTTTGATTATTTTTGGGAAAGTTTGTAGTGTGTGCCCCTAGAGTTTATATTGTCAAAATTTATATATTATTTCCTCCGTTCATGCTCGGTCAAAGAAAATAATGGCCGATCCTAAGCGATCGCGCCTCTTGCGCTTGTTTATGGTCGGCCATAATATATAAAACCCGCAAAAGATAAATTGTGACTGGAATTCGCAAAGATGAAGAGAAAGGTGGTGGGGGAGGTGAAGAACACTTGTGTGTTTTACCTTGATTTCGATTAATCAACGACCATGTTTCCACTCTCTTTCCTCTTCATCTATTGATGTTCAATTTCATCTGTGTTTTCCTCCTACTCTTTCTACTTCTTCTGAATCATCTATTGATCTTTATTGTGTTTGTATGTTTCACTCAAAATAGATTTAGTTTGTGTTTTGTGTTGCTATGTATATAAACTGTTCGATAAAATATATAAATATAATTTTGTTCGTTGTTGGACAACCTTTTTTTTCCAATCTGGATGCTTCAATTTTGAATCACGTTATATCATTTTGTCAATCATATTGTATCGATTTGGATTTAAGATGTAAAAACGATGTATCAATTTGAAATTATTTGTTGATCGTGGTTTGGAAAAAAACAGATATAAAAGTTTGTGAAACCCCATCATTTTATCTATTTTAATTTTTATTATAAAAATAAACGAATTTGGTACCTCTTTAATAGATTTGATTTTATAAAATAGAAAGATTTAATTAACTTTTTGGTCATTCGACTTTATAAAAATCATTTATTTAGTCTCTATACTAAAAAATAATAATTTGTTTGACTATATATATTAACGTTTACATTCTCCATCAACTCGTTATCCTCGTTATCGTTCAACTTTCTGTCAAATTATTTTTCAAAATGCCGAAAGTACTCTCAAATAAATATATAAATTATAAACCCTTAATTCACAAACCATACCAGTGGTCCGTTGATTGGAAGAACAGGGGGGGTGAAGGAGAACCGAAAATAAAGTAAAATCTGAAAACAGAAGGCGGCCAATCCTAATGGATTGCTCTCAATTATCCTCGCAACCATCGTCGGAAGCATCACCCAACCTCTCCCCCTCGATGCCGTCGCCCTAATGGGCTTAGGTGAATGCGTTTTAACCAAAACCCTAACCTTCGCCGCCACTTTCTCCGAATTCGGCATCCCTATCCCGTGGCTAATTGCCTTGGGTTTCTTCTTCATCAGAGGCACCATCAAAACTGGCTTAGGTAACCGAATTGCCTACCAATTCGTCTCATTATTTGGTAGCTTGTCGTTAGGTTTGGGTTATAGTTTGGTTTTCAGCGAAGCTCTGTTAGCTCCGGCGATCCCGTTGGTTTCTACTAGAGCCGGCTGGATTTTCATGCCGTTGGTGAAATCACTTTATATTGCCTGCGGTAGTGGTTATAGTTTGTTAGCCCCGATGCTCTAAGTAGGATCGATGACAAAATAAGTATTATGAATAATCATGGTTAGTATATTATTCATAAATAACTATGGATAATAGTCTAATTCATATTTATCTATAACACTTATGAGTAATGCTAGAGTCACTCAATGAGCACTCAAATTTATATACCAAATGATGTGGTTTCCAATGTATCATCTTATTTGACATTTTATGAGCTCCACTATAGGTTAACAATATGACACATAAGATGCCACATTATTTGATACCCAAAATTAAATATTATTAGAGTGACTCTAACATTACCCTAACACCTATTTTATCAACAATACTCTTAAGCTTAATAGAGAGAAGTTGGAGAAGATGGGTCCCATGTCTAAGAATGAGATTGTCATGGCCGGAACTTTGCTTCTTACGGTATGATTCCATAACCCCTTCATTGACATGATTGTTTAAATCTTCGTTAAATTTGATCCGAATTTGAAAATTAATATTTTCTCCGTTCCTAAATTATTGTTTTGGTGAATGTGGTACATCGTTAAAGAAAACATATTTAACTAAGAAAACATATTTGACTAATATACAGTTTATTTTAAAGTTCATGTGTATTTGTCTCATAATTAAAATATGATAAAAAATAATGATAAAGTTATAAAAATATTATCCTAAAAAAAAATAGTCTTAAATCAACAATTAACTTAGAATGGATGAAAAAAAAAAACTAAACAATAATTTGGAAAAAGAGGGAGTAATTAAATTTATAACATTACTTTACTCCCAGTTTAGGATTCATAAAGTTCAAACATAATTTGGGAACTAATAATTGAATATATAACATAACTGCTTATAATTGCACTAGTATAGTGGACACAGGGTGCTTTGGGTATTTTTTTTTTAATAAATTGTTGGAAATTTAACGGCAATGGGATAAGAGAGAATCTAATCATTAATATTAACATGTAAGATTAAATGAATTACTTTTTTAGTATATGGACCAAATAAATGATTTTTGTAAAATTGAGGAATCAAAAAATTAATTAAATCAAATAGAAATAATACTAGTATTAATTAGATTATGAAAAGTTTGAGAAATTATATTATATTTTGAAATTGCTAAACTTAAAAAACTTGTTTTGACCGTATATAATAAATGTATAGATATGTTCTATTACTTGGACAGTAAGTCTTAATATTTGGAGGCTCTTAAGGGTGACATGAGGCTTTACAAAGTGTGAGGTCTTAGGTTCGATCTCTTTTCATACCCACTTAGAAAAGAAAAAAAAAAGTCTTAATATTTGGAGTAGATAGTCCAACTGTATATCACTTACTATATTTTAATCGTACATATTCGATGCAACTGCCTGCTGAGTCATCCAAGGCTAATTAGAGTAGGCATAATGAGGGGGATTTTAAAAAGAATTACATCTTCTTCAGATGTCGATCCACCGATTAATTTGTCAATCGAATTGATTTTGTTTACATTATTAATTTTGTTAATACACTTTAACGGTGGATCGAATGAATAACTTTTGGATGAGGTAAGCATAATGGGGGTTTTAATTGAAAAAAGAATTGGCGGAAGAACCCCCAAAAATTATGTGATTTTCAGAACAGTCCCTCACCAAACGAAGAGTTTTGGGCCATAACTTATCAAAACGGCGTCGTTTTGATGGGCGAAAGTGTAAAAAAATAAATAAAAGGCGTCGACCAGGGCTGACAACCTTCTTTCCACATGTCACGCCCTAGCTGGTTGGTTGGATTTTTTTTTATCTCCGGATTAAGGGCAGTTTTGGTATTCAATTTTTTTTTATTTATAAATAGAGACTTGGTTTGCCTCATTTGGATATCAAATAATTTTTTTGCAAAATTTGAATTTATTTGTAAGGTTCTCTCTCTTCTCTTTCTCTCCAAATTTCGTTTTTTTTTAATTAGACCATTTTTAAGTTGTGTATTATTTATTACTAGTACTCTTGTCCGTGCCGATGGCACGGTGCCAGTTTGTGAATTTATCAATAAGTTAAGCAGATAATATTGAAATGAATTAATACTTACTTATAATTTGTCTAAGTTAATTATGATAACAATTAAAAAGAAAAAAAAACAAATATTTCAAATTACAAAACTTACGATTTTTTTTATAAATTTATTTGTATACGAAATTGCGGGCTAGAAAAAAATTAAATTGATTAAGTTAATTACGATAACAATTTAAAAAGAAAAAAAATTAAAATAGAAATATTCAAAACTTAAACATAAATTAAATTGAGATAAAAATTAAATTGATTAAGTTTCAAAAAATTAATTAATTAAGTTAATTACGATAACAGTTAAAAAGGAAAAAAAACAAATATTTCAAATTACAAAACTTACGAATTTTTTTGCATAAAATTGATTAATTAATTAAAATATCAAAAAGAAAATGGACGTGAGTTTGGTAGAGAAAGGATTAGCGGCCACCAACCGTCAATAGTGGGGGGGGGGAGTTGGAGAGAGAGACGGGGTAGTTGTTCAACCGCCGTTCACGCATGTGAACTCGGTGAGTGATGATGACCGTATGATCTCAGTAAAAGAATCAATCTCAGCCCCTAAATAACTTTAGTCAATTGCGCATGTGCGACTATGAACTATATTGCATTATAGATATTCCCTTAGTTCCTTAATTTTTACGTCAAATCGATTGTTTTTAAATGGAAATCTGATAGATATATATATATATATATATATATATATATATATATATATATTTATTTATTTATTTATTTATTTTTATTTTTTTTTCATAACCAGAAAATACGTAATTGACCATATATAAAAAGACCGTCCTATACTGACATCGTCCCATCGTCGTGCCATAAGACAAATCTAGTTTTATATATCAATTATCAAGATTGGTCCTTATACTTTTTGCAAGAGGAAATGACTATTTTACCTTTCCATAAATGCACCTGCAAGGCTTGTGAGTCTAGCTAACGATCAAAAGCTAACGGAATTAGACGGAAAGACCATCTGCGTTAAAGTCTTAAGTTTAGGGACCATTTGTGAGGTGCAAGGATAAAAAGCCAAAAACACATAAACTACATGGACCAATTGTGTAGTTTGCCCTAAAACAAAACATCATAAAAAGTATTAGTATTAATTGAAACGAAAAATGCTAATACCATTTCCCTCTGTATACATTTTCATCTTTGTAGCTTACATCAACAGTAGGCATCATCAAGTGTCAAAATTTGAACAGCTTATATCGCCCAAAAAACAAAATATGTACAAACTCATACTTGTTTTACATGGAAGACATTGACACGAAAATGCTGTAAAGAATAACACAACACGGAAAAAAAATAAAAAAAATAACAAATCAAAATGAATCAAAAGAATCAAAACCTTAGGAGCGTAAACTTGATGCCATAGCTTTCCAAGGTAACTATGATTTCTTGACCTGCAAGCACTGGAAAAACAACCCAGTAGATTAATGTGTATATAATCTTGCTTGACAATTAGCCGTGTTCATTGTGTACCATCCAACCCATTTCCATAAGATTTATTTCAATATATAATAACCAAATCAGTTAATAACAATTAGGAGATGAAGCAACAGAGAATGCCCAAAAGACCAACTGAAATTCACTTTTGTAGATTTTAACGCCACACTCCTCAAAAATTTAAAACTATGGGAACACAACTAATGAGCTAAATGCTTAAATCCCGTGAAAAGAAGCACAAAAATCAACAATGGGTTAAACACCGAAACAACCAAATATGGCAAATTATAGAATAGAACGAAGAAATTCGAATTAGGACTGACCTTCGGCCGGAGAGTCTGGAGGCCTTGGTTAGTGGTGTGAACGAACTGCGATGGATGCCGACGGTGGGAGTTCTTAAGGGAGCCAGGCTATTGGTTACGGCAACTCAAATCGTAAAACTGAAATGAACTTAAGACTAAAGAGGGAAGAGATGATGCTGCTTCTAGTGGGTTTATTTGGTTAAATTGAATAAAAAATACAAAAACAAATACACATAATTGCGGATGGGCCAGATAATTGGAGAAACCGTAGGGGAGTTGGAATCGTATAAGGAGAGGGGGACGCAGAGGGAGAAGAGTTGTGCGGGGACATACCAGATAACATATTTGTTTTCACCTTGGGCAGAAAATAAGAATATATTCTTTCAATTTTACGCCCTTATGTTGCTGCGCGTGGAAATAGTTCACTTTGCAACTGATACATTAATTGATAGTTGTTCTTTTTATTTTTATTTTACCTTTGTTTATGCTATTCGTTCTACTTTGATACAGAGTTCTAACAATATTTTCTTGCCACCCAGAACATGCTCGACAAAGAATTTTTCACTGAATATGGTGAGGCCAGTCTTTATGAAATCCAAGAAGTTGTTGGTAAGGGAAATTATGGTGTTGTTGCAGCTGCAGTTGATACTCATACTGGGGAGAAAGTTGCTATCAAAAAGATCAATGATGTGTTCGAGCATGTTTCTGATGCCACTCGCATCCTAAGAGAAATCAAGCTCTGCGGCGCCGACACCCAGATATTGTTGAAATAAAGCATGGAATCTGACCTTCACCAAGTAATCAAGGAAAATGACGATCTCACTCCTGAACATTTTCAGTTTTTTTTTTTACCAACTTCTTATAGAGCATTGAAGTATATACATACAGGTTCCTCTTATTCTTTTTTTTACTTACTAGTAAGGTTCACGTGCGTTGCACGTAGTGTTAATGATTTTGTTAAAAGTGATTTGTTGGTTCCTTCATTTTTTTTTTGACTTTTAATTATTAGATTTTTGTGTGTTTTAATATTTACAGTTTTTGAAACTTATAAATTATGTTGTTGTTTGTTTAGCATTTATGATACTTTGTTTTTCGGTCATTTATAATGTATGCTTTTAGTCATTGTATAGCAACTTATCCTACACATTTAGTTTTTTTGTTGGTTATTTTTAAATCTCTTTTTTTTAATATCAAACATGAGTTCATTCATTTTTATCAGTTTGTAAATTGAAAACAATTCAAACTTACTATCTTAGATAAGCGCATTGTTGTTGGAGACTTTGCTTATGTCGTTTATGGAATTTATGACCCTTTAAAAAAAATTTGTGTTGGAGAATCAAACTCTCAACCCCAAAGTATATAGTTACACTAAAAAATATAAAATTTCATGCACAAAAGTATCTATGAAGTCCTACTTTGCCACAAACAACCTAAGTTTTGTGTCATTTACATATCATTTT
Organism: Codonopsis lanceolata; assembly: GCA_013146195.2. Taxonomy (NCBI): domain Eukaryota; kingdom Viridiplantae; phylum Streptophyta; class Magnoliopsida; order Asterales; family Campanulaceae; genus Codonopsis; species Codonopsis lanceolata. The sequence continues at coordinate 24,192,395 of CM028379.1, read as the reverse complement.
ATAATTTTTTTTTCTAGTTTACTTGATCAGATTTAGCTCCAACGAAAGGATAGAGATCAGCAACATTGAAAGTTGATGAAACACCATAATTATCCGGTAATTCTACTTCATAAGTATTGCCACCAATCTTTTTCAAGATCCTGAACGGACCATTGGCCCTTGGTTTCAACTTTCCATGACGTCCACGAGGGAATCGCTCCTTCCTCAAAGTAATCCAAACCAAATGTCCCTCCTTGAAAGCTGATTACTTCCGATGCTTATTTGCGCTTCTTTGGTACTTTCCATTTTGCTTGATAATTTCTTGTCGAACCTGCGCATGCATTTTCTTGATGTACTTAGCACGTTCTTCACCGTCACCACTAAAATGTTGAGTGGTAGGAAGGGGAGCTAAATCCAATGGAGTAATTGGATTATGGCCATACACAACTTCGAACGGGTTCCTACCAGTAGTTTGGCTAGAAGATCGATTATACACAAACTCTGTTTGAGCCAATATTGCATCACATTGACGTGCAGTTTTGCCAATCATACTTCGTAAATGATTTGCCAAGCTCCTGTTCACAGACTCTGTTTGTCTTACAGAAAATAATGGGTGACATTTCAATTTATTATTTCATTATTCATGAAATTAATTTGCTTATGACAAATTTACTCTTTTGGCCTTAATTCATGGTAAGTGATTTATAATATTTATGACACTTTTATCTAATCATTATTGTTTGGTATGATAAATTTATGTGTATTGTCATTAACAAAAGGCACAAATTCATCAAATGATACTTCATTTTTTCATCTTCTTGACATTATGACACATTTTTTTTAAAACTTATTTATCTTATTTTATTCATGGGTAATAACTAAACATGCTACAAATTTGCTTAATATCTCGATACTAACCGACAATTCTATTACTATAGATATAATTTTTCAAATAAATCTTATAATGTCTTTCCCGAACATATTTAAGAAAGTAAAACCATATTATTTTTTTAGTTTCGAATAAGGTTTTAGTGTCTCAATCGAGTAAGGGTATTTTTGTCATTTCAGTAAATATTTGGCGACATTTGTAACGATCCTGGTAGGTGGGGGAAATTGAAAAAAATAATCAAAATACAAGACGAAATGAATTGAATTAAATAGTGTAGGACCTAATTTTAGAATAGGTACAAGTTAAGGGATCAAACTATTATTTAATTATTCATTGAATTAATTAGTCTATAACAAATTTACTCTTTTGACCTTAATTAATGGTTAGTTATTTATTAAGTTAAAGGGTACATTTGTCCATACATTAAGTTGTAAGAGACAACCTACACTTTTATAAGTAGTTAGAAGATTAGATTAGATTAGATTAGATTATATTAAATTGTAATACTATTGATACAATTTTTCATATAAATCTTATAATGTCTTTCCCGAACATATTTAAGAAAGTAAAACCATATTATTTTTTTAATTTCGAATAAAGTTTTAGTTTCTCAACCGAGTAAGAGTATTTTTGTCTTTCAGAAAATATTGGGCGACATTTCAATTTATTATTTAATTATTCAAGAAATTTATTTGTTTATGACAAATTTACTCTTTTGGCCTTAATTCATGGAAAGTGATTTATAATGTACACTTTTTTCTAATCATTATTGTTTGGCATGATAAATTTATGTGTATTGTCCTTAACAAAAGGCACAAATTCATCAAATAATACTTCATTTTTTCATCTTCTTGACATTATGACACATTTTTTAAAATTATTTATCTTATTTTATTCATGGGTAATAACTAAACATGCTACAAATTTGCTTAGTATCTCGATACTAACCGACAATTCTATTACTATAGATATAATTTTTCATATAAATCTTATAATGTCTTTCCCGAACATATTTAAGAAAGTAAAACCATATTATTTTTTTAGTTTCGAATAAGGTTTTAGTGTCTCAACCGACTAAGGATATTTTTGTCATTTCAGTAAATATTGGGCGACATTTGAAACGATCCTGGTAGGTGGGGGAAATAGAAAAAAAATCAAAATACAAAACGAAATAAATTGAATTAAATAATGTAGGACTTAACTTTAAAATAAGTACAAGTTAAGGGATCAAACTATTATTTAATTATTCATTGAATTAATTAGTCTATAACAAATTTAGTCTTTTGACCTTAATTAATGGTGAGTTATTTATTAAGTTAAAAGGTACATTTGTCCATACATTAAGTTGTAAGAGACAACTTAAACTTTTATAAGTAGTTAGATTAGATTAGATTAGATTAGATTAGATTAGATTAGATTAAATTAAATTGTATTACTATTGATACAATTTTTCACATAAATCTTATAATGTCTTTACCGAACATATTTAAGAAAGTAAAACCATATTATTTTTTTAGTTTCGAATAAAGTTTTTGTTTCTCAACTGAGTAAGGGTATTTTTGTCTTAAGGAAAATAATGGGTAAAATTTCAATTTATTATTTAATTATTTATGAAATAAAATTTTATGACAAATTTACTCTTTTGGCCTGAATTCATGGTAAGTGATTTATAATATTTATGACACTTTTTTCTAATCATTATTTTTTGGTATGATAAATTTATGTGTATTGTCCTTAACAAAAGACACAAATTCATCAAATGATACTTTATTTTTTCATCTTCTTGACATTATGACACATTTTTTAAAACGTATTTATCTTATTTTATTCATGGGTAATAACTAAACATGCTACAAATTTGCTTAATATCTCGATACTAACCGACAATTCAATTACTATAGATATAATTTTTCATATAAATCTTATAATGTCTTTACCGAACATATTTAAGAAAGTAAAATCATATTATTTTGTTAGTTTCGAATAAGGTTTTAGTGTCTTAATCGAGTAAGGGTATTTTTGTCATTTCAGTAAATATTGGGCGACATTTGTAACGATCTTGGTAGGTGGGGGAAATTGAAAAAAAAATCAAAATACAAGACGAAATGAATTGAATTAAATAATGTAGGACCTAATTTTAGAATAGGTACAAGTTAAGGGATCAAACTATTATTTATTTATTCATTGAATTAATTAGTCTATAACAAATTTACTCTTTTGACCTTAATTAATGGAGAGTTATTTATTAAGTTAAAGGGTATATTTGTCCATACATTAAGTTGTAAGAGACAACCTACACTTTTATAAGTAGTTAGATTAGATTAGATTAGATTAGATTACATTGTCCCCAGGGTTCTTTCTTCTTAACGGCACTTCTAACTATTGTTTTATTTTCTGTCGCAGGACATGTATTCCATCGGGATTTAAAACCCAAAAATATTCTTGTTAATGCAGACTGCAAATTGAAGATTTGTGATTTTGGTCTAGCACGTGCATCATTTGATGACGCCCCATCAGCAATTTTTTGGACTGTGTGTATCTTGTTTTGAGCTTTAGTGTTTTTTTTTTTACAGCTTTTGCTTTTATCCTTGGGAGTATCCAACTTAAGAGTGGTGCCTCCGTAGTTTGTTGTTGAATTGCAGTGAATGCATCTCGGAAACTATGTTCTCTGAAATAAATCAATGCGAAATTCAATCCACCATAGATAGATAAACATTTAGGCTGCGTTTTCGATCGAAATAGAATCGATATCCTCAAAATTGGAAAAAAGATGGTCGCCATGGACGTTTGAAGTCGAATTCTTCGAGCCTCCCGCCCGAAACCGGTTCCAATTCTACTCTATCGAGAAATTCAAACTCTATGAAACCGAGCTAGGTATTATCGGTCGAGAAAGGAAAGAGGATTTTTTTTAAATTTTGCTTTTTTACGCTTTTTTGGAGATATTCTAAAAGGCGGTTTTTGTTGATATACATTAATTTCATATCTATTTTATTTGGACTTCATCCGGATGTCTTTACTTACAATATTATCATAAATGGGTTTTGTAAGCGAGGGTAGGATGAAGTCACCATTGATGCATTTATGAATGTGATAGGATTTTTGAGGTAAGAAGTCGTAAGACGGTGCTTCTTGTTCTTGATGATCTTTGATACAAAGGAACAAAATAAAATACTAAGATACTCACAATTATTTCAAGGAAGCAGTGATCATCACTAAAATTTCAAGGAAGCATCTTTCAAAGCCTCAATCATATGCTTGATTCAAGAAAAATCGCATTCAACTCAATCAAGCACACTCGAGAGAAATTTAGCATCGTTTGATGATTAGAAACAGATTAAATATACAAAAGCATGTAAACAGTAATTAGAATGTCATAGGAACCTTTAGGCTCCGTTTGTTTCAGGGAAAACGTTTTCCGGAAAATGATTTTCGGAAAATGAAATCATTCTATTTTCCGTTGTTTGGTAAGTCTTATAAAAATGTTGTGGAAAACATTTTCCGGTGTTTGGTAAACTTTGTGAAAATGTGTTGGAAATCATTTTTTTACAATATCATTTGTATATAATACTCCAATAAGAACTAAACATAAATTTTCACACGAAGTTATCAACTCTCCACGTATACTAGCTATTTTACAACGCGACAATGACCATAAAATGGCAAAGATACTTTGGATAATTTTTGAATGTACGTTGCACAAAGCATAAAATTTCATATTACTCAAAAAATACTTACCAAAAGTCTAATTAAGATGTGTACAAAACATTGTGTCCCATATGATGATCATGTTCAAATACTAACAAAATATTACCAAAACTCTAATAATTGTTTTAAAAATAAACCATCATCCAAAGCTTTCTTGTCCTTCAACAACAAAACATAAAACTAGTATCCATGCCACTCTTGGGTCATGAATTTTTAAATCCATTTCCTTCGAAGGTTCACTTTTTACCATAAATCCTCTAGCCAAATCCTTGTTGATAATCAGATGATCAAACACCGAACCAAGAAACACTTGATCAAAGCCTTCAGTTTTCATAACCTCTTTGTAGAGATCTTAGTGTTCACTTGCTCATCGAAAGTTTTTGATTGCTAACGCAACCTCTCTCAAGTTGTTCAACTACTTTGTTATCATATGTAGAATCCCCATCCTCGCGACACCTTTTCCGATGGGGCCTTGACTTTGACGACGGTGCACTTGAAGCTTCTTTGCTTTTTGTTACCTCTTCAAACTCATTTCCATAAAATGATTTCTGAAAAATGATTTCCGGAAAATCAAAAGATTTCATTTTCAGGTGTTTGGTAAATCTTTTTAAAATATATGAGAAAACATTTACGGGTGTTTGGCAAACACACGGAAAATATTACGGAAAACAATATATGAATAAATAAAAAAATAGAAAATAGAAAATGGACAATTTTTTATGATGTCCCTAGAAAATCAATAAGGACCATCTTTTTTAAATAAGGTTCATCTTTTTTTAATCTCACAATTACAAATAATTTTTTTGCTAATTGATATGAAAAAAAAACGTTCTAAAATCGAAAATAGACAATGTTTAGGATGTCCCTAGAAAATGTTACGGAAAACTATATATGAATAAATACAAAAAAACATATTCTAATATTAATGCATATATTGAATATAAAATAGTGTTGAGCTTTAAGTAATTTTTTCTTTACTAATTCTCAATTTATCATTAATGATATCAAATCAATGTCTATTTTTTTTTCGATCTCACAATTACAAATAAAAATTTGATAATTGATATGAAAAAAAACGTTTTAAAATAGAAAATTGATAATGGTTAGGATGTCCCTAAATAATATAGTTGACACTAATTTTAGAACGTAGTAAGCATTTATTAAAATTATAATTTATAAAGAGTGTCCACAAACTTTGTTTATATTTTTAAACCATTTATTTGTTGAGTAAAATGTTGTGTGTAAGTAAATATGTGCAATTGTGAAAGAGGCGTAGGTACCCGAACGTTTGGAAAATGACTTACGGAAAATGAATCCGTAAGTCATTTTCCGGAAAAGAAGCCTTCATTTTCCGTTGACTCGAAAACCTTTTCGTTGATTTGTATTTTCCTAATGTTACCAAACACCGAAAATGAGGAAAACGCTTTTCCTCGGAAGTCATTTTCCGTGAAACAAATCCGAGCCTTAGAGGAATCTTTTAGAGCATGTGGTGAATTGGACTATTCCGTATCTTAAGTCAAGAAAGTTTATATGCAAGAACCGTGACTATACAATTGAAGAACCTGTGATTCAAGAAGAAAATTGTTAGGTTTTGTGTCTTGTATGTCTATACAATTGGTCTCAATTTCTTGAGTTCTTGAAGAAGAAGAAAATTGTTAGGTTTTGTGTCTGTTATGAATGGTGTATCTTGATGCGAAGAAGAATAAAATTGGGTTGGAATGGGCCACTGATCGATGTTTTAATTAATATTTTTCCTTGCAAGTGGACAAGACTATTATAGAATAGACTTGGAAGCAAGGGTCGAACCCACGAGACAAGTGATCACGAAGCAGTGATTATTGATAGCAAATTATTAACCTAAGGGGGGTTTTTATTGTTTAATTCTACTCTAAACTACTAGTTATAGATGTTTAACTAATTAGACAAGTAATAACGAGATATGAAGATCTTATGGTGAGTGGAAATCTAGGATTAGGGTTTCACTTATATCTCCTTTATGTTCAATTCATAATAATGTCATTCAATGTCTTGGGTTCGTTCACTAAAAATAGATATAGTCGTTGAACAATTGGTTCACCTCCATCCCATAAAATTCATCCATTCTATATCCTAAGCACATGAACTGTTAATCTAGTTGTCACCTAGATTTATGATCTATCTGTCACCTAGATCATGTAAGAACACGGTCCTAACTTATCACTCTCGTGCATCGATAGGTCCAATTTATTGTGTTGGTGAGCCGATTAATGCGACATATGCACTTGGTCATGCGGTTATCCGCACCTCTAAGCCTTTATTATTTGCGATTACATTCATTTGTTCAAAGCAAAATAATAGAGGGGTTGATAAACAACACAATCAACAAGCATTGAATAGACATATATATAAGAATCAAAACATAAATTCGATACAAGTTACCTCCCACCTCCTAGATTATGGATGATTTAGTTCATCATAGACAATGAACAGCACATGGAGATGATCGGATACATGATTTGATCTTCAATACTTGAAATTACAAAACCTAACTATGTTATACAATCTAAAACTACCTAAAATCTATGAAAGAGAGCTTCCATTCCTCCTTATGCTTTGGCTCGGCATCGACTTCTATATATACTCGGGAGTTGTTGTGATTGGATTCGAATCGAATGCGTGTGAAAATCCGAATAGGTCGCATTCTGCCTACCTTGCGGTCGCAAGGTGCTGGATACCTTGCGTCCGCAAGGTCTCCAGTACATCCGGGCTTTGATTTCTTTGATTGCTTCTTTTATGGTCAACACTGCCTACCTTGCGGTCGCAAGGTCTGAGGCACCTTGCGTCCGCAAGGTGTCCAGATTCGACAGTTTCCTTGTTTCTTCAATTTTCCTCTTTTGCCCTTTCTTGTAATTTGCACTTAAAACCCTGGAGTTTCGCGTATTTTCACGAATAATCCCGAAACTTACAAAACTCACCGAAAACATATATTAGTACTCAAAAGACTCGTGAAATAGCATAATTTAAGTCATAGAAGTATATAAAATCGACGTATAAAATACATCGATCAAATACCCCCAAACTTGAACTTTGCTCGTCCACGAGTAAACAAATAAACTTATAAATACAAAAGCATATAAATAACAAAAATTAAAATCTTTTTGTGAGGGTGACACTATTTACACTCCTCTATAAACCCACAAACTCAAGGAGACTCTTTCGAGTGACTCGACTATGCAGATAAATACAAAAACAAATAAATACAAAAGCGAATAAAATTACATATAAAATAAAACATAAAATCTTTTTGGCTTCATCTCAAGTTATAAGTGTATGGCATGCATGTAATCTCAGTTTGGTGCTCACCACATATATGCAGGCTTAGTCATATAAAACCAACTAGTCTTTTCTTAAGACTGCTACTACTTTCAATTCTCCGTGTGTGTGTGATCACCAGTCTTAAAGAATATCTTAACTAAAACAGTTTTATTAAGCTAAACACCACATTCATATGAAAATCAAAGTTTAATAGAAAATCATGCATTAAGAAGTATGAGATCTACCATCCAAACCTGGTCAGTTACAGACAGAAAGGTCCCAAGGATTTAAAAGACTTATACATCCATCCCATGCACTTCTATGTATGTATACAATGCTCTCCTATCCCAATGACTTGTAATAGCTAAGATTATGCTAACACAGTGAGCTTTAGGGTGAATAATAGTGATTATGAAGTGTGTGATCAATTTCATGTTACTCACTTGACAAAAACAACATAAGCATTGGCAAGAAGATCATTAGGACTTTATAAGCTTGTAATGTAAGGCCAAGGTGTTGGGGGATTTGATGGAAAGGGATTGGAATTCAAAGTGAGAGAGTAAGACTACCCTTTATCCCTCATACTTCCAAGCAAAGGAAGTTTTCCCTATTTAGGCTAGGACTGCAAAGACCACAAGTGGAGGGTGCTTTTGTAACTTTTAAGTTTTCTTCTTCCCCCAAACTTGTTTTGGGCAATATATTCTTCTAAAAATATCACATCATTCTAATCAGCAGAATTTTTCTAACATATTTTCTCTTGAAAGCTATGCTTCCATTTGAATCTTTGTTTACACTCTTCTTCTTAGTTTCATTTTTTTCGTCGACACATGATTTTTTTTCGACGACGGAAAGAAGAAATCTTTAAAAAATAGCCTAAGCGAAAAGAAGTGGTCCTCCTAGAATCAATTTCCACCCACATCCTACTCTCTCAAAGGGTAGGCTAAAAGTGTATAGGCTTTTAGGGTTAAGTTAATGTGGGTAATAGAAACGATGGCGAATGGGGGTTTCAATAGTGTGCTTAGCACACTCCATTCTTTTTCATTAGGCTCAAAGGGGACACTAGGGATATATTTTAGTATAGGTCAGGGAATATTTAGGCTCTAACGATCCAAAGATGGCCTAAGTCATTTCTTAATGCCAAATGCTCACATAGTATTTAAAGCAAGTAAGACAACACAAAATATCATATCAACTATGGGAATTGGGGTTAAGTGTTTAGCATCCTTGGATTTCACATAAGCATTCGCTAAGGCAGGATGGTAGGGACAATTGAGACTAACATGCGGAACACGGTTCGAAAGTGTGCTTGAGATATATAAATGAGAAAAATCCAAGGGATCTAACTAATCATGCAATTGACCTAAGTTACAATTTAATGCAACAATTATGTTCGAATGGCTATGCATCATATTCTTGTGCATATCTTGTTGAAGTGAAATAGGTGTTATAAACTTTATAAAACTATTCTAATCAATCCATAAGTTATGGTGGTGTGAGTGCATGAAGAATTTGGAGAAAAGTAAAAGTTTCGCAAAATTAAGTAAATTCGAGGATCTACAGACTAACTATGCGGTTCATTGCACTAATCTCCTCATTGACTACGACTAGCATTACCACACCTAAACTCGAGGATGAATTTTTTTTTTTTGATTTAATTTATAAATTTTTTTTATAATATATATTTTTTAAGAAATTGGGAGATGATGACGATGACACAATTGTTAGGACCCTAAAGGTCCTTCCTATTATAGTATTACGGTCATGCCAACAACTCAGAAAATAAGAAAAAATAAAAACAGGAAAAATAGGGTGAAGAGTTAAATGGTCATCAGATAAAGAAATTTTCTTTCACCACTAACGACATAGCCCAACTCCATTCCTCGTTAGGCTAGGACACTGCTAAGACTTAAAATTTTAAATCCCCCCAAACTTAATTTCTATTTTGACCTCAAAATAGAGGAACATATGAGAGGATTGATGGGGTAGGACAAATATCAAAAGGAGATAGCGGGTCCACCTAACGAGCGAGGATAACTTGGGCCTCGACTCACGGTGAGTCGGGCGGAAATAACGAACGAGGGCGAAACTTCGGGGATCGTGCCGGAGGGATTCCATACAAGTTGGACAGATTACGTCCCACGGTGTTAGCCCAACCAGAAAAAATCAATGCAGTCGGCACGCATTTGGGCCAGCTAGCGACTCATCATATCACTTGGAGGCAGTTTCCTCCAACCTGTTGGAGATCTCCACGAGTGGGTCCTCCTCTTCCTCTTCGGGTTCCTCCTCTTGAGGAACCCTCACTCTCGGCTGCTGGTGATGTTCAAACAAAATGGCCCTTAGTAATGGCCAGGACCGGACCGCCTTGAGCCTCTCTCGCGTGTTTGGGCATTCTCACGCTTGCCCCCTACACAAATCGGTAATCAAATGCGGGGAGCGAACCCCGCATTCGTCCTACCTCTAATAAGGGTCTTGATTTGGCCGTTGATCAAGCGGCCAACATCAATGGACCCACCGATCATAATGGTGTAGGTCAAGACAACCCTCTCCCAATTCACCGTGTTTTGGTGACTTGAGGGCATGAGCGTCATGAACAAATTTATACGGGCTTGGCCGTGTCTTGGAGGAAGGACTCTCTCATGGTGCGTGGTCCATAAGGTGGGTTACGGTTATAGGACCACTCCACACCAGGGAGAGCAATGGCAGCATTGACTACCTCGACAGGGATACGGGGGTGGAGGTGTGTGCTATAGTTATCGGCACCAACCGCAAAGTTGGAGGTGCCGAAATGGGTGTTAATGCTTTGGGCCGAAAAATCAACTACTATATTCCTAACATTAACAGTGTCTAGCACACCACCATCCATGCCAATGTTGCCATTGGCGTAGAATTCTCGGACAATAGGGACTACGGCATCCCTTGGCGGAGAATCTAACAAAAGCCCCCACCTACGAGCTATCAGATTGGGACGGATACCAAAGTCTTCAGCCTTGAATCCCCTTTCGGGCACCAAGGACTTGGAGAGTTTGTTTGTGTACCTCTCTGATGCCTCGTAGGACACAAATCGGGTTATGTCAAAATTATGCTCTTCCTCTTGAGCGGGGCCGGAGGATGAAGTGCCAGAATTTCTACGCCTACGGAACATTTTGTTTGATATAAAAATTTAAAACTAAAAAGTTTAATAATTAAAATTGGTTTTAAAATTTTAAAATTAAAATTTATTCTAAAGCATGCAAAAATTTTATCTACGTTAAAAACTATCTAACACCCTAGCATGCAAATATTTTACGTATGAAATTAAAGAGGGTGTTAGGGTTACTTGTTTGCAGCCTTAATTGAGTGAATGCGGAGTGGAGTCTGATCTTCAACGGCAATAATGGTGGTTCCTTCTCCTTCTCCTTCAAAAGCTTCAACTTGATGGAGTGTAATGGCGGATGGGGGAGATGGAAGATGAAGAGTTTTGAGGAGGGAGGAGAGAGATCTTGAAGATAGTGGAATTATGGAAGATCTTGCCGGAATTTGAAGAGGTTGGGCTGCTGCTGCTACTGCTTGAGAGAGAAGAGAAGTTTCTGTGTGAAATCTGGAAGAAAACGCGGCACAATTTATAAAGAGGGACCTTGCGGTCGCAAGTACGCCACACCTGCGTCCGAAGGTCGGCGATCAGCGGTTGGGATTCTTCATTCATTCCCCATGTCTGACACTACACTGCACGATATTCGCATTTACTGGGGACCTTGCGGTCGCAAGGTCCTCCATACCTTGCGTCCGCAAGGTGGACAGAGTCTTCCATCTTGTTTTCTTTCCTATCTTTTCAGCAGTTTGCAGTTTAGCCCTTAGTTAACTTCCGTTATGTCTTGGATATTTCCTGTATGCAAAATCTAAACAAAAATTCTAAACTAAAAATTATTAGCAACATATAAATACAACACTAAGATGTTTTTCTCCCCCAAACTTGAATTTTGGCATATTTAATTTAAAAGAATTAAATGTCCAAAAATAAAATTTAACGGAGAAAAGCATATTTAAACTAACTATATAACAAATAACTTTCAAAATAGTGGGTTGCCTCCCACTTAGCGCCTTTGTTTAACGTCTTTGGCTCGACCAAACTGCAAGCCTAATCTCTTGGTGGTTCATTGTCAGCCAAACGGATTAACTCAATTGTTCGTTCAACTGACATTGGCTCAAAATATGGCTTGAGTCGGTGTCCATTCACTTTAAACACTTCATTATTTTTGGGGTTTTGTATATCAACGGCCCCAGCCCCGTGAGGATAAATTGTACTATTCTAAAGGGTCCAGACCATTTGGATTTTAACTTTCCTGGGAATAACCTTAACCTAGAGTTAAAAAGCAATACTTTCATACCTGGATGAAGCATTTTGTTGGCTAATCCCATGTCATGATACTTTTTGGTCTTTTCTTTATAAGTTTTCGCATTCTCATACGAATTTAGTCTATGTTCTTCTAACTCATTTAACTGAAACAATCTTTCTTCTCCGGCTAATGTTAAGTCTAAATTCAATTCTTTAACAGCCCAATAGGCTTTATGCTCAATCTCAACTGGTAAATGGCAAGCTTTGCCATATACCATTCTATATGGACTCATTCCTATGGGTGTCTTAAAAGCAGTTCGGTATGCCCATAAAGCATCCTTGAGTTTAGATTCCCAATCTTTACGATTAGGCCTAACAGTCTTTTCTAATACTGCTTTTATTTGCCTATTGCTTACTTCTACTTGTCCGGATGTTTGTGGATGATAAGGTGTAGCTAACTTGTGAGTTACACCATGCTTTCTAAGAACATTATTTAACAACTTATTGGTAAAATGAGTTCCTTGGTCACTTATTATGGCCTTAGGGACTCCATATCTAGCAAATAAATCTTCTACAAATTTGACTACTGTTTTTCCATCATTAGTCTTGGTTGCTACTGCTTCTATCCATTTAGAAACATAATCAACTGCTACTAAAATATACTCACAATTATTGGACACAGGGAAGGGACCCATAAAATCAATACCCCAAACATCAAAAATTTCAACTACTAAATTAACATGTAAGGGCATCTCGTTTCTCTTTCCTATACCACCTGTTCTTTGACATTTGTCACATGTTCTGTAAAACAGTTCACAATCTCTAAAAACAGTAGGCCAATACAGACCTGATTGCAAAATTTTTCGAGCAGTTTTATTACCACTAAAATGACCTCCACAAGAATATCCATGGCAAAATTCCATGATACCTTGTTGGTCTTTTTCTGGAATACATCTTCTTATTAAAGAATCAGAACAAATTTTGTATAAATGAGGAGCTTCCCAAAAATAATTTTTAGTTTCCGCCAAAAATTTCTTCTTTTCGTAATGATCAAAATCCGGATTAATGATATCAGACACATAGTAGTTGACAAAATCAGCATACCAAGGGTCAGAATCTTTAATGGCTAAGAGTTGTTCATCAGGAAAATTGTCATTTATGGGGACAGGATCATCAAGAAATTGACGTTCAAGCAAGGGTGAAAATTCTAACCTAGACAAGTGGTCGGCTACAACATTCTCGGTTCCCTTTTTATCCTTGATAGTTATGTCAAATTCTTGTAACAATAACATCCATCTAATTAATCTTGGTTTAGCATCCTTCTTACTTAAGAGATATTTCAATGCAGAATGATCAGAAAAGATTATCACCTTTGATCCTAGCAGATATGATCTAAATTTTTCTAAAGCATATACTACTGCTAAAAATTCCTTTTCAGTAGTGGTATAATTCAATTGAGCATCATTCAGAGTTCTACTAGCATAATGGATCACATGAGGCTTTCTATCTACCCTTTGTCCTAACACGGCTCCAATTGCAAAATCTGATGCATCACACATGATTTCAAAAGGAAGTGACCAATCGGGGCGGATAAAATTAGGGCAATAGTTAACTTTTCTTTTAATAAATTAAAAGCTTCTAAACATTCTTTATCAAAAATAAATTATGTATCTTTTGCTAACAAATTACATAGAGGTTTACAGATTTTGGAAAAATCTTTTATAAATCTTCGGTAAAAACCAGCATGGCCTAGAAAACTTCGAACTCCTTTAACTGAAGTGGGAGGGGGTAGTTGTGAAATAACTTCAATTTTAGCTTTGTCAACTTCAATGCCTTTATTTGAAACAACATGCCCTAAGACAATTCCATGTTTTACCATGAAGTGACTTTTCTCCCAACTTAAAGTTAAATTAGTTTCGCAGCATCTTTTTAGGACGGATGTAAGGTTTTCTAAACAATGATCAAAAGAATTTCCAAAAACTGAAAAATCGTCCATGAAAACTTCTACGCATCTTTCAACTAAATCTGAGAATATAGAAATCATGCATCTTTGAAAAGTAGCTGGTGCATTACACAACCCAAAAGGCATTCTCCTAAAGGCAAAAGTACCAAAGGGACATGTAAAAGTTGTTTTCTCTTGGTCTTCAGGTGCAACAGGGATCTGATTATATCCAGAAAAACCATCAAGAAAGCAATAATATTCATGACCGGCTAATCTTTCAAGAATTTGGTCAATAAATGGCAAAGGAAAGTGATCTTTCCTAGTTGCCGCATTTAATTTCCGCAAATCGATACACATTCTATAACCAGTTATAGTCCTTGTAGGGACTAATTCATCTTTCTCATTTTTAACGGTAATTCGACTTTTTAGGAACTACTTGAACAGGACTAACCCATTTACTATCTGATATAGGGTAAATTATACCCGCATCTAAAAGCTTAAGAACTTCTTTTCTAACGGCTTCTTCCATGTGTGGGTTAAGTCTTCTTTGTCTTTCTCTTGAAGGTTTACTACCTTCTTCTAAATGTATTTTATGCATGCACATAGAGGGACTAATTCCTTTTAAGTCAGCTAAGGACCATCCTAAAGCTTCTCTATGTGTCCATAAAACTTTTAACAAACTTGCTTCTTGTTTTTCCGTTAAGTCGGCTGCTATAATAACAGGCAAAGTGTTACCTTCCCCTAAAAATGCATATTTTAAGTGGGATGGTAATGGCTTTAATTCTTCGACTTTGGGAGAATTAATGGAAGGCATAAATTCAGAATTTTCTACTTTAATGGTTTCTTTTATTTTAGCCTCATTATTCTCTTCTTGCTTTTCTTCCTTAATATCTTCTATCTCAATATCTTCTATCTCAATTTCTTCAAAGAGAGATTTTAGAATCTCTACTTCATCATCTTTGATTTCATAACTTTCTTCTACTACTTTCTCAAACTTATCAGAATTATTTTCTGATTCTATTTTTATTTCTTTTTCTTCTATCTTTTTACTAGCTTCTAACTTTTCTTTCTCTAATCTTTCCTCTTCTTCTATTTCTCTTTCAATTTCCTCAATGTCAATTTTTATGGGAGGGATAGGGCTATCATCGTAGACAATAAATCTATCTCTCTCATAGTCTTCCTCCTCCTCAAAAGTTTCGGTTGATAATTTTTCAATCTCATCTATTGAAAAGCAGACACTTATGTCACTAGGTCTATTCATAGCATCGAACACCGAAATTTCAACTGTTTCACCTAGGACTGACATTGTGAGTTTACCATTTTTCACATTAATCATTGTATTGGCAGTTGCCATAAATGGTCTGCCTAACAATATTGGGACTTCATTATTAGTGCATATCTTCCTTTCCATCTCTAGAACCACAAAGTCAACTGGTATGATCAATTTATCAACCTGAACTAGGATATCTTCCACTATACCCAAAGGATATTTAACTGAACGATCAGCTAATTGCAATTGCATATTAGTGGGTTTTAGTTCTCCTAAACCTAATTGTTTATAGACCGCGAAAGGCATTAAATTAATACTTGCTCCTAAATCTAGCATTGCTTTCATCTTTTTAGAGCTTCCCAAGGAGACTTGGATATTAAAGCTACCAGGGTCTTTCAACTTAGGTGGTAATTCGGGTTGTAAAACAGAGCTTACGTTTTCAGAAACAACAATCTTTTCATTGTTTTCAAACTTGTGTTTCTTAGAGTGAAGATCTTTGAAAAACTTTGCATATCCTCAGGAGACCAAAACCTGGCGGCTCCCCTCAACATGTCCCAATTAATTATGACATTCCGCCAGGATAAAAGACACCTAAACCCGAAAAGATGTTCAAACCAATCCCTCTCGTCAGATCGCAAAGAAAGAATCCAGAAGTCTAGGGCATTCTCATAAATTTCAATCTCCAGAGCCGTAGGAATGTGAGCGGCCATTTATAAGAGATGCGAGAAGTTTTGTTGCGGCTGAAATAAGGCTATGGCAAGCAAGAAAGAAGCTGGTGAATCTAGAGAGAAAGAACGAAATGAATTGATGAAGAACTGAGTTCGTTTCCGTCAGAATTTATACTGCGAATCGAGAAAACGATTCGGTGCAGTGCCCAAATAGTGAAGAAAAGTGGCTGCATAGGAAACCTATGGTGCCACCAAGAAGCTTCTTGGTGCCGCACCATAGGTCCTTATGGTGGCACCAAGAATGTCCACTGTGCCGTAAAATTCCCCGCCGGTATCCTCGATTTGGTGATCCGACATTCTCGCTATTCTGCGTCTGTCGCGAAAAGAAAAAGAGGCCTATGAAAGACCGGCTACGAGCACGGCTCACGGATACAAGGCATAGAAATTATAAGTGATTCGGCCATTTTTCCCGTTCCGATATCACCCGAAAAGCCCGCTCTTATCCAAAGGTGTATTCTTAAAAATCCCTATTCTCAAAGTACAGCGTGCCATTGCATTTTAGATGTCTGGTATAGTTTTATTTTCTGTGTTAATTTATTTTTGCATGTGTAACATATTGCATCATATACATTATATTGCATTATATCATAATGTTTGTACAGGATTCTTTTACAAATAAAAAAATAAATACAAAAAAAAAAGAGAAAGATACTAATGTTCGCAGGAATCCAAAGCTAATGTGCTCGGGACGACTGGCTTCTGGGAAAACCACCACCCATGACCCTGGGACCCGTTGTGCCACTAGTTCTGAATCCCCGACCTCTGCCCCGGCCGCGGCTAGACCCATCATCATCATCATCATCATCGTCATCTCGATGTCTGGCCGCCAGCCCGGCCAACGCTCCCTGAAAATTCATCGGCCAATTTACGTCGGATTTCGATGATGCTAAAAAGCCCCCAGGCGGTTTCTTATAAGTAGACACGTTCACCTAAAAAATGAAAATAAAAAATGTTAGTCTCGAAAAAAAAGGGTGTGCAAAAAAAAATGTTAGTCTCGAAAAAAAAAGAGTGAGCAAAAAAAAATACAATATAAAGAAAAGAGACAATAAAGGTGGATGTGTCTACCGAACGAGCCTGCTCCGGGACGCGACGCTCCTCCGGGATCTCGATGTCAGGAAGAACCTGCTCTACTAAACCACCGCCCCACTCATACTGGAAAGTAGAGAAAATATCATTAGGCTCCGTAAACATCAGGTTCTCGTCGAGAAATGAAGTGGACGACCACGGCTTTTGAAGCATCGAATGCCGCTGGGCACAACGAGGGCGAAGGAAGAGGGGATGCAGCTCTAATCTCAGGAAATCCTCGTATGACATCACTGGATAATCTGTCGCGGGAACGAGGTATTTCCCCAAATACTGAAGCCGGTTGAGCAGTCGATCGGGCTCTATCACCCAAGAAGGAGGCCAAGGAGGCACCACTGGAGCCACTAGAAAAGACTGGTGCTGACGGTTCACCCGCTCGCCCATATACAAAGAATCCACCATGATGGAAACCATCAATATTCGGCAGCGGCTGAACATCAGAGTAGTAGAATAATGTCCCTCCAGGCCCTCCTAGGGAAGAAAGTGCACTGAACCAGGACTCGAGCTAACAATTCGTTCCATCACTCTTTCCCTATTATTACAACCACCGTCCTCGGTCGGATCCACCCTATTGCTATCAACATATTGAGACAGATATGGAGGCTGGTAGACTCGCCGAATGAGGCGACCTGGCAAAAATCTGAAAAATGAGATGGCCCAGACCTGCAAAAAAAAAAAAAAGAAAAGAAGAAAGAGAGAAAGAGAGAAAAATAAATATGTTGTCAAAAAAAAAGATACATAAAAAGAAAAGAGAGAATAAATAAAAAAAAATTTCACAAAAAAAAAATGATGAAAAAGCAGGAAAAGGCATGTACCTCCCACGCCGGGGCAAACCCATTCAGGGTCGGCGAGTCATTCCGGCTGGCCCTATCCATGGAAGCATATAGTTCAGCCAAACCAGCCTGTCCCCAGTCATACAAAGGGATCCGATCAAAATCGGTAAGACAAGCCAGGACGGAAGCTCTCAGGGTGACAGAGTAGTTGGCAAAAAGCGATGTGCCAAGAAAGAAGAAAAGAAATGCTCTTGCCACTCGAGTTATAGCAGCTTCATCATCAGCCGGCACCCGCCCGACATTATTAAGAAGCCACTTCCGAACGCTGTTGATAAATATCTCATCCGATGATTTGAAACGGGGCTCGAAGCCCAGGAGATCCACAATCTCCTCCCTACGATGACGGAGAGTAAAGTCAAGGGCCAGGGTCTCCCCTATGCTGGTAGGGATTCCCGTGATCGCAGCGAAGTCGCAAGGGGTCATGGTTGCCTCCCCCCAGCTGAAATGAAAGGTATGGGTGGTGTCCCACCAGAAGTCCCTGAGCACGTCGAAAATGGGAAGAAAGCTGGTAAAGTGGGTAAAGGAGTGCATGAAGACGCTAAAACCTGAACCCTCCACCAACAACTTTGCAGCCTCGGGTAGCATGTCAAAAATCTCAGCCACATCAGTACATGATACCCGCATCCTTTCAAATTCCCTGCGAACCTGAAAAAAAAAAAGAAAAAAAAGAAGGTAAATTCTCTACCCTTATTTCCTTCTCTATACAATCTTTTAAATAAATAAATAAAAAAATAATGAACATACTGCATACTTTACACTTCATGATTTTTTAATAACAATAAATTCTTTTTAGCATAATTTTTTTTTCATAACAAAGAGAAAATAAATAATTCTTTAAATTGTCACATACCATTTTCATACATGTACATAAATTTACATGTAAATAAACATCATTCTTTTTCAAAAAATATATATATATATATAAAAACAAAGAAATTTTTTTATGTGTAATTTATTTTGCATATACATAATTCATTTTGCATCTTAAATATCATAAAAATGCATATTAGGACTGCATTTGCCATGTGTATAATAAAGTGTGAAAAATTCATGCATCATCTTATAAGTGTTCTACATTGCATCTGCATCAAGTAGAATAATTCATGCATTCATTATGTGCATTTCGTTTGCCCAATAAGCTGCCATAGGGGTACGATAAAAAGAAGATAAAGTACCACTGATCATCAAAATAAATATCTTTGTGGCGTTTACTATACCCCTGCAGTAGTTGCATGTTTGAAAAATGAATCTAAGGGCATGAAAAATATCTATTTTGTCCCATTTTAATCCGAAAATATGCCCGAAATGCGTTTCGGAAAAATTTAAATTATACTCCGAATATTCCGTTTTGCAAATCTATTGCATGCAAAAAAGTGTTTTAGTGTAAAACATGCATCATATAGCCCCATTTGCATTTAGAATATAAATCATGCATAGTAGGGTCAAATAGTGACCACTAGTTCAAATCATGCATCGCAAAAATAAATCATAGAAATTTCACGCATTATCACTTAATTACATCATTTAGGCATAAATATGACATGCATATGCATCACTAATAAAGTCAAAAGTGCTCCAAAGGTTCCAAACAGTGCAGAAATTTATCAGATCTGAAATATAGCCAGGAAAATTCCGAAAAAAAAGAAAATCTTACAGTGGTGAGAGGAAGATTGGACACGTGAGTGTTCCGATCCGTGAATATTGCCCGATCATTCAGTAGAGTACCGGTAAATGAGTTTATTCCGGACCAAGCGAGGAGGTTCTCTCCCCCTCTCGCCAGATTCTGGGTGCATCGGTGCCTTCCCCTTCCTGGATCGCGAAGAAGATGTCATCTGCTAAGTAAAACACTGAAATTGGCGGAAGAAAATCGAAAAGGAGCGAAAAAAAAAAAAGAAAAAAAAAAAAGAAGCAGCCCGACAATGGCGGCAGACCAAGGAAAGAAAAGAAAGAAAGAAAGAGAGAAGTGGCTTCTCTCCCTCACATTCCCGTCCATATAAGGGGAGAAAAAGGGAATTTTCCCTTTCCTCCCTCCAAAGTTTGAAGCTGCGACACTTTGGTCCTCAAATTTCAAAGTTTTCAAAATGGTCCCTGAGCCTAACGGAAAGTTAACAAAGTTAATCTTGTTAACCAAAATTGATGACCATTCACCAGAGGACAAAGAAAATAATATCCCCAGCGGATCAAAAAAAAAGAAAAAAAAAGGGAAAAGGAAAAAAGAAAAAGAAAGAAAAAAAGAAGAAAAAAAAAAAGAGAAGAATAAATTCCCCAGCAAGAGTGGCAAAAATGCCAAAATCAGTAGAATACCACCGGGTAAGTGTTAAGTCGCATGTGATTCTTTACGACTTTAGAATAATTTCATTTTAAGGAAAGTTTGCTTTTGTTTTCAAAATAAAAAAAAAACTCTTTTCAAAAGGAGGTTTGATTTCAAAAAAAAAAACTTTGCTTTGTTTTTCAAAAAAAAAAAAACTCTTTTCAAAATGAGTTTTGACTTCAAAAGAAAAAAAAAAGAGGAATATTTCAAAAAAAAAAAGATGAATATTTCAAAAACACAAAAAAAGAGGAATATTGAAAAACAAAAAAAAAAGAGGAATATTTGAAAAAGAAAACAGAGAGAGCAAGAAAAAAAGGAAGGAAAAAGAATGTTTTCCACCTCACAATTTTCGAAAATACTTGAAGAGTGATTACTTTGCCGTGCTCGGCGACGGATCTTTATCGGTCGAGTGCAGTTTTCTGGATATTTGAAAGTTTAGAGTTATGTTTGGAAACAAGGCTGGACACAGCGGCCTTACTTTGAAAATTCTTCTTAACATGTTTCAACGACAAGGTATTGGCCAGGTTGAAATGTGGTGGCGAAGAAAAACATTCAAATCTTCATGCAGAGTATTTGACAACGGTTTCGGACCGGAAGAATACGATTTTTTCGAAAAACACAAAAATCTTTTTCCGTTGTGTTCTCGATCGGGCTTGACCCGAAGAACGTAACATCCTCACTTGGTTGTAGTTTAGGTTTTGGCCTGAACTACGTTTGGTCTGATTTCCTTTAATAGGGAATACGTAGGCAGCCTACATTAGTAGGTCCGACCATCAGAGCACATTAAATTCATATTTGCTTAAAACTACGATAACTTTTTATAACCGACTAAAAATGTCTAGGTTATGGAGTTTGGATAGCATGTTAACTGTGCATTATAACTGCTACCAATTGCATTCTCCCGTTCTTAAATGAACAAAATTGGAGAGTCTATTGTTTATCAACGATGTTCGTCTACTCAGTAAGCCTTGGGTTACCCGTAGACTCCATCGTTGAGGGGCTCTGTAGACACCCCAATTTCGTACCCCTGGTATGTGACTGACATAAAATATCAAGAACTGTTAAAACTTAACAAATGTCAAGTTGCGGAGTCAAAATGCGAAAGGAAAGGATGCTTGCTTGAAGCTGCGAGGGGTGAAAGTGCAAAAAAAAGGAATAGTTGGCTTGGTGCCGCACCAAGGCCTCTTGGTGCCGCACCAAGGCCTCTTGTTTCCGCACCAAGGGTTTCATTGTTGGCACCGAGATATTCACTGTAGTACTCTCTCAGGTAGAAATTGTACAAGCTTCAAAGCACAAGGTACAAGTCGCTAATGCAGGGAGAACAAATCAGGAAATTCCAGCCGCGTCCCTGCCTTCCACTATAAATAGAAGCCTTCGGCTTCTCATTTCAGTCTCAATATTTCCTCGCGATTTTAATCGCTTCTTAGTTCTTCGTAGATAGATTAGATAAATTATGCGAGAGGTGCGAGATAGGTGAGTGGAAGCCCCTAGAATCTCAAACCCCGTCCAAACTCGCCAAAATAAAACCCATGGGTTATAAGTGATCCTTAGCCTAGTTGTTAGGTATCCACCTCATTTTCTCGGTCCAAAAATCCCAAAGTAGCCGTTACTGCGCCCGAGTAGCAGTGAAAGTCAAAAAACTAAGCCTAGGTTACGCCCAACCAAAAGGCCAAAACCTACCCAAATAAGGCGTCACTGCAGGAGTTGACAAGAAACTCTCGAAATAAGCGGTCACCTGCCCAAATCAAAACAACAACCACACAACAAACAACAAAGACTCCTCTCACGAAGGACGGAGGCGAGCACCCGCCGCTCTAAAAGGTAAAACCTTTAAGGGCGCCGTTTATTTTATTTATTTACTTTTTGTCTTTTTATTATTTTTAAAAGTTGTTATTTAAATCCGGCACAATGTAGCCAATATAAGCCGTTGTGCTGCCCGGATTAGAATAGGAAATATTATGTAAAAGAGCCGTTATAATGGCAAAATATTATTAAATATGTCTGTAATTATTGTAAGGAAACGGCTGCGAGTCCGTAAATAATGTAGCCACAAATGTATTTGTTTAAATTTCCTGTCTTTTAATACCTTATTTATTTGCGAGATAAATATAACAATAAGCATACCTTCGACCAAAAACCATTTTGAGACCGAAAGGCGAGTTGGGTGCCTAGCACCTTCCCAACTCGTAACTTAGCCTCAGAACCCATTTTCTTTTTCTATGGTTTATTTTTCTTTTCTTTGGTTTTGCTTTATTTGCCTTAAAATAAAGATGGCGACTCTAAAACTTTCAGATTCAGTGGGGCCTCGCAACACTCCTTCTTTGCACTTTCCCGTTCTCCCCTAAAAAAGGGAGAAATGGGAATGGAAGGGTGATGTATTCCCATATCCTGGTATCCCCTAAACAAGGGATAACTTGATGCGGGAAACCCAAAGCTCCATAGTAATCTGATATGGGCCATAAGGCTATTTTTAATAAAATCCATAGTGGGGCGTCGCAATATCCTTTTTGCACTTTTCCGTTTCCCCTAAAAAGGGAAAATGGGAATGAAAGGGTAATGCATTCCAATATCTGGTATCCCTAAAAAGGGTTAACTTGATGCGGGGAAACCATAAGTTCCCATATTGGATACAAAATCCACTCAAGGCAACCGAGAGACACATTCAACGTGCTAACATAGACAACACTCCTCTCGCACTTTTATTTCGTCTTCCCTAAATAAGGGAGGTGGAGCGAGGCGATGGTGTCCGCATCACTGCGTCTGGCACCGCACCCCTATCCAAGGGCGCGCGGGGCGCGGGTCGCACCCCGGGAACCTCACAGATACCCCTAGGGAATCAAGAGGGAAGATACTGAGGAATCTCTTCCCACTGGACGTCTACTGCACAAGCCACCTTATTGACAAGGGGCTACTTTTCAAGAGTGGTGTGCATGACATGTTTACGGCACAACAGCTCAACCTGACATGTGCTGTATTTCTTCAGACCCACCTCAACTACGGTGCCATCATATTCAACGAATTGAAGCAGTAGGTGGAGAAACTAAAGAACAACCCCACTTCAAAGCGCCCATTCGTGAGGCTGATCAACGCTCTCCTCAGAGACAATGAGGAAGTCAACTCTTCCTTAAAGGAAGATGAGCTGATAGTGGTGGCCAAGGAAAAGCAGCTAACTGCCTCGTTCTTCAACAAATTCACAGAGTATGAGAACAAGCGAAGGCTGCAGAAGGGTCTTTCGCCGGTCTCCCTTGACAAGGTTGCTAAGCCACTACCGATCATAGTAACTCGCTTCAACATGGAAGCTTATGAAGCGGCTAGCAAGACCTTCAAGAAGGCCTCTTCAAAATTCGATGAACAAGTTACCTCCACCATCCATCAACAGGCCAAAGATCTGGCTGATGAGGCAGAGCAGCTGCTGCGGGCCAGATAGAAAGGCAAGGACAAGAAGACAAGGCCAGAAGATGCAGTGCCTACTGAAGAGGAGCATGCCAGGTGGATTCGAAAGGAGATGAAGGAAGGCCAAAAAGACAAGAGTCCTGCCAACCCAATTCCCCCACCTTCACCAGTACAACCTTCACCAGCCCAGCCATCCTCTCAAACACACCAAACCTCTTCTTCCCAGCCCTCTACTCAAACCAAACGACCTCCCTCACCTTCTCCTGCACCCACTCGTAAACCAAAACGTAGAAGACTATGTAAAACATTCGAGGACCAGCCACCAGCAGACATTCTGCCTACCAATGAAGGTGAGTCTTATCAGGTAGATAAGGAAGAAAATGAGGTCTGCCGGTACCAAGCCAACTACCGCCACACAAGCCTCTACCGACGCCCAACCTTCTATCGATAACCAACCATCTACCGAAAAAGCCAACCTATTCCTCTGAGGTCATCTGCACTGAGGAATCGCCCCGCCTCACCCACCTCCTGAGGAGTCTATCCCTCGGGGAGGAGCTCATACAAGAGGAGCCTACAGAACTCCACCTCCTCCTCCTCACCCTTCACCATGACTACTCACGACCCATCTACCCACCTCACCTCACCAATCCCAACCAACTTCATCAACCACACCTCAACCAACTCCAAGCCCTCCCACAAAGCCAATAGACTCTGCTGCTGCCAAGTTCCTCTTTGAACTCTCTTCAGTAGAAGAGCTCTTCTCCTTTGACCAACAACCGCCTCAACCTACCCTACGCAAATCCAAAAGCCTTTTCTATCCTGCCCCCTCTTCTTGGTTCTCTACCTGGGACCCTTTGCAGAATCCTCTCTTATCGGTGGTCGACACTTATATGGAACTTTATTCACCACCAACACCTCCTCCCCTTCCACCTCAGACCATCTCATCCTCTACCGACACCATACCAACCCAGGACTCTTCCTCTTCTGACTCCATCACTCCTCCACTCCAATAGCCCTTCCAGCCAGTATCTCCTGACGCCTCTACCTCTGCTGGTACCATTCATATTGGCCAGGCAACCTCTTCTTCTCGGCCGACCAATGCTAAAGTTTTGTCAATTTGGGCGCCATATATGAGCAATTGGGCTAGCATCTACCGCTACGAGAGAGCCCTGCTTGCGTCCAAGGCCAACGATCGCCGCTCTTCGCCGGATTTCAAGAGGATGTATGGACTCGCTTTGGAGCGTGCGACACGATTTCCGCAGAGCGTCAAGATCAACATTGAAGCTCAACGCGGCGAAGATATTGTGCGTATCACTCCTCCCTCTCTCGAGCTTTCCATGCCATCATTCTACATCTAGGCAATGGCCGCCCTCCTGTCCTAGAGCTCAACAACCTCGATCGAGACTCTGCTCACAATATTATGAATGCCCATCGTGATCGTGATCTGGCCATCACGGAGGAGAAGCAAATGAGATCTATCAACCGTATCTTGATGGAAGAGAAACGTTCGTCTTAAGTGAAGAACTTCGACTACGCTCTCGCTCCACCAGACCTCCTACTGATGCCGATGACGAGTACGTACGTAGAATGGAAGAGCTAGAGAGAGAGCATAGGGAGAAGGAAGCTGCAGACAAAGGCAAAGGGAAAAGACCTTGGTAGATTTGTATCTTTTCTTCCTTTCACCTTTGTATCTATCTTATCTTTTGAAAAACTCTGTAATCTGTAAACATCTTGTTTATAATACAGAAGGTTATCTGTTTTTCAAAAATTATCTGTTGTTTAAATTCTTGTTATTTCATTTTCTATATCTGCTTAGAATTTAAACACTCATTTTAAATCTATATTTGAACTGTTTTTGCTACTGATCTGTGTGCTATTCTATGATTTCCTTATCCATGTATGCACTTAGATTCGTCTTTACTCTTGAGGTGCTCTTCTATTTGATAGAGGCATGTCTTCTGCTACTATATAAATAAATCTCTTAGATATGTTATTATCTATCACATAGTCGGTTATAACCCTCATTTGTAGTAATGATGACCAGATATAAATAGGAGGAGATTGATTGCCGATTCTTATGATAGATTTATATCTACTTCGGTTCATTACCTAGTTTTATACTTGATGGCTAATCGGTGCGTATCGATTAGCGTGGCAATGTATAGAACTTTGCCAAGTATAATTTTATAGGACTTAGCGAGGTTCGGCGGAAGACCTCTTCACGGCTTCAGGAAGACACGCTCAAAGCTTACAAGCGGCAGACCTTGTGTCCACAGTCAATCATGGCGTGTCCTATCCAGAATGACTCAATGGATTAATTCAAATTTATCTTCATCAGCATTTGAATTAATCTAAGACATTCTGACACATCAAGCCCACAGCGACTTTAGAAAAGCAGGAAGACTTTTAGCAAGCCTGAGCAGTGAAAGCGAGGCATCACCTCTGTCTATAACAACTCTCAGATCTGACACACAGATTGCTCAAGTTTTAGAAGATCTCAGAAATCATTTCTTGCTCTAGATATCTGTGAAGACGAAATTCTTGACTGACAGCCCCATGCATTTAATGCAATTTACCTTACAGAGCTGGTATAGTCTTCGTCTTCTCCAACGGATCTTTTTGAGTGCACCTGCTATAAATGCTTCCATTGAAGACTGGAGAAAAAGACAACACATCGAACACTTAAAGGATTGCTCTGAAACTCTGTAAATCCAAGTCTTACAACTCAGTGCATTCAAGAGATCCTCAACAAATCTAGAAGTCCTCGTCAACAATAAGAAGCCGTGCATCATCATTCATTTCTCTACTTCTTGTTGTTATTCATTCAATAACTATATACATGCAATTAAATATCTTGTTTATACAGATATTTAATTCCCTAGACCCTAAACACAAGTCAATATTTTGTACACGATCCATTAGGAATATTCCTTGTAATAGATGTTGGTCCCAAAATAGGCTCAATCTAGGCTAGAAGGGGGTGGGTTGAATAGCCTAGTTATGTTTTTATAAAAAACTTTTTGTAAACACTTCTTAATGATTTCTTAAAATGATTTAACTAGAAGTGTTAAAGCAGCGGAAACAGAAGAGGTTCTAAACTAACTAGAGATCTGCTTAAGTAGTACAAATTCAGAAGAGGTTCTAGATCAGTAAGCAGTTAATAGAAATTATAAGACAGTCGAGAGAACACGAGTTTAGAAGTGGTTAAATGCTGTGAATAGTACTACGTCCACTACCAAAGTGGTTAGCTTTGGATTTTAAAAGTGCGCTTGTTTATCCACTAGGTTTATGAGTAAGATCTCTAATGGATCGTGTACAAAATGAGTTTTTAACCAAGTGTATAATGGTGAGAGGAACAATCAAGGATTATTTTTTCTCACACGTGCTAAAGTAAAGAACAGTTTTTAAAGACAAACTAGATGAAGCTGAAACAAATTTAAGACGGGTAGATCTGCAGCTTCAGGGAGTTTGGTGAAGTGTTAGTTCTTGTCCTTTGATCTCTTGAATGCTTGAGTGTTGAAGATTAGGCTTGAGAGTTTAATGCGCAAGAGTTGTTTCTTCAGATCTTCAAAACTTGAATAAATACCAGAGAGATCTTTTGGACCGTTGGACTAAGACAGAGAGAACTGTGTCCAACGTTCTATTGCATTGAATGCAATTCGGGGCTTTGGGAGATATAAGAGCCACAGTCATCAGAGATGCAGTGTGTGCAGAGAAGACATTCCCAAATGGAGTAAGGTTTCAGATTGCAGGCGTAGCAGCTGAGAAAGTCTTCTTAGCCAAAAGGGGTAATGTCTACAGTCTTCATGTTCCAGGAGACAGTCTGGACAGTTGTCAGCATGTAGAGTTGACTTCTTTGAAGTGAAATCCGATGAAGACATTATGACTGGATATTTTCAAAAATATCTAGATAGGTCTATACGTGTCATGATCTCATGATTTGGCTATTCTTGATTTTTTCGCTCTTTGAGCAGACTTCAAAGTCTATTTGGTCTTCCAAGAGGCTTTGTAGAAGCGATTGTCCTAAACTAACACTAAAAGTTCTAAACAACCTTGATTCTAAGGCAGGTTGCCACACTAATCGATGCCTTGAGACCTTTTAGCCACTGTTCAATAGAATCAGAAGATGACTCAACCAAATCTAGAACCTATTAGAGTCAACAATCTCCTCCTATTTGGTTGATGTCATCATCTCAGCTACTAGCAAACTTTGAATCATGCAATGAGATAATAACATGTCTTAAAGATTTTTATTAAGAAGAGTAGACATGCCTCTCAGAGCAGAAGTCTTAGTAGAGAGATAGCTAGACTAAGTACTTACAAGTAAAAGACATTAATATCAAGTACTAAGTATAGCAGAGTTTAAATCTATAAGCACCTGAAATATTAAGATTTAAACATGAAGTTTAAATAGATCAGATCATAATACGATATAGCAATTTAAACTTAAAAGAAACATAAGTCATCTGTGATTAAACAAGCTGTTTAACAATAGAAGTTTTTCAAAACAGTAGAGTTTGAAATAACAAACATAGAACAAAATACCAATATGTTCAGAAGAGATGTGGTTGGGTGCGTCGACGTTCGAGGTAGTCACCAACCCAAATTCTGATTCTGTCGTTGAGGCTCTCTCTTAGTCTCTTCTGTTCTTCTATAAGAGCTTGATTCAAAAAGTGTGTAGCTCTCTCCTCCCTGATGACAGCAACCCTACGTTGTTCGGCAGCAGCAGCTCTCTCATTTGCGCGCTCAACATGGCGAACAACAATGAAATCAACAGCTTCACGTCTATGGATGATGGCTCGTGCCATTTCGGTCTTAAGCTCGTTAAAGAGGGCACGAATGCTGATCTGCTGAGAGTGTAGCATGCCCATCGAGCTTCTTGGTCTTGAGCAGCCGATGAGTAGTGAAGGCTTGAGCGGTATCGTTCACCAGCTGATCAACAATCTTCCCGATATCGAAGATTGTAGCATGAGTGGCATTTAAGCCATAGCTTAGGACTTCGATCTGCTGGGCCATGGAGGATACCGTACTATTGAGCCATTCCAGGTTGGCATTATTGGTGCGAAGGAGGTCGAGAAGAGCAGGGTCAGCAGTGTTTGAAGGAAGGGAAGAAGGGTTGAGGTTGACTAAGATATGGGTATCATCAGTATGGGGAGTAGAAATTGGAGAGGAGGAAGATGAAGTAGGTTGGTGAGCAGCAGAGGTTGTAAGCGGAGGAGAAGTGGGTTTAGAATCAATTTCAATATCAGTAGCAGAGCTACTAAAATTGGAAGAGGCAGAAGAGGAAGAAGAGGCTTCTAAAAGATAAGAGGGAAAAATGGTAGCCAGGTAGAAGAATGAAGTTAGGAGGGGAGTCAGAAGGGTAGAGAAGATCGAGAAATGGAAGAGAGATTAAAAGAAAGAATGAGTGGCGAGAAGAGATAGAGGAAACATAATATGGTAAAGGTCAGCAGAGATGGAAATGGGGGTAATGTACTGGGAGATGGGAGGAATTATTTCTGGTAGGAAGGCTGTTTCGTAGAGTAGAGTGGATAGGTGAGGATCAAGAGAAGAGAAATTGTCTGGCATAGAGAAAGAAGGAGAAGAGGTAGTGTGAGCAGGAATGATGGCTAAGGAGGATTCAGGAGGAATGGTGGAGATAGGTTCGGGAGAAGAGGGTGGAGAAGGGATAGTGTCTATGGTAAGAGAAGGTAGAGAAGAAGGTGTAGGAACCACAGGACTTCTTGCGAAGCTGCGTTTCTTCTTCTTTGGAGCAGGGAAGTGGGCTCCTCCTCAACAACGGCGGGGTTGAAGAAGAAGTAGGAGAAAGAAGGGGTAGTAGCAGTCTCCTCCCAACAGCAGCGAGGCATTGAAGAAGTAAAAAGGAGGGAAGAAGAGATAGGAGATGAAGGGGAATGAATGGAATGAAGGGTTCGAAGGTTCGATGCGTTTGCACTTACGCTTCGAGCGGAGGAAGGAGTAGAGTGCAGTTCGGCGGCCTCAGCATAAGAGCGGAGAGCGAGAAGGAGGCAGCGATCTTTTTCTTCTTTTAGCTTGGGAGCAAGCGGGGTTGATAGCAGCGACTTGGAAGAAGAAACTTTCCTTTTCTTGAGAACCGGCTCCTCACTGAGAGAAGAAGGCTTCTTCTTCTTTTTAAGTTTTTGATGGGCGAGGGTCGGCTTGACTTTCTTTGAGCAACCTTCTGACGGCTTCCTTTGAGCTTCTTGCTTAGGCTGCTTGGCCATGAATGCATCCTTGTTGTCTCGGGGTTAATCTTGATGATTACAAGTGGAGGTGGATTCATAGCATGGTCTATGGGTAAAGGAGGAGACCTTCTTTGCACTCGCTTCTTGTTCTTCGATTTTTGGTGGTTTATGATGAATGTCTTTGGTGAATTGAATTAATTTCTTAACCTTCTTTTTCTCAAAGGCCATCATGCACGTATGAAGCGTGTTGGAGGCGAAGAGTTGATCGAGGCGAACGAGCGATGCGCCTACGTGTGAGGATGCTTTAACGGCCTCAATGACATACAGCGGCTCAAATAATATTTGTGCCCAGTTGAGTCGTATGTTGCGGATCACAATAGATGTACTCGGTGGTGTAGTCATCACATCATGTGTGCCATTCTTGAAAATCATGCTCTTATAAAAAGATGGCGATGAAGTAAGCGTAATCTTGAGCAGAGGTTCTCTTCATCTTTGCTGAGCCTCTTTAGGGGTGTTCTCCCCCGCAGGACCAAGCGAAGCTTTCTTAGCATCCGTGAGTGAAGTAGGTCCATCAATTCACGCCAATGATCTTGGCGATTCGGATCACGTGTGATGGTGATGAAGGCAGGTCTGGCGGCCCGATGATAGAAGTTACGGATTCGTTGATTACGCCTTACGGAAGAATTCTTCCACTAGAAGGTAGGCGTAGTCGATTTCTTTTAACATGAGCAGGCGAGAATGCGGACTAGTTCAGTCATCGACTATTTTGACCCAGAGCGTATGCTCGAGCGGAGGGTTCGTCGATGCACATTCGAGGATGATACATAGAGGGGTTCGAAATGTCGGAATCACGAACTTTGAGCCTGTTCGGGAATAGAGATGGAGAAAGAAGTGCCGGCTGAAGAATTTCGAGAAAATAAATTAGGGCAAAATCTCAAAAAAAACTCGAAGAATGAGCAGAACATACCATTAAGCCCTAGAAATTTTCTAGATAACGCATGAAATGTCTTATCTGGTTGAACCTTACCCGAGAACGAAATTGACGGTATATGAGCAGTAATATGTAACTAATACCGGTAACAAACAATAAATTTTGAAGATTAAAGAGATGTAGAGCAATAAACTTTATGAGCAGTTAACAATGGCGGATTCTGAGGCGAAAATATAAAATTGTGCTTACACCTTAGTGATGAGAGTTAGGGTTAGATTCGTCTTACCATTGATGTAGATTTGCGAAATAGAAGATGGAAATGAAGTGTGATTACTTGAGATTTGGCTTCTGAGCAGTGCGAAAGGAAGCAAGAAGTTTTAGAGAGAGGGAGGAGTTATAGAGGAAGAGTGAGAGACGGTTGTGTGAATTAAGTTTTTGGCGGTTGAGGTTTATAAATGAAAGGGCGTGAAATCGATCATAGAGACTTGTGAAAAGACTTTAAGTCGAGCGCCTTTTCCTTGAAAAGACTTAATGAGTGGCTTTAGGAGAGAAAAAGTACCTTTTGAAAAATATCTCAACCAATTTTGAAATCGGTCCCTTTCAATTTTCATAATTAACCTTCTAATACTAGGAGTTTAGAAAACTCACCTTTGTCTCCAGTGGTATGAATTATTACTTTTTTCTTACAAGAAATAAATGCTTAAATATAATATCAAGTGCTTAAGAGAAGTTGTTAAGTCGCTCAAAAATATTTTAATGAAAATAAATTTTTATTAAAATTAAAATTAAGCGGATTGGGTCAAGCATACCAAGCTCTCCTGAGATAAGCAAACTGTCGCTTCTAGAGCTTTTGTGAAGATATCTTCCGATTGATGGTCGGTTGAAATGTACTTCATGCTAATGTTCCTCTTTTTCTACATTGTCCTTAGAAAATGATATCGAACATCGATATGCTTTGTCTTGGAATGCATCACGGGATTGTAGGTGATCGAGATTTTTGAGGTGTTATCACACATGATTGGGCGTCGCTACTTTGATGTAAGTAATCCACCAAGCTGTTGTTTGATCCAAGTAGTTGTGGCCAGCGGCTACCGCGGACTATGTACTCTGCTTGATGGTGGAGTTGAAACCGATGCTTGTTTCTTGCTAGCGAGACAAGTCGTCTCCTAAATTGACAAGTTCCACTGGTGCTTTTTACGTCGATTGGCAACCCGGCATAGTCGGCATCTGAGTAGCCTACTAAATTGAAAGAGGATTCCCTTGGATACGGATACCTAAGTTGGTGGTATCGATACATATGATGATTCTTTTGGCTGCAAGAAGATGTGACTCACGAGTGCAGCGAAATCTAGCACATACCCAACAACATACACTATGTCGAGTCTGGCGGCGGTGAGATAAGTAGAGATCCGATTATCCCCCATAGTGGGTGATATCAACTTTCTTTCCTTGTAAGTCTTTTGTAAGTTTGCATTTAGCTTGACCATTGGTGTATCGAAGGTGTTTGCCATTTCCAATCCAAACTTTTTGACAAGTTCTTTAGCATACTTGGATTGGTGATGAATATTCCTTTATTGGATTGTTGAATTTGAAGACCCAGAAGAATGTGAGTTCTCTCCATCATACTCATTTGAAATTTTCGGTCATGAGTGTTTCGAATCGCTTGCACAACTTCTCATTTGTAGATCAGAAGATGATATCATCGACATAGATTTGTACTAGCAGGAATGTCCTTTGTAGAATGAAGAGAGTGGTGTCGATCTTTCCTCGCACAAATCCTTGTTCTACTAAGAATTTGGATAGAGTTTCATACCGGGCAGGAGCTTGCTTAAGACCATAGAGGGCCTTAAGCTTGTAGACATGAGTCTCTTTCCTTTTCCACGGCTTTGGAGGTTGAGCAACATAAAGCGTTTCTTGAAGATCACCATTTAGAAATGCGCTCTTGGCGTCCATTTGATATAACAAAGTCCTTGTATGTAGCATAGGCTAAGAAGATTACGATGGCTTCCAATCTTGCTCTTGGAGCAAGCGTTTCATCGTAGTGGATTCCTTCTTGGCGATATCCTTGTGCAACAAGCCTTGCTTTGTTTCGATGATGTTCCCATCCTCATCCTTCTTGTTCACGAGCGCCCAT
>CM028379.1:24127997-24159306 GCA_013146195.2 Codonopsis lanceolata | reverse complement strand
GGTACTATTTTTTGTTAGGCGTGGGCCAACCACGGACAGGGTCGTTAAATTAGCAACATGTCTAAAGCAGACCGTTTAGCATGTGGGTTAACATCTCACCAAACCTTAAACCTTGTGCACAAAAATGAAGTGCTTCAGTTGGTTCCACTTTCTAACAAATATTTTTTGCTATTTCTTAAAAACTAAATATAATTGGATTAATTTTTGGTCCATCGATCGATGGAAACAATTCTACATTAGTAAAGACATATGAAAATCAAAATATTTGTTTTTGGCATGATTTTGATTTGTCATATGTCAATTACTCAAGACCGCTTTTAGAGTTATTTTTTCACCGCCGATGCGTCTCTCGTATGTAGTTGCATGTATGCTTAAAGGGGTTTAACGGTGATTTATTGGGTATTATACGAGGATATAGCTATATAACGAGTATTATGGGTGAATCATATATGATTTGATCATCTTTGGTAGCGGGCATGAGACCTCGGTTTTCGAAAAACAATGGCAAAGCCCCTTTTCCCTTCCACAGCCTCCTCTCCCTCTCCAAATGTGTGGACACTTTTTTTTTCTTTGATTTTTATCTTTTTATAAGTAAAATAAATAAAAAAAATATTTTTAAGAGGTTCATATTTTTATCTATAAATGAGACTTGGTTTAATTCGTTTGGACATCAAATGATTTTTTTCAAATTTTAAAGCTATTAGAGATAAAGATAGGGGGTATGATAGGTTATTGGGGTTTGTCATGTCGTTAAATGAATTTTTTGTTTAGGTAGCTTATGAGTATTAAATTGATTTTTATATTTATTTTGATGAATTATGTAGTATATGAGGATCTAATTAGATCCATTGTTGTCCATGCTCTTAGAGATTATATAGATCGAATTGTGACTATCGAATTCATTCTTGTAGCATTCTTTCAAAGAATTTGTGCGTGTATCCCTACACGATGTCGGAGATATGGATGCCTCAATTTTATTGAAATCGAAAGCATGGGCAACCTTATCTAGAAATGGAGAAGATGAAGATGAAGATGTAAGTATGATTACATACACACACACACACACCCTTTGTTCCTACGAAGGTGTTCATCTTTCCTTCCTAGAGCAAAAACAACAATACACTCAAATTAAATACCAAATCAAACACAACTCATTAAAAACCAATAAATTAATTAATTTGATACGCATTTGATTCAAAACCAAAAAACATTTCCAACAGTGGTACAAACTCCAACACTTTTAAATACCCCACCATCTTTATTTTGAAAATCAGTTTGGTGTTCAAATGAAAAACCTAACACATTGTTTACTTTTTTTAATTAAAAAAATAAAATTGTTTACTTTTTTTAATTAAAAAAATAACAAATAAAAACATTTTTTAACTGTCAAAATGTCAAAAAGAAGATAAAATGAAAAAGTGGTTGTATGATTTGGTTTTGATTTGAATCATAAATTGATACAAATCAAAACCAAATGAAATAAGATTTTGATTTGATTTTCTTAAAACTTCGTCGTATGCCTTGATTTGTGTTAGATTAATGGGAGATCCACGTTAACTCTCTTCTTAGGTTGTTCCAAAAAAAAAGTGTCCACTTTCTAATAATTTATTTTTGACATAGTACTTTTACCATTTTATCCTTGATTTGATTCCTATTTTAATTAATGGATCCCACACTTAAATGGGCAGCAATGAAAAATGCATTTCATTATAATATTTATAATAAAGTCAATTAGTGTTCCTTAATTTGTGTGGTGAGTGGGGGGAGTCCATAGTTCTCAAAGGTGATAGGCGAGACGAGGGTGATTCTGAGAAGCGAAAAAATGCTACCCAAGGCCAATATTTGATTGGATCTATTTTATGACAAATCAACGAAAATCTTCCTAACCCAAGGCCTCATATGTGTTCGCCTTGAGGAGGCGATCACATATATACCATTTTCATTGCTAGAGCTTGCCAAAAAATATGGCCGACACTGCAATTTTTGCAGGAGTTGTACAAATAAGGTCGCCGAAAATTGTAGAGGTTAGATCCAAAGTGTGTGGCTGGTTTGAAGAGGCTCTAGATACCTATATATATATATATATATATATATATATATATATATATATATATATATATATATATATATAAAGGATCGTATTGTTTATATTTTTGATACTCCACCTTTTAACCATTTGATTTTAGAAAAAAATATATAGTTTTCTTAATGGGTGGGGATAACCACACCTCACTTCCCTATTTCTACACCTCATTTATCTCTACATCCACTTCTTTTCCACATCCCTCTCTACACCCCACCTAACTACTCATTTTACCCTTTCTAGCCTAAGCGATCTATCTCTTCCTCACTATGTCTTTCCTCCCTGCCGCTCGCTGCAAGCGATCTGCATCCTTCGTCTTCCCACCTTCGTCCATCTACCACCAGGTCAAGCTGTAGCCGAGCGACCTGGGTGCTCTCCCTCCTCTTTTCTTCGTTTTCACCGTAGATCTATCTCTCTCCCCCTCCCTCTAAGTAACTGCCGCCGCCGCCCTTCAGTCCAGTCGTTTTCTTCGTTGCCGACCACCTCCAATTTAGGGCAAATCCCAAATCGGACCAACTGCTCCATCCATCCCCAGATTCAAGTATCAACTTGGAGCCCCTGCTTTCTCGATCTCCGTCTCGATGTCGCATCTCATACCGGGTCGAACACAAATATGAGTGTTTGTCTCATGGTTGCCCAACCAACCTCACCATTTCATCACACTAGGTGCTCGAACCAACCTCGCCATTTCATCACGCCATGACCGAATAATATTAGAGTGTAGGAGGTGGATTTTTAGGTCTTTTCACTCGATGACATTTGTGTAATATTTTTAAGTGGGGTGTAGAAATAGGGAATTGAGGTGTGGTTATCCCCACTCTTTCTTAATAAATACAAAACTTAGAAGTTGAAAATAGTGTTACTATTATCATTTGTGGACTAAGATACATGAATTACTATTATTTATAACTAGTTTATGAAAAAAAAAATACAACATAAGTTTTTAAAATTATTTTTTCTTAATTATTGACTTGTTTTTGCTAGCCCAGCTCTCGCCTCGTACTTTTTGCCTTTAACAAACTGTGTTTTAGGAACATGGGGAGTATATAATATGTATGTATGTAAAACCAGCTTTCTTTGTTTCCTTGTTTTATATTCAATCAAGGTGATTCGTCATAAGTACACTAGAGGTATACCTAACAAGGAAACTATTCAAGAATAAAACTATCCATAAACTCTACAAAAGAATTGGTCAACGTAACAATTTCCTTCCACCAAAAGTATAAAATATGAAGTAGGGATTCCTTTGGAAAACGTAGCTCAACATTAAGAATCACTTCATTGGTTGCCTCCCAAACAAAAAAGCTACTCGATGGAGCTTTTGATCTCCACATAGCTTTCAAGGAAATAACACTGTACCCTTGGCAAGAGACAAATCCTAAAAAAACGACCAGATCGAGAACTTTTTGGTAGGAGCCCCTTTCTAGAGGACTTTATATATCCTCGTTGTCTATAAGAACCTACTGGGAGTAAAGCTTCTCTATGAACATGAAATATGACTCCATCTCCCAATCTAGCAGATTTCTTATAAATTTTTTTTTTTGATGAATAATGTTGTTGGAACAATAGTAGTTAGGATTCTCCAAAAACTGCCAATGCAGTTTCCAATGTAGCTTCTGATAAAGCTACAATGGAAGTCACAATGGTCGAATAAATGTAATGAAGACTTATTAATAAAGCAGAAACAGACACGAAGCGTTAAAATAATCTACAAGCCTATGCTTGTAGATCTAGCCTCATGGCCAAAAAGATTTCACTAAAAAATATGAATTGTTTTACAAAAACTTTGTGAAACCACTAAACAAAATACTCTCTCAAGACAACAAGTCTTGGAGAGCGAAAACCCCACAGAAACATAGATAAAGAAAACGTGGGAAGAAACAAACAACTTCCTAAAATCTGGTAGGAAGACAAAACAGCATCAACGCCCAATGTAGCTTCGAATGTTATAACATTCTGAGCTACAATCAAAATCTGCACGAGCTGGAAATTTGTAACAGCTTCAGGATCTGTTCTCTCTGCTTCTGAAATTTCTGCTCACTCTCTCAATGCCCGTCTCAGCCATTGTCCTTTGTCTTCTATTTATAATGAGGAGGAAACCTACACACAAAGAAGGAATCCAACTCCAAACAAGACAATGATTAGAATTGGAAATAAAATCAACTACCATAGATGCAAGATTTCCTTACCATATCAAATAGGTTTCTAAGGCACGGATTTGGGAAGGATTTGACCAAGATTTTGTTACAAAAAACAACTCCTAGAATTTAGGTCCAAGAAACCACAACATTTAGGGAATTATTTTGTTTCCAAATATTGCCAAATTTGTCTAAACCTAATGACCAAGAAAGGGAAAAACAATAACTAAAATAGGTGATGCATATTTTACCCTTACAAATGTATAGTATAAAAAGC
The DNA here is from genome assembly GCA_013146195.2 of Codonopsis lanceolata. Lineage (NCBI taxonomy): Eukaryota > Viridiplantae > Streptophyta > Magnoliopsida > Asterales > Campanulaceae > Codonopsis > Codonopsis lanceolata. The sequence goes on along the minus strand of CM028379.1, from coordinate 24,154,808 downwards.
GTCAAAACAGGTGACGCCTTCTTTGTACACTAATGATATACAAAAGACACTAACAATTGGGATTACATGCAACACTGCCCTCTCTGCTATGCCAAAAAAGAACTAACTAGAGCCGTCTTGTTGCCTTGTCCGTGGCTATACTAAAAAGCATGGGGGAAATCCACCCTCAATTCCCTATCCCCACACAAAACATCTTTCCAAAACCGCACACACGAACCATTACCAATCTTAAAACTAATATTACACTCGATCCTAACCTCTTCTAATCCCTTTCCAAACTCCCACCCCATAAGAAGAATGTGACCCATTCAGGAACCGCATGTGGTCACTATCCCCAAAACTTACAAACCACAATTCTCCAAAAAAAAAACTTATATAAAAAAAATCTCCTTCAAAAACTATCTCTTTCTACCAAATACCTCCAAAGCCGCTTACTGAGCATAACATTGTTAAAAACCTTCAAACTCTTTTTTTTATAGGTAAGTGTGACCTCTTGTTGATATGAAAATTGAAACCAAAGACCTCAATGTCTCTTAATCCCTTTCAAATTAAAGCACAACCTATCCCATTCTAGATGAAACTTACGCTGATCCCTAGGTCTTTCCCATAGAAAATCTCCCTCTGACTTTTCTAAGCTTTTAGCCAACAAATCATGAAGCACGGATAGCGAAAAGAAATACGCATAACGTACTCATGATGAGAGTAAGCCTACCACCTTTAGATAAAAGTTGCATGTTCACCTCGCCAATCTACGCTAATATCTTTTAATCACCAGGTTTCATAAAGCCATACTTTTAGTGGGTCTCTTTAAAGGAAGACCAAGATAAGAATCTGGAAGATGAGAAATCTTGCACTCAAAAAAAGAAGCAGAAGAATTAATTCTCTCAACATTCCCCACTGGGACGATCTTGCTCTTCAAAATAGTAACCCTAAGGCTCGAAACTGCCAGAAAAAAGTAGGATTAATCGGAGAAAACCCAACCGATCCGCATGAGCCTCGCAGAAGTGTCATTTGCAAAGAGGAGATGCGTAGAGTCTCTGATCCTACCCATTTCAAAACCACAAATAAAACCCCCCCGAAACAGCCTTATCTAACAGTCGACTCAAAGCTTCCATAACAAAATCAAAAAGAAAAGGAGATAAAGAGTCATCCTGCCACAAAGCCCGCAAGAAAGGGAAAAAACGAGCCTGCCCTCCGTTGACCATAAACTGAGAACCTTTCGAGGAGATACAGGAAATTGAAAAAATATCCATTGCCTCCATCTATCTCCAAAACCCATCCGACTCAGCATATACATCAAGAAATCCCAATTTACCTGGCCATCCACTTTCGCTTTACACAACAACCCTTGAACCCTACTCCTCAATCTGGCATCCTCACTTTCATTCGCAATCAGAGACGCGTCAAGAATTTGACAACCCCCCACAAAAGCATGTTGCTACTCCGAAATAACCTTGCCCATGACTTTCCTCACACGAATTTGATAGCAACAACATCAATCTCCCGTAAGTCTGTTTTTGGAAACAAGGTGTACTTAGTGTATTCTTCTGTCCATATCAATTAGTGTGATTGATTAGCTTGATTTTTTGTAATTAGAGATTAGGCAATATTGTATTCAGGATACATCTTGCCAAGCAAGTCAACTTTGTATAAATATCTCATGAAATCAAAATGAAAGGGGACGGCTGATTCACTTTCTTGATAACTGTTTTTCTCTGCTTTTCTTCTTTTATTGTTTAAGTATTTTATTTGTGTCTCAAGTCTATTATGGTATCAGAGCCCTTAGTGACCATGGGAGATAACTATGTGACTTCTTCCTCTAACTCAAACATAAACACTCAATCTGGGAATGAAACCTCTCAAACCACTCTTCCTCTATTCTTTAACATACAGTCCATCATGTCTCACTGCCATCTTACCTAAGAGAATTACCTTAATTGGAGTTCTCTGTTCAAATCAGTTCTCGACACAAACAAACTATCCTACACTATCACCGAAAAGAAGCCTCCACCTAGGTACCTAGTAGATGGTTCCCCCGAAAACCCATCTTACTCTCTATTTGTCCAAGCATCATTACTTGTTTTAGTATGGATCAAAGCCACTGTCACTGCTGAAATCTAAGCCTATGTCAATCCTTGTAAAACCACTCCCGATGTGTAGGAGTTACTAGCCAAAGAGTTTGGGGTAGCATCCAGCATTCACGTTCTGAAACTACAAGATGACCTTCACCCCTTAACCAAAACCCCAGAAATGTTCATTCGTGACTACCTTCTCAAGGCCAAAACCATAGCCAACTCCTTAGCCATTGCCGGTGAAGCGGTGCCCTCTTCCAGTCTAACACAACGTATTCTAGCCGGCTTAGGATCAACCTTCAAGGAATTCATCACCACCCAAAACTCTAGAGGTACCACCACTTTGTCTGATCTCCAAGACTTACTTCTTCAAGAGGAAGCCTTACAACAAAAATTCTCACCCCCTCTATCTCACACCACCACCGCCTTCCACGTGAGTAACAACAACCAAACAGCCCAAACAGCCCAATCTAAACTCGACAGTACCTCGCCCTTTTTCCAAGGGGCAGTGGAAACTCTCCAGGGTAGTTCCTTCCTCAATAGAATAATAGGGGTCATGGAAATCGGGGTAGGGGTAAACATTGGTGGAAAAATAATCAGGGAGAGGCGGCTTCGGTCGTGGTTTACTTTCAACTCCTCAGTATAACTTTGGTAACCCAAACCCTAACTCCTCTCCGCGATGTAACTCTCCCACCACTTTCCAAGGCTATACACCTTCGAACCCTTTTATCATTAGTGACCAAAACGTGTGTCAACTTTGTCATAAGCCCGGTCACCTGGCCCCAACTTGCACCCAACAGACAAACTTTGCCTACTCTGCCCAGTCATTCTTTCCTCCACCAATCTCCTAACCCACACCAACACCAATATCCGTTCTCAACCCAATCACCATCTCCCATGGTCCCGGCCTCCTTTGTCTTAGATTCTGGTGCCACGAATCATATGCTTCCCTCCACTGATAACATGGCACAATATTCTCCTTACACATGTACTGACTCTGTGACCATTGCTAATGGGTCACAACTCCCAATCTCTCACACTGGTACCTCTTCTTTTTCGAATGGCCATCATTTGTTTCAATTGAATAATGTATTGTGCGTTCCAAATATGCATAAATCCTTGTTATTTATTCGTCGTTTTTCTTTAGATAATAATTGTTTTTTATTGAACTTGATGGATTTGGTTTTCGTGTGAATGACAACAAAACGAGGCGGATTATGCTTTCTAGCAATAGCTCAGGTGGCCTCTACCATTTGTCATTCACATCTCTCCCCAGCTCAATCCTTTGGCACTCATCGGCGAACGTGCAACATCTTCTGTCTGGCATGCACGTCTTGTCCATCCCTCTACTCAAGTCTTCAATAATGTTGTCTCTAAATTCCGGATACCGATAAGTGGATCCGTGAAAGAAAATAAAAAGTGTCACATTTGTCCGTTAGGAAAATCATGTACGCTTCCCTTTACTTATCGAACTTTTCATTCTAAATCTCCCTTGGATCTTATACATCTGGATGTTTGGGGACCCTCCCCGATCGTTTCATCTAGTGGATATCGTTTTTATTTATCTGTTGTTGATGATTTTTCTCGGTATGTGTGGTTTTTTCCTTTAAAACACAAATCTGATGTTCTCTCAGTATTTTCAGTTTTTAAAAGTCAGGTTGAGAATCAGTTATCCAGAAAAATATCAGCTATACACACTATAAAATCAATTCAAACTGATGGGGGTGGGGAATTTGTCAACAAGCAATTTGCCCAATTTTTGGTTCAACATGGTATTCAACACCAACTGACTTGTCCATACACCCCACAACAAAATGATGTGGTTGAGTGAAAACATCGACATATTGTGGACATAGGGCTTTGCTTGATAGCTTAATCTCGTGTTCCACAACAATATTGGGTCGAAGCTTTTACCACTTCTGTCTTTCTCATTAATCGTACACTGATGCGTCAATTGCACTACACATCTCCATACCAAAACCTACTTAAGCGTGTTCCTGATTATCGCTTCCTAAAGACGTTTGGATGTGTGTGTTTTCCCCACTTAGTTCCGCATAACTCTCATAAATTAATGCCCAAGTCTACCCCATGTGTCTTCTTAGGGTATGATTTACAACGGAAGGGGTATCGGTGTCTTGATCGAGCCACAGGACGTGTCTATATCTCCCGAAATGTGTTGTTCGATGAAAACTTCTTTCCTTTTACAGGGTCAACAATCAGCACTCCTACCGAATCTCATGTTGATCCCAGTTCCTTGGCCCCGTTCCCTGCTCAGGCCCAAAGTGAGAACCCCTTGCTATTGTCTACCTCTCCAGCAGCTTGTCCGCCAAGCATTACTCAGTCTGGGCTTTTGCCCACTTCTTCACCATTGCGTCCAAGCTCTCCAGCCGCTTCTGATGGAAGTCGGCCCAACTTTACTCACAGCCCAATGCCGTTTCATTTACCCGATGAGTCCATCAGCAGCTCTCCAATATCCAGCGAGCATACTAGCAGCTCGTCACAATCCAACGAGCACACTAGCGAGCCCCAGAGCTCTGCGTCCAGTATCCCACCTCAAGGGTTTCGCAGCATCAATGACCTCGTGTACAAGCATCCTTTGCCTACGACCTTCGCTGCTCATACTCTTACTGATTTCAAGCCAAGAACCATTAAACAAGCGGCTCCCTTCCCTCAATGGCAGCACGCCATGAATGAGGAACTCACTGCTCTCTACAAAAATCACACATGGGACCTTGTTCCCCGCACCTCACATATGAATGTGGTTGGAAGTAAGTGGGTTTTCAAGATCAAACGACATGCCAATGGGTCGATCGAACGCCACAAAGCTCGTCTTGTGGTTCAAGGGTTCAGTCAACAAGGAGTGGATTACGATGAAACGTTTAGCCCTGTGGTTAAACCTCCTACTATCCGCTCCATTTTAGCCATAGCCCAGTCTCGTTCCTGGGATATTCAGCAATTGGATGTCCGCAATGCCTTCCTAAATGGAATTCTCAATGAAGAGGTTTACATGTCGCAGCCACCCGGGTTTATAAATTCAACGTTTCCTCATCACGTGTGCAAACTTAACCGAGCACTCTACAGTCTGAAATAGTCTCCTCGGGCGTGGTTTCAGCGTGTCCATGACTTCTTGCTTACTTTGGGATTTTTCAATAGTAAGTCCGATAGTTCTCTTTTCATTCATCACTCGCCCACCTCAACCGTGGCTATTCTAGTGTATGTGGATGACATAATTATCACCGGGCCGTCATCATCCGAGGTTGCTCAAGTCATTGACCACGTGTGTGCGACATTTGATAGCCGACGACTTGGTCTGCTTGGTTTTTTTTGGGTATTGATGCCACCCGAACACCTTCAGTTCTCACTCTTAGCCAAGCTTACTATGCTACTGATCTATTACGGAAATTCAACATGGAAAATTGTAAACCCGCTTCTTCCCCAATGATTCCCGGCTCGCACCTCTCCTCCACCGATGCTGATCCTATTCAGGATGCGACCTCATATCGCAGCATGGTGGGTGGTCTCTAGTACCTCACTCTCAGACGTCCTGACATATCTTTCGCTGTGAATCAATTCTGTCAACATATGCATCAACCGCGCACAAGTCATCTTCAAGCTGTTAAGTGAATTCTTCGCTTTGTCAAGGGCACTATCTCTCTTGGTATCCAGTTCCGATCTTTGTCGGATTTCTCACTTCGAGCATTCTGTGACGCAGATTGGGCTGGCGATCCCTCCGACTATCGTTCCACCACCGGTGCATGTATTTTCCTTGGTCCAAATTTGGTTGCGTGGACTGCAAAGAAACAGACTACCGTTACTCGTTCTAGCACCAAGGCAGAATATCGCGCACTTGCCACTATTGTTGCTGAAATCAAATGGTTCTCCTCTTTGTACCGCGAAATGGGTATCTACTTACTACCACCAATTATATTATGTGACAATCTCTCAGCAATTCACATCTCACGAAACCCAGTTTTTCATGTTCGCACCCGTCATGTAAATATCGACTATCATTTTGTTCAGGAACTTCAAAACCATGGCTTTCTCACTGTCTCCTATGTTCCCATCCGTGATCAACTGGTAGATTTGTTCACTAAAAGTCTTGCCCGACCACGACTGCATCTACTATCCTCCAAACTGCAGTTGCACAATGTTCTGCTTGGCTTGAGGGCGGGTGATAGCAGCAACATCAATCTCCCGTAAGTCTGTTTTTGGAAACAAGGTGTACTTAGTGTATTCTTCTGTCCATATCAATTAGTGTGATTGATTAGCCTGATTTTTTGTAATTAGAGATTAGGCAATATTGTATTTAGGATACATCTTGCCAAGCAAGTCAACTTTGTATAAATACTCATCAAATCAAAATGAAAGGGGACGGCTGATTCACTTTCTTGATAACTGTTTTTCTCTGCTTTTCTTCTTTTATTGTTTAAGTCTTTTATTTGTGTCTTAAGCCTATTAGAATTGACAACACTCTTGTAATAAGCTTGTACATACCTCCAATTAGGTCGGAAATCTTTAATAGCCGCAACTCCTTTCTTTTTAGGAATAAGAGTGAGAAAAGAAGCATTTAAAATTTTCTTGAAACACTTGTTCTCATGAAAGAAATGAAAGACCTTCTAAACTTCAACCTTGATCACCTCCCAAAAATGCTGAAAATAAACCATAGAGCAACCATCTGAACGTGGTGCTTTGTCTCCACTCAAGCTTTGCAACGCTGCCACCATAACCTTCTCAGAAAAAGGTTGTCCCACAAAGATTCTATCCTCTTAAGGATGCACCCCATCCAAATTAGGTCGCCATCCTCCATGGTCAGAGTAGAGCCTTTGATAAAATCCAGTAATCCCGGTTTTAATCGAAGAAGTATCTTCTTCCAAGACTCCACAATTGATTATCTTATGAATCTGGTTTGCCAATCTTTGAGAATTAGTCATACAATTAATTTTTGTGTGTGTTTTCTTGTCACCTTCCTTAAGCCAATGAATCCTGGAATTCTGGTGCCAACAAATTTCTTCACTTAAAAGCGGCTTCCTAATCTTGGATTTCAACACAAAACGCCGATCAATATCCTCCCTTCTTAAACCCCCTTAGCCTTCATGAGCATCCAGGGACTTAACTTCATTCAGCGCTTTCTTCATGTTGGTCCACAATAATGCTCAAATAGGCTAGAGGGGGGGGGGGGTGAATAGCCTATGATGCCAATTTAAAAATATTTCTTTTGGATATTCATAAAACATAGTTTGGTTGGTAGATACAATTTATCAAGTTGGGTATGTCTGCCGGTAGAGGCTATCGGTAGACTTACTCAAGGCAAAAGTAGCAACTCTGCCGATAAACTGTTTATCCAAATCAAAAGCCTGATAAAAGATTTATATAGCGAAAAGTAAATAGGCTATGATTTGGAGAAGTCATAAGTGGCTGTACACGAATATATGTTCAGAACAACATCAGACTTATTTCTTCTTTCAAATGCAGGTTTAGGAGATCAAGTAGAGAAATGGGTTTTCTAAAGATAAATCATTTATAAAAACCTCATAGATATTTAAGGACTGAGAGATAAAATATTAGTAATAACATATTAATTTATTCAAAGATAAATTACATATTACATCAGTCTAAATGATCTATGTACAGTTTCTGGTTTTATCTTCCTAAGTCTCAATCCTTACTTAATTATCCATTCAAGGATCTTTTAAGCTTGCAAAGGACAATATGAGATGAGAACGAGAAACTGTTATGAGAAGATGATTTTCAAGGTCGTTCAGATATAAAAATATATCTGAATGATTGAGTGCAAAAGCACTCATCCTCCCATGATGATTGATAATTGCACAATCAACAACATTTGTATAGGAATACAAATATGAAGATATGAATGCAATATCTACAAACAGCTCTTCATTTTCTTCAGACATTGTCTAACATCAATCTTCAGATCTTGATCTCTGCCTATTGAAGTTTCTGATCATTCTCTCCTCTTTTCCAAGCTTTTCTTTCTAGCAATCCACTGAAAGTGTCTTGCTAAGAGCTGGATAAGTTCACTGCAATCTGTTGTAGAATCACAGATTCGTTGGTGAAGACGATCTCATTGAAGATTTCTTTTCTATGAAGTTCTTGAGTAGATTGAGTTACTCGTTGCTCACAGTGTATCGTTTGATAATCTTAGATGTAGCTTACATTGCTGCTCTGTTGCTCACTTGTTTTTCACACATCATTACTGAGCCGTAGAGAGGGTTTATATAGGCGAGAATTAATATGATCATTGAGAGATGAGGACTTGAAGATTTCTATCCATTGGAGATATAGTGGTTGAAGACTATCGGATATAGATCTTTGTCCATAAGATCTTTGACTTATTTGGAGTGGAGATTTAGTCCTGTAGATCTTGGAACTCGATGTCTGTCAAATTAGGTTGAAAAGTCGCTGAAGAGTAGGTCTGATGTCTGTTGCACTGTTAGGTGGTCTGTTCAATAAAGTAGTTGCTTTTTGACTTTAACAGACTACTTGAGTAAGAGAAAGTCTTGTAGCTTTGAGTATGTCAGGCTTTATGAGGCACGGACATATTTATCTTGATTTGAGCAGCTTCTCTGACTTTTCCTGTAGCACGTGCAGATTTTGAAGTCTGCCGTTGGAGAGCTTCGAACCAGTGGAAAACAGGTCTTCCGGTGTAGGAGAGCTGATGTCTGCCGGTACGAACATTTTAACTTGTGGCATGTCTGCCGCTGAAGGCTTTTGACATAGCTGCAAGTCTTCTGATGCTATGTGCAATCTGAAGTGCTGGTCTGTCTTGATCATCATATAGGAGGGTAGGACTAGATCAGGTCACACCTAATCTAAGACCTATGTGAAATCATACAAGTTACCACACTAACCGGTACGCAGACCTTTTAGCCACTTGTGATGATCCACTTGTAATGGAGGCAAGCAAATCAACATATATAGAATATGCAAGGTGATAATTAAATTATCAAGAAGCATATTCCAATAATCAACACTTCAACCTCATGTCTAAATTGCCAAAGATTTCCTTGTTCCACAACTTCAATATGGTCTTTAGCAGCTTGAATTTTTTCACAAGCCTAAAGGAGGAATCACCAACAATCTCATAAGAGGTCAACTTCGACTTAACCCAATCAGCGAAACTAGATTCTTTAAGCCACATTCTCAAACCTGAACAGAGACTTCTCTTTAGACAATCCACCCCTATCTAAAAGGAGAGGAGCACACCCTGGGTAAGCAATATTGATAAGCATTGTTGAAGCAATCTTCCCAATCTGATGACGTTAAACACCTGTTCATTCTTCTAGAGCACTGATGGAGGTCACTCTTTCTAGACCAAGTAAATCTCCCACCTAGTAGTGGAAGATCCACTAATTCCATCTTATTAACAAAGTTATTGAACTCCCTCGTAGTCTTCGAAAATGAATCAGACCCGTTGGTTCATGTAGAACACGAATAACATTGAAACACCCCCTACGCACCAAGTAAATTTCCATTTGAGATTTACTGCTAGAAGTTGCATTCTAGCTATAGACGAACAAGGACAATAGACTCCGGAGAAGATTCACATATTATTATTCTCTACCATTCTGAATGAACAAGATACTGAATGAACTCAAACCTCCTTATTCATCCTAACGATAATTCTACGATCTCACATAATAAGGACACCCCCTGCTGCGCCTAACTGATCCCAATTCGTCCATCTACCACCACCTACACTACTGATAAAAGCTTTATCCTTTTCCATCTTTGTTTCCTGAAAACAGACAACATGAGGCTTCTACCTATTAGCTAACGACTAAACAACCTGCCTTTTTTCAAAATCATTCAAACCCCTACGTCCAACTTATTTCTGAATAAATTATAATAGAACCTAAATGGGTTTAATCATATGCATGAAATATACGAACATGATATAGGGGTATCACATAGGATGCTTATCCCCCAAAATATAGCCATATCTGCAATATTTACCTCCTTCGAAATTTCTCTGAGACTCGGGTGAATGTTTAGCTATATGACACACTTAAGTTTCTAATGAGAAAGTGCCCAACAAATCTGACTGAAGTTATCAAAGGCCCATGGATATGCCTTAAGGAGCCTAAATTCAAAGCTGGTTTAAAACAAGCATATTTATAACTTTGTAATAGTAAAAGGAATAATTTTATTGATTAGAAGAAGAATGAATGTAATAAGTTGAAAAAGTGTCCACAAAGGAACAAGTGAAAAGAAACCTTGAAAAACATTAAAAAAGAAAACCACTGAAGGCAACACATTAACCCAAAACAACCTTCTAATCCCTACATAGGTTTGAGATGATGACTCCTCAAATATCTCCATTGGCAAGCATCATGAGGTCAGATACTACTTACATGAACTACTATTGGAACTTTGGACAAGTATCCTTTGTTGCATGTACATCTGCTACTTTAAGTTAATGACTTTATGTAGGTTCTTTGATGCACCCATTGACATGTGCAGGTTAAATTGCATGAAGAAGATACCACAAATGTTCAAGATCGTTTTCTCCCTCTGATTATTGACTTGCTTAGAACTGTGAGTGCTCATATTGTATTATTTATCGTATATAATATATCTGGCTGAACTGCATAACGGGTCTGCTTATTTGATGTAGCAAGTCAACCTAACACTTCTGTGTTGTGATGTCATTTTTATTTTGAACCTTGTGACCTGTGGCATGAGTTTTCCTGAGCATTAAGCTAAAATATTGAACTCTGACACTATATATAGCTGAATGGACCATGATGATGAACTCTAAGTCGGAATGGCCTATTTCCTTATGTCCTTTTGGCTTTATGCTTTTTCTTTTACTATGTTGTTAGTGACTTCTCACCAGCTTATTGCTCATTTTTTCTTCTTCTCTAATTACTATTTTTCCTATAAAAAGCTCTTTATTCAGAAGTGCACTAGTTGATAGAAAACAAAAACTACCATCAGGTATTCAATTTTTAGTTTCAATTGATAGAAAATTGTCTTCAAAAGCAAATATTGTAAACTAGTGCGTGATGCATCCAGAATTATCTAGTTAACTAGATCAAATCTGAATGTGGCCTTTAATGCAATTTTCACCTATTATAATATGCATTCTTTACTCTTCCAACAGGATCCATTGTTTTGTTGCGATTATTACCTGTTAATCCTATTAAGAAAGCAGGGAACCCTTTGTTCTAAATTTTCAATCTCTGACAATGCAAGACCAATTGGGAAGAACAACAAAATATTTGCTGGCAAATTTGAAGATGAGAATAAACCCAATTAACCAGGTAGCTGAAGATCAGAGATACAAAAGGTGTTGAAGCAGGAGCGCAAGAGAGGGAGGGAGGGAAGGTAAATGGGTAAAATAGTGTATATGTACACACAAAGTATATTGGAAGTGGTAAACTCAAAGCCCAGTTAAGTATAAAAAAATGTTGTAATTGGAATCGCTAGTCCTAGAAATTTGATGTCTCGTGGCTGAAAACACTTTTTACTCCTTGCGTATGCAAGTTCAGGACCTTTCTCATACTCGGTTTTTGATCAATATTTATTTCTCTAGGTAATGGCTTCAACCTACACTTTACATTTCTCATCTTTTTTTCTTGGGAAGTTTTCTTTTGTGAGGGACTACTCCCCTGCTGATGCTTCCCTTAGTTATTTCGTCATTCATCTTTGACCGAGGGTTCAAGCTGCATATTTGTTTATTTTATGGATATTTCCTAAAACTTTAGCTACTGGGAGACTTGGCTACTATAACTACTAGAGCGCTGGGCTGCTCTAAGTAGTAGGTTCGGTTACTTTGATTAATATTTATCAAAGTTAGTTGGTAAGGCATATGTGGGAATGTAAAGTGTGAAATGTTTGTCTTAGTGTGAGGAGGTGATGAAGGGAAGAGCTGAGTTCAAGAGTGTGGACTGAATATGCGATAAAAGGTAGAGGGCTTTGCTTAAGAGAGAGAGCAAGACAGTGTGAAGATTAATGATTGGCCCTTGTGAGCGTGTATAAGCGATCTGCATTGTTAGACCTCTTTCTAGGCTATTAAATGAATTGGTAACTTAACATGATATTAGAGCTATGGTTACACACGGTTTTGGGTATGCTTTTCCTAGCCTTGCATTTCTCTCCTGGTGTGTTGCAAGTGCACAATTTGATGTTTGGATTTTGATTCATCTAGTGGTGTGCACCTCGATTTATCTTTCAATGTGAGAGTTAGGATCGAGTGAGGGGGAATGCTAAGGCTTGGTATCCATTGTAATAGTTGAAGGTTTTGATGAGTTGGCAATTTAATACTCTCTCCGTCCCAAAATTTGTCATGTTTGACCCGACACATGGATTAAGGAGCTCAAACAATTGAAATTGATTATTAATATTGGTATAATGTGTAGTTTGTTTAAAGCCCATGTGCATGTAGCCCATAATTAAAGTAAGGAGAAAAAGTAAGGGTACAATTGTAAAAATGTTGTCCTAAAACGGAAATTTTCAAACAAGACGATTTTTTCGGGATGGACAAAAAATGAAAGCACGTCAATAATCTTGGGACGAAGGGAGTAGTATATATTGGGTGTGTTGTGTAGACGAGATTAATGACAGTCATGGTTGGGCTTGAGTACCTTTGCAATCAACTGTACAACTAATTTATTTCGTGCTAGCCACCTTGTAGGAGGTCAGTCTGTGATTCTCTCTCAACAAGCAAAAACTCTAATGTTGTGCGAACACTCTGGAGGTTCCGACCCATGGCATTCATAGGGGTTCCCATCTTGCCATGTGGTCCTACAGCAGTCTTGAGACATTCCCTTGGTCATGCTAACATATGAAGGTGGCATCCTTTCTTGATGTTGTGTGGTGACTTAGGGTGTTTTGGGAGAGTCCTGCCATCAACCTCCTTCCTATTTTTAGATAAGAAATGAGATTAAATAGATAAGAAGGGAAAGGTATAAGAGACGGACAAGAAGTCCATTGAAATGAGAAATATAAAGAAAAATAGGAAAATACCAAGGCCAAAAGACACAAAAATCACGGCTCTCCAATCTTGCTATGTAACAGTAATCAAAGCTACTCTATAAGTGCCTCTTGCGGAGGCTCATGAAGAAGCCATATAAATTACTCTATCCCACAGAAAATGTCTAGACGTCGATTGATCCTTCAAAATTCTTGAGTGCCACTGGATCTACATGCACCACAGGATGGCAAACACCTTGCGTTCCCACAACAAACTAGCATCCTTGATCTTCCAAAACCTTTAAAATACATTTGAAGAAAGGATGAAACAAAACCTGGACGACCAAGCTTTGCCAAACACTCCAAACACTCCTATTTGGTTTGCTTCTCTCCTTGATATAGGATATATGAAGGATATATCTAAACATATATCACACAAGTTCGACATCAAACAGTAATCATGACTTACCTTATGCGAACTTGAACTTTGAGCGAAGCAGAAGACTTTCGGCCTGAGCTACGATCTTCGTATGACACGATCAAACAACCTGCAAGTCTCTCTCGTCGGATTGATATCACGAAGCACGGATATCAATACTGGTTCACACCGCAAATCCAAGCCTCTTGATGGTTAGGCTAGAGGGAGTATTTTGGTGAGATAGAATTAGGAGAGAGAGGGGGCGGCCAACAGCTTTTGGCGTGTAATACATTATAGGGTTTTATCCCCTTTGTTGCCCTATTTATATTATTACCAAGAAACCTTATTTCTTGTAGGTTAAGTCAATCCTAAACCCATTCAGATTAGAAAACTAATTAAGCAATTAATAATAAAATAAATATATTTCATATGGGCGGGACTAAATAATCAGGCCACAAGCCCAATTACTAACATCTCTCACTCGTACACATGGACTCACCTCTCTAACCCCATCGTATCATCGAAACCCGTTAAACACTGCCTCTTCATACTGGAAGTGAAGCGTGCAACATGACGAGAAAGATAAAGGGTGGAGCACTATACCAAATCACCATCTGACCAGCATAGAACATCCTCGTTAGAAAACAAAACTCGTCTATACCCTAGACCGTATATATATACATCAATTTAAGCATCCTCAATCCCTCAAAAGCGGTGCTTAAAACTCAATATGTTTGTGTATCAAGATCAATCTCTTGAATCGTATGTTCAATATGATCGCCATGGCATTGAAACACAAAAATAGAGATGCATATCATATTATCTTCCTTAGACACTCACATCAATCACTCTTGGTTAACTGCTTTCTGATGCTCAGTATGTAGATGTGCCATAGTTGGTCGGCATGCCAAAGTAGCATCATCAACGTCCAAGTTCAAGATATAGTTCTAAGTCACATAGGGTATAATCGTGACTGGATTTGATCACTAGAACTCACGCGGTGATGAAGCGGGGATGAAGCAGGGATCATTCAATCACTTTCTTAAGTCGCATTATAGTCACATACAGTATGAAGTGTGTATGCTATGACGGAACTCCCACACGAAGTAGGCATGTCATGCTCAAACGTCATACGAACCTTAGTCTAGCCGCCCTTCTGGCGTCTAATCTTGAGTACTTAAAAGCAATCACTCTTCTAGTGTTTCTCTTTTAAGATCTCACATTCGGACTTTTCCTTGGGATATAAAGTCGACCTTATAAAAGGTCTCATTTTGGCCGTATGCCAAGGCGATAAATGTAATGTCATTTGCGTACCCCCCTTCGTAGGTACCAAAGACTTTTACTATCTTAACTTGCTCGCCCACCTAGCGACAAGGTGAATTACCTGTGTGAGAGGGCCAATTCAATATCCACGACATCTTTTTAATCAAAAATATATATGCTACGCAATTTCATATCAAAATATCCAATTATTATAACATATAAAAGGAACAAAATGAAACTGCAATTTATTCAAACGATAATGAAGAATAAAAATCAAATGTCAACATAAGTGTTCTCAGAATAAAAGTCAAATCCTACGAAGCCCTAGACCCAACATATGATCCTGAAAGATCTCTCTAGCTAGAGGCTTAGTCATAGGGTCAGCCAACATGCTTCTAGTAGGAATATATTCTAGAACAACTTTCTTTTCTGCAACCATGTCTCTAGTGAAATGATACTTGATGTTAATGTGTTTCGTCTTCCCATGATACTTGGGATCTTTAGTGTAACCTAAAAGCGGTCATGCTATCACAAGCAATGACTACTGGGATGATCCACATGCGTCGTAACATCAAGATGTTGAAGAAAACTCCTCAACCACACAGCTTCCTGAACCGCAGTTGAACAAGCCATGTACTCTGACTCCATCGTAGATAAGGCGGTGCTTGTCTGTCGCTTGCTACTCCAAGAGATAGCTCAACCACTAAGGAGGAAAGCATAGCCCGAAGTAGATTTATAACCATCTACATCTCGGCCTAAATCATCCGCGTCGGTGAAACCTCTCAAGCTCAAATCCCCACCTTGGTAACATAGGGTTAAATTTGTGGTTCCCACCAAGTAACCCGAGTAACCCTCTTCACCGCCATCCGGTGTTGAGGTCCGTGGTTGCTTTGGAATCGACTCAACATCCCAACTACAAAGCATAGGTCGGGCCAGAGTACACACCATAGATACATCAAGCTTCTACCGCATTCACATATGGAGTTGTAGACATTCTCTTCTTCTCTTCTTCATTCTTAGGGCATTGGTTTGTACTAAGGACACATCCTTTTCCATTGAGTGACAACGGGTTTTGAGTTAGTCATGCCAAATCGTTCGATAACTTTCTTAATGTAAGTCTCTTGAGAAAAACCGAGAAATCTTTTCGAGCGATCCCTAATGACTTTTACTCCAAGCACATAGCTTGCTTCACCCAAGTCTGATCATATCAAAGCCTTGGAGACAACCACTCTTTAGTGGCATTTATCATCTCCATGTCATTCCGGCTAGTAGGATGTCATCAACATATAACGATAGAATCAAGATCTTTTTCTTGGATGGTTTAACATACACACAATGGTCTTCCTCATCATCACAAAGCCAATTGAGGTTATAAACTTGATAAACTTGATGAAAGCGAATGTACCCTTGTCTAGATGATTGTTTGAGACCATAGATGGAGCGTTTGAGTCGGCACTTTCTTGTTCTTGCCCTTGACTTCAAAACCCTGGTTGAGTCATATAGATCTCTTCATCTAGTTCTCCATTGAGAAAAAGGTTTTAACATCCATCGATAAAGTTCTAGATCCATGTGTGCTACTATCGCTAGGATTAGGCGAGCAGAGGAAAATCTCACCTGAGGAGAATGTCTCCTCATAGTCTAAACCACTCTTTGGGTAAAGCCTTTTGCATGAGCGTGCCTTATATTTGTCAATTGATCCATCGCTTTCACTTGACTTTGAAAACCCATTTGTTTCCAATAGTCTTGCGACCTTGCGGAAGATCAACTAACTCCCAAACGATTCTTTTCATAGAGGAAATTTCATCTTCCATTGCGATCATCCATTCATTCTTTGTAGGTAAAGAAAGAGCTTCTTTGAATGATGTGGGCTTACTAGAATTGTAAGAAGTAGTTAGGAAAGATTCCTCTTGATCGATCGTATCGACGGCGAGGTATATTTCCACGTTTACTTCTTCGTTCTAGTATCGGACTCACTAGAATCCGTACTCCCACTCGGATGAAGATCACCTTGAATCTCGTTGGCGACTTCCATAGGCTCAACCTCATGTTGTCACCGTAGGATTAGGTTGAGGCAATTCCCACCTTCGCCAAAAAGACGTCATATGTTCTTCTTCCATCTCAAAAAGTTCAAAGTCTTTCCTAACTTCACCTATCTGTGAAATCATTCTCAATGAAATCAACATTCTTGGCGACTACGATTCGGTCATTCCTACATCGGGTTTTCCACCGTAGATAACATAACCCTTTGAGGTATCTGAATACCTTATGAAAACACACTTGTTTCCTCTAGGGTCTAGTTTTCCAAACTTATTGGAGTACTATGGATATAACTGCACAACCCCGAGGATGAAGATGCCCCAATTTAGGCTTCTCACCTTTCCAAAGGTCATAAGGGGTTGTGGGAGGCCGACTTAGAAGGCACTCGGTTAAGTATGTAGGCGGCCGATCATTAGCGCATCCCAAACGAAATTGGGAGGTTGGCCTATGCCATCATTGACCTAACCATTTCCAACAATGTTCGATTCATCGCTTACGAACACCATTTTGTTGCGGAGTTCAAATTGTCAATCAGGTATTCCACTTTTACTCACACAATTCTTTTAAATTGATCGATAAATATTCACGGCCCAGGTTAGTTCTAAAAGTTTTTAAGTTTTTATCCTTTTGATTCTCAACTGCTGACGCCAAAAACACTTGAGAGCTTCATCGCGGTGAAAATAAGTTAAACATAAACATAGCGTGTGTAGTCATTGATAAAAGTGAGAAAATAGGAAGATCCATGGCGCCTTAACATTCAATTGGTCATAGGAAATGTCCGAATGGACTAACTCTAATGGATGTGTGGCTCTTTTTGCCTTACCAGGCTTTCGAAGCTTTTCCCGCCAAACAAGATTCACACAAGGGTAGATTGACTTTGTTGAGAGACCCCAATAGGCCTTCTCTAACCAATCTAGTCATCCTATCTTTTCCTATATGTCCAAGTCTAGCATGCCATAACTGAAATTAGAATCATCATAAACCATGCAAGAAGAAGAATTAACGGAAAGAATTATGGGAATCCAACAAATTTAATTTAAAGAAATTGTCTGACAAAGAACCATGTCCCAAAATCTCATCACCAAAACAAATATCTAAGTGATCATCACTAAAATTAAAAGAGTATCCATGTCCTAGCAATTGTACTACTGATAATAGATTATGTCGAATTCAGTGCATAAAGAACTTCATGAAGAGTCAATAATGCGTCCACTCCATAATTGAAGTTGGTATGAGCCAACTCCTTTGACTTTAATAGACGAAGCTGCTTCCCATGAAAATTTTTCTTGTACCCCAGGAACTTTTCGATAATCTACAAATCCTTCTCGATCCTCGTCACATGTTTGGTTGAGCCACGAGTCTACAATCCACACGTGGGAGAGAGTCATCCAATAAAACATGAGAGCAAACACAACTTTGCATGGAGATAGGATTAAGGGATACCTTAAGGCTGGGCTCGGACAAGTCAGAGCAAATGACCCAAGGCACCACGGTTGTAGCACTTAAGCAACAATATTCCAGCTTTTTTGCCTCTTCATTTAGTAATCTTCTTGTCACTTTTGGGGCCCAAATTGCGAGTCTTCTTGCCTTTTACTTGTTTCTACGTTGCCGTGTGGCTTTGCGGACCCTCAAGGGAAACAAGAGCAAGATCACAGTCGCGGCACTTATCGCGATTCGCTTCATGACTTTACTCGACCTCAAGCTCAACATGGCGAGATACATCTGCAAAGTCCGAATGGAGTAGTATGAGTCAAGATACGCCTCAAACCACTCCAAGAGTCGAGGCGTTGAGCGGTGAATCACCGCTTGAACTTGTTGTTCATCGATAAGATAGAACCCGGCGGAGGCAGCGGCCTTAAGATCACGAATCATTGGGCACAGACATCTCACGTGGTTGTTCAAGAATGTTACGTTTCTGGTCAATCTTATAGCTTTCAAACTTATAAGTCAAAGTCCTCAACTTTGTAGCAGAAGTATTCCCATAAATGCGCTTAATGTCGTCCCACATTTGTTTTGCAGTCAGACAATCCTCAAACTCGCCAATCAGATCATTATGCATGCTACTCAGCATAGTAAAGTGTGCACATCGATCTTTCTTTTTCCATTTAAGGAATTCACAGATTTTACGGCGTGCTTTGTCTTTGAGATGGTCAAATTACCCATCTTTGGTTCTACCATCACAGTATCTAGGTTGTCCAGAACCTCTTGCTCATTTAGCAAATACGTGATTTTCCATTGCCAAACACTATAGTTTGTGTCTTCTAATTTCTCACCCTTGTTAAGGTGAACGATTACATTCTTAGAAGCCAACACTACAATTTATTGCAAAAATAAGACATAAGCATATATATTTTTTGATTCACTTTTCTTCTAAAAAATAAATTACTAAATATAATCATATCATACACATAAGGAGGGATCCGCGAGGCTCGTAATCACAACCAAAGTATGCATAACGTGAAAATATTCATAAATTGATAATTTAAACAAAAGAAATAAGATAGAACAAATTCATCAAGCACATATCATGTACATAAATATTTTCACTACTGAAAATAAAATTATTGAGTCTCGTATAGTCTCAATCACAATTTAAGAGCCCAAAACGACAATTAAATATACTAAAAATGACTTTAAAATAGTTTAAAATTCACAAAGAATTTTAGAAAATTTCAGAACAGTCCCAAATAACCCTAAACAGTCACAAAATGACAAAACAGCCCCTGGATATTATTTTTGAATTTTTAAAAAAATCAGAAAACATGTTTTTATACACTGAAAAAACAAAAACAAATATTTATAGGCTGAATTGATCAAAACAGAGGTCACCATTGGACTCAGACAGCCAAAACAAATCCAGATGCGTCGGTTGTTTCCAAAAGCTCGGACGCCCAAGACGCTGCCTTTCACGCGTCACTGCGGCGTGTGGAGGCTTCTTGGAGAAGCTAGCGACGCTTAACAGGCGTGGCGACGTCACGGTGATGTCACTAATGACATGGTAGATGACATCATGCTGACGTCACTGATGACGTGGCAGATGACGTGGCAAGGGCTGACGTCATGATGGCGTTATCAAAACAGTCACTGGGGTGGGTCCCACTGATGACGTGGTAGGTGACGTGGCAGCCACGTCATCAGTCAACGCGTTAACCGTTGACCGTTGACCGTTGACCAGTCAATGGTTTACTGGTCATTCCTTCACGCCGTCTCCATGCGCCCAGCCGGCGATTGAGCTCCACGCGCCGCCTTCCGGTGGTCCGATGATCTCACGGACGGTGGCGTTGGACTCGTCTCATCGAGTACTTTCCAGTGATGCACTTTTTACATCAAAAAGAGTGCCACAAAAGACACGTACATTGAGTCCGAGAGTGGGGGTCGTTTTTTATGTCAATTTTTAACCCTAAAAATCGATTCGCGAACGTGATCCGCGAGCCAACTTCGCGAGGCCATAAAACGTTCATTTTAAGTCCAAATTAAGCATATAATACGTCGTTGGAAAGCCCTCGCGGAGTACTACAAGTAAAGTCCATAAAATCACGATTTTACAGAACATAAACAGGCCATAACAGTATGCAAAGTTTCAGAAAAAAACAATTTTCAACAAAACTTGGGTTTGCGATATTTTGAAAAATACCCAACGGAATTCAACGAGAATTTAGTATGTTGTTCGTCTCGTCGTAGAGAACTCAGACATATAAATTTTTTTCGAAAATAAAAAAGTTTTACACATAAAATAATAAAACTCATTTGTTTCGTTATCGGGTAAAACTTTTAAACAAACCCAAAAACAAAAGCATGCGATTCATGGTATAACAATACGAGCAATCAAGCATATAGGCTCTGATGCCAATAAAGGATATATCTAAACATATATCACACAAGTTCGACATCAAACAGTAATCATGACTTACCTTATGCGAACTTGAACTTTGAGCGGTTTTAAGACTTTCTACCGAGCTTTGAGCCGATCTTCGTATGACACGATCAACAAACCTGCAAGTCTCTCTCGTCGGATTGATATCACGGAGAACGGATATCAATACTGGTTCACACCGCAAATCCAAGCCTCTTGATGGCTAGGCTAGATGGAGTATTTTGGTGAGATAGAATTATGAGAGAGAGAGGGGGGCGGCCAACTACTTTTGGCATGTAATACATTATAGTGTTTTATCCCCTTTGTTGACGTATTTATATTATTACCAAGAAACCCTATTTCTTGTAGGTTAAGTCAATCCTGAACCCATTCGGATTAGGAAACTAATTAACCAATTAATAATAATATAAATATATTCCATGTGAGTGGGACTAAATAATCGAGCCACAAGCCCAATTACTAACAGTAACTTTGCGCCAATTGACATTTGTGTTAAGTAACCAACTCTTCTAAAAGCTTAAGCTGTTAGAGAAAGCACTAACAATGTATATTATACTTTATATTTTGTGCTTTAACACTCCCCCTCACATGCATACATTGAGAGAGATGCATTATATATATATATATATATATATATATATAGGCCAATACGTACCCTTTGAAATATTTTAGGATAAATGCAAGGGGGAGAATTGAACCCTTTGCGCGCCAATTGACATTTAGAAAATAACCAAGCTCATCTAAAAGCTTAAGTCAAGTAGAGAGAGCACCAACAATTTATATTATGCTTTATATTTTGTGCTTTAACACTTCCCTCACATGCATACGTGGAGAGAGATGCATTATATATATATATATATATATATATATATATATATATATATATATATATATATATATATTGCGTACCCTTTGAAATATTTTTAGGATAAATGCAAGGGGGGAGAATTGAACCCTTTGCGCCAATTGACATTTGTGTTAAATAACCCGCTCATCTAAAAGCTTAAGCTATTAGAGAGATCACTAACAGTGTATATCATGCTTTATATTTTGTGCTTTAAACATTTGATACTCTATAATCAGCAAGGTTCTAAAAATCGTTAGGCGGTCGCTAGGCGGCACACTAGCGCCTAGCGCCTAGGGGACTAGTCGGGGCGTAATCGGGGCCTAGAATTAAGGCATAATTACCACTTTTTTGATAATTTACATCAAAGATCAAACACATTGAATACAAATTTAATTTTTTTGTGTTTGTCATTTTATCAAACACTTGTTTATATTTGTAAAATGAAAAAAAATATACAAACCTACCATTAATCCCAGTTCTCAACAACCCCAAAGCAATAAATCAGCCAAGTTTAGAGCTAAAAAAAAAAAAAAAAAAATACTCCAGTTTGCCCCCCATTACCTCCCTCTCTACATCACCATTACCACTCTCCTTCCTTTTCGCTTGTTCGCCAGCCCTTCTTTCTCCCGCCACCGCATGCCACAAAATCAAAAGCTACAAAAATAAATTAATAAATTGGTCGGCGGGTCTTAGACGCACGAATGGCTTGGTCAGAATTAAGGCATGACGACCAGACTGCCAAGCCGAGGGCAGTAGAGGGCCTAAATACAGCGGGGAGGCTGGCGGGCTAGCTGGGGCGGAGTTTTAAGCAGTGATAATGTCGGCCTTCAATGTTTGTGCTATTAATCGTCCTCACTATTGAGTAATTTGTGCATTTATTTTTGCTTCACACCCTGATGTAACATTATTAAGTCGAGGAAGTTCTTAAAAATGCTATTTATCTTACTCTTGTTTGGATGTTCTAACTAAAGAGGCTGGCTGCAAGGGTTTCTTTTGCTTTTCTTTTTTTCACCCTTGTCCCCGTTTACTTAAAATAGGTTTTTGTGTTTGATTGATGATTTAGGAATTGCTTCATATATATATTTCCGTTATCATCAGGAAAATCTTCCTGCTGTCTTGAGAATATACTGCGATACACTTATCGTTGATATGGAAGCTGCTATTAAATTGCATGAAGAAGATACGACAAATGTTCGAGATTGTCTTCTCCCTCTGATTATTGACTTGCTTAGAACTGTGAGTGCTCATATTGTATTATTTATCGTATATAATATATCTGGCTGAACTGCATAACGGGTCAGCTTATTTGATGTAGCAAGTCAACCTAACACTTCTGTGTTGTGATGTCATTTTTATTTTGAACCTTGTGACCTGTGGCATGAGTTTTCCTGAGCATTAAGCTAAAATATTGAACTCTGACACTATATATAGCTGAATGGACCATGATGATGAACTCTAAGTCGGAATGGCCTATTTCCTTCTGTCCTTTTGGCTTTATGCTTTTTCTTTTACCATGTTGTTAGTGACTTCTCACCATCTTATTGCTCCCTATAAAAAGCGCTTTATTCGGAAGTGCACTAGTTGATAGAAAACAAAAACTACCACCAGGTATTCAATTTTTAGTTTCAATTGATAGACAATTGTCTTCAAAAGCAAATATTGTAAACTAGTGCGTGATGCATCCAGAATTATCTAGTTAACTAGATCAAATCTGAATGTGGCCTTTAATGCAATTTTCACCTAGTATAATATGCATTCTTTACTCTTCCAACAGGATCCATTGTTTTGTTGCGATTATTACCTGTTAATCCTATTAAGAAAACAGGGAACCCTTTGTCTTAAATTTTCAATCTCCCACAATGAAAGAACAATTGGGAAGAACAACAAAATATTTACAGGCAAATTTGAAGATGAGAATAAACCCAATTAACCAGGTAGCTGAAGATCAGAGATACAAAAGGTGTTGAAGCAGGAGCGCAAGAGAGGGAGGGAGGGAGGGAAGGATGGTAAACGGGTAAAATAGTGTATATAGACATATAGTATATTGGAAGTGGTAAACTCAAAGCCCAGTTAATTAAAAAAAAAGGTTGTAATTGGAATCGCTAGCTAGTCCTAGATATTTGATGTCTCGTGGCTGAAAACACTTTTTACTCCTTGCGTATGCAAGTTTAGGACCTTTCTCATACTCAGTTTTTGATCAATATTTATTTCTCTAGGTAATGGCTTCAACCTACAGTTTGCATTTCTCATCTTTTTTTCTTGGGAAGTTTTCTTTTGTGAGGGACTCCTCCCCTGCTGATGTTTCCCTTAGTTATTTAGTCATTCATCATTGACCGAGGGTTCAAGCTGCATATTTGTTTATTTTATGGATAATTCCGAAAACTTTAGCTACTGGGAGACTTGGCTACTATAACTACTAGAGAGCTGGGCTTCTCTAAGTAGTAGGTTCCGTTACTTTGATTAATATTTATCAAAGTCAGTTGGTAAGTCAAATGTGGGAATGGAAACTGTGAAATGTTTGTCTTAGTGTGAGGAGGTGATGAAGGCAAGAGCTGAGCTCAAGAGGGTGGACTGAATATGTGGTAGAAGGTAGAGGGCTGTGCTTAAGCGATCTGCATTGTTAGACCTCTCTCTAGGCTATTAAATGAGTTGATAACTTAACATGATATTAGAGATATGGTTACACACGGTTTCAGGTTTGCTTTTCCTAGCCTTGCATTTCTCTCCTGGTGTGTTGCAAGTGCACAATTTGATGTTTGGATTTTGATGCATCTAGTAGTGCACCTCGATTCATCTTTCAATGTGAGAGTTGGGATCGAGTGAGGGGGAGTGCTAAGGCTTGGTATCCATTGTAGTATTGTATGGCCTTCTCTGTAGTAGTTGAAGGTTTAGATGTGTTGGTAATTTAATACTCTCTCCGTCCCAAAATTTGTCATGTTTGACCCTACACACGGATTAAGGAGTTCAAACAATTGAAATTGATTATTAATATTGGTATAACGTGTAGTTTGTTTAAAACCCAAGTGCATGTAGCCCATAATTAAAGTAGGGAGAAAAAGTAAGAGTAAAATGATAAAAATGTTGTTCTAAAAAGGAAATTTTCAAACAAGACGATTTTTTTGGGATGGACAAAAAATGAAAGCACGACGATAAACTTGGGACGGAGGGAGTAGTATATATTGGGTGTGTTGTGTAGACGAGATTAATGACAGTCATGGTTGCGCTTGAGTACCTTTGCAATCAACTGTACAACTAATTTATTTCGTGCTAGCCACCTTGTAGGAGGTCAGTCTGTGATTCTCTCTCAACAAGCAAAAACTCTAATGTTGTTCGAACACTCTGGAGGTTCCGACCCATGGCATTCATAGGGGTTCCCATCTTACCATGTGGTCCTACAGCAGTCTTGAGACATTCCCTTGGTCATGCTAACATTTGAAGGTGGCATCCCTTCTTGATGTTGTGTGGTGACTAAGGATGTTTGGGGAGAATCCTGCCATCAACCTCCTTCCTATTTTTGGATAAGAAATTAGATTAAATAGATAAGAAGAGAAAGATATAAGAGACGGACGAGAAGTCCATTGAAATGAGAAATACAAAGAAAAATGGGAAAATACCACGGCCAAAAGACACAAAAATTACGGCTCTCCAATCCTGTTGTGTAACAGTAATCAAAGCTACTCTATAAGTGCCTCTTGTGGAGGCTCATGAAGAAGCCATATAAATTACTCTATCCCACAGAAAATGTCTAGACGTCGACTGATCCTTCAAAATTCTTGAGTGCCACTAGATCCGCATGCACCACAGGATGGCAAACACCTTGCATTCCCACAACAAACTAGCATCCTTGATCTTCCAAAACCTTTAAAATACATTTGAAGAAAGGATGAAAAAAAACCAGGACGACCAAGCTTTGCCAAGACTCTAAACACCTCCAAACACCTCCAAATACTCCTATTTGGTTTGCTTCTCTCCTTGATATAGGATATGGTTACTTTGCGCCAATTGACATTTGATACTCTATAATCTGCCTTCAATGTTTGTGCTGTTAATCGTCCTCACTATTGAGTAATTTGTGCATTTAGTTTTGCTTCGCACCCTGATGTAACATTATTAAGTCGAGGAAGTTCTTAAAAATGCTATTTATCTTACTCTTGTTTGGATGTTCTAACTAAAGAGGCTGGCTGCTAGGGTTTCTTTTGCGTTTCTTTTTTCCCCCTTGTCCCGTCTACTTAAAATAGGTTCTTGTGTTTGATTGATGATTTAGGAATTGCTTCATCTATTTCTGTTATCATCAGGAAAATCTTCCTGCTGTCTTGAGAATATACTGTGATACACTTATCGCTGATATGGAAGCTGCTATTAAGACAGTGGTTGCAGAGCTGCTTCCCGTTCTCGTTGGCCGACCTTCGGAATCAGAAATCATGCCAGGAGAGCGAATTGTGGATGCAGATGGTGTGTTCATATCATTATGTGTAACTTATAAATTTGTATATATTAATTTATTTATGTAAATAAGTTTATGTTTCAACGATAGTAATCACAGCATCCAACTCTTTGTTGAAGTTGCTGACACTGGATAATTTCCTACAACTATTTTCTGCTTACAATTTACATTTTGAGTCAGGTGGAGGCTCATCTCTTTCCAGCAAATTAAGAAGCCTGTCATGTGAAAGTTTTGTTCAGCTCATGTCTACTATTTTCAAGACTGTACGGGTAATGTATACTTATTATTCCTTTTGTATGGTGTAGATTTGACTTGTTGATGGTTTCAATCCAAGGAACATATAACCTCATTATAATGTAGTTTTAACTTGACTTTTTGTGAATCTATGTAAAAATATAAATATGAAGCATCTGCTGGTTAACTATAATATATCTTCATTTGTATGGCCTACTCATTGCTATAAATACCAGTACATGTCACGTTCTCCGTTTTTTTCTGTGAGTTGGCCATTGAAAAGGCAATACTTAAATTGGAAAGTTTGACGATCACTGTATATGCGGGGCTCACCTGTTTCAGTGTTTCATTTCTATCCTTGTGACCCTACCCTCTGAGGTGAAGAGGGCTGTAAATTGTGTTTAGGCTTCTTGTAACGTGACATCTCCTGAGGCATGTCCAATGCTCATTAGGAACTCCATCCAGTCCTACAGTACTCCATTTCCTTCCCTGGGTATGTCTTGAAAAGGATTAACTTGTTCCTTGTGTATGGCTACCCAGTATTTTTAATTATAACTTCATTATATTAATAATTTACACTTTTGCTGTTAATTTTTTTTAATTACGCTGCCTAAGAAAGTGAAATGCTAAATGTGATATCACGCTTATAATCAAGCACACATGACCTTTTTATCCTTGGATTCTTCT
>CM028379.1:23943322-24127897 GCA_013146195.2 Codonopsis lanceolata | reverse complement strand
AAAATAGTAAAAAAAAAAAAAAGAAAAAAAGAAAAATAAAACTGAAAAAATTTCGTCCAAATAGTGACCATTCCCAGAATCCAACAAACGACATGCTGGCTATAGTCAAATCAAAAGCGTGAGGAGACCAAAGAAAGACCTCATCCTTAGGGGGACCTCTGCTATCATGTCATCTTTGTCACGGGCTAAAAATCTTGGGGGCTACTTATCAAAGGCTGCACCTTTCTCTTCCACGATGTGTCATATATGGTCAATGATTGATCGGTCAGGAGATGTCATACTCCTGAGCCAAGCCAAGAAGAAGACCTTGTTCGACCTCAATCTCAACAAGTTCAAAAGGTATGGTGCTCGATCCACTATCCAGACAAGTGCTTCCCTCTCCGACCCGCTAAGCTGAAAACCCGAAAAAGAGCGGTCTAGAGCAAAAGTTAGGGCGGAAAAAAAAAAAAAAAAGCCGAAATTGAAAACTCCAAAGGCGGCCTAGGCAAAAGTTAGGGCATTCAAAAAAAATAATGAAAAAATAAAAAGGAGAAATAAGGGCTCGCTAGAGTGAAAACCAGAAAGGAGTGACCTAGGCAAAAATTAGAGCAAACAAAAAAAATAAAAAAAAAAAAAAAAAGAAATAAAGGCTCGCTAGGTTGAAAACCCGAAAGGCGGCCTAGGCAAAAGTTAGAGCCAAACAAATAAAAATATATATCGGGAGAATAAGGAGAGGAAGACACTCTTTGAAACCTCGGCATCTATCTCTGGTCTTGACGGCATGCAAAGAGGCTCGGTTGACAGAGGAAAAAAAAAAACCACGACATAAGCTCACAATAAAATACTAAAATATAATATTACGGGTCCTAAGGTGCAACTTAGGAATAATTACAAAAGAAATTTAGATTATGCATTAATGGCATTTGTACATATCTATTATTGCCTGTACCCCCTTTGTTTTCCCGAAACAATCATTTTTCTTGCGCCATAGCCGAGTGGTCCATCGATTACTGCGGCGTCCACCGAGCCGGGCCCATATACTCCTTCTGCGGGCGAAGAAGAAACCCTAGACTCATCGACATGAGAGCCCCAAGTGTCCTCATCCTCATCATCAATGTCCCGTTATCCGGATAGAATCTTTGCTGGTACCATGATATTTCGGCTCGACCATCATCTGGCTGCTGCGTCGATCGAAAAAAAAAAAAACCTACAAAGGAAGCTACGACCCACGGACTAAGCGACCCATGATGCAGAAAGAATAAGAGATTCAGCCATCTTTCGGTTCAATATCACCCAAAAACGCTCTTATCAAGGGTGTATTCTCAAAAACCCTTTCTCAAAATGCGTGCTATTACATTTTAGATGTTTGGCATAGTTTTATTTTCTGTGTGAATTTATTTTTGCATGTGTAACATACTGCATCGTATACATTATATTGCATTATTTCATAATGTTTGTACATATTTCTTTCACAGAAAAAAAATAAAAAAGAAAAAAGAAAGAGATACTAATGTTCGCAGGGACTCAAAGCTAATGTGCTCGGGACGACTAGCTTCTGGGAAGACCACCACCCCTGACTCTGGGACCCGTTGCTAATCCTCGACCTTGGGCCTTGACCCGTCATCATCATCATCATCATTATCATCATCATCATCGTCATCGGCGTCTGGACCGCCCATCTGAAGCTGCTCCTGCGAACTTGAAAAAAAAAAAAACAACAACAACAGGGTAAGCTCTCTACCCTTATCTCCTTCTCTGTACAGTCTTTTAAGTAAACAATGAACATATCCCATGTTTTATACTTCATTTTTTTACAATAAATTCTTTTTAAAAAAAATAAAAAAAAAGAAGAATCTTGTTCATAACAAAAAGAAAAAAAATAATTCTTTAAATTGTCACATACTATTTTCATACATGTGCATAAATTTACATGTAAATAAACATCATTCTTTCTCAAAAATCATTCTTTTTCAAAATTAATAAAATAAAATCAAAATAGAAAATCAAAATCATAAAAAGAACAAGCAATTCATATATGTAATTAATTTTGCATTTAAATACATATTATAAGCGCATTTGTCATGTAATGCATAATAAAATGTGAAAAATTCATGCATCATCTCATATGTATTCTACATTGCATCGCATCGCTAAAATAATTCATGCATTCATATTTTGCATTTCATCGTCAATAAGGCGCCATAGAAATACGACAAAAAGAAGGTAAAATATCACCAATCATCAAAATAAATATCTTTGTGGTATTTACTATACCCCTGCAGCATTTGCATGCTTGGAAAATAAATCTAAGGGCATGAAAAATATCTGTTTTGTCATGTTTTTATCCGAAAATATGCCCGAAAAGCCTTTCGGAAAAATTAAATTTATACTCCGAATATTCCGTTTCGCCATTCTATTGCATGCAAAAATGTAAATTAGTATAAAACATGCATCATATAGCCTCATTTGCATTTAGAACATAAATCATGCATAATAGGGTCAAATAGTGACCACTATTTCAAATCATGCATCGCAAAAATAAATCACAGAAATTACATACATTATCACTCAATTACATCATTTAGGCATAAATAGGACATGCACATGCATCATTAATGAAGTCAGGAATGCTTCAAAAGTACCAAACAGTGCCAAAATCTAGCAGATTAGAAGTATATCCAGGCAAAAAAAAAAAAAACAAAAACAAAAGCAAAAACAAAAACAAAAACAAAAACAAACAAAACAAAAAAACAAAAAAAAAAAATGTGTATCATTCTTTACGTAAATAAACACCTGCCATTTTTTTAAAATATGTAAATATACATGAACAAAATTTACATGTAAATAAACATTTGATTTCATTAAAAAATTGTATATATTGTACATATATACCATATTCTTTTACATTCCTCCAAGAAAAAAAACAGAAAATAAAAAAATCGGGAAAGGGGAAGATGTATGTACAAAAGAGAAAATTTTCAGGTACATGCAACAAGGAAAATGCGGCGAGAAGAAGAAATTTTATTTGAAGCTAGAAAATGGAGCAAAAAAAAGCAACAAAAGAAAAGATGACATCGGTGATACCAAAAGATGCTGACGAAAAAAGGGGCTTCGGCCAAGGTTAGAAGGAATAACAAGAACAAATGCGGCGACATCAAGAAAATTTTCGGCTAAAGCGAAAACAAAGTGGGACAAGGGAAAAAGACTTTCAGCGAAGGCGAACAGTGATAAAAGAAAAATCCCAGGCGGATCAAAAAAAAATCAAAAAAAAAAAAAGAAAGAAAGAAAAGAAAGAAAGAAAAGAAAAGAAAAGAAAGAAAAGAAAAGAAAAAAAGAACAAGCAAGAATAAGATTCGACATCATGTAGAACTACGTTTGGTGCGATTCATGAAAAAGGATACGTAGGCGACCTACATCGGTGGGTCAGACCATCACAATCATAAAGCGAGAAAGAAAAAATTCCCCACAAAGAGTGGCGAAATGTCGAAATCGGTAGAATCTGCGGCGACCACCGGCACAAAAGGTAAGTCAGGTACAGTATTCCTACCCTGACTTTAGAATAATTTCCTTTTTAGGAAAAAATATTTTCAAATAAAAGAAAAACTCTTTTTCAAATTGAGTTTTGATTTCAAAAAGCAAAAAAAGAGGAATATTTCAAAAATAAAAAAAAAGAAGAATATTTCAAAAATAAAAAAAAAGAGGAATATTTCAAAAATAAAAAAAAAAGATGAATATCTCAAAAAAAAAAGAAGAATATTTCAAAAATAAAAAAAAGAGGAATATTTCAAAAAAAAAAAAAGATGAATATCTCAAAAACAAAAAAAAAGATGAATATCTCAAAAACAAAAAAAAAAGAGGAATATTTCAAAAACAAAAAAAAAAAAGGGAGGAAAAAGAATGTTTTCCACTGCACAATTTTCGAAGAAACTTGAAGAATGATCAATTCGTCGTGTTCGGTGACGGATTTTTAGTCAAGCACAATTTTCTGATATCTGAAAATTCTCGAGTTATGTCTGGAAACAAGACAGCGATCAAGGCCCAGACATACCTAGAAAGTTTTCTTAACACATTTCAATGCCAAGGTATTGACCGGTTGAAATTGTGGTAACAGAAAAGAAATGCTCGGCAACGAATCTTTAGTCAAACACAATTTTCTGATATTTGAAAGTTTTCGGATTATGTCTGGAAACAAGACAACGTTCAAGGCCCAGACATAATTAGAAAATTTTTCTTAACACGTTTCAACTAGTTGAAAGGTGGTAACAGAAAAACATTCAAATCTTCATACCGTATTTGACAACGGTTTCGGACCGGGAGAATACGGCTTTTTTCGAAAACACAAAAATCTTTTTCCATTGTAGTTTAAGGTTTTGGCTTGAACTACGCAGTGCGATTTCCTTTAATAGGGAATACGTAGGCAGCCTACATTAGTAGGTCCGACCATCAGAGCACATTAAATTCACATCTGCTTAAAAACTTCGATAATTTTTTATAACCGACTAAAAATGTCTAGGTTATAAAGTTTGGATAGCATGTCACTGTGCATTATAACTGCTACCAATTGCATTCTCCTGTTCTTAAATGAACGAAATTGGAGAGTCTCTTGTTAATCAACGATGTTCGTCTACTCGATGGCCAGAAAGGTTGCAGTAAACTCCATCGTTGAGGGGCTCTGTAGACACCCAATTTCGTACCCAACATGTAGCGACATAAAATATCAAAAGCTGTTAAAACTTAACAAATGTCAAGTTGCGAGAGTCAAAAATGCGAAAGGAAGCGAGGATCATGGCAGTGAAGCTGGGGGGAAAGTGTCAAATTTTCAAACTTCCAAAAAGAGCTTGGTGCCACCTAAAGGAAGCTTGGTGCCGCACCAAGCATGTCTCTCATGCTCTCTCACGAATCAAAACAGTACAAGCTTTAAAGCACGCGGTACAAGCGGTCAATGCACGGAAACAAATCAACAAATTCTGCCGCGTCCTCTCCTTTGCTATAAATAGAAGGCCCGGCTTCGCATTTTCAACGTTCAATTCTGCGAAGTTTTTATCGCGCTGCTGCGATTTCTTCGATCGCCTTAGTGCGAGAGGTGCGAGATAGGTGAGTGGAAGCCCTAAAATCTCAAACCCCATCAAACTACGTCCAAATCAAAAACCCATAGGTTATAAGTGATCCCTAGCCTAGTTGTTAGGTATCCACCTTAAAACCCCAGTCAAAAAATCCCAAAATAAGTCGTTACTAGTAACGAGCTAAAAAGTCAAAACTTAAGTCTAGATTACGCCCAGCGAAAAGGCCAAAACCTATCCAAATAAAGGCTGTCACTACGCAGAGTTGACAAGCCCAAGCCTCAAATCCGGTTCAAATCCAGGTTCAAATCGGTTCAATTCCGGTCAGTTCAATTCAAAACAAAAAAGACTCCCTCTCCGCGAGAGGAGGCGAGCACACCACCGCTCTAAAAGGTAATACCTTTAAGGCGCGTATTTTTATTTCATTTGTATTTCTTTTTCCTTTTATTTATTTTCAAAAGTTGTATTTTAAATCCGGCACAATGTAGTCAATATAAGCCGTTGTCTTTGCCGGATTAGATTAGAAAATATTTTGTAAAAGAGTCATTATTATGGCCAAATATTCTTAAATGTGTTTGTAATTATTGGAAGGAGGCTGCGAGTCAGTAAATAATGTAGCCACGAATGTATCTGTTTAATTTTCTCTTGTCAAAATAAGACCTTATTTATTTGCTAGATTAATATAACAATGAGCATATTTCGACCAAAAGCGCTTTGAGACCGAAAGGCGAGTTGGGTGCCTAGCACCTTCCCAACTCGTAACTTAGCCCCGAACCCGTTTTCTAAAATCTACGGTTTTCTCTTACGGTTTTCCTTTATTTTTGCCTTAAAATAAAGGTGGCGACTCTAAAACTTTCAGATCCAGTGGGGCCTCTAGCTCCCATAGTGATCTGATTGGGCCATAAGGCCATTTTAATAAATCCATAAGTGGGGGCGTCGCAATATCTTTTCTTGCACTTCTCTATTATCCTGACCGAGAAAAAAGGGGAGAATGAGAATGGAAAGGTAATGCATTCCCATATCCTGTTATCCACGAAATAAGGGATAACCTGACATGAGGAAACCTTTAGTTCCCATTTTGGATACAAAATCCACTCAAGGCAACCGAGGCACATTCCAACGTGCTAATATAGACAGCACTCCTCTCGCACTTTGGATTTCGTCTTCCCTAAACAAGGGAGGGTGGAGCGAGAGCGGTGGTGTCCCGCATCCGCACGCGCACCCTATCCAAGGGCGGGCGCGGAACATCCAGAACCTCACGGTATGTCACATTCTCACAAGTCATGGGACCTCAATTGAAGTCCTAACTTATCAATAGTCGCATGTCACACATAAACCGTTTCAAACATCCTTTACTCGCGATCACTCATTTGTGACTCGAATATTCCCAAAACCCATAGGACTTCATCAATCCTAGAGTCTTCTAAACCATATCAAACCCTTTTGTGATTCCAAGGAGTCAAGACACTAAATTCATAACCTAGGTCATAACTACAAACATGAACGTCATAGTGAAATTAGTTCATCAAACTTTAAAGCTAGGGTTTTAGACGAAATTAGTTCATCAAACTTTAAAGCTAGGGTTTTAGACTCTAAAACCCTCAAGCAACCTCCTTCAATTCCCTCTAGCTCATATGAAAGATACAATTTTCAGGGCATGGAACAAATTTGAAACTATTACTTTAAATCATTTTCGCTCAAAATGTGAAACTATTTTTTATATCTCAAATATTAGTAAATGATTTTGAAAATGTTAAAAAGTGGCACTTACAATAACAACATATGTCAAAATAAGGAAGATTAACCGTAATATTTACGGGAAAAAAAATTATAAGAAGATAAAAAAAGAGTAATGATAAAATGATTTTTTATTTCTATTTTTTTCTCATTATATGCAATTAATATTCGAGAAAATTGTTAAAAAAACTATTTAGAATATACTTGTAGAAAATAGATTTTTTTAATGAATTGTGAGATTTTGTGTGTTATTTATTTATTTTATTAATTGTGAGAAAAAGTTTGCGGGTTGACTCGACTAACCCACAACCCATGATGGGTTAGGCTGAGTTGACAATTTCCAGGTCCGCCACATTTGTGGGCTAGCTCGCCCCGCCCCGTGAAATGGCGGATTATAGTGGGTTGCGGGTTGGCTCACCCCGCCAACCCACCTTGACAGCTCTACCTCTTACCAATACAAGAGTTGTATTTTACATTGATTTGATAGTAATGTTGGTTGTAATTTTTTATATATATATGGCTTCTACTGTTAACAATAAAAGAGATTACTAGTAGAGATTAATATCACATTATTATAGTAATTATTAATAGGTAATGGTTGAGAAACAAAGATTGCACATGAATGCTTAAAAATGAAGATTTATCTAAAAATGGGTGAGGTGACACAACCATAGCGCTTCTCACCAACTTTATATATATATATATGTAGAGAGAGAGAGAGAGAGAGATTTTACGTACATTAATTTAAGTGATTGATTAAGTAAATGGATTGAAAGCTGCCCCTTCAACTACCTATAGTAGCAAAATGCCCCCTCTATTACAACATTTTCATTACTCCTACCTTATATTTAGGGATTTTCGTTTTAGTAGACGAATAATACCCATTGAGACTCACGGTAATCGCCATGTTTTTTCTTACCATAGTGGATAGATAGTTACCTTCATCTTTATATATCACTTTCTACCAACTCGGAGTAGATAATCACATGATTGAAACATATTTAGAGATGAATGCAGCAATAATTGTTCGGTCTCGTAGATAGGCAATACAAAGATAGTTAAGACAGCAAGAGAGTTTGATAAAAAGCTCTTCCATTGTGGATGCTCTTAAAAGGAGCATGTTTTTTTAATTTTGTAAAACAAAAGTACTACATTCGAGGTGGGGGGGGGGGGAAGTAGATTTTACCCGTGACAGCCACTCTTAATTTATAGACTTTTTCAGGTGGCCCTCATACACCACGATTGGATTTTTCGATTGGCCCCAAATGCATGTAGCTCTCTCTCTCTCTCTCTCTCTCTCTCTCTCTATTTTCCAATTTCAACACTTTCCATTAAATTCCGTCAATTTTCGTTAGCTTCCTTCAAGTATGTTAACATTTTATCTTTCGATTCAATCTTAGGCTCTTTAAATTCTAACAGATGTTGAACGGAACCGAATGGAAAGTTTTTGAATTGTTTTAATATATAACAAAAATAAGGGGCAAAATAGAAATTGCTTACATAATCAGAAAAAATGACTACAAGGTTACTTTAGTCAAGCCTCTTGTAAAAGTGTTACGTTTAGCATATTTTATGTGCTACGTTTAACACTTATGATAGTATACTCCATTCATTCCTAAAAATAAAGAGTTTAATACTCCCTCTGTTTCTAAAAAAATGTATATGCTTGACTCAACGTACAGATTGAAAAAAACAAATTGACTCAACATAAATATTGGTATGTTACGTAGTAACTCCCCCCCACTCTCTCACATCCATTAACACCCATAACAACGAGTCGAAAATGAGCCATGACGACCAGTGGAGGAGGAAATGATGTCGATGGCAGCAACAACGGCAGTGTTGTAGTAATGGAAAGCGTCAGTGGTGGAAAAGAGAGGAAAATTGTACCGGCTGAGCTTCGTAAGGAGGTGACCGAAGCTTACATGGTTTATGACGAATCTGGACTCCTTTATCCTTTCGACAACCAAGCTACACACCATGCTCAGTACCCACGGCGGCTCCTCTCTCTTTTATCGCCTTAAATTTACCTTGTCATTGATCTGTCTCGGGTAATTCTACAAAATCAATATGAACCACTATGTGAGAAAACTAGATCAAGATTGAGTTCGATTTGGTATATTGTAAGTATTTATTTGAGGAAGAAGGCCTTGTGGTCTACTTTCAAACCCTAGGGACACAATTGCAAATTGTTATATAAGTTAGGTTTGAGAAAATTTCTTTTTAACCCTTACTAAATGCACGTATGTAACTTAACAGTATTTTTTTAACGGCATCAAAAAGACTGCAGCTATGAAAATTTTATACTTTTATGACCTAGTTTTGACAAAAAAAAAATTATAAGGGATTAATACTTAAAATGACCCAAAGTCAAGGGACCAATGGTACAATTAACCCTTTTAAGAATAGAGGGAGTAACACATAAATCAAGTACAAGACTTGCTAACAATGTCCCTTCTATCCTATTTTCTCTTTTCATTTCCGTGAATAATGCTTTTACCTTGTATAAAATTTATTCACTAGCATTGCGGGTGTGCCTAGCAAAACGAGTGTATCCAATATGTAAGTAAATAGAGACCAAGAACAATATTGACCTAATTTTCATCCTAAGAAAGTGGAGATCCATGCGATTCATCTTTCGGTAGAGCTTGAAACTATGATGAGATGCTTCTTTCATCATCTTGTTTGTGAATTATCCAAACTTACTTAGATTTGTGTGTGTGTGTGTGTATACTTGTTTTTTGGCTTTCAATTTTCCTTATCTTTTTTCATTTCTATCCTTGGTCATTTTGTTACTTGTCTCTACAATGACAAATGGGGCTAAGCTATGTTTAATGGTGTCCTTCATTTTTTACCTTCTCAAGTTTCCGGCACTAATTCTTGCCAAACCACTAGTCCCGTGTTACTTCATATTCGGAGACTCATTAGTCGACAGCGGAAATAATAACGAACTTCAAACTACGGCCAAAGCCAATTACCCACCTTATGGAATCGACTTTCCGGATGGACCAACGGGAAGATTCACGAATGGTCGAACTATAGCCGACTTCATTGGTTGGTCTTCTTCCTTGTTCTCTACTGATCAATTTTTGCTCGAAGGCATGAATTTCATATATGCTCATTGAAATATAATTTATGTTACAGCTCACGATCTTGGTTTCGACCATTATATCCAACCCTTTGCTACTGCGAAAGACAAGGATATCATGGGAGGTGTCAACTATGCTTCTGGAGGAGGCGGAATTCGAGACGAAACTGCAAAACATTTGGTAACGATTTACTCTTACCTTGTTTCGTCGTTTAAATGCTACTGCACACATTGGTCTTATGTTATTGGTAGAACAGTGCCAATTGAGAATCCTTTTTTTTTTCTCTTTTTTCCAAAAACGTTAACCGAAACTTCACGGTTTCTGAGCAGTGGAAAAGATGTTAATCGGGTCAGCCCTATCGGTTTCCATCTCTAATAAGTTGCGTTTTAAATGCTCCAGTTTAAACGGGCTGCTTAAAATGCAAGCCTGACCCTAACTCTATCGATTTCCATTTGAACAGGTCACCAACGGGCTACACATAAAAATATAAAAAACGCTTGTATTTAAATTTAAAATTTGAAATCAAGTAATCAACACAAATCTAAAAATAGAGTCATACAACAACGTCACCTAAGTAATAAAATTCAAAACACAAATAATTGAAGTTTCATAATTTACTTTAGTTCAATCAATTAAGTTGTTTAGTTAATAGTCATAACTTAGCTATTATTAGATTAAGTAAATTCAATTAATTTTCTTCTGTTTTAACTTAAGGTATTTTAGTATTTTCTTAGGATGAAGTGGGCTGTCTAGTTAGGTTTTACTGAAATCTACGTAAATAGCTGAAAAACTTACTCTTGATACATGAGGTTGCATTGGTGACTCGAAAAATCTCAGTAGGGATGTTAATCGGGCCTATCCTGTCGATTTCGGTCTAGCTCTATCGACTTCAGTCTCTAATAGGTTGTGGTTTAAATGGTCCCGTTTAAAGTCGCTAAGTCCTAACTCTAGCTTTTTTTCGATTTAAACGGTTCGACATTGCGGTTTTCGTCCATATTAACATCTCTACATATTAGCTTGAAAGGGTTTTCTAACGGGTAAAATAGGTTTGGGTTACAACTAGATCGACAATTAAAATCCGAAACCCGTTAACACAACCCAACACGTTAATATTTCGGGTCAAAATGGATAACTCATTTCAACCGAAAAAGGTCGGGTTGTATTAATACGGGCCACGTCTTACCCGTTTTGACCCGCAAATTTTCATTCTATAGATGTATGAATTATTGGGAAAATTTGTGGGTTAAGACAGTACGTGTGTACGTGGTTCGATTCGATTCGATTTGATTTGAGCTAAAACCACAAACCAAACTAGCACTATCGATTCCAAAATTTCTTAAACCGAACCATTCGATTTGGTTCAATTTTATTGTTTAAAAATAATTTAATTAATCAACTTGGAAGTTGACAGAAACCAATAGCATCAATAACAGCACCCCAATAAATTATCAAATATATTAGAAACTTTTAAAAATTTTAATCAATTTCGATGAACAATGAGCAACACCAATAAACAAAACAAATAGACTAGAATGTTTATTGTTCAACTTTGAACGGTAATTAGATTTATGGTTCTTTTCGTGTATTGACTATTGAGAAATTTGAGCTCATGAGTTGTATCGATATCAATCTGAAGGTATGGAGGATATTAGAAAATTGACAGGAATACAAGACTATGTTGTATGTAGCTGTCAAACATAAAGAAATAATTAAAAATATAAACAAGTAAATCAGTAATTAGAGGATTATAATATATATATATATATATATATATATATATATATATATATATATATATATATATATATATATATATATATATATAATAGATGGGCGGTTCGATTCGATTCGGTTTGACATAAGAAATCGCAAACCGAACGGAACCACTCGATTTTTTATTTTTCCAAATCGAACGAAACCACTCTGACTTCAAAACCGAACCAAACCGCTTGATTCAATTCATCGATTTGGTGGTCCTATAAGATGGGCCGACCCATCTTAATCTGTTACAATTCTAATCTGACCCGATTTAATCCAACACATTTCGACTCATTTGATATTTGAGTTCTAATGGTCTTAACACGTTACCGGCCCAAACTCAACTTAACCTACTCAATTATCAAACCTAGTTACAACGAGAAAATCAAAAGTAGTTTAGCTGTAATTTACACTAAAAGTGATTGCTGACTCGGATTTTTAAAAAATTGTTCTTGCTCCTATAACATCAACAAAATAAACAGGGATTAAGAGACCCAAAATGTTTGTTTCCAATCTGTAACGTTTACTCTTTAACACAAATGTCTTGATCCTAAATGTTTGATGGGAACAATAAAAACTTGAAGAGGTATACTCTGATCAATGTAGGACGTAATTATCTTTTTTAAACTTTAAATTATAAAATGAAAACGACACTCATTTTGAAATAGAATGAGTTTTATATATATATATATATATATATATAAAGGATTAGTAGTGGTTCCCCACTTACCCCTTAGGTGACTCAAACTCACACAACCTATTAGGTATGGGAAAAAAAAAGAAACAGAATGAGTAGTGCATTTACTGTAGTTTCCAATTGTTTTAGTGTTATTTTCTCTAACTAAATAGAGCTATGTTTAATATTGCCTCCGTTCCATTCAAATGGTCCATGTTTGAAAAATACAACAGTTAAAAGGTATATAAATAGCATTAAAGTTTGTCATAATTATATTAATACTTTAGGATAATCAATATGCTAAAATAAAAGACGAAGGACAATGTTGAAATATTATTGAGATTGTAAATATAATTTTTGAAAATAAATTTTCAAAATGAAACAACACAAAATAGTATTATGGACTATTTATGTGAAACGGAAATAATATCTACTTTCAATAATTACTCAAATTACCGTGTATTTCTTTTAGTTATAAAACAATAACTAACCCTATAGTTATAAAATATATTTTTCATTTTTAAAAAAATTCAAGAAACTTTTTGAGAAAACTTCAGAAGAACCAGCTCTTTTTTTTTTCGATAAATCTCCAACTTGTAGCTGTAATTCAAATAGATTGTAACTAGGTTATTACCTGTGCGATACACTGTTGACTTAGTATTGTTTATGAAACTTAATTTTGTAGATAGAATTTATAAGCTATTTAAATGAACCAATAACAGTAAGATGTCCACATAATTTATAAATCAAAAAAAAAAAAGTGAGATCACACTGAATCATCAAACCGAAAATTAGTACTCGGAACTCGTTAACCCACATGACTCAATCTAAAAATTACCCAACTCAACCCGTTAATATTTTTAGGTTGAAACGGTTCGACCCAAAAATATTAACGAGTTGTATCGGGTTAAAGCGAGTCGAGTCCGTTATCCATTTTGAACCAATAGTTTTCACTCTATAAATATATGGAGTTTTTAGGAAAAATCCGGGTTAAGACGGTCGACCCGTTCTAACCCGTCACCCATCATTCCATCCAATTTAACCTAACTTATTTCGACTTATTTGATATTTAGGGTTTTAATGAGTTTCGACCTGTTATCCGACTTATACCGATTCAACAGACCCAATTGCTAGACCTGATTAAAAATTACGTTTTTGACTAAACGCATGACCAAACAGATCCATGCTCAGAATTTTGAAATGTTTTCTTATTCTTTTTTCTTGGTTTAATTCTTTGCAGGGTGAAGTCATTAGCCTTAGTAGACAACTTGCTAATCACCGACACACCATTTCACGGATTTCTGCCTTGTCCGGGAAGAAGCATTTCGCTGCTAAGTACTTGACCAAGTGCCTTTACACATTCACAATAGGAAGTAACGATTACATCAACAACTATTTGGTATCTCAATTCTACAATTCAAGTCACCTCTTTACGCCAATTCAGTACGCCAAATCTCTTATTCGACAATATTCTCAACACCTACAGGTTAATTCTTTTTATGGTTTTAGGCTTTGTTCATGGAAAAAAGTTAACTTTTGATTCTAAAATATCAATTTGACCATAACATATATAGTTGTGCTACTTAAATCGTTAATTAGACCTGAGGATTATAATTTAAAACTCGTTAATTCATTCAATCTGACTTGAAAATTATTTGATCCATTAATTTCTTTGGATCGAAACGGGTTACCCATTTCGACCCAAAAAATTAACTGGTCGCTTTGGGTCGGGTTGAAACGGGTCAAACTCGTTACCCATTCCAGTCCGTTATTTTTTTTGCTATATAAATATAGGTTTTTGATAGAAAATATGACTTAAAACGGGTCGACATGTTACCCATTTCAATCTATGTGAGTTTGAGTTATAACGAGTCATGACTCATTACTCATTTCGACAAAACTCGTTTCAACTTAATTCATTTCGACCTATTTAATTTTAAGTTATAACGAATTACAACATATTTCAACTCATTACACATTTTAATTCAACATACCCTATCCTTAATTACATTGGTTACTATCGAAACATGCTGAAAGGCATCCCCCAGAAAGTCGACATTAACTTCGACCAATAAAGGTCCCACTAAGTTCAGATTAATATGTTAAAAGGAAGGCATCTGACCGCTTTTGGTGATCAGTGATTAAGGGTGGTAAAATAGGTGTTATATGGATAATTATAAGTTAGCTTATTATTAATGATTATTCATAGATAATAAATTAATCAATGATTATCCATAACATCTATTTTACCACCCCTACTAATGATTTAGGCCATTTATTTTTTTAAATAACTAAAAAATATAATATGAGCAAAGTTTAAAGTGGTATTACTTATTTTTGACATGATAGTTTATACTCTGTAACTATATTATTTATTCATAGAAATTTGGATTAACACAGACCGACCGTTTAAACCTGATATGATCCAATAATATTCATTTCAACCTTATTCGAGTTTTAATAGGTTTCAACCCATTACCCTTTTTAGCCAAACACATCTAGCTCACGGCCTATTTTATAAACTATGAATCAAACCTGTCCAATTTATAAGTCCTAAAAATTGGCCCCTCTTTAGAGAGCTTTTTACATTAGCATGTTTAGAATGTCACAACTAAATTTCTAACCAAAGTTGACAATTAAGGTTTAATAGTAAGTTTGATTATGATTATGATTATGATTATGATTATGATTATGATGGTCAAATTTGCAAATCTAAAAACACGAAATTCATTCCCGAAACAATAGTGTTAGGTTTACCACTAATTCTACCATTAAGTCTTAGTGAAGGACAATGTTGTCTTTCACTAAAACACATTTTGTCTTCACCAAAGCTTAGTGGTAACAATAGTTGTAGAGATAGTGGTAAACATAGCATTATTGCTCCCGAAAATGTAAGATGGTTGAAAATTTATTTTATTTCAATCCTTCATTAAATGAATTCTAACACCGTTTTGTTATTATATATGTTTTGTTAGAGTTTGCACAAACTAGGAGCAAGAAAGATAGGATTGTTTGAACTTGGGGTAATTGGCTGCGCCCCAGCCGTGGTGGAAAGGTTTGGGACAACCGGAACTTTATGTGTAGACAAAATTAACGATATTGTCCAAATTTTCAACGATGAACTTAAGGTTGCTGTTGACGATCTTAACCATAAATTCTCTGATGCAAAGTTTGTTCGGATTAAAGTAAAATCTCCTAAATCCATACCCTTAAATCCTGGTAAGTTAACATTATTACGAATTTTTAAAACTTGAGTCAATTTTTTGGCAATAACTTAAGGAAGAAGACAGTTTTATAAATATTTTTTGTGAAACTGATTCTCTTTATCCGATTCACCGTGTGTTGGTGAGTTGAGCTGTGGGAGAGTGATGCTCCGTCTTACGAATCAAGATCCGTAAGATTGCGGAATAAGAAAACAAGTGACATTTATAAAGTAGACTCTTTGTCAAGAACGGAGAGAGTATCTCTTAATAATTAAACTTTTCAAATATTGACTCTTTGAGTGGAATGGAAGGAGTATATATAAGTTGGTCTCATATCAGACCGTCTTGCTTATCCTACTTCGTAAAACGAAACTTCATTCTCTCATAGCTCAGCCCACAAACACACAGTGGGTCGGATTAGAGATCCGTCTTACAAATAATACATATAAGACGATATATATACACACACACACACTTGCTATTTCCGTCTCAAAACAAATGATCGATATCTTAGAAATTTGCACACAGATTAAAGAGAGTTATAAAAAAATTAATCTACCCTTATTTAACTGAAATTGTTATTAACGAGTAGTATATTATTTTTCTCTTTCCTCGTAATCCATCTTTAAATTATCCTATTTTTTCTAAAAGTTTTAACAACAAATATTCAATTAGAAAATAGTTAATAAGGGCCATTTTGGCAAAATGTGAACATTTTTTTCTTGAAACATCACCATTTATTTTTGAGATAATTTTTTTAAAAAACATCATTTATTTTGAGATGGATGTAATGTGTATGTATGTGTGTGTGATTATATATATATATATATATATATATATATATATATATATATATATATTGCTTATAAATTATTCATGACTAAATTAACAATGATAGATGTAGTAATGTAATTCATTGGCTTGGTTTCAGGTTTAAGAATATCAAGTTCTCCATGTTGCTACAAAATAAATGCTGAAACTGGACAATGCAAGCCTAACATATCTCCATGCAGTAATAGGCTTGTACATTTATTTTTCGATGGATTCCACCCGTCCGAGTCTGCGAATTTCTTGCTTTCCAAACCAGCCACAAAGACTATCTCACACTTATTACATACGCCCTCCGGATCTATATATAAGCAAAAAATATCAAATTCTAATGGACTTAAATAGAAGAAAAAATCATCATATTAAACTCTACTTACAACTTTCAAGAAGTTTGGTACCAAAAATACCCCTTGTTAATTTTTTTGTTTTTCAAGATGTATGCACATTCCTTAGAGCATCCACAGTGGTTCCCTTTATTAACACCCTAAAATCTTTTTAGGGTTTTTTTACCACACTTAAGCCCACAATGGACACCCTATCAATCACTCTATCCCTAAAAAAAGCTAATTCTCCCCCAACTTATTGGGTGAGTTTTAGCCGGCCTCCATTCATCTCTTTCTTCTCTCTCCCCCACATATCTCCTTCTCCATTGGTCTTCTTCCTAGTATTCGTTCATTTTCAAAAATTTTGTTTCAAAATTTAAAGAAGGCGGCAAAAACTGAAATTTTTTTGGCTTGATCGGAGCATCTAGTTTTTGGCTAAAATTTTGATGTATTAGAGTGAAAAGCCTATGAATTAAATAAACAACTCAACTCACATCATCGCTTTGATGATGGTATGCTTTCCCATTTTTTCCATTTTCTTTTTCAATTAATTTAGTGTATTTTTTGCAGTATCATTTCCCTTTTTTATTATTTATAACTTAAAATTATGGGTATATTGATAATATTAAAAAGTGTGACAAAACTTTATTTAAATAAAAATAATTGATATAATCAAAACATATATAATTTTCATAAAATATAAAATTTAAATGTATAAATATTTTATTTCAATTGCGGTAAGAAAATAAAAAAATAAAAAATAGAAATATATTGGTAGTTAGGTTTGTTAGTTAAGATGTCACAAATTCAAAGGGTTATATAGAGGGTGCTCATTGAAGTTGAAACTTTTTTAAAGGGCCTCTAAAAAGGTTTAGGGGGTTATATAAAGGGTGTTTTAGGATGCAACCATTGTGGATGCTCTTATACACAAAGAGCTACTAATTATAAAAGGAGTTATAATGAATTGATGACAATGAGTTAATATTGCATTAATTGTCATCAGTTTTGAGTGGGATATTTAAGGGTATTTTAGTAAGTATACTTTTGTTTTATATAAAATCAAGACAATTTAACTAATTTAACTTACTTTCTTAATCTGTATGAAATCGGTTAGTTTTGTTTATATATAAGTCCGGAGGGAGTACATACTCGTACATATATATATACCTGATCCAGCTAGGTTGGGTTTACTTGTAATTTGTTAATAAAACTTGAGCATTTATGTCATTAGCTAGTTAGTATGGGTGAGGGTGACAATGTATAAAGTCGATCTGTCAACCCACGCAATGCTAATATGCTATAACGAAGAAAATTGCTATTCATCCATAATTTTATGTCCAAATATTAATATTAGCACCTAATAGAACATCTATTAAATATTTAATACAATACTTTTTTAAAAAAAATAGGTATATGGACAAGCCATTAGGTTGGGCAGGGGGAAAAAGAGGTATATGGACTCGGGTTTGGGCAGTCCCTTGGGATTGGGTTGGACAGAGGGATTGGGGGTTGGGCAGTCCC
Source organism: Codonopsis lanceolata (assembly GCA_013146195.2). Lineage (NCBI taxonomy): Eukaryota > Viridiplantae > Streptophyta > Magnoliopsida > Asterales > Campanulaceae > Codonopsis > Codonopsis lanceolata. The sequence goes on along the minus strand of CM028379.1, from coordinate 24,109,723 downwards.
TGTGGGTTGGGCCTGGGGGTTGTGGCAGCTGACGGAAGTGTTCAAACAATTTTTTTTAATTTTGTTATATATATGTGTGTGTAACTAAAGGTAATATAATAATTTCATAACTAAAATAATGTATTAAGTATTTTATGTACTGTATTAAGCATCCCCCAAGATTAATTAGAGTTTATTTTGAAAATAATGTACTTGGCCCGGTTTGTTTGTTAATTGTAACTTGGAAGCTCATATGGGCCCGAGATATAAGTATTTGTAAGAGCATCCCCAATGCTACCCTTCCTATATCATCTTCTTAGTCGGGTCCCACTACTACATACATATTTTTCTTTTTTTATTCCATTTAAGAATATATCTTCTCAATGTTAATCTTCTTATACATCTTCTTAGTTGGGTCCCACTGCCACCTCATTAACTTTACACTTCAATCTTATTTTTATATATCTCAAACAAATAAATTTATTTAACTTTATTTAATATATTTCATAATTAAATATTTCGTATAAATTAATTAAATTATAAATAAAGACATTAATTAATTTATAAATAATAAATTACTCACAAATTAAATAATTTATAATTTAATTAATAAATTATCAATAAAATACATATTATACATAACTCGTAAAATATCATAAATAGAAAATTACATAAAACGTTAAAATTGAAAAAAATACATAATGATAAAGTTACATAAAACATAAATACTAAAAATTATGTAAAAACAATTAAATAATTAAAACTATAACGACACAACGGTTGTAAATCTTTTGTTTAAAAAAATTTAAAAAAATCAAATGCAATGACACAATGATAATGCAAAATGTATACCTTTAATTGTATTTTAAAAAACTTATTTTTTCTCCACCATTTCAGACGGTGGGCCCCACCATCAAAACCCCTCACATCCCTCCTCCATACGTGCAGTACACGCGCCCATCATGTCCCTTCGTGCAACCCACCGCCAAGCCCAGCTACCCTTCTTCCTCCAACAGCCTTCTCTTCCTAATTTGGAAGATTGCATACTCTCTCTCCTTGTTGGCAATATAGGAAGATGATCAAGGAAGTACCTGTAGACACCCCCAATTTCGTACCCCTGATATGTGACATGACATAAAATATCAAGAACTGTTGAAACATTAACAAATGTCAAGTTACAGGGTTGAAAATGCAAAAGAAAAAGTATGATGCATGAACAGTGAACAGCAGGGGGGAAAGTGCACAAAATGAAAGATAAAAAGCAAGCTTGGTGCCGCACCAAGGGTCCCCTTGGTGGCACCAAGCACTCCACTGTTGCCTCTCTCAGTTGTCGAAATGTACAACCTTTGATGCTCGCGGTACAACTGATCAATGCAGGGTGAACAAATCCAGAAATTCCCACTGAGTCCCTGCTCTCTGCTATAAATAGAAGCCTCGGCCTCTCAGTTTCAGCGTTCATTTTCATCGCAACGAAGCGCTGAGAAATTCTCTCTGCGTTCCTTCGAAGCGAATAGTTACGAGAGGTGCGAGATAGGTGAGTGGAAGCCCCTAAAGTCTCCAAACCCCGTCCAAACTCCGCCAAAATAAATATCCACCAGTTATAAGTAATCCCTAGCCTAGTTGTTAGGTATCCACCTCACTTCCCCGGCCCAAAAATCCCAAAGTAAGCCGTTACTCTGCCCGAGTAACGAGCTGAAAAACACCCTAAATAAGTCGTTATTCCGCCCAACCAAAAAAGCCAAAACCACAAAAACTAAGTTGTCATTCCGCCCGACCAAACAGGCCAAAACTACCATATATAAAGCCGTCACTCTGCCCAAATCAAAACAACAACCACACAACAAACAACAAAAAAAGACTCCCTCTCCCTGAAGGACAGAGCGAGCACACCGCCGCTCTAAAAGGTAAAACCTTTAAGGGCGTTGTTTATTTCATTTATTCATTTTTCTGTCTTTCATTTATTTTTAAAGTTGTTATTTAAATCCGGCACAATGTAGCCAATATAAGCCGTTGTGCTGCCCGGATTAGAATAGGAAATATTATGTAAAAGAGCCGTTATAATGGCCAAATATTCTTAAATATGTCTGTAATTATTGTAAGGAAATGGCTGCGAGTCCGTAAATAATGTAGCCACGAATGTATTTGTTTAAATTTCATGTCTTTTTAATACCTTATTTATTTGCGAGATAAATATGACAATAAGCATACTTCAGCCAAAAACCATTTTCGAAACCGAAAGGGCGAGTTGGGTGCCTAGCACCTTCCTCACTCGTAACTTAGCCTCCGAACCCATTTTCTTTTTCTCTGGTTTATTTTTCTTTTCTTTGGTTTTGCTTTATTTGCCTTAAAATAAAGATGGCGACTCTAAAACTTTCGGATTCGGTGGGGCCCGCAACATTCCCTCTTTGCACTTTCGTTCTCCCTAAAAAGGGAGATATGGGAATGGAGGGGTGATGCATTCACATATCCTGGTATCCCCTAAACAAGTGATAACTTGATGCGGGAAACCCAAAGCTCCCATAGTAATCTGAATGGGCCATAAGGCTATTTTTAACAAAATCCATAGTGGGGGCGTCGCAATATCCTTTTTTGCACTTTTCCGTTTTCCCCTAAAAAGGGGAAAATGGGAATAAAAGGGTAATGCATTCCCATATCCTGGTATCCCCTAAACAAGGGATAACTTGATGCGGGAAACCATAAGTTCCCATATTGGATACAAAATCCACTCAAGGCAACCGAGGCACATTCAAACGTGCTAACATAGATAGCACTCCTCTCGCACTTTTGATTTCGTCTTCCCCTAAACAAGGGAGGGTGGAACGAGAGCAGTGGTGTCCCGCATCCGCACGTACGCGCACCCCTATCCAAGGGCGCGGGAGCACACCCCGGGAACCTCACAGTATCACCATTGCAAAACTTCCGATTCTTATAAAGAAGAGGAGTTAGGAAGTTTGCAATGGTGGTGCTCTAATGGACTAAATAGAGATTGTAATTTTGATCAATATAGTAGTTGTAATAGAGTAATTAGAGATTGTAATTTTAATCAATATAGTAGTTGTAACAGAGTAATTAGAGATTGTAATTTTGATCAATAACATATTATAAATTTGGTTTGTCTCTCCTCTCTTAATTCTTGTCGTGACTTTAATATCTCTCTCCTTGTATTGCTCACAATCACTACAACAAAAAGTGTTTTTAGGACACTCGATTGTGTCCATATATCTAGCTTTATAGGATGCCTTATTTGATAGGACGCAAACTTGGACATTCTATCTAAAGGGGTAGTGAAAAGTTAATAGGACTTTTAGAGGCAATTTAATAAAGTAAATGTGTTAGGACACCTTTAATCGTCCCATAAAGAACGTCATAATATATCTTTTAAATCAATGGCCTATTGCGTCATAATATAGTAGTGTGATAGAATGAGAAAAAAACATCCTAATACATCATGTTGATAGGTAGAATTTTGTCGTCCTAATATATCATCTTTATAGGACAATGTTTTTCGTCCTAATACTATACCGTGATATGACAATGCGTCCCAATATTATAACTTTATAGGATGAGATTGGGCGTCTCAACATTAGATTATAGGTCAGTCATGCCCCTACAAATTTTTGAAATGTGGCGTCCTAAGAAGCACTTATACTTCACATATTAAGGCGATTTATGGAGTCCTAACTGAATTTTAAAAATGTAATATCTTACAAAATAATGCTTTAAAGCTTAGTAAGAATCATTATACCACTATAATATGCATCAATATTTATATACCACTTCATGGATCATCAATATGCACAACATCATCCCTTCGCATATTTTGTGGGAGATTTGGAAGTTACGCAATAAGGCTCTTCATGCTGATATTCGTAGTCCTTCATGGGTCATAGTCGCTCGTATTAAGAACTAAGCTGGATAGCATCTTGACTACTTCGGGGCTCTCTCTCGCCCTTCAGTCTCTTGGTCGTTGTTTTCCCCAATTCGACCTAGTTGCATTTCTAAAAAGTTAACCCTGGCTGTGCATTGGATTAAACCTCCAAATGGTCATGTTAAGCTTAATTATGATGGAGATTGTAGAGGAAATCCGATGATGAGTGCTGGACGGGGCATTATTCGTAAGGCTCGAGGTGATATGATACACACCTACTCCTCTGTTTATGGCCTATCTACGAGCTTTTTCACAAAATGTCAAGCTTTTTTTAGGGGGTTACTTAGCTCCACAGACAGGGTTTGTCGAGGTGCTATCATTGAAGTTGATTCCAAAGTCATGTATGACTGTGTACACAGTAAAGCTCGCCATCCCTAAGTTAGCTTATACATGATACGTACTATTTTATCCATTCAGGCTTCCATGCACTTCACTTTCTCTCACTGTTTTCGGGAAGCTAACTCACTGGCGGATTCTTTAGCGAACTTGGGCTACGATCAGGGTTGTGATTCCAAGTTTGAGGACTCTTCTTCTCTATCTCGTTGCATCTGTGGTCATATCAAACTAGACAAGCAAGGAACCCCTTATATTACAATTTCTTAGTTTTGGCTCATGTATTTAAGCCTTATGTTCTTTGTTCGAGATTCGACTCCTTTGTCCCCCCCCCCTTCTCAGGTTAGGCTTGGTGTCCCCCTCTATAATTTTTTCCCTATTAATAATTTAATATAATCTAGCAGGGTACCGTCTCTATTTATCCAAAAAAAAAATATATATATATATATATATATATATATATATATATATATATATATATATATATATATATTCACATACCACTAAAAAACATACACTTAAAAAGGAAAGCTAACACATTTGAAATTAACTTTTTAATATTAAAACATAATAATGTCATACAAACATAACAAAACACACTAGTACAACATACCATTCGATAGCATGTTTTTCGGTCTGACTTGGCATCTCCAATTGTCACATATAATCCATAAGGCCTGACCAAACATTCATTTCTTTTTACCGGTACTTCAATGTGTACTTCGCACCAATTAGGTTCAATATCTTCGCCACCTACTTCTGTTGTGGGGTCTAAGCTATGAACCCATCCTTTAGCTAAAATTGAAGAAATGCTTAAAACAAAAACCAATATAGTCAAACAAAGGCTAAGCTAATGTAAAGATAACTGGAGCTATTCGTTGGTATTACATTCAACACATGCTAGTTGGTTTTCACCCTATTCTCTTTATACGGGTTGAGGTGGTTGTCTCAAAGGCTGTTGTCCTTGCTTTATCTGTAACCTCTTCTTTGTTATACTAGCCACCCATATTGCTTTGAGCATATTGATATACCGGTCTTAGTAATTCTAGTCATAGTAATTCTAAGAGGGTTTGTTAAACAAGAAGGGAGCTTAGAAGCCCTGCTTTTCATACCACAGAAATACAACTTCAAATAGGATAGGTCCTAGGTAACTTAGTAAAGCAGGTCAATTCTATTCTTTATAGGACCAAAAGAAGTTCATTCCTAGAATAAGTTCTCTATTAGACCGAAGCATAATCACAAGATTTTCAACATTCTTAGAAAGGAAAGAGAGCCTCTAATTGTCTGAGTTGAAATCGCAAAGCTAAACAATAGTGAGCTAGACTAGATGTTCGCATTTAATATAATGAAGAAATAATATTCAATTATCATGTGTATTTTAAAAAAGAAATATAAAATATTAGCAAACTATTCTAAACATAGGCCCTCTTTATTTAGTAAAAACTTGACTTAAGGACCCCAGTTTCAGTTGGATATAGATTTTTGATATTCATCTTATGTCGTAGAGGCAGGTCTAAATCCATTTCTCTCTTCACACATTTATTTCCAATATTCTTGACTAGACTTTTCTGTGCAGTCTATACTATTACAATTAATACAGTTAAGTATTAGTGTGTAAGCAGGCTGATTACAAGTTTATTTAAGCAATAAGCATGCAAACATGCTTATTAGTATTCCAGAACAGACTGATTACAGATTATTAGTGAATACACTCAGTAATATAATGTAAACAGGCTTGTCAAGTTTCGAAAGAACAGGCTGATTAACTCAGAAACCAGGCCTGTACAGATTTTATGAAGCCTGGCTAATCAGTTCTGTAGGAATAGACTGATCAGTTTCTAAACCAAACTGATCAGTGTGGTTAAAACAGACTGATCAGTGGTTTATAAAAGGTAAGATGGTTTGTACATGTTTTATTGAAGCAGACTGAATCTATAACACAGATAAAAGACAGAAACAGATAAAAGAATAAGAAGAAGATTTGTACCGTCTGTAGGAAAAAAAATATCAAGCCAAAAATATTTTTGTCTTAAGATTGTTAGTAGGTGGCCTGATCTGTTTCCTGTTCCTGCAGTGTGTGTGTTTTTAGTATAGTTGAAGATCCTCGAGATAGTCAATCTCTGCCCTTAAGACAAAAAGTGGCACCATGTATGGAATGGACGGATGCTGCCAGTGAGTCTCCCAAGCTTTAGGAATCTTACGTGATTGAAGAGGCCAACCCTTCCAAGCTTTAGTCACCGGCGAATCAGAACGCGGCTGTTGTATCTCTATTTAGGGCAGAAGGTGGTGTGCAGAAACAGAGTTTTCAATATGTGAAAATCAGTGTTTCATGCAGTATATATTTGGCAGTTGGGAGATGGAAGTTGGGAGCAGTTGGCGTGTGTCCGAAACGGACATAACCGTAGCGGTTGCGTATGTCTAAAATGGACACACCATTTTAGACAGAACCATTTTTGGTAACTGCCATTGTATGAGGCTTTGAATGGTTGTGCTGTAACTGTTCTGTCTTAAGGGACAGAACATGTTCACAGGTTCATAAGGGTCACACTCCACTTGAACTAAACTGGTAGCAAAAAGATAAGGTTCAGTTAAGCAAGCTAGCTAGCTAGCCAGCCGGCCGACCGACCGACCAACCAACCAACCAACCATCCAGCCAGCCAGTCAGCCAGCCAAGCCAAGCCGAGCCGGGCTGGATCGGATCGGGACGGGCGGGCGACAGCGGCGGCGCGCACGCGCGTGTGTTTGGACCTGCACTTTGCTAGGTCTTCCCTCCTATACAAAAGTGTAGTGGCCCAATCACCGAATGTAAAGCATTAAATACAAAATATATCATGGTATCATAGCAACTTTCCACATTCATTAAATTCTTTTGAAAATCGAAACCATAATTCTCTTATTTCTCATAGCTTGAATCCCTAACTTTGTTTCCTTTTCAAATATGTGATTTCACAATTTATCAACAAAGCCGGTAGAGGAATCTAAAGAAAGTGCAAAAGAAGGAATTCAACAAACAACACAAGAAGAGATTTGAAAATGTCCAAAATAAGAGCATTCAATCAGAGATGTCGAAGGAGAGAGAGTCGTGATCGTTGATATGCAAAAACGCAACTCGAGCAAGAATGTCCGGTCGTATCAAGTAATAAAGTGTACATAAGTACGAGTTATCGATCCCACAAAGAATGAACGTAACTTTCACTCCAACTAAGTACCAAAATTAGGCTAACTAATTATATTTGAGCGAAAAGAAAATGAATTAAAAATTAAAAATTAAAACAACTAAGGAAAGCAATTAAATTTACTCTACTGTGAAGGTGGTTTGACAACAATAAATCAAAATAAAAAGATAGGAGTGCAATATTTCTAGTCTAGTCGATAACTAAATTAATCTTCTTTTTGTTTTTCTTTAACTCAAGTCTTGGTAGTCGGACGCACTACTTTATTTACTACGGACTTTCGCTACGTATAGCAAATCTAGCTATCACACATCCTTGCTACGGGCTCATATCATCGCAACACATAACATATGGAAGAAAATAACTGCATGTCAAAACAAGGACCCAATGACTATTTACGCACGATCTCATTTTGGTCTCACGCCACGCAAACGATTATTGTGATTTTCGGAATTAATGGGAAGGGTTTTCGCTACGTATCATATAATTCTAATGATTATCTAATGGTTCGCTACGCCATCAAAAGTATTAAGATTACACAATAATAACCAAGTACATGGGTAATAATTTGCAAAAATATATTCTCTTTATTTTTCTACAAATCATGTTGGTAGCCAAGAACATAAAATTGGTTAACTAGGGGCTCTCGCATCTTATAGTCAACCTTAATCTCTCTGACCTCGCGAATGGCTAAGGTGGTTCGATCGCGTATCGAAACAAGTTTCACAATGGCTATCGGTGTGTGTCACAAAACACCAACTATTAAATTGATTTTTCCGAAACATAAAGGTAGGTCTCACGGATCCTGAACATTTCTAAAATCATTTAATTACTGGTCACATAATTAGAAGTATTAAGTTCACAAAAATAATAACCAAACATGAAAGTATACTAAATAAAGAGAGAAATTAAATTGAAATCTCTACATTGGACATGGAAAAATAATTGCATTCCATAAGTTAATTAAACATAAACCAATTTAACAATATACAAGAGATTAAACCCTAGAAAATGCAACAAATATCATAAAATAGAGATAGGAAGAATTAAACTAATCAATGTTGATATTTAAGGTTGAAATCACTTGCAAATGCTTCTTTGACTCTTGAAATGATGTTCCAAACCTTTAAAGGTGATCAAGCTTCAAGGATTTGGAGAGAAAATGGTGGAAAATTGGGGCTTAAGTTTGAAAAGGGCTGGTTGGGAGATAATTATAATGAAGGGTTTTGAGAGTGGAGCAGCTAAGGGGCAAAAAGGCAAGTACAGTGGGTTTTAGGGGAAATTTTGGAAGGAGATCGGGAGCTTGGGTCACGGCTAGAAGAGGGTCACCCAGGCTGGGAGTACCCAGACTGACCCAGGAGTGAAGCAAGTGAGTTAGTGAGAAGAAATTAGGCGGACACGCGAGCAGGTTGGCTGGAATGGGTTGGATAGGACACGAGCTGACCCGGGTCTGGCGCTAGTTAGGCGGGTGACATGGATGAAAGAGAGGTCGACAATGCAAAAGGCAAAGGACTTTCTGGATTGAAATCGGCCGCCGGCCTCCCCTGCTATTCTGAAGACTTACTCCGGTGCCCCTGGGATTTCAGAAATGTACGTAGAAGTCCTTCCCCCCTCCAGACTATGCAATTTAGTGCTCTGTTAGCCCCGTTAGCCTCTGTTAAGCCTTTATTGCCCTAGGATACTTAATGGATTTAACGAACTTTGACCGAATAACTTGCAACTTAACTTTAAAGCCCGAAATTGCCTCGAGCTTCATGCAAAACACCATGAATGCTCGATTAAACCTTGAAAACCTACATTTAAGCACAAATACACAAATAATGATATTTCCAAGGCATAATTATCTCAAAATAGCAATAAATAAAAGGAAATTCAAGGGAAAATTAATTTGTGGATATCTTGGGCTCATCAATCGTGAACTTCGGAAGGCAGAGCTGTTGTGATGAATCAGAGAAAATAACTTGTAGTTCATATTAAGAACAAGGAGTTCAAAACCAATACTATAGCATTGCTCGTCGCTCTTCATGCCGGAAATATAATTAAAGAAACCACCATTCTTACCCTAGGTTTTTCATTCCGGCTGATCATTTTCAATAACTCTCAATTTTCTTTCCAAATTTTCTATTAGATGTACAGATTTTTACATTCTACATATTGGGAATTGTATTTCTAGACATTGGTTGAGAAATTCTTGTAACTCACCAAGTGAATTAGGGGTACCGAATCATTAAGTTAACTCAACTCACATGAAAACATAAAATTCTTTGAGTTGACTCACTGAGTTGGTAAGTTGCTCAAATACAGAGGTCACAAATATCATGATCTCATGACTGATTACTGAAGTGAAATGACTTCACAAAATTTATCCTTTTATGATCAATGTATTCGATTGTAAAAAATAAATATTGGGTGGTTAATGAACAACATCTCATCATATTGAGAGGAAAATGATTGTTCATCATCTTCAAAAATTTACCAAATGATTATGAGAATGCTTTTGGGGATTGGCTCCTATTTGGGCTTCTTAGCGAATATGAGGAGAGGTTTTGGGGATGACATCCTATTTGGGATCTCTTCAAAGAATGTTCGACTGGTTTATGCATGGGCTTATGCATGCTCACTTCAACTCCCTCAGCTCACAAAAGTTTTGTCTACGAGTTGAGGGGGAGTGTTGAAGATAATGTACTTAGCTTGGTTTGTTTGTTAATGGTAAGCCCATTTGGGCCTTAGATATAAGTAGTTGTATTAGAGTAATTAACTAATTATAGATTGTAATTTTGATCAATAATAGAATATCAACAATTTGGTTTCTCTCTCCTCTCTTAATTATTGTCGTGATTTTAATTTCCCTCTCTCTCCTTGTACTGCGCACAATTATCTTCTCTTACGCCTTCGGCACCACCGTCAATGGTGATGGTCCGACAACCGCTGCCCCTCAAATACAAAATCTATTAGTTTATCCCATAGTCACATTTAAAACGTTACTTATGTTAGTTCTTACAGTGTCACCGATGCAACCGTGGATTTGACATGTGTGCATTGACCGATCCACCCTTTTAGAGTGAGGGGGCAAGGGCCCCTACTCCCCCCCAAAAAATAACATGCAAAAACGACTAAACTTTTTATGAAATAAAATTGTGATTTCTAAACTTTAATGTAATAGTTACAATTTGTGACCATGCTGAAATATTATTCTGAATTGACGTGTGTGTTTGTTTAGAAAGTACATAAGTATAGAACAACAATATATACATTTATTTATATATATATTTTTAAAAGGCCAAATCATAAGATTGAATATGGCCCACGAGGTGGGGGTGGGCATTTACAGTTAGTTGGAACAAATTGCAACGGAAATGGTGTCTAATACAGTTAATTTAAACATCAAAATAACGTTATGGTTATAAAAATAACTAAACATGGTCATGTGAGTATCAGGTGGGAATTTTTTGTTAACCGAAATGGTGGTATACACAAAAGAACCGATTAAAAAACATTATGATATAGGGGGTTGCATTGCTTCAATAGATATTTTTTTTCAATTGTCGGTAATTGGTAGCGAGAAGTTGAAAAGCTTACAGCCTTGATATTTTAGGTTGAATCAATATTCAACCATCCATCTTAGGTTCCAAACACGGCCTTATGAGCCTTTATTTCCAAAATTTGAAATGAGAGAAATTAATAAATAATAGGGATAAGTATACCATTAGTCCCTGAACTTTGGTCGAACCCATCATCAGTCCCCCAACTTCAAAAAGTTTCACCACTGACCCAAGTAGGCCTTTTTTGCTCATCAGAGGTCCCTAGCCCTAACATTGTTTGTTTATTTCCGTTAAGTGAACATGTGCCACTCACATGCACAAAATAAGGGGGTTATGTATAACATTATCAAAATAAGGGGGCAAAGTGAATATAAACCAATTCAGCTTACCTCTCTTCTAGCAAATCAATCCCTCTCACTTTGCAAGTAAAACAATACAGCTTAATCACTAATTCTTGAGGGAAAGATTATTTATTTGATCCATTACTGGTATATGTATGCTCAAATTAAGTGACATCAGCAACGAAATCCTAGTCTTAAGTGAGTACCTTCAAATTATAGTGCATGCGTAAAGTGAGGTATCTCATGTCAGTTGATTTATCTTCAATCTCATAGTATAATGCGAGATACAATGAATTGTTTCCAGAAGCAGCAGCCCGAAGCCAGAGAGGTAACAAAAAGGTAGTGTCCCCTTGAATAACTATGTCCTGAAAATTGAATGTACAGTAAAATGAGAATAAACAAACAAATTAGAATTGCCAATACTTGACCAACCTGTTTAAGTTCAATATAAACCTCATGTAATAGAAACACAGTCTCTCATGCTTTAATGGTACTAGCATGTGTATCATCTTGTGCAGAATTATCCTTCTTCTCTAGGCAAGCAGGAAAATTCAAATTCATAACTTCCAGATTTCCTATTTTGAGAAACCTAGGATGACTGATCTTTATCTTCACCTTCTGCCAATGGATATAAAACCATTAGACTAAAATATCCTAGTCAACCAAGTCAAAGCATCAAAAATCCCAAAGGTAACATGTTCAATTCACAAGCACCCCTGTGCCTGCAGTTCTTGAAGGAAGTTGAACTTTTTCATGTTCTCAACCTAGTCTACGCAAGGACACTTAATTAGGGTATTCAACCATTAGAAGACGAGCTTTTACAGATTAGCCTTATTGTTAAGGCTTAATGAATGGATAAACTCAACCAGATCCTAATTGCTACCCTTTTAAGGAATGGATAGTCTCAACAGGAAACATGCTACATGTTTTTCAGAGAACTATGTTCCATTAAATATGTTACGTGTTTTTCTGAGAACCAAGTTCCATAATTCAATTAATTGGCAAATTTAATACACATAAAAATACCTTCACAGGAATTTCTGATGGATTACGTAATTCCAAAGAAAGACGCTGTAGATCTCCAACATAAACCGTTTTAGGTAGATGAGAGGTAAGCTGAATTGGTTTATATTCACTTTGCTCCCTTATTTTGATGATGTTATACATAACCCCCTTATTTTGTGCATGTGAGTGACTCATGTTCACTTAACGGAAATAAACAAAAGGTGTTAGGGCTAGGGACCTCCGATGAGCAAAAAAGGTCTACTTGGGTCAGTGGTGAAACTTTTTGAAGTTTGGGGACTGATGATGAGTTCAGCCAAAGTTCAAGGACTAATGTTATACTTATCCCTAAATAATAAGATGAAAAATTTAGGCATATATGTTAGGGTAACATAAAACTAGTGGAATAAATTTTGTGTTTGTTTGCTCATTATCGTACATACCTTGATTGTCAAAGATAATGCAAAAACTTTGCCCAATTTTTCTTGCACATTTTCCCTCAAATATCGAACACGGAGGCCGAATACCATAAGGATTTTTGTTTTTGTTATTTCTCTGGCCTAAAGAGGGTGGGAACTGGGAAGTATTGAAATTGAGACCTCATACTTCATAAAGTAATAAATCTACCATTAGACGGCCACTTAGAATTAAGTAAGTACTATAGCCGCAAGCGAGCAAGCTGGGGGTGGGTATGAGGAAGACTGCGAGATCTATATATGTGGATTCTAGGATCAAATGAGTCGATAAAAGAATCTACAATTCATAACACAGACATTAGGTCTGGCAATTGGGTAGGTTGGGTCATGGGTCGGGTTGGGATGGGTACGGATCAAAACCCATCAGGACCCGAATATCAAAAAATGGGTTGGGTTATAATGAGTTGACCCATCTTAACCCATATTTTTCCTAAAACATCCATACATTTATAGAGTAAAATTTATCGGGTCAAAATGATAACGGATTCGACCCGATTTAACCCAACCCAACTCGGTAATATGTTTGGCCAAAAATATTAATGGGTTGGGTTGGGTAATTTTCAAGAAGGTTCAGGTGGGTTAATGGGTTTTGGGTTGTAATTATCAGGCCTGACAGACATAACTAAGCGGGCCATAAATGGAGTTGGGTGCTCATTCAATTACCATTAACATAAGAATAAGATTAATGTTACCATTCGTCCTTGTACTTATCGATTTTCTAGCATTAGTCCTTGTTATGAAAAAGTGAAAAGTTGGGTACATAGTAGACTTGTTTTGTATGTTATTGATCCCTCTGTTAACTACCGTTAGTTTTTTAGCCGTTAGCTCCCCATGTATTGTTTGTGTGCGGTTTTTAGTGGGCAAATTGATAACTTGATTACCTCTATCATCTTGCTCACGATTCTTTCTATCTCATCTCTCCATCACACATTCCTAGCCTCGTAACCACCAAATCGTCTCCCTTTCCCAAATCTTCAGCTTCCTTCTTCATCCTCTCCAGTCACTCCTCATCCCAGTGCCCCATGCCCCATGCCCCATTTCCTCCATCTTTTTCCGCCATCTCCAGTTCTCTCTTAGATTCTATTCAAGCTTCTTCCAATCTTGGCCATGTGAAAGTGCAATAGTAGCTATGATTCTAAAGAAACTATCAATGCAGCTTATGATGCGACTGCATCCAAAGATGCATTGACCAGATAATAAACAAGTAAACAGTGGAAGTCTTTAATCTAATAAAGCAATAATAAACACAGAAGTTTATCAAACAATAAGCTATGCTTGTAGATCTAACCCTATGGCCAAAAATGATTTCACTAAAAGATTATGAGTTTTATAAAAAACGTGAAATCTAACCAAATACCAAAACCTCTAACAAGACGTCAAGTCTCTAGAGGAAACCCACAAAAACACGAGTAAAGCAAACGTGTGATTAAAAAATAAGTTTCCTATCAACTAGGAACACAAACAACAAAGCAGTAGATGCAGCTGCTAATATCGTTGCATACTACACTGCACAAAATACTCCAAGCAATGCTTTCAGCTTCTCTCTATTTCAACGTGTATATCTCTAAATCTCTGGAGAGTCTCTCAAGGACTGTCAAGTTGTGTCTTTTCATCACAAGCAACACTTGTATATATACTCGAGCTCTTAGAGTCCTGAAACAATAAAGAGACCAAGAACTCCAAGGAAACACAAGATTAATAAATAAGAGTTTTTTGTTTCCAAATTTAGTTTCCTTATTTAAGACAAAGATCTTACCAAAGATATTGTCAAAGTCAAACATGGCCCCTTGAGAGTTTTTGGAAGTATTTAATTATGATAATTACTTAACATTGCTTTTGGACCAAGAAAGGGCACAACAATAAATATAATAGAGAAAAATAAGACGACCCTGTTTTACCTTACAATCTCCCCCTTTGTTGAACCTTTGTGGTCAAATCAAAATGACAATTGTTAATTCAACACCGATCAAACCATCTAACCTGCAATGGTTAGTATTATTACATCTCCCCCTGAATTTGTGCAAATATAAAATCAGAGCACATCACTTAAGCACAAATCAGAGTATATCAAAGATACAAAACCATAGTAAAAAATATCCATCATACAAAACAAAATATCAAAACATATTAAATTGTTTATGAGAACCCACAAGGCATATGATGAATCAAACATAGTTAGATTCGTCATCATCTTCAGCTTCATCATCATCTTCATTAGCAGCATCAGCAACATTACTTGTCTCTCCCCCTATTTGACCAGAAGTGATGGAGGGAGCAGAATAGATGGCAAGCCAGGATGTGTACTTAGCTTCTAAAGTCTGAAGGTAGGAAATCTGGGACTTGACCTGTATAAGCTGGCTGTTGATAAAGGACAAGGACATTGGTGCACATTTACTTGAGGTCATAAGGTTTAGAGAAGAATCGGCTGATGGAGTTGCTGGTTTAGTTGCATTGGCTTCAACAACTATAAAAGGTTGTCGATTCTGAGCTTCATAGTAAGGTACATAAGGGTATATCAAAGGCAGGTTCTGAATCATATCTCCTTTCAACAACTTAGGAGAAATTGGAAAGGGATCTAGAACTGGTGTCGGTCTTTCTTTTTCCAAGGGAGTAACACCATGTGCTATCAGTAGGTTGTAGATAAGGGAAGGGTATGGAAGAGCTCTTTTATCTCCTTCTGTTTCAGCAAATGCAATTACATTCCTGAACACTAAGTCCCCAAAATCAAAATGTAGTCCTAAGCCAATCTGATACATGAGCATTGCATGCTCCTTAGTCACCAAATTTGGATTGGATGAGGGCGCCCAATTCGCAAAGCTAATTTTATGCATTACTGCATATAAGGAAGATAGTTGGGATGTGCTAACTGTGGTTTTCCGTTCAAGGCCAATTTTTGATAAGGCCTCCACTCAGTTCTTTGACACATACATCCAAATATCTCGATAGCTCAGGCATAGGAACATCAGTAGATCCACAAAGCTTGTTGATAACAACAGGAGAGAAATCAATGAAGTTTTTCCTTACAAAAACTTTTCCAAACATAGGATCACTAACTTCAGTAATCCTCTTTTCCAGATTTGCATAAAATTCCATCACTATTTCCTTAACATAAGGAACGACATATGTGAGGGTATACAATAGGTTTCTATCCTTGAAGAATTCAACTAAGTTCTGGTTTTTCAAATACTCCAGAGGGATTCTTCTTTCATCGATCACTTTCCTATTTAAACTAAATCTTACAGAAGATGCTTCTGTAATGAAAGTGGATGAGAAGGAAACAGTTATACCTTTATCAGAAGCTTTTCCTTTTCTTGAGGATGCAGCAACATTGGATGCTAGAACTTTTCTGCATCTCAAAGATCTGGCAAGAGGAGCTGGAGAGACAGTAGGAACTTGAGGACCTTTGCTTTCCATAGAAGCATTTTTTTTTCAAAGTCTTTATCAGAGCTATCATCACGCTCTGAAGAGCTTGTATGAATAGGACTTAGCCTTGAGTCATTCTACAGTTTGGACAAGATTAAAGCTAAAGACATTTGGTCTTCAGATGGTTCTTGTTCAGCAGCTGCTTCTTCAGCAAGAAAATTTTCAGTAGGTACCACATCAGCCTGTGCCACATCAACAGGTACAAATTCAGCAGGTACCTCATCAGCTGGTGTGTCATCAGTAGGTACAGAAATGGCAGGTACCTCATCAACCAGTACATTTTTAGTAGGTACCTCTTCAGTAGGTACATCTATAACTTTTTTTTTGTTCTTTTTTGTTTTTTTTTTGTTTTTTTAGGAAAGCAGGACGTCACCTGCGCATTTATTAAATTAAAACAACATAAACAAGGAGGGGGACAACCAGCCGAACCCAATCAAGGGGGGACAAAGGAGCCTTACCTCTACAAAAAAAAAAATAAAGCACTATCTACGAAAATTATACAATCCCAAAGAGTCATGTCTAACAGCCAATTGAACCGAACGCGGAAGATCAACTGGTCCAGAAAACTCCCGAAACTCCCTATGATTATGACCAAAAGCTGCCAATCTATCCGCCACAAAATTCTTTTCCCGAAAAACATGCAACAACAAATAGTCTTTAGCCAGATCCTAACAAGATCTCAACAAATAAATATATCGCCAAGGAAGGTTGTTAACCCCTTTTATACCCAGCAACGCTACCTTCGAGTCTGATTCCACCACTACCTGATCCAAAAGCAACCTCCTGCACAAAAGTAAGCGGTCCCGAAGATCCAAAATTTCTGCCAACTATTTGTCCCAGTCCCATAAAAATGAGAAAACACACCTATCACCCTACCAGAACAATCACGAATCACCCCTACCACCAGCATATCTGCCCTCTATAGCCGAACCATCCGTATTTACTTTATAAAACCTTGTATTTGGAGGCTCCCAACGAAGCCAAGATCCAGCACGAAGATTCACATTGACAACAGGAACATTAAAAAATTGCATGATTTGAATTCCTCTCGATGTTGTAGAACTTTTAGGCTGATAACCAAGCATCAAATCCTGAATACCATGCAACACTTTTGATAGAACACTATTATATACACTTTTGATACGTACATCTTTAACACATACACAAACTGAGGTTGTAACTATAGCAGCTTGAGGTCGCTTTTCTGTAGGATCAAAATCTTTATCATCAATGTCTGTTATATACAGTGTGTCTTCTGCGATTTGGTCGTGGTTGATTTTCAACTTCTTTGCACGAGCAATATCGGCTTCTGAAGGGTTTTCATAGCTGGTAGGAATCCCTCTTAATCTTTTTTATCATCGTAACTTAGGGTTTCCAATTGAGGGAAATAGCGTCTGGTCCCTATGATTCTCTACATCAATGGCATTTTCTGATTCGCTGAGAAGTATTTCAGACAAAGGACCTAGCAGAGATTTTGCTACGACCATGTATGTTGTAGCAACAGTATGCCCAGCTACAGGAATTTCTTGAGATGTAGCTACATTTGTCTGAATGGTCGAGATTTTAAGGTTTAAGGGACTGGAAGAATTTGACGCCATTGGAGGAGAATTAGGGTTTTCAGATAAAGAGAAGAGGCACGGGATTTTAGCAATTCGAAGAAAAAATTGCCAGGGAGCTATAAACCAATTTGTGAGAACACCCAAATATCTTGATTCTTCAACATGTTAGTTAAAAATACTTCACAGAGCTATAAACCAGGGGGTTAGCCGTTAGGAGATAAATGATGGAATATGAAGAGTCCAAATATGATAAGATAGGGTTTTTGATTTTTGAAAGAGGGTTATATCTCTCGTTTTCATCCATCCGACCATTCCTCTCTTAAATCTAGTCGCCCACCAACTCCTTCATCACTGGCGCACCTCACATCCCTCCCTCTCGCATCGCTCTTGTCCCCATCACCAATCGAACCCGGCTCCAGTAGGTTCTGGTCACAACCCATCTCTAGCCTTCTTCCTCTGTGTGCCAATGAGTCCCAACTCACTCTATTTCTCGTAGTGAATTACGAACCTAGGGTTTGATTATGCAAACTCTTCCCCCCAATTTAAAGTAAGATCTTTCATTTGTACTTTGATTTCACCGTTGCCATTATTGAGAAATTTTATGTATCGATATTGCCTATTATCTGGGTCAAGTTTTGAGGGTTTTTGTAAATTGTTCTCATGGATAATTTGGGTGTTATACTTTGATTTTTGAAGTGAGAGATTGGGGCCATGGGTCATGAAAGTGATTTGCCCCCATCCTCCGTAACTATATATGGCCATCCCTACTAGTGTTGTGCCAATCCAGGGAAGGAGCTTACCCCTCTTTGACTCTACCACCTCTTATTAATTAAGACCTTAGAATGTTCCTGGCAAAGCCATCGATCTCCAGGCCAGACGAAAATTTGGCAATTGGAAGTGTTTCAGTCTTAGTCCTTCTACGATGCCTGTGAATTGGTTGGTAAAGCTATCTTCTTGGGGCAACCTCCAATCAAAGAGGAAATTCTGGGTTTATTGAAGAAAGAATCAATTGCTTAGATGGGGATCGAAAGAGATCTCGTGCACAGAATAGTAAAGGGAATTAGACAATTGATTGTTCAACTTCTGGTAGAATCTAGGTGGAAGCTTTGTTTTCCCATCTTTTAGACAAAGAGGACTGAGATATGGTAAAGGATAGGGGTGTAAATCGGAACTACCGAACCATCGAACCGAACCAAACCAGTCGGTTTGGTTCGGTTTTGGTTGAAGACGGTTCGGTTTTAGTTTCAAGAATTAGAAAACCACACGGTTCAGTTCGGTTCACAATTTTTGGTATCGAACCAAACCGAACCAAACCATCCTATATATTTTTATTTATTTATTATATAGTATATATTATATTACATTTATTAACTATTTTGAACCTTTGATTTTTTCATATAATATATATATATATAAACGCATACTAAACCAAACAAAATCTTGATTGTTGGAGAACTATTATTTATTCCATTGTTTGAGTTTATTTTAGAATTTGTATTGTTTTATTTATGATAATTTGTTGTTAGTTGGTTATTTCCTAATTTTGATGTTAATTCCAAATTAAAATCTTATTTTTATTGTTATTTTTAATGTTGGTTAATTTCATTAAAAATAATTTATATAAATCACAAAACCGAACCAAACCAAACCAAACCGAGTGGTTCGGTTTCAAGTCTTACTCGATTCGGTACGGTTTGAGATTGTTTGAATCCCTAGGAGCCGGTTCGGTTTGTGATTTTGACATAAACCAAACCAAACCGAACCACTTACACCCCTAGTAAAGGAGGATAAGCCAGATGTTGACGATGAATAGAAAGCTTATCTCCTATGGAAGTGACTAAATCGCCCTCTTAAAAATACATGTGGTAGTTAACGGAGGGACCAATAACATACAAAAAGGAGTCTATTATGGATCCAACTTTTCACTTTTTTAAAATAGGGACTAATGCTAGAAAGTCGATAAGTATAGAGACGAACGGTGACATTAATCCAATTATCTAATAAAAACAAAAAAGTACAAGAACTCATTTCAAATAAAGTCTTGGATAAAGTTTCAACCA
Organism: Codonopsis lanceolata; assembly: GCA_013146195.2. NCBI lineage: Eukaryota > Viridiplantae > Streptophyta > Magnoliopsida > Asterales > Campanulaceae > Codonopsis > Codonopsis lanceolata. The sequence goes on along the minus strand of CM028379.1, from coordinate 24,089,907 downwards.
AAGTATATGCAATTACGAAAAATATTCAAGTTTGAACATTTGGGTGGGCACCCACGTATTCCCATCTTTTCTCATTAAAATAAGTGAGCTAAAACAGTTTGTCCATTATACTCTCTCCGTCCCTAATTTATTGTTCTAGTTGACCCGATGCACCGTTTAAGAAAACCTATTTGATTGGATTATTAATATTGGTTTAATGTGTAGTTTCCTTTAAAGCCCATATATATATGGCTCATAATTAAAGTAGGATGAAAAAGTAAAGGTAAAGTGGTAAAAGTGATGTTCTAAAAAGTAAGTTTCAAAGTGGACAATTATTTTGGGATAGACAAAAAAGGAAAAGAGGACGATAATTTAGGGACTGAGGAAGTAGTTTATTACTACAGACATATTTGCTCGTACTAACTTATAAGTGGATTGTCAAAATGGATAAAACAAAAACTTAGAAAAGACGGTTTTTATGGGTATTTTATGTAAGATGAATCATCTTGATTCAATCAATCGTGTATTGGTGAGTTGAGTTGTGAAAGAGTGAGACTCCGTCTTACCAGCTAAGATTCGTAAAACAGTCTTACAGAAGACTTATTTGATGGATAATTTGTAAGCCCACACTAATTAACAATATTAATCAATTAAATCTTTAGGTCGGTTCTTTGCATAATCATAGGAAGAAGTTTTGACCAATATAATGCACTAGTATTATTGCATTAGTAAAACAATTTCTTTTACATTATGACAGTTAAAATGGTTGGTCTACAATTATTCCATAATATTTGCATCCTTCAAAATTTTCAAACTTACTGTCTCTCTCTCTCTCCAAATTTCGTTTCAAATGATTTCAATTTCATAACTCTTGCATAATTCATTGCTTAATTAATGCATAAATTTCACTTTATTATAAAAATAGTATGTTGTTCAAATAGTCAAACAGTTTAATTTCAAGTAGTTTTTCATCCATATAAAGCTCTCTTCTTTTTCCCATTCTTCGCTTCTTTCATCTTTGAACCCTTTAATGGCTGCTGAGTTGAGGAAATGGGTGATAATGGGCATGGCATTGGTGTTGAATTGGGAATATCATGTGGTCGGAGCTAAACCACAAGTACCATGTTATTTCGTTTTTGGGGATTCATTGGCTGATAATGGGAATAATAACATGATTCCGTCGATTGCCAAAGCTAATTACTTCCCTTATGGAATCGATTTCCCCGGCGGTCCAACCGGAAGGTTTTCCAATGGTAAAACTGCCATTGATGTCATTAGTAAGCTCTCCTCCCTTCTCCCAAGATATATATATATATATATATATATATATATATATATATATATATACATTGTTTTGATTAGTTTGAGGTTATGTGCATCGTATCGTTAAATAATTTTTTTGCCTGATCAGAATATGTCAATCAAAAATTTGGTACACATACCATTACTAATGTATATATTTGTTATATGTGTAGCGTTGTTTTACGCGCTAATATATTCAAATATAACTAATTGTAAAAAAATGGTTGTTTGACAGCTGGTCTTTTAGGGTTTGATCAGTACATCACGCCTTATGCATATGCAAGAGGCCAAGACATACTTAGAGGTGTGAATTACGCATCGGCAGCAGCCGGAATTAGAGATGAAACCGGGCAACATTTGGTACGGTAATCCATGCATATTTCGTCTCAATCGAATAATTTTAGTGGTTAAAAAATTAACATAAATAAGAAAAAAATGAAGATTGTTCTATCTATTGAAATTACAATGTTGTTATATATATGTAGGGTGCACATATTAGTTTTGGAGGGCAAGTAAGTAATTACAGGAATACAGTGTCACAAGTGGTGGACATACTAGGTGGTGAAGACTCTGCTGCAGAATATCTTAGCCAATGCATTTATTCAATTGGATTGGGCAGCAACGATTATTTGAATAACTATTTCATGCCAAATTATTATTCCACTAGCCGGCAATTTTCAACCGTTCAATTTGCAGATGTTCTGATTGGACAATATGCCGAGCTAATAAGGGTAAGTATGTAAATATATCACTACTGGGTTATTCAGGCTCATTTAATTGGGCTGGGCCTAGACCACTAGACTAACCTTTCATTCGAATTCGTTCTATCATGTTCGTAGTCATTAGTTTTAAGATGGTCATATGGATCTTATTCATAAGATAAAATCTCGTTGTTTCACAATTCAATCCATCAAGATATAGTGTATCAAGTAAGGATGATCTGTCTTATAAAAAATATCTGTAAGACCGTCTTACCTAAGTTTTTGTTTAGTTTCATTTGCATATACAAGCATTTGGGTTTGAACCAAGCCCAAGTTAGAGCTAAGCTGCACCCTGATTCATGTGTAGTGATTTTTCTAAGGAAAAATTACGGGTGAGTCTCATTTTCAACCATTTTATACTTTTGTATTTTTTCGTAAACATAAAAAATGCACTTTATGTATCACGATGCAATGCATCATTTGTATATTGCGATTTATAGAAATGTCATATTTTGTACATTATGATGCATGACGTGTCTTTTTCTGATTGCGAAAAATGTAAAAGTATAAAGCAGTTAAAACGTATTCAAAAAGAATTGGCCCGAACTTCTCAGTTTTTATAAGTATGGAGAAATCATACTACGTTAGTGTCATATTGGACCCACTTATTGAGCTAAAACCAACATGGGATTTCCGTGTCCAGTCCCTCAAGATTACTTTATAAACGGCTCTCCACGACCAACCCACCCATATCCTTTCGTATAGTAATTTAGGGGAAAATACTAGCCTAAGTCTAAGTTAGATACTTGAATGTTTAAGCTTGTTTGATAATCTTGGTAAAGTTAAAATGTTATTCAAACTTAGGCTTGTTTTTTTCTCGAACCAATCTCAAACTAGCAATTTATTAAGTTGAGCACCTTGACATTTTTAGTAGAAATATCGGGCTATTTACTTATTGAGTCGAATTTGATTGTTCAACGAGCTTCATATTTTGTTTAAAGCAGCCTGAAAATCTCACTAACCAATTTCAAACGAGCTTTATGTCGAACCGAACCCGAGCCAAACTTGAATAGCTATATTTATTATTCAGTCATACGTAGTAAATTGAAAAGTCAAACAAGTATAAAATTTGGTTTTCGAATATGAAAAGTGTATGATTCCAGTTTCTTTATTATTTGACATGGAAAATGTTATCCTTACGACTAATCATACAACTTTCCTTACAACTAAGCCTTGAATTGGAAAAAAAATATTTTGAACAGGGACAACTTTACCCTTCTTCAAAGGTTAGTTGTAGAAAAAGTTATAGAAGTAATTGTAAGGCTAGCAATGCTGATTTGTCATTGGTCCTAGGTTTACCGTTGTTGGTGAATCTCATGTTGGGTTAGCCTTAGTGCTTGTTTGGTGTAGTGTTTTGACAAAAGCGCTTGTAAAAAACTCAGTTTTTTCTCTTTAAAAGTGTTTAATGCAACGTTTTAAAACACAACATTTTAAAAATGTTCAGCGTTTTAAAACGCTCCAATTTGGAGAGTTTTAAAAATGTGTTGCATTTACAACTATTATTTTTTATAAAAATAGTATTTTGAAATAGTTTTCCAAACATGTTTACAAGAAAAAAATTACGTTTTGAAAGTGCCGCGTTTTAAAAACGTTGCGTTTAGAAAAAGCTGTGTTTTCAAAACGCTATACCAGCCGAGACCATAGATGACTAGCTTGTTTGAGTCCGGAACTTGTTAGGTAAATTACGTACTCTTGTAAATTTTCTAATATTAATAAAATGTCTTTGTTGGTAGCAAAAAAATAATTAAAAAAACAAAACAAAACAAAACTATGCTTGCGTAGTTGGGTTGGAAGTGTCCAAAATTTTAGTCAAGCCCAATGCACTTTGGTTTTAGTATAGGAGTATTAAAGCTTTGTTTGTACAACTACCTGGGCCTTACCATCTTGCAGTTGAGTTAACGCGACAAGGATCAACTTGAAAACTTAAAACCAGAGGCCCATTTTGTTTTATTCAGATTCTAGACTGTGCTCTAAAACTACCTGGGCCTTACCATTATGCTTTCTAGCTTTTGTTTTATTTCTTAAAAATTACTCTTCGATTCCTAAATAACAGTTTATATTTATTTTTTTCAAAACCATAAAATACGTGTAGTACATTCGTGTACAATGAATTACATGTCTTCTAGTTTTGAAAAAAATACAAAAGATACATGTCATATTTTTATTTGAAAAACAATCAGTTTAGCTTTAAAAAGTCAAAACAAGACAATTATTTAGGAACAGAGCGAGGATATATCAATTCCTCTTACATTATGCTATTATGAGAAGATGAATTTGTGAATGGTGTGTGTGACTGCAGACATTGTACAAAAATGGAGCAAGGAAAGTAGTTTTAACTGGAATTGGACAGATAGGCTGCAGCCCAAATTTATTGGCCCAAAACAGCCAAGATGGTTCAACTTGTGTAAAGAAAATCAACACTGCTAATCAGATCTTCAACAAGAAGCTCAGATCACTTGTTGATGTTCTAAACAACAATCTAACCGATGCCAAATTCATCTATATCAACGCTTACGGCATTTTCAAAGATTTGATTAGCCATCCTCATGCTTTCGGTACATCTGTTACACTTCCCCATGTGTGTTTGTGTGTTTTTTGGGCTGGTTTTGTTGCTCACCTGACTGTTTTCATGTTCATGTTGGAATTTTCAGGTTTTAGGGTTACGAATGCAGCGTGCTGTGGTGTAGGGAGAAACAACGGTCAATTTACGTGTCTTCCATTTCAAACCCCATGTCAAAATAGGAATGAGTATATTTTTTGGGATGCTTTTCACCCAACCGAAGCTGCAAACACGATTGTTGGTAGGCGATCATACAGCATTGAATCCTTGTCCGATGCCTACCCAATTGATATTCGCCGTTTAGCTGAACATGGAAAATAGTTATGACATCGAGTTGTTGCAAATGAATTAGCTTTTTACTGTGTATTTTATCGCTACATTGCATTTTCTTGTTTTAGCTTTTTTTTTTTTTTTTTGCTATACTCAATATTTTTGTGTTTAGGTTCAATCCTGAAAATATTTCCTACTTCGGCCAATATATATGTAATTATGCAAAAGCATACCCAATGTAATGCCCTTATAAGAGAGAAAAAAAAACAGGTTACAAAGAAATCATGAAAAACGAGAACTCAAATATGTAGTCTAAACAGTTAATAGTGGAACCATCGTCAATGCCCACTCCCAAAAGAACACCAGCGATTGAGAGCAAGGTGAAACACAGAATACCGGATGAGGAACCAATCTAAAGAGATCTAAGAAAATGACTAGATGACAAAGAGCATTACTCGGCTCAAACCCAACGCCTTAACGACCCAAATATAAGAATCTATGAGCTAGCAGTGAAAACCACAGACAGAAAAACACTAAACTTAGCCAAATGGCCAAGCATCTCCACACATCTGCAACTACTTAGGTTAAACAAACAGTTCAAATCTTTGTCTTGTGACTAGCCAGATCTTTAATCTAGTCTTTCGGCTTGAATTTCAAGAGGAAAAATGTCAACACTCAATACTCATTTGATACCATTCAAGATTCTTTTAACAAGGAGGATAAAAGGCATACGACGAATACATATTAATTAAACAAGCTTGTCTTATAAGTTCATAATACCACAATGAAAGCATGAAACATTAAACAAAGAAATACTTCCAGATTTCTGGTGAACATCATCGACAAAGCAACAGTTGCCGACAGAGAATACAAAGGTGATCCCCTTAATTGGTTATTTTCAGACACCAAATATCTTTCATTTGGCACATGAAGGTATTTCTTCTCCACACGAAATAAGGGCATCATAATCATGAAAATCACGAGCCCTTCAAGCATATTACCTGCATAATTAACAAACAAGATGTTCTCATTATTATTGGTCTTGGGTATTACGAAAATTAAGGATATGATCAAACTGAAGCAAATGCAAGGTTGAAATTCTTACACCAACTGAAGGGGCGTTTGATCTTGGCGAGAGTAGTTATTGTTTGGTTGCAGACCATTAACTTGGAGGTAGTTTCGTGCATCAAAATGTTGAGGTGGCACGAGCTCATAGTCTGAACTTCCGGGCATCAAGCTCATGTGCTGCTGCTGAGCTCTTTCATTTTCAGCAATCTACACACATTGCCGCATTACCGTCACCAAATAAATAACTTTTCAAGTGTCTGTCTAATAGCGTGTGTGTGACTCAGTGTGTCTATGTGCTAGAGAGAGAGAGAGATACCTTTGCACGGAGGTACTGATTATTGTTGTGTAACTCAATTTCCTGCAGAATCATCACGTTAATAAGGCATAATCAGAAAATCAGGCGCTAAAGTTGTAATTGTACAGCAGAACCATTTACTGTAAGGTAACATAAGAGCATTGCACTGTTCTTTACTAAACGCAGAATCAAAAAGTGAATTTATGTGCTTCGAGTAATTATCAGTGGAGGGAGCTCATATCTCATGTCTGATACTAACTAACACATCAGTAAATTAAATGGTATAAAGAAACCTCAGATTCAAATTTCTTGCAATTACATGTTGGATATATTGAAAAGTGCAGCAGTTAAAGCCATATAGTCATGGAACGTTACCACAGTCGAATAGTTTTTATTGGTAACCATGAGTGCGAGACGGAATCTGTATCACAATTGCAAGATATGATGACAAGCATGAATTATCACTAGACTTGCATTTTCAAACTCGAGTAAAACTCTTAAACCAGGGGCTTCCTCTAAACTTCGGCAATCTTGACACAATATTTTGAAGAAGGTTCAGTCTTAAAATTTCACATAAAGCAAATTATTGTATGCAATAAATGGAGAGGTTCTTGGAGCTGGAAAACAGTTTGCTGGCTATTCTTGTACTTTACCGGGCTGTCCAAACCCTCAACAAATGTCGGAAATCAATTAATCTCTTCCTTTCTCTTTTGTGCACATCATTCTTGACATTCACACACATAATCTAGACTTACCTTTGGATCTTAAAAAGTAAAGGAGAAAGAAATGAAAACAGAAAGTAAGAAAATAATACAACACACGCAAACACATGCAAACTTAACAAAATATAAGATGGCAAAAACTTTTGTAAGACCGTCTTACGGATATTTTTTGTAAGATAAATCCTCTTTACCCGGTCTACAGTGTGTTGGTGGGTTGAGCTATTAGAGAGAGTGAAACTCCATCTTACGAATTAAGATCCATAAAACGGTTTTACATAAGACCTACTCCTATAAGATTATACCATCCCAAGACCTTACTCATATTCTTCAAATTTGACCAACCTTGGCCAGTGAGAAAGATTTTCTTTCTCATATTTGTACCTTTCTCATATTGCCAAATTTGCAATTGCCTACTGCATCTGTTCATGAAAATTGGGCCTCAGCAGGTCCTCTACCCTCCCCTTCCCTCCAAGCAGCCCCACGGCCAAACCACAAGGTTACCTGGTTTTTTTTTTTTTTTTTTTTTGTTTCATTTCATTCAGTAGGTACTCATGAAAGGGTAAAATTTACAAGATTCTACTCTTTTGAAGATAAAGAGTTTCTCTGGTATTAGTGCAGGGTCATGAATTCTGAGAATTGTTGTAATCAAATATAGTAAACGCAGTTTTCAGCATTCTGTCCAAGAATTCCCATTTACCCTTGTTCGTTATCTGTGTGTCTCTAACCCTAAATATAATAAAATCAGCATTCCAAATCTAAGAGTTGAATAAAATTAAAAAATAAAAAGAGCATAAACTTTTTTTCTCGATATGAAATTTCGTAATACTTCAACTCTGATCCATAGATTGCAAACATAACAGCATCACTGAACAAAACTCGAGAGATGGTGTATTTCACAAAGTTGAGTGTCACTTTTGCGCTTCAATTTCATTAAAAAAAGAACAGAAAAAAAGAACTCCATTTTTAGTGCAAATTTGTTATACAATCAATCAAGTTCTCTACAATATTATGCAGCAAACACAATTAATCTTACACCTCACTTAGTGCAATGGGGATGCACTTAGCAAGAGGCATTTCTCAATGAATTGATGTGTTATGAACGGTATGACTCGATTATACAGGCAATGAATGGGTCAAGTTGACGCAGCGAAAATAATAACAAGGAACTCTTTCCACGAGAAATTCCTTAACAAAGCCTATGACGGCTTTAGGGTTTTAAGCACAAGCAAGAAAACGAAAGAAAACTCATTTTATTCAAAAGCTGCCGAAATAATGTTTAAGGGGTTATTTATATCCCCTAACAGTCCAAACCCTAAAAGGAAAAGAATAAATAAAAATGACAGAAAAACCCTAAAACTTCCGAGGGCCAAAACAGCATCTAAACAGCGTTTTTTGGGCTTCAAAACATCGTCTCATTGGGTTTCACCCCTTAAATCTAGTAGATCTCATCGAGAGCTTCGATTTGATATGCGGTGGACCCCGTAATTCATCCGGATGCAAAAGTTACGCTCCGTTAAAGATCTGCCGACCGTTAAGTGATTTCTACTATTGCTTAATGGAAAACTGCAAAGCAACCCACCGATCCAATTTTCAGAAACTGCCACTAGCCTCCCTTAACTTCGAACTCTTCCCTAGCGCTTTGCTCAAATATGTCTCGGTCACTTGTTCTACATCACAAGTCCTCTGAGGTATATGGACTTTTGGGTTTATCACATGGAAGTGGTTGCGTCATATTTGGACAAGGCAATCGCGTCAGACAAGACAGTTGCGTCGTCATTGTTAGGAAAGGCGACTGCTAATGGTACTTGATCGAAAGGAGGTCATGTCTCATTCTACTCCTTACACACGTCATGAATTTATTACAATTGCTAATGATACTTTTTTACCTATTTCCTCCATTGGCCAGTCTAGTTTTTTTACATCTATGCTTAATAATGTTCTCTACGTTTTGAACGTGCATAAGTCTCTACTTTCAATTAATACGTCGTTTTTCTTCTGATAATAATTTTTTTTTTTTAACTTGATGGTTCTGGTTAAGGAAAAAAAAAACCAAGGAGAGAGTTCATTCTGGCAATTGTTCGGGTGGTCTCAATCATCTCTCTTTCACACCATCCTTTACGCATAATCCATAAGCTTTTTATTGGTGAACGTCACTCACCAAATCTTTGGCATGCTCGGCTTGGTCATCCATCTCGGCTTATTTTTTATATTTTTCTTAATTAACATCGGCTTCCGGTTAGTGGATCCACTTCACATGACTAGTGACTGCTTCTATACTTTTGGGCCATTACTTCACAAGTAGAATACCGTGCACTTGTTACCACTGTTGCCTAGCTTCGTTGGTTTTCTTACCTCTATCGCGAGTTGGGTTAATCATTCCTCTCTTCGCCAATTTTGTTTTGTGATAATGTTTGGCACTCCAAATGTCTCTTAATCCGGTTTTTCATGTATGTACTCGCCATATCGAGATTGAGTATCATTTTGTTCATGAATTTACACCAGTGTGGTTTTCTTCGCCTAGCCTATGTTTCCTCTACTGATCAATTGGCCGACATCTTCACTAAGGTCCTTGCTCAGCCTCGTTTTCAGCTATTGGCCTCCAAGCTGAAACTCTGAGCTCCTCCGTTTGGCTGGCGAGGGGAAGGGTAATAGCACAATCTTGTAACTAAGTTACTGCTTTCTCCTACTTATTAAAATAGGACATTACCTTTCATTATTATTATTATCAAGGAGCGGCACATATGCTATTCCTTTTAGAATACAAAGACAGCATATAAATATAATGCTTGTGCCGTGCTCCAGTTTAAGGAGATTTTCGGCTTCTCTTCTTCTTTGTTTCTTCGATCTACTGCTTTGTTCCTTTTTCTTATAGTCCTGCTTACTTGAATAGGTGCACCGCATAAAGTAATTTTTCGTTAATGTTATCTTGGATGTTCCCATCTAATAGCAGCAGTAGCCTTAACCAAATATACCATTAGTGCTAGGTTTCTTGAAAGGAATTGAGGAAATATAGTAGGATATCCAGGCATTGAGGAAAGTCGAGATATGCTTCACAATGAATTATAAATCGATGAGTATAACTACTTACCCTCTTTTGCATAAACTCTATTTCTGCGAAAAGCAGCTCATTCTGCAAATTTGTACAAGGGAGAGAGATTTTAGAGAGGACTAATGAGCAATCACAAAGTTGAAACTACGTTTTTTTATTATGAAACGAAACGAAACTAAACCAAATGTTCACAGAGGAAGTGGCTACCTTTTTGGATCGGATTTTGCTAATACCTTTCTCTAATCTCGATTCCAGATTCTTAAGTTCCTTTGGGTTTAAGGCTCCTAGAGATTCCCCCATCATATTCCTGTAAAAATTCCTTTTTTGAAAGTTTAAAACATCAATATTGCCCAAAATGATATTGTTAACAAACATTTTGAAGTTACCTGTTTTGGTTCTGAATAGTAGAAATTTGCTGGCGTAGCTTTGCCGTCTCTTCCTGATAAAACTGAAATGATTGTCCAACACCATTAACATTAGTATTACTGCCAGAAATAGTTCAATACAACACAAATTTAAGTAGATTTTTTCTCTTGCCATGGGCACCTCCTTAATTAATTAGGACTTTGTAGAACAGTAATTATGATGTGCTGCGCGACAATTCTCACAAATTTTTTTAAAAAAAAAACTGACGTTTGCCATAACATTTTGCTATCAGTTCTTGTCATATCGAATAACATAATTCATTTCATTCTTAAAACCGATAACTGAAACATCGCACGCATTGAAGTGTAGGATACGTACCCGAGCATTGGCTTCAGAAACAGACCCACTGTTGGGAGGATCCGTGCATGCCTTCTTGTACCTCTCGATTGTCCCTTTAACGCTGCAGGTTTAAGGACATCAGTAAATTTCTTGTAAAACCGTCTTACGAATCTTAATTCGTAAGATGGAGCTCCACTCTCTCACAACTCAACTCACCAACACACAGTGGAATCCGTCTTACAAAAATAAATTGAACCATAAAAGCTAAAACTTTTTTTTGAAAAAGAAAGAAATAAAAAAAACAAGTGGAATTTCTATTTTAAGAAAGGAGGGACGGAGTATTAGCTGTTCTTGTGTTGGAACCATAAATATAGCAGAATGCATACATTTAAACAGAGGGTAAAACAATGCAAAAAAACACACAGATAAATGACTCAAAAACTGTTAAATCAAACCATTTCTCTCATTTAATCAAACCCCACACGTTAAAACAATACAAACATAAATGAAAACAACTGAATGTTCTTTTTTTAGTCAGTCAGGTCAAACATTATTTTTGTCCTTAAAAAAAGTTGACCCCAATCTATTCCCCTCCACACTGAGAAAGAAATCCCACTTTTCTCGGAATCCTATTTTTAAACCTTAATTTTGTCGAGCTACTGATTGGCTATCTCTGCCGTGCTGGCACGTCTTCTCCCTTTATGATTGGTGGAGTATTTACACAGCTAGATTTATATCCACGTGTCACTACAAGTTTACCCTTTGGATAATAGCATTAACTACAGACTTTTACCCACCTCGGTAACTCCCAAATACACATTGCTCAGTCTTTCTTTTTCTGTAACTCTGAGTGAATCAGAGCCGTCCATTTCGTGGCAGCCATTGTTGTACCCTCCCCATGCATATAATCAAACAAGCAAGTGCCAAAACCAAAGACCTTCCCCTAAACTCTCCCATTGGTTCCTCTAGTTTCCGTACTCTTCTCTATCTTTTTCACACACTCCCTCTTTCTCTCTCACACACATACTTCTTTTTAATTTATTCTTCTAATCAACCCAAAAACCATTTTACACAAATATAACTATACAAGATCTGAACATCATATGGGCTAGAGTTCTCTCTCTCTCTCTCTCTCACACAAACACACACCAATATATCTATACAAGATCTATGATAAGATGGTCTAGAATTAAGACACTCCCATTGGTTGTTCAATCTCACTTTCTATAAATCTTACTTGTGTGTTTCTTTGCTGTTTAAGTTTCAGCAGTTTCAGAGGCTTTGAGAAAGTCATTATTCTAAGAGCCAAATAAGTTTTTCTTTTTCTCCAAAATACCCCCCAAAAAAGAGAGTGTTTTCAGTTTTTCACCATTTGAAAGATGACATTATATTAGGAATCTGAAGAAGTGAGGAGGGGGGGAGGAATCATGACAAAACCAAATTTACTCTTTTGTCAGAACTCTAAGAAACTGAAAAATCGTGTGTGACGTTACCCAAGATTCTTAAAAACTCACCTAATCTTTCCCCTTAATTTCTTTCCACCTTCAAGAAAACCCAAATAATTACACAAAGAAAACAAACCATTTTCAAACTCGGTTCTCTTTCTTTTTTGTTCTTTCAAGAAATTGATAAGAAATATTCCCTTAGAGTAAAGAATTTTCGTTTGAAAATCAAACTTTTTAAGAAAAAATGACATTTTTAGTAAAATAAAATAACACTCTTATACCTTAATTTTTTTAAATAGATTTTTTGAGTAAAATATCTCAAAATAGAATAATAATACTTTGTCTCGAATGGAAAAGTAATCACTAAAATAAATAAACACCCATCATAGGGTTTCAAATACTAAACCCTAGATTATTTTAAACCCAATTGACAAAATTTCGACCAAGAGGAAGGAGTTTGAAAATTTCATCAAATAAAACCAAATTTGGCTAAACTGTGACCTGAATGAAAGGGGGAGAGTTGAAAAAGTACCCATGAGAGAATGCAAGAAATAAACCCTAACTGGGGTAGATTTGTGAGTGAAGGTTGGCAAAGCATGAAATTTAATGAGATTGAAGAAAAGTCAAGGAGACTTTGTATGAACCCTAAACTGGGAATTAATTTGACAATGGTTTAAATAGAGTTAGAGAGAGAAAAGAGAGGGGGAGATTGTAAATAAAATCTGCTTTTATGTATTGACAAGGCTGATGACATCTTTCACCTACAGTACTTTTGGTTTGTGAGGTTAAAACTGACTGAAATGAAATTAAGGAAGTGTCATGAGATGGGGAGGGGATCGGCAAATGGGCGCTTGACAACTTCCTTTCTAGGCCTTTCCTCCCCTAGCCTTCCTTACTCATGACATGGAGAGAGAGAGAGAGAAAGAGAGTGTGTTTGTGTGTGAGAGAGAGAGAGGGTGTGTGGGTGTTTGATTAAGTGCGTGTGTGTGTGTGTGAGAGAGAGAGAGAGAAAGAGGAGAGAGAGTAGGAAGATTTAAACAGCAATGGAGGAAGAAATATAGGGAAGCTGATCTCATGAGAGTTGGGTAGACCTTACTAAATCTCTGCTTGTTTTTTGCTTACAACAACATCCTATTTTTCATCTTTTTACACAACAGATCTATAAACCGTATGTACCAAAACAATGAACTGAAAATGGGATCATAAACAGCAAACAAGGCAAAGCTCATTGAGGCAAAGAAACAAAACAGAAAAGAAAAAGAAAGAAAGACAAGTGTGAATCTTTGTTAAGAGACTATAAATAAAATCTCAACACATGATTGTGTCCTTCTAAAATCTTCCCAAAATTACCCTAGAACAAGCTTTCCCAAATTCACCCCATCTCTCAGTCGTAGCCTTCCAACCAAAATAAAATACCAAAACTTAAACCGTTTATAAATTCTCCTTTTGGAAGGACAACAAGATCAAGAATTGAAAAGGCTTAGATTTCTTTCATCACTGATCATATATATATTTATATATGCGCATTATGTTATATATAGAAAGACAAGAAAAACCCAGAAACAACTTCCTTGAAAAAACAAAAATTCAACCCAAAAAATCCACAGTTGAAAAGCTGCCTTAACACAAATATATACCAAACCAAACCCTTCCATAGAAGTTTATAAACTTCAGAAAGCTTTATTTTTTACTAATTTAGGGTACCCAAAAATCAATTGGAAAATTAAAAACATCTCCCTAATCTAAAGGTATTAAAGAACAAAGAAAGACCATCCCAAGAACTTGAAAATAAAATATAAAAGAACACAAATAAAGAAAGAAAATTAAGTTTTAGAACCATGTTGTAATCAAGCCCTTGAATATATATATATAGTCATATACATATACATATATACCTGTTGTTAGCATACTCGTAAAGGCGGCCACGGCTAGAGAAGACAATAAGTGCAACCTCAGCATCACAAAGAACAGATAATTCATAAGCCTTCTTCAGCAAACCATTGCGGCGTTTGCAGAAAGTGACTTGGCGATTCGTGGTGTTTTCGATCCGCTTGATCTCGATCTTTCCTCTACCCATTTTTCTCTGGGGAGAGATCTCCCCTGAATCACTTGGAAACGACATGTTTTCAGCTGAATCAAGCACAAAAAATAAGCAATTCAATATTACAATTAAGCTACTAACAAATTGAACAATAACATATACTCAATACTAAAAAGAGACAAAGCAAAAAAGGAAGGAAAAAATCAACGAAACCATTTGAGCTCAAACCAAATTGTATAACATCCAAGGATTCCATGATCTGTTTCTTAAGGCTAGTTCTTTTGGCAAAAAAGATCGATACGAACCGATAGGTGATCGATCGAGTGATTGATTTGTCACGAAAAGGGTGAAACAACTGAACCGAATTTCAGATTGTTGAGTTCATTTGTTTGAGCTTAAAACAAACCTGATGAAGAAACAAAGTAGTGGGGGGGAGGAAGGATATGATTGAGGAAAGAAGCTAGTTAAAAAGTTTTTTGTGGCTTTCTCTCTCTATACTTATTTTTCCCCACGAATCTGAACAGGAAAGATGCAGAAAATGGAAGGGAGAGTGAAGGAGGAGATGGGTATTTATAAAGTAGACAATGACCCTTTATCCATGATATTAACAAACTCTTCCTCTTGACCTTAATCACTTGTCTTTGTTACTAGTAGATATATATATAAAACCTTACTCTTTTGTATTGGTGGTTTATATTGAAGAAGCACCCAAAATACAAGGCTAAATAGGGAAATCACTCCTCAAAGATTCATCACACTTCTCCTCCATCCAATTTTTCATTATAAAGCTTTCTTGTGACTAATAAGAGCTACCCCTGCACACACACACACACACAGAGAAAAGGACCTTTGTAAGTGATTTTTGAGGGATGACTGAAATTTTGGACTAAGTTGCACTCAAGCTTGAATCTTCTTAGTTTGTACAAATATTAGGAGAAGACTTACGATTGAAACCCTTAATTATATTCCTCTGTATCTATCTTTCTATATTTGGACCAAACATTTGTCGGGTTTTTCATTCAAACTTACAATTTTTTCTTCAAATCTCATAAGCTATAACGTCATTTATTTTGAGACGGAGAGAGTATATTATAATTATAATTACAATGATTTATAATCCCTTTTTTCCCCAATACAAGTATTTATTTTCAGTTTTTCATTAAAATTAAAGGCATTGAATTTTGGACATTTTATTAACACGCATATATGTATATATACATAATGTCTGCAGTGTCCAAATCATACAAGTATTTTTAAAATACATTGAATATGATAGTTAATTAACAAAAGTGAATAGAATATGAGACACTCATTTTAGTACAGTAAAATTAGTTATATATATATATATATATATATATATATATAAAGCAAGAAGCACATATCACATCTAAATAAAGAAGTTTTTCGTCAAAATCACCTTACTAAAAATAGATCAACATTAATTTCGTCAAATTTCAAATATCTAGATTACATTTAATGTATCATTTATTATTTATAAAAAATAAAACAATTATATATTGATATAAAGTTGATTAGTCACAAACTTATTCAAAATTCCATTAATTGATTTCTCAATTCTCCAACTGTCCAACTTCTTAAAACCGTTTGAATTTTGTCTCTTTTGGCTTCCAACCTCATGTATAAATAATAAATAACTTTCAAAGTGCAACAAGTTTGAATACAAACAACACAACTTATCTTTAGACATTTTCATAATTATATTTACTGAAAATATAGGTTTTATTAAACAAGTTTGATATATACATTCAGGCCAACGTACTAACAGTGCTAATTAAAGATCTGGATCGAATTTGATTCTCAAAGTTCAATTGCAAGATAATTGGTTCCGTCCATCCAAAAATCATTTGAAAGTTCCACCAATTGTTGAAACCGAGCTAAGTATAAAACTCATATTATAAATCATGATTTTCCTTTTAATTTGTATTTCAAACTGTAAATTGTATTTTTAATGTTATTTTTTTCCTTCTTTAATTGTACGTGTTACAAAACATATATTTCTAATGTTGTATTTGAAAATTAATTATGAATATATGGTGTAATATCATAATCAAGTATTCCCGAAAAGTAATAAAAACTAAACTAAATCATAAATTGAAATGTTTTACTATGGTTTTTCATATTCAAAACTAAATTTTCACCACTATTTGATTGAGAAAAAATTGAGTTTGAGACGTTGATGTGGTAACTCGAACTGACCAAAAATTATCAAATTAGCAAACTTTGTTGATATGGACAACATAGGCAAGCTTGTAACGAGCAGTATTGCGGACTAAAAGATTTGTACAAATTTCATTGTAGCACCCAATATTCACTCTATTCGACATATTTGAATAATAAACACACAAAATAGAATATCGAAAATTATCATCTCTATCGTCATCCACAGGCACAAGTCTTTCGCCAATTGTTGACTTAACGAATTATGATGATGGTTCAATTCCGTCTGATTGTGCATTTCTGAAAAAGAAAGTGCATTTATATAAATCCCGGCCTTAAGACATTCTGCCTGGAGATGTCACCCCACCTCCTAGATACTAATATGCAATGAAGATAAAAATCAATAAATAAAGCAACAAATGTTGTGTATAAATTTTTTTTTCAAAATCTATAATGGTTAGTATTACAATAATATATTTTTAATTAAGTAGTTTTTCTCAATTTATTCTTTTAATTTGTTTTTCTCTTTATTTTTTTTGCTTTTATATTATTTATTTGAAAAAGATATATATCGTGCGTTTAACGCACGGGTACAAAAACTAGTTACTTACTAACTATAAAATGTTATTTTCCATCTAATAGAGAGAGAGAGAGAGAGAGAGAGAGAGAGAGAGAGTGTGTGTGTGTGTGTGTGTGTGTTCCCTAGCTCGTTGCTACATTCAAGTTCTTCGAGTCTTTAACAATTTTGTTTTACTTTTAACTTTTTACTCACTTTTGTAATTTTGTTTCAACTGGATTGTTATGTTATAAACTTATGACTCCAACATTTTTAATTACTTGTTGAATATACTATTATTGAATATATGTTAATCAATTTATGAAGTGTAAGATTTTATTATTTGTTTGTATTAAACAGTTAAAAACTATATTATTAGTCCGGTCCTGGTTCTCGTACATCTTTATTGGCTCTGGACCAGACCAAAGTATTGGTTTTCGTATATATTGTGTCGGTTTTAGTTCTAAATTTTTTTAGAACCGGACTGTTGGTCTTGTTCCGATTTTCTCTCTTTTTATAAAAAATTAAATTAGATCAAATCGGACCAAGCTCACCCCTATCTACTAAGGAAATGTAGTACTCAAATATAGAAGATTGCAATCCTATACATAATACTGTAACACCTGTTAAGGGTAAAATTGGAAGGTTATAGAATTTTTTAAGTGAAATATTCATAATAGAATAGTAGACTTTTTACATTTAAAGATGGAAAATATATTTTTCTTAATGATGACTGTATGATCATAGGACCCATCAATTAATTAGGAAACAAGTCAAGATTAATTACTCCATACGTTTTCAAATAACTGTCTTCGTTCTGTTTTTTGTCTCTTCCAAAATAATTGTCTTCTTTCAAAATTTTCATTTTTTGAAAAACACTTTTATCATTTTACCCTTACTTTTTCTACCTATTTTAATTATGATCACATACACATATATGGGCATTAAAGAAACCACACATTATCCCAATATTTATAATTCAGTCAATTATTTTTTCTTAAACTGTGTACCGAGCCATAGAGGAAAATAATTTAGAAACAAAGGGAGTAGATGATAAACGTAACATTAAAACTAAAAATACAAAGAAGACACTACTTTAAATTGATCGAAAAAGAAATAATCGATGCTTTTTTAAATGTGGAGGAGTAAATAAGTAAATACATTGCATGTAACACCCGGGAAAATTCTAAAATGCATGTTAATGGTAATTCTTGTGTTTAGTTTGTGCTAAGTGTGTTAAGTGCGTAGTTGAAATTGATTTTGTCATGTTGGCATTGTAGCAAACCTTGAAATGAGTTGTGTTAAGTTTGGCTTGCATCCTATATTGTGTTGTTGAGTTTGTTTGGGAACCTTTCAACCTTGGTATATTTTGAAGGAATTTTGGAAACAAGGGAGATGCGGCCGCGTCTCAACTTGTAAATCGACCGCGTTGTGGCTATAAAAAATTAGAGTGAGTCCCAGTATTTCACGCGATCACGTCCTATTGGTCAAAGTGACTGTGTTTGTGGAAGAAATACATTAGAGCAAGACATCTCAACACAATAACTCATAGCATGTGTGTTGTCATTAGAAGGCCTAAACTTCATCTTTTGCTTTAATTTGAAGTCTTCATTAAAGTTGTTTGTCTTGTTAATGGCTTCACTTTGAGCTAATATCCCAATTCAATATGTGGATTTGTATCTCATCCTGGTAAGGGGATTCTTACTTGTGTATGTTCATTAATACATGGTTAAATTGATAAATTGATGTTGTTACTTGAACAAGCATGTTATGAGTTGTGTTGAGATGTCTTGCTCTAATGCATACTTAGAATTTTGTTGAATTCTTGGAGTGAAATCCTTGGAATTGATGCGGCTAAGTTGGTGTTACTAAGTGGTAAACATGTTGTGTTCAAATTCCCAAGATTAATTGGAAGTTGCTATATGAGTATTTGACTTGAATTGATCGACAACAATGTGTGAGTGTACATCCTAAAAGCTCATGGAACATGTTAATTGAATTGGTAGGTTAAAGGTAACTGTGAATTTACTTTATAGTTCTTTGTATCCTAGTAGTATGATACTTAGTGTATATGAAGATGGAAGTGATTCAATCAAGTGGAGAAAGTGATATGGCTTAAACACCCAAAAGAGTGTTGAATATGATTCAGAGTATGAATAAAAGTGAACACAGAAACGTATTTGATAGGCGACAAAACTACCTCTAATTTGGCCATGGGACAGATGGCAGTGCAGGAGCGGAGTTTTGATTTGGCTTAAACCCCTCA
This sequence comes from Codonopsis lanceolata, assembly GCA_013146195.2. Classification (NCBI taxonomy): domain Eukaryota; kingdom Viridiplantae; phylum Streptophyta; class Magnoliopsida; order Asterales; family Campanulaceae; genus Codonopsis; species Codonopsis lanceolata. The sequence continues at coordinate 24,070,710 of CM028379.1, read as the reverse complement.
GTTACGGCCATAACTGAGGTTAAGATGACCCCTTTTGGGTTTAGCTTTGTCTTCACGACATGTTTAGAGTTGTAAGAACCTAGCCTCGTGACTGAATTATCCCATGATTGTGTATTTGGAATGAGAAAGTGATCAAGATTGTGTAAGGGGGAAGCGAATGATTGGAGATAGGCCTAGAAATTTGGTGGGTTGGATTGGGTTAAAATGGGTAATGGGTTCAAACAGGTCGAAATCCGTCAGAACTCAAATATCAAACGGGTTCAAATTGGTTGGATCAGAATGGTTCGGGTTGAAATGAGTAACGGGTTAAAGCGAGTCGATCCGTCTCAACCCAAAAAAATTCCTCCAAAAAACATCAATTTATAGCATAAAAAGTTACGGGTCGAAATGGGTAACGGGTCCAACCCGCTTTAACCCAACCCAACCTGTTATTATTATTTGGTCGAAACGGATTACCCGGTTTAACCCAAAAATATTAATGAGTTGGGTTAAGTGGGTTAATGGGTAATGAGTTACAATTACCAGGCCTAATTGAAGATGTATCTCAATCTTGTATACTTAAGTATATGAGCAACTATGTTTATGTGAAACTTGATTGCTGGATTTATCAAAAGTTGTTTAGTATGCTTTATGAAACATCATATGGAATGACTTATTGTTGCAAATATGCATAACATGCTTAAGTACACGTGAACCTTATTGAGTTTCGAATCACCTCTTCCTTTTTTATTTTCCTTAGATCCCAGTCAGGTAAGGAAGTGATTGCTTACGTGCAGCGAAGCGAACGCCAGTGTGCTAGAGGTGGAATCCATTTTGGTAGCATTCTTGGTAATGTACGTTATGCATTTGGTGGTCAACCTGAAAAGACTTGTATTTTCTTTTGATGTATATAACATGAGTTGAACGTAAACATTTCAGAGTCTCTTTGAGACTTATTATATAAAGTTGTGAAATTCCTTTTAAGTTAGTTCTTGTTAAAGTGTTAATCACAGGTGTATAGTGGGAGTTAACAATCAATATAGTTTTTCTTAAGGGGGTGGTCTAAAGATAGAGATGGAGCTTCACAAAGTGTGAGGTCTCAGGTTCGATCCCTTGGTATAATTTACATTGTAAATTGAGTCACATGTAGTGAAGATTTGGGGCGTGACATTGAACAAGAAAAATATACAATGATAATTTTTCATCAAGGATTTGCTAATTACAAATGTCCCGCGGTGCTTTGTTAAAACTTAAAGGAAAATACTAAGTTTATCACCAGGATTACCATTATGGTGACAACTTTGTCTTAAAGACAAAGTACATGTGAGGTGCATGTGCATCTTCAAGACATAGTTGTCACCATAGTGGTAATCCTGATGGTAAACCTAGCAAACTTGAAACTTAAAAGCCTTTTTCATTATTAATATTGGATACTATGGCCACAAATATTTTATAAATATTTTTTTTAACAAATGTCTCAGAAACTCCCTAAGTCTTTTCATACTACTACCTCGTCTCCAAAAGAAGACCCCATTTGCACAAATTAGAGAGTTCAAATTATTAGCTCAATAATTAACGTTGTTCGGTATTTTCCAGCTAAGCCTAAAATATAAAAATGCAAGTAGTGGAAATTGTATTATTCTACGTAACTCCCACTGTCCCAATCGACATTTTTTCAAGTTAATTTGATTAAATTTTGATCAAAGACTTATAATATCTATTTTTGTTCTTGATAAATTCTAAAGTTGCTACAAAGAGTGTTTTCAATGTTGTTTCAATGATTAAAATTGTAGTGTATTACCTAAAACTAAGGGTGAGCAGAAGTTTTTCGGAATCGGACCTGACCAATCAAAAATGGACCGGACCAATACTTTGGATTGGTCCTGGATCTGAATTTTTACAGAACCGGACAATTGGGTCGGTCCCTGGTTCCAAAAACCAAAAACGTAAAACCGGATCGAACCGGATCAATGTGTATTTATTATTATTTTATTATATATAATATACTAATATAGTAAATATATATATATATATATATATATATATATATATATATATATTGATAAGAAGATAATAAAAGGGATACAACTTACAACCTAAAGAAAATATGTAATAATTTGATTCAAAATTCAACCAAGTTTCCTTATTTGATTAAAGAGAAAATAGGAGGGAAAACATTGTTCTTCCCTATTAATTAATTTTCTGTCGCTTTTTGTAATTCCAAACATTATTCGTTTGAAGGATTGTTACCTGTAAATTAATTAAATTAACCATAAGAGGATCGGAGAGGAAGATGACTTGCAATAAATTTCCTTACAACTTTCTTTTTCGTTTCTCTTTATTAATTTGGAAGTAATGATTTTTACCTTTAGTTTACTTTCACAAGAACAACGAACCCAACAAAATGTTGTATGAATGAAGAACATTATTTGATTATTGATCATTGTTTTTTAGAAACTCTAGTTATCCTCTTTATCAAAGATACGCATCGTATTGGTCTGGTTCTGGTTCTCGTACGTCTTCAATTGGTTCTGGACCGGACCAATGTATTGGTTCTCAAACATATTGGGTTGGTCCTGGTTCTATATTTTTTAAGAACCGGACTATTGGTCTGATCCTGGTTCTCTCAGTTTTTCAAAAAAATGGACCGAATCGGACCAAGCTCACCCCTACCTAAAACTTGATAAATTTATGCTAAATAGTAATAGAGTAATGTTAGAGCCACTGAACGAGTACTCAGCAAATGATATGGTATCATACGTGATATCTTTTTGTCAAAACACGGCTTTCCGATACGAAAAGTGGATTAATTTTTGGTGATGGAGCACAATCATGAATGATTCAATGTTACATGTTCTTGTTAGGAGTATAGCTAGGTTTTGGTACAATGTTACCTTTTGGTTAGTTTTTGTGAAATAATTGAATTTGTATGGGAGAATAGTGGCAAATAAACTGTCCCTCTCAAATTTACCCACATTGGTATCTTTCTTTGTATCTCATTTTCTGATTTATACATCCATATTTGCTCTTTACATATTCAAAACTAGGTAGTAACTTGATTACTGCTATGACTAAAAAAAAGGTGAAGTTGACTGCCATGTGACAACAAGCCCTTCTCTTTTTCCTTGCCAATGAAATTTATCTTTTGGTAACAATAACAATAGAAGACGCATGGCATTTTCCAAACACCATTTTGTATGTGTGTGTGTGTGTGTGTGTGATGGAGGGGCCTCATAAGTGGTGGGTTCCTCCTTTTCATCACTACAATTCACTAGAGATGCCAAATCCCACTTGTGTACATGTTTTTCACTGTAAAGATAATTATACATCTCTCTTTGCTACATTGCTTATAAGTTATAACCTAGCTCTACCATGTTCTGACTGACATTCATGCTCTTCCTCTAGTTCTGTTCATATGTGTGTGTGTGTGTGTGTGTGTGTGTGTGATTTATATCTAATTTATTTTTTTGTGTTTTTCGCCGACTTTGCCGAACTCAAAAAGAAAGTTGCTTTTGAGCAATCATTTCGGCTCGGCAGGCTGAACGATAGTTATGCCGACATATCGAGGGAGGGAGTTGTCACTATTCCTTGCCCACCTTTGGACAAATTAAGCATTGTGAAGACATGGCATTGCTTGGAGAGTAAATGTGATGTGTTTCCAAGGACATGATCCATGTTTGTGAAATTTAACATATGGCTAGTCAAATGATTGATCTCTTTCAATTACGATTGTTGATGATTCCATTCTGCCCGAACTTGGAAAAAAAGAGGTCTACCATATATATATTTCCCTGAAATTTCTCAGTATTTGCCAAAATATACAACAAACTATAAACGTATTGTTATGGTATTGTGCTCACTTTGCTTGGTTCCGACATTGTTTTGGGTATCGGTGTATTTAAGGTTGGATTTTGCAGTATTTGCTTGGTATTTTGGGTGTGTTTTCAGGTGTGTTTTGTGTTATTTTTGGCAAATTAACTAGTAGTTTTTTAGTTCTGCTTGTTTGGGTGAGATCGGAGCATTGATTTTGTTTTCATTTTTCAAGTGTACGTGGTTTCCGTAGGTGACCTAGTGGTAACGTTGGGGATTTACAAAGTATAAGGTTTCAATTTCGATTCCTTCCGTGGTTTCCGTAGGTGACCTAGTGGTAACGTTGGGGATTTACAAAGTGTGAAGTTTCAATTTCGATTCCTTCCACACCCCATTGGGATAACAATAACAAAATAAGTGTATGTGGTTGGATTTTGGGGCGTTTGTGGGTATAGTTTTGCATATCTTGTAGTGTTGAGTATAAATATATTATGAAATTGTGTGAGTGTTTTAAGTGTTTTTGGAAGTTAGACCTACAAGCTACTTTGAAGTACTAATACATTATTGGAATTGTTAACCACACCCCAAATATCATCTCTCTACACTTCATGTATTGCATTGAGATGTTATATCTTGTGTTATACATTATAATACATGTGGTGTAAAGAAAGGATATTGGGGTGCGATTAACAATTCTCATACATTTTTTTTAGTATTTATACTTTGATTAACATATATTGGTTAAATAGTAGTAATGATGGTGTCCTTAGTACTATATTTTGAAATAGTGAAAAATAATACTTATATAGGTGATAGGGTGGCCATGGCTAACCGACTTATTTATGTCCCGCTCATTTATATTCATGTTAGATTGGATATTCACGCACCCGCCAATTAAGCATGTTGCCGACATGGGGACTGTTCATACCTTTGCCGAGCCTCCTTGTTTGTCATCGATCTTTAGTTTAGGCAATTGATCTACTATTCAATTTTGATAAATTTTACTTAAAAAAATTAACTTTAAAAAATATATTCGTACAATCTCCATAACTCTTAAAATTTGTCTTCCACTCATGATATAAAGATAATTATATTCATACATTTTCGTAATTATGACTAATTTATACGATATTTATAAATCTTTTAATTATTAAACTTAAAAAAACTGAACTTTTGGTTGAAACAAAAAGAGTATGAGTAAATCTTTTATATGATCATCTTATGGATCATAATTTTTAAAACAGATCTTTACTACTTTCTTATAACTTAACTCACTGACACATGATGAGTAGGATCATTAAAGCAGTGTTACAAAAATAGTAGTAACACTATCTTTGATAATTTTTTGCCAAGGAGTATATGTTATCACGTGGTAAAAGCCAGGAATGGTAAATGGAAATGGGAATAAAAACGGTCAATGTCTGTGATTGGTTGTTTAAAATAGATGATATTGACATAAGTATCCAAATCTTTCTTTCATCTCTACAAAATAATAAAAGGAATTTTCCCTATTTTTCGAAAACTTAGTACTCCCTTCGTCCCTAAATAATTATCCTGTTTGACCCGGCGCACAGTTTAAGAAAAAGTAATTGACTTGATTATTTATATTGGTTTAATGTGTAGTTTTCATTAATGTCTATGTATATGTGGCCAATAATTAAAGTAGAGTAAAAAAGTAAGGGTAAAGTGGTAAAAGTGATGTTCTAAAAAGGTAAGTTTCAAAGTGGACAATTATTTTGGGACGGACGAAAAAGGAAAGTGAGACGATAATTTAGGGACGGAGGGAGTATCATTTTTCTTTTTGATTTGTCTAGGAAAAAATAGTCTTTTTAAAAAAATTGTTATAATTTTGGTGCAATTTAAAGAAGTATATAAACACGTAAAATTATATTTTTTAAAAAAAATTTGACTTGTCAAATACGATAATATAAGTAAGTGTATATATATATATATATATATATATATATATATATATATATATATATATATATATATATATATGAGTAAGTTTTTGTAAGACGGTCTTACGGATCTCAATTTGTAAGATGAAGTTTCATTTTCTCACAGCTCAACCCACTAACACTAAATGATCCATTTTACAAAAAATAATCGTAAGATCGTCTTACGTAAGTTTTTGTGTATATATATATGTGTGTGTAATAACAACCGTCACTACTTTGTTGCCAAATGTTATTTCTTCATTTCAGAATAAATATTAAAAAATCCTTTCGTTTCTGTTTACCATAATTATTTCTCTCTCTCTCTCCCTCCCTCCCTCCCTACCCACTTAATATATATGTGCTAATTAAATATCACTTAATTAAATATCACTTATAATAAAGTACAATTCTTATAGGTTAACCGATTGACGAAGTTATTGTTATCATATATAGAAACTTTTCTCTTTTTTTTTCTCAAAATCTAGAAATATTAAAATTGTATTTCCGAGAAGAGAAATGATTCTTTGTTAGGCCTGTCAATATTTGTTATCCACTACCTCACTCAACTCAACTTGTTAAAATCCCAAACCAACACAATCCATTATCTTAATGACATAAAGTAGGTATAAGTCATGTTAATCCATTAGATGTCGCGGGTTAAAGTAGGTTTAACCCAATAATTACACGTTAATTTTTTTTTTTAAATTTGAACAACCTCTCACCAACATCCTACCGACTCACCACTAGCTACTACCATGGCAATGCCGGTATCCACGATCACCTAAGACCACCATCACCTATGTCGCGGTCCACAATATAGGGTTGGTAACCACTAACGGCGAACCATCTCTGTCTCCCACGTCTCATCCTTTGGCGGCCTTCATTTTCACCGGCCATAACCTCTGCAACCGCCACCACAGTCGTCAACAACCTTTGGCCGTAATTAACCACCACCATCTCTACTCCGTCTTCGGCTACCACAACTCTACTTTTGAGGACTGCAATTTCTGGCCACCACATGTTATTTATTTTTAAATAAATAAATAATAATACAACTTTGTTGGTAGAGTTTTAAATCTAAACAATTAATGGCATGCCTAACAATAGCTATGACTAGAAAATTATTTGAATGTTTATTAAAATTTTATTTTTTAAGTATAAATTAGTATTAATAAAATAAGCGGACAAATTTTTATTTTTTGTCATTAGAACGGGTTGAAGCGGGTTTAACCCGGACCCATACCTAATCCAACCTATTTGACCGGTTAAGTAAATGGGTTACAAACTTACAAAGGTTTTTGACCCGCTATAACCCCCCTTAACCCAACCTAACCCGTTTGAAAGTAGTCTACTGTAAATATTAATAAGCCTTGTCACGATCGGAGTCATTAGCAAATTATGCTACGACAAAACGTTAAGAAAATATTCACACACATTAACATGTGCTTATTTGCTAGTATTAAAAAACAATAAAAGCCAAAAATGGTGACACTGAAAAGCTTTTGTGAGTGCATGTGAGTTGTGACATAATACAACTAACAAAATTCAGACTTTTTATAGGATCAATATATACCTTTTGTAATATTTTAAAATAAACATAAGCGGGATGATTTGAACATTTATTCTTGTCTAATTATAAGTTTAACTTGTTAGAAAGAGAACCAACAATATATTTTCGTCGTTTTGGGTAAAAAGTTCACTACTCTATTTTAAAATGTTTTATTTAAAAAATTCGTTTTCAAAAATTAATTAAAACATAAAAGCATCATTTTATTACTAATGAGTTACTAAATGTATCGTTTTTTTAAAAAAAGTTTGACCATTAAACGAAAACTCTTTACTCGGAACAGAGGTTGTATACGTACCAAATTTTGAGTGCAGTGAAGACCGAAGACAACATCGATTATGTAATACCCTCAATTTTACATCAGGTAGATGTGAGACTTGTGTGTGGTTTATAAGGTGGTCACACACTACCTCTGGGCACCAACATCATTCATGGACTTTTGGATTGACTTGTGATGGGCCTAAATATCCAAGGTGATGCATATTCAATGGACTAGTGTATAAACTACACGTAACAGACCAGATTTTTGGGTTCTGGTAGTTACAGGTTATCTTAATCCGTGTGTTTTCCCCTTGTGAAAATAGTCTTTATAATCTTTATGTATAAGTACCAAATTTTCTTGCATGATTATCGCCAATCATTTCCCCAAAATTAAAATACTAAAATAAAAAAAAGAACAGAAAAGATGAAGCATTATCATATTAATAATTTTATTGAATGCACATGACCCGGTACACTGTTAAAAAACCTAATTTTACTATATTATAAATATTGATATAGTTTGTAGTTTATAGTTTTTTTTTTAAATCTTTGTGTATGTGGTCAAAATAAAAGAAGCAAGAAAAAATAAGAATAAAGTAATAAAGTGTTTTCTTTTAAAAAAATTAAAAATATAATAATTATTTTAGAATAGACAAAAAAAAAACTGATAATTAATTAGGAACCAAGGTAGTACTCTTTTCGTACCCGAAAAAAGGGAGGTTGGCATTGAGTTTTGAGAGTTCAGAACTCCTGTATCATTTGTGTATATCACTGGTATACCACTTTTCATCTCGATCATTGCATCTCAATCATTGCATCTCAACCAATGATCGAGATGAAAAGTGGTACACCAATGATACATACAAGTGGTACAAGAAATCTGGACTCGAGTTTTGAGGAGTTAGACTGGCTATCAAAAGTTATTCTATTTAAAGCTTGAAAGCGTAAATAATTGTGTTTTAACATAAGCAACTATGACCTTACCTTTGCGAAATGTGATTCTAACTATAATTATTATAATATAGCTCACTTCGAACTCACGCTGATTAATAAAAGCTAATTGCTGGTGATTAAATCATTTAATTTTTTTTAATGTGTGGTTAAGATTAATCATCACATTCATATATGTAAATGTGATTATCTTCTTTTAACTACATCTTTTTTTCTCTCTCATCATTACAAAGTCACCTCGTATAATTAATATTCGAACAATAACACAAATTTAAATTGATCCGGTCTCAGACATATATTGAACCGATAAAAACATCGTCCTTTTTATATGTTATCTTGCCAATAATAACATTTTTTTTCTGAATAAAATAACTAATCATTATCCAAATAAAGTTTCATAAGTATTTATAATAATTTTAAAGAATAAAATATAGTTCTCTTTCCATGTTTTTTCTTTATTGTAATTGTTTATTTTTTCTGTTATGAAGAAGAAGAAGCGAAAATAATGAATGAAGTTACTCAACTAATGTACGAACGTACGCCAACTGTTATGAAAATGCTTCAAAAATAATACTCTCTCCGTTTTCAAAATATTATTTATTTTAACTCGACACATCGTTTAAGAAAAAGTAATTGATTGTATTATAAATATTGATGAAATGTTTGATTTCCTTTAATATCCTTGAGTATGTGGCCATAATTAAAGTTGGTAGAAAAAAATAAAGGTAAAGTGGTAAAAGTGTTTTCTTAAAAAGGAAAGTTTTGAAAGAGGACAATTATTTAAGAACGAACGAAAATTGAAACGTGGACAATAATGTGAAAACGGAGGGAGTATATTTTTCAAATAAAAAAAATTAAACAAAGATTGATTGGTGATTTGGAGGGGTTGGTCGTCTAGGGTTATGTTTGCCAAAAATCTAAGGTCAAAAAGGGCCTTAATTTGTATACATACAAAGAGAATTCGTAGAGAAGAAAGCTTATTGCGACTAAGAACGAACAACAAAATCTTCTCCAAATCTTTTAGGAGGTTGACAAATATACTATTGATCAAGTTGGCAGCTACCACATTCGAGTGCATGTTAAAAGTGGTTTTCTTATGGCATCACCTATATACTGTCAATTTATCATTATCATTTTCATCTCCACCATTACATCAATTGCATCTCAACCAATGGTTGATGAAAAGTGGCACATTTCGTGAGGAGATTCAACTCATGTTAAAAGTGGTTTTCTCTTATGGCATCACAGCTATATACTGTCAATTTATCATTATCTTTATATATGTAATATCCTCAATATCACATCGGGTAGATGTGACAATTGAATGTGTTTTATATGGTGGTCATACATTACTACTAGGCACTAACAACTTTTCGATGGACATATGGTAGGTCTGAATGACCCAAGCTAACGGTGTTTAGTGAGACAGCGTGTATGTTATACGTAATGGATCGAGTTCTCAAGCTCAGAGCGTTATATATATATGTGTAGATATATATATGTGTGTGTGTGTGTGTGTGACAATCACTAATCAAAATTTGTACATTTTTCACTCAAATTAAACAAACACACTAATATATTATGTATTAACAAAATACTTAGTTTAGGAGTTATAATAAAAAGTCCATATATTGTTGTTGATGCCTTTGCACATAGATATTTGTGACTTTCTTGATCAAAATTCAAATCTAATGGCACTTATAATTCCACAATATTGTAATGACGCGGTTGATACATCAAAAATGTTGACCTCTTTTGATTGATTTATTGTGATAAACGACGTTTAATCTATTAGATTGTGTATTTTTCGTATCATCGTGTTTTCCTATATTAATGGTGGCATATAACAAGTGCTATTACGAGTATGGTTTTTGCAAAATAAGAAGACGTAATATCAACATTTATTTGACAACGCATTTGATCGCTAACAAACTTGTTAGGAAGATATGTACCGTTCTTGTAGTGCTACATGACTCAACAATTAGTTTTGGATTATCGGGTTTTGGGAATAAGTTGTGAAACCGAAAAAATAAAATTAAATAAAATGACTTAACATAACAAAAATAAATGCAAAATAGCATCATAGTCATAGCAACCACAATAAAAATGAGTATCAACAACAAACATATGTTATGGTTAAAGTAATGATTAGTTCGTGCACTCCAGAAAGTAAATTGCATACAGAGCAAACTGAGTTTGCTTTATTAGTTTTACTTTAGAAAACTCTTTTTGAAAAGTAGGTTAATTAAACCTAAATTTGTCTTTTTGCTTTTGTTTGATAAAATAAAAAGAATCAACAACTAACCATATTAAGAGTAGGACTCATGTAAGATCGTAAAAATTTTGATTTGTAAGACGGAGCATCACTCTTTTACAGCCCAACCCACCAATACACGATGAGTCAGATAAAGAGGATCCGTTTTACAAAAAATATCCGTAAGACCATTTTAAACAAGTTTTTGCCATCAGTTAATTACTTACTCCCTTCTATCCAAAGATTACAATTAAAAAGTTCAATAAATTATAGAAATATAAGTATAATTAAAATTGGTCATAATTACAAAAACACACTTGAGCATAGTTATGATGCTTATATTACATGACGAAGATTTAGAGTTGAAAAGTTATGTGGATATCTCCAATAGTAAGGTTTATACGAGGTTGGCCTCATAAAGTGTGAGGTCTCAGGTTCGATCCCTTCCATGCCCCCTTAGAAGAAAAAAAAAAAAGGTTATACGAGGTTAATAGAGATATGATCTGAATCATCCAAAAATCTTACCATTGTTGAAAGGTTCATAGGAAATGAATGATTCATATATGAAAAAACAAAATAAAAATGAGGTCCAACATTAAAACATCTTTGTTGTAAAAAAAAAATTTATCAACGTGGAGAAAAGTTCATGAAGACATGAGTTTTTCGTTTTTGATGTAGCGGATGATGTGATACATAAAAACAGTGAAAAAACTTTTTCAAATGTTCATCTTTATAGATGAAGATTGTAGGCATATTTTTTAGAAATAAAAATTGCAAATGAAATATAGAAAGATGAACACCTCGTTTGGAATGATGGGAGTGTTAAGCAAAGTGACGCAGCGGATATGACAATTGGACTTTCCATGAGTAAATCATAAATAAACAAGCCTTTAACGGTAAAGGGTTCTTCACGCCGAGCGTATGAAGGAAAAAAAATATTGTATTTTTGATTAATATAAATTGTTTAATACATGCTAATAGGGGTATTTAAAACCCCAATAACTATCCAAAACCCTAAATGAAAAAGTAAACGAAAAATAAAGAAAATAGCAAAATAAATATATTAGGAAATTTAACAGAAACCTAACAAAAAAACTATAAGAACATGGATGGCAAGGCCTTAACGAACTCAGAAGGTCGTAAGAAGGAGGTGCCTACAGCCATACGCGGTGAACCCTAAAGAACGAGCAGTTTCAGATCAAACGTACTAGTTTCGTCCCGATGCTACAACAATTTATATTTACCGTAATGACACTTGCATCCCCCCTCAAATCCTAAACTTTGATTTCAACTAGAGCAAAAGTTTCAAAACTAACGCCTTGCATCCCTCCTTCAAGATATGTTATCAAAACCCTTAGACCACAAAGAACAAAGGTGTTAGGAGCTTAGGAGCTAATGCCAATTGGATTCTTCCTTCCAACAAAAGTGCTTACTTGATGCTTAATAAGCATAAAGGTGATTGAGGAGCCTAATAACCTCCCCAACTTAGCAACCAAACAACTCAAAAAAAAATCGCTTTAATGTATTTGGCCAATTTTCACTAAAAAATGTTTTTGTTTAATTTTTTTTTAAATTAAAGTGCACATATTTATCTACTAAAAGAGACTTGTTTTGTTTAATTTGGGTATCAGAATTTTTGTTTAGATAAAAATGGTGCACTATGTAAAAGTTTTGGAGTTTGTGTATTGTTGGAAGAGTGTTTTTGTTGAGTGGCATAAGTGGAGATTAATGACATTTTTGTAATAAAATAGACAAAAAGAAGTTTAAGCTACCCAACTTAATCTCATTTGTTATATACTAGATTTTGTGTCCGTACCTATGACACAGTATCAGTATAGACGTGATTAATGTATAAAGCGAGCATGATGCAAATAAATTAGTATATGCTTTAGATTTTGCAAGGATCGGATTAATGTACACTACAAAAAAAAAAAGACGACTTCCCAAAATTAAAGAAAAAAACATTTTATTCACTATAAAATTTTGTAACTCGTCCAAAAATAGTATAATTAAGCATCTAAATGCATTCTCTCTTACACACACCAACACAACATTTGTTAATTGCAATAAACTTAAAAATGAAAATCACAGCAAACAAAAAATATAAAATAAATTGAATGAGAAAGAGTGAACTAAAAAAAAAGACTATTTTGAAATCACAAATATTTCAGACCATTAAGGAAAACTTAGCACACATTTTAAAAAAATAAAGAAATTAAAATACAAATATTTAAAATTACAAAACTTACGAACAAATGTTTTTTTAAATAAATGTAGGTCGGACAAAAATTAAATTGAGATTCAGTTGATTAAGACAACAATTAATTAAGAAACTATAAACTAATTATTAATAATAAATTAAAATACAAATATTTAAAATTACAAAACTTACAAGCAAATATCTCATTAAAACAACTCAATGGATGCTCGAGATAAAGTATAGATAATCACCTCGTCAACTTAAACGGAAGGATGTGGGTAAAAAAACGTGTTAAAGGAAAGTATTCATATAATTGTAATTGGTTGTAAAGAGGATAATTTAAAAAAAAAACCATAACTGAGGGGTTATAACATATTTATTGGTTGTAGAGGGGGTAATTCAAACAAAACTCATAACTAATGGGTTTATATGTAACTCACATATTTACAAATCAATCTGGATCATCAGTTGTGTCTGACATAATTCGATCTGGACCGATAATTAACCCTTGATCTTTTTTATAATATTGATGCTCTAAAAAACTCTCCAACTTGGTTAAAAGGATAGCAGCACCTCGTTATATATATATATATATATATATATATATATATATATATATATATATATATATATATATATATATATATATATATATATATATATATATAGAGAGAGAGAGAGAGAGAGAGAGAGAGAGTGCTTTGATTTTGTCATTTAATGTTTGGGGAAAAAAGTGTTGAAGAGAGATTTTATGTCAAATACATTGCATAGCTATAAAATAAAAGAAAATAAAGAAGATAACAAAAAGTGTTCACTTTCTAATATATTTTCTTTTTTAAAAGTTACCTTTACCGTTTTAAGGTTAATTTTAGTGTTACTTTAATTGGTAGGCCTCATTGTCACATATGTATCATTGAAAATTTTTCAATGGTAAAGGCCTATTTTTCAAAATATTGTTTTAAAAATGTTATCGTGTCTTTTAACAGTTCTGATAACACACTTTCGATTTGAAAATAATCAGTATTGGACAACGAAACGGGGATCGAGAAGGCAACGCCCCTGAAATGTAAGCAAGTTTTTTGATTCATGAAATACAAAATGTAATGTATCTATGTTGGGTTGAAGGATTTTTCAGTTGAGACGAAGGCAGAAAAGGACGAGGAAGAAGAAGGCTTACGACGAAGGAGATGGAAGAAACAGATGGAGGACATAGTCTGGTTCTTTATAATTTTGTATCGCGGTGCAAACTGGATTAAATAATATTTTATGTATCGTGGTTGAAAAATTAATTTATCGCGGTACATAAAAGCTGATACCGCGATGTAACTTGGATTAGGTATATGTATCGCGGTTCAAAAATTAATTTATCGATGTACATAAAAGTTGGTACCGCTGTGCAATTATACTAGACAATTAAACTATTGAGCCTTGGCGTAAAAATTAATGCAATAATTTGATGAATCACGGTGTAATTGGACTAGGCAATTAAATTATTGAATTGCGATACAAAAATTAATGCAATAAAATTGATGAATCGCGGTGTAATAGGAATAGACAATTAAATTATTGAGCCACGGTACAAAAATTAATGCAATAAAATTGATGAATCGCGGTGCAATAGGAATAGACATTTAAACTATTGAACCACGGTGCAAAAATTAATGCAATAAAATTGATGAATCATGGTTCAATAGTCAATGCACCATGATTCATTTTTGTAATGCGTCTCATGCTCATTAAGGGCATCGTAGTCTTTTTAACATCAAAAGTATCTTTTTCCGGTTTGAAAAAAAACACGGGATTATAGCGATTAGAAATTTTGAAAAGTGAATCAGCCCGTAATTTTTCCAAATTTAAACTATCATAAGAGTATCACCGATGCTACTGTGAATTTGGAAGAAACTAGATGCTACCTAGGATTTATACTATTTTTTAAAATTAAGAATTATCTTCAATGCAGTTGTGGATGAAGGGTGTAGATGTAACGTGCCAACTAAATTTTTTCACTTTGTGGATAATAATGTAAATTTTTCACATTCTAATTGAGGTTGTGGATACATTATAGTTAGCATTTTTCTATTTAAAAACTTTTTCTATTGATTGTTCTTTTTTTTCTTTTTTTCTTTTTGCATCAAATTTTATTTTAGTGGTGGTAAGTGATGAAAAGGACCCAAGATCTCTTAGAAAGGTTTTAGGATGAATGACTCACGACTTCAACGCCGAGATGACGGCGAACCTTGGAATTGTGAATAGACGCCACAATTGGGATGATTCTTCAAGCGATAAGTCGAATTCAATTATAAACAACGAATCCACGATGTTTATCATCCGAGTTTCCAATCGGGACACTCAAATAAGAACACAATTTTCTAACTGAGGAAAATCAACTCAATTTTTATTAATCAAAATTACGCCCCCAAACAATGTTTAATAATGCCTTTTATAGGCTTACAAAATAAATCTAATTCTTGTAGGAAAAGAAACTAAATAAAAAGGAAACTTTTAAACCTAAACTTTAGAAACAAGAAACTTAAATAAAAAAGAAACTAAAACCCTAAAAATACTCAAACAGTAAAACCAAAAAAAAAAAAAAACGGCAGCTTCTCTGGGCACCTTGCGGTCGCAAGCCTATGACCCCCTTGCGGCCGCAAGCTTCACAGTTTCTCCGAAAATTGCTAACTGGTCAAGATCGTATCATACTCCTCCTCTTGAAAAGGATTTGCCCTCAAATCCGCTCTTGGTCGGTCATTAAAGTGTCTTTTGATTCGAACTTGAGACCCATACCGTGGTCCATTATTCCAACCCTTTTTCCCTTAATCAAACACCTCATTGTCCTGAACACTTAACAAAACTTTCTTACCCTTACTCTCAACTAGCATCCTCCTTTGGTCTTCATGCACTTGGCTTGGGTGTTAGTGGTACGAGTGTGATTGGCTTCTGATTAAACATGAAGGAATATTTGTTGGTGAATCCATCATGCTTCACTTAACGATCATATTGTCATGGCCTTCCAAGTAATAAATGGCTTGCATTCATTGGAACCACATCACATAAGACTTCGTCCTCGTAGACTCCTATACGAAATGTCACAAGCACTTGTTTCTCCATCTTCACTTCTCCACGATCATTCAACCATTGAAGTTTGTAAGGTTGGGGATGCCTTGATGTTGACAAACCCAACTTTTCCATTATGAGAGTGCTAGCGACGTTAGCAGTGTTCTAAAACTCTCCGCCTAGCTCCGTCTAGGCCCCGCCTAGGCGCTAGGCCCCGCTCTACCGCCGCGACTTTCTTAGTCGCCGCCTAATCGACCAAGTCGGCGCTTACGTCAAATCTCGCCGACCTTAATTTATTTTTGTAGCTTTGATTTTGTGGCATGCGGTGACCGGAGAAGGAAGAGGGGCAAACTGGAGAAGGAAGGAAGAATGGTAATGGTGAGGCAGAGAGGGAGGTAGAAAGAAAAAGGGGTTTGATTTTGTGGATATTCGGTGGGATGAGAGAGGGGATAAATTAAAGAGTTAGATCTAGGAAGATATGTTAGACTGTGTGTTGTAGGGGCAGTAGGTAGGTAGAGTAATATTTTTTTTTTGTTTTTAGTTCTAAACTTGGCTGGTTTATTGCTTTGGGGTTGTTGAGAATTGTGATTAATGGTAGTTTTGTATATTTTTGTTCATTTTACAAACATAGACAAGTGTTTTATTAAATGACAAACATAAAAAAAATTAAGTTTGTAGTCAATGTGTTTGATCTTTGATGTAAATTATCAAAAAAATGATAATTATGCCTTAATTCTAGGCCCCGCCTAGGCCCCGATTACTCCCCGACTAGTCCCCTAGGCGCTAGGCCCTAGAGTGCCGCTTAACGGCCGCCTAACGATTTTTAGAACCTTGGACGTTAGTACAGCTACCTCCATCAATAATCATACTACAAACCTTGTCTTTGATGCGACACCGTGTGTGAAAGAGGTTATCACGTTGATCATATTCTTCCTCCTTAGCTTGCATATTCAACACGCGACGAGAAACCAAAGCCTCTAGATTTATAAAGTCCCCCTCGGCTTCAATGTCTTCATGTTCATCATCTTCTTCTTCTACCACCTCATTGCCACGTACCACCATAACCCGTTAATTGGCACACTTTCATGACATGTCCCCAACCTTTGCACTTGAAACATTGCACTTTCTTAGACTTCAACCTGGGGTTTTCAGCTTTCCTTTGGGACTCTTGCGAAATCGTAGCCACTTTTGCTTTGGACTCAACCTTGCTCATGATCTTTATCTTGTTGTTGTACCGGAGTTGAACTACTTGGACGAGTGGTACTCCTCCTCTTTTGTTGTTGCTCTATCTTGACTGACATGTGCACCATTTCATCCAAGTCCTCATATTGGTGTAAATCAATAATATCTGCAATAGTATGATTCAAACCTGCCAGAAATCTTGTCATTGTTACTTCGGCATCTTCACCCAAATTGGCCCTAGCAGTCAACATCTCCATATCCTTGTGATAGTCTTCAACACTTTTTGAACCCTGTGTCAACTTTTACAATTTATGTAGAACACACTATTAATAGTGGTTAGGAACAAACCGATGACGCACAAGACGCTTCGTTTCTTCCCATGTAGTAACCGTAGGCATCCCAATTCTTCTCATATCAGCTATCATTTGATCCCACCAGATACTAGCATAGTCCACGAACTCGACGGTAGCTAATTTGACTTTCCGCAATTCAGTGTAGGTATAACAATCAAATACTTTCTCGATTTTTCTTTCCCAATCAAAATACTCATCTGGATCACTTGACCCCTTAAAAACAGGAATCTTTAACTTAGTTGTTCCCCAATTATTTTCCTCTCTCCTTGGAATCTTTCGCCTTCCTCTACCATGATTTTCTCCCAAACCAAGCTCATTAAATTCTTCATCTAATTGGTTACCTCTTTGAGCTCTACGTTCCCTAGGTTCCTCCCTTCGTCTATCCTCCTCAAGTCTATCAAATCTCTCATCTATTTGAGCAAACTTAACCTTAACATCTTCCACGTGAGCGAGCATCGCCTCCATAAATTGTGTCGGATTAACAAAAGAGACCCCTTTAGCTAGAGTTTCGTCGGTCGCGGTGATTGTTGGCGATTCAATCCCTTGCGTGTATGCACTCAAAGTCAAAAAGATTTTTTTTTATTTTTTTTAAATAACAAATCCTAGAACAATTAGGATTTCAAAAATTGAAAAACAAAACGATTAAACAAGGATTGATGATCCAAGTTCACGACAACTAAAAGGATAATAAAATCACAAAAACAAATTTTTTTTTGTTTTTTTAAGGCGTGAACAGTACCCCCGTGAACAGTAACCGTTTTTTTTTAAAAAATAATAAGCCCTAGAACAATTAGGGTTTAACAACTAGAACGATAATACGCAAAATTTAAGATATAATGAAATTACCATAACTAGCATTGCTCTGATACCAAATGATGAAAATGACCCAAGATCTCCTAGAATGGTTTTAGGATGAATGACTCCGCGACCCAACGCCTTCGAGATGACGCAAACCTTGGAATTGTGAATGACGCCACAATTGGGATGATTCTTCAACTGATAAGTCGAATTCAATTATAAACAACGAATCCACGATGTTTATAATCTGAGCTTCCAATCCATGACACTCAAATAAGAACACAATTTTTTAACCAGAAAATCAACTCAATTTTTATTAATCAAAATTCTGCCCCCAAACAATGTTTAATAATGCCTTTTTATAGGCTTACAAAATAAATCCTAATTCTTGTAGGAAAAGAAAACTAAATAAAAAGGAAACTCTTAAACCTAAACTTTAGGAACAAGAAACCTAAATAAAAAGGAAACTAAAACCCTAAAAATACCAAAACAGTAAAACCAAAAAACAAAAAAAAAAGGGGGCAGCTTCTCTGCGCACCTTGCGGTCGCAAGCCTATGACCCCCTTACGGCCGCAAGCTTCACAGTTTCTCTGAAATTGCTAACTGGTCAAGATCGTATCAGTAAGCATGACACATAAGATCAAATCCATATTTGTATATGAGATGTCCATTTTAATTGCATATGAATTAAGAGAGAAAAAATATCACATATGATTATGCTGAGAGTGTTAATTACACATGGCCACAAAGAATCAAATCTACGATTGCATTAATGATTCTCTAATATAGCCAAAAATTAGATTAAATCGTCACATGAGTATTTTGTGTAAAACGAATCATCTTTATAACCCTGACTCATCGTATATTAGAGGGTTGAGTGGAGTTTCGGCTTATGGATTACGATTCGTAGGATGTTTTCATGAGAGACCTCTAATCTCATACTCCCTCCGTCCCTAAATAATCGTCCTAGTTGACCCGATGCACAGTTTAAGAAAAAACAATTGACTTGATTATTTATATTGGTTTAATGTGTAGTTTCCTTTAAAACTCATGTGTATGTGGTCCATAATTAAAGTAGAGTGAAAAAGTAAGGGTAAAGTGGTAAAAGTGATGTTCTGAAAAGGTACTCCCTCTGGACCTATATATAAGTAAAACTAACCGATTTCACACAGATTAAGAAAGTAAGTTAAATTAGTTAAATTGTCTTGATTTTATATAAAACAAAAATATAGTTACTAAAATACCCTTAAGTATCCCACTCAAAACTGATGACAATTAATGCAATATTAATTTATTGTCATAAATTCATTATAGCTCCTTTTATAATTAGTGGATCTTTGTGTATAAGGAATGTGCACATATTTTGAAAAACAAAAGAATTAACAAGGGGTATTTTTGGTATCAAACTTCTTGAAAGTTGTGAATAGAGTTTAATATGGTGATTTTTGCTTATATTTAAGTCCACCAAAAATTTGGTATTTTTTGCTTATATATAGGTCCGGGGGGAGTAAGTTTCAAACTGGACAATTATTTTGGGACGGACGAAAAATGAAAGGATGACAATAATTTAGGGACGGAGGGAGTAATATTTATAATAAAGTTAATTATTTTTTTAATATATGTGGCAAGTAAAACATGTCACTCTTTTTGGAATTGTGAGAATACTATTAAGTGGGATTTAAATCTTCAATCTCATATTTCATATCTTGTCAATTTTACCTTATATGATTCTTGTTATTTTATTTTGCCTTTTTTTTTTACAAAAACACATGTCGAGGTAAGATTCGTTGGTTAGAATGTGTGTCGCACGGTAAGACAGTTGTAGATTTTTACATATTGTGAAGAGAAATCTTATATGTACCGCAGTCATTCCCATACCAATGGCAATATCCTTAATAAGTAGGGACCACAAAAGCAGAATAAGTTTTTGATGGGCCAAACGATGTTGAAGTTTTCTAGCACTTCAATGCATTACCTAATCGCTTAAATGCTACATACAATTATGCAACCCTAGTTACAAAGACTCTCTCTCTCTCTCTCTCTCTCTCTCTCTCTCTCTCCGGTTATTAAGAAAATGATCGACTTGATGTACTTTTTTTTTTTTTTTTTTTGGTAAAAACCTAGGTAAGATAATCTTATGAAAATATTTTATAAGACTAACATATTTATCCGATTCACCGTGTATTGATAGGTTGAGTTGTGATAGATTGAGACTTCATCTTATGAATTAAAATCCGTAAGATCGTCTTACATGAGAATTACTCTTTTCTTTAAAACCCTCAAATATTTTTTTAGTGATTTCAAATCATTGGGTCTCACTTCTTTTCTTATTTCATAATTAATAACGGTATTACAAACAATTTTCTCAAATCATCTTTAAAAAAATGTAAAGGGGAAACATATGTTGAAAAGTCTCAAAATGGAATGAATATGAAACACTTATTTTAAAATGGAAGAAGTGGCAAATTACTACTTCCCCTAACCCAAAAAAATAGTTTCTCCTTATTCTTTGGATCCTAATATAATAGTTAGATTTTCTATAAAAAAAAATTATAGTATAATTATTTGTAGGTACAAAAATGTAAAATTACAATTTTAAAACTTTTGACTTGTCGAATGAGATTAATTTTTTTTTGAAATGGAGGATGTATATATATTGCATACAGTTAGTATGTTTTGGGTCATCAAATTGTAATCAATGAAAGAAAATTAAGAAAACAACTTATAACAATTAAGAAATTTCAAAAGAACTGGTCATTTTTTTAATAAATCTTTGGTCAAAGTGTAATGAAGTTGACCAAAAAAAAAGACTTTTTTTGGGAGTGGGGGGGGGGGGTTTGGTATTACTTCCTTCTTGTTATTTTTCGTTGGATTTTAAAAGTTTAGAAGTGTGACCCACATGTGGAGAGAATCGAACCCAAAATATTTCAAAACAAATACAAAATTAAATACGCCCTCCATTACGGGCAAATAATTTATTATTGCATTTTAAAATGTTTCATTTAAAAAATTTATCTTAAAAAATTAAGGTATAAAATTGTTATTTTATTATTTTATTATTATCGGGTTATTAAAAGTATCATTTTTTTTAAAAAATTGAAATTTCAAACAGAAATTTTTTACCTAGAACGAAGAGAGTAACCAAATTATCTACAAACTTAAACAATTAATTAGGGGCTCAATAATATATATCAACCTCAAAATTAATCCACCTACATTGTATCTGTAATACCTCATCCCACATTAGATAGGCGTGAGAATTGTGTTCGATTTATAAGGTGACCACACACTGCCTCTTGATACAAACATCATCCATGGACTTTTGGATCGACTTATCATCCATGGACTTTTGGATCGACTTGTGGTAGGTCTAATGACCCAAGGTGTTGCGTGCTTAGTGGGCCAGTATGTCCGCTAGACGTAGCTGATCGGACTTTCTGGCTCGGGACGTTAGAGTATCCTTGTATTGTTTTTAATCATAATAATTTATATTTCTCATTGTACGTCCTTTCACATTTTCTACCTTCGTTATATCTTCTTATTCTTTGTTTGTGTTATGTAAAAATTCGTTTTCCCCAATGTTTCTTGGAATTTCTGTCCTCCATCTTTGTACACTCCCACGGTTTCATTTCTTTACTTTGTATAGTTATGTTTATGCGAATTTCATGTAATAGCAAGAAGCTAAATTAGATACCGAATTAGGACCAATAGGAGCAAATAAGACCAAGAATGTGACTTTTTTATTTCCAAGATCACCTATATCCAATTATATATATATGCTAACAAGAAACTAGCAAGAGCTTCATATGAAATTAAAGGAAGACAAAGTAACAATCCTAGCTTGCTAGCTTTAATGAGTTTGAGGATCTATTTGATAGCTAGGGAGTTGGGGAGGGACAAGAGGCATGCAAGAATTGGAAAATTTGTTGAAACTCCTCAATGAATGTCAAATTTAGGGTAAGATATTAAAGATCCCCTCCCACACACACCCACCTCCCCCCACCCCAACAACAACAACAACAACAACAAAGACATACATCTCTGGAGGAGTTATCATCATGAACAACTTTAGAATTGGATATTTTGCAACCAAAAGTAGGTTATGAGAATAATGAGTTACCATCCATCATGTATAGCCATAAAACTTGACACCAAAGATATCCTTGAAATATGTGTCTGTGTCTGTGTCTGTGTGTGTTGTAGAGATAGAGAAGACAAGCTATAGTATTAAGTTGTAACGAAAATGAGCTCCTTTCAATGAGAAGTAAACTGGGCCGGGCCTGTGAAATTTGGGGTCCAAGACCAGTTCCGTCGGACGGGGCCTTCTTGTGTAGTACTGTTTTTTGTAGGGTGATAACCGAGTTGGTCTCGTTTATAGTAATACTAGATTTTCGTGCCCATGTCATACCAGTATATTTGATTTCGTCAATTGAAACGGCAACGTCTAAATAGAAGGTGCGATTTTAAAAAATGTTATAGTTGAGGGGTACATTATTTCAAGTGGTATTTGAGGGATGCTATTCGAACTTGACTCATAGTTGAGGTGGGTTATTTGTAAGGAGTTATATGTAACTAACCTATGAACGTTTGATTTTGCGACGGAATCAATCTCCATGGTCAGATAGTCTTAGTCAATCAATGTAAGGTTGTTGTTTTGTAAGGGGTAATGGTTTAGAAAATTAATCTCAGGTGTGATTGCTCATAATATTAATTGTAGGGGGTGATTTTGTAATATAGTGAAAGAAAATAAATAGTTAAAAATTGATAACTACTCTCACACATGTGAATGTGAGAGTGAATCTCAACCATTAAATTTTAAGATGATTTAATCACAACCTCTAAATAGCTTTAGTCAATTGCACATGTATGAGAATGAGCTCTATTGTAATATAGATTTTGAAGGGTGAAATTCTGGCCGGTCCCTTTTACAACCCAGTACCAGGTATTTTTTTTTCAACCACAAAAGGTTATTTTTCGAAATATCGTTCTAAAAATGTTATTGTCTACTTCAACAACTTCGACAAACACATTGGATTTAAAAATCACTTTCGTTGCGCAACGAAACGGCCACCTAAAGGTAAACGGTTTTTTTTTATTCACTATGTACGAAATTGTAATGGATTTGTGTTGGGTTGAAGGATTTTTCAGTAAGACGAAGGCAAAGGAGGAGAGGGAAGAAGAACGCTTACGACGGAGGAGATGGAAGAAGAATGTGGAGTGCATGATCTGATTCATTATCATTTTGTATCGTGGTGCACAAATGAATTAAATAATATTTTATGTATCGCAGTGTAAAAATTAATTTATCACAATACATAAAAGTTGGTGCAACGCGATACAATTTGGATTAGGTAATTAAAATTTTTGTATTATAGTCTTTTTGCCCCCAAAAGTGTCCTTTTCCGATTGAAAAAAACACGATACTGGAGTGATTGAAAACTTTGAAAAGTAGACCGACTCGCAATTTCTCCTATTTTCAACCGGTACAATACCTCATATTTGTTTGTAACCGCGAAAGGACTTTTTTGAACGAAATGACGAATATACCCTTAGTAAAATTGGATTATGACAGTGCTGCATCGCAATTCAAATTTGATTCGTAGTCCAGTTTGTGCATGGATAATCCAATTTTTTAATCGGGATTACTGGGAAAAAATTTCATGTATAGATTTCCATCTCAAGAGAAACAATCACTGGATATTGAAATAATCCGACAAATAAGTCTTTTAAACAAAATCTTTAGCATGATATATAAAATCCCCATTTGGCAAAAAAATTTAAGTGTTCAAGCAATGGTTGACATCTCTAATAGGACTATAGAACGAGAAGGCAATGAAACCAAACATAGGGAAACTGATCATATATCTATTGATGGAGTCTACCAAACTTCCATTGTTAAAAAATATGATTGGGTATCAAGAATTTCTTTTTTCAACAGAAATATGAAGTATATACTCCCTCTCCCTCATTCAAAATGTGTTTTCAAAAAAGTGTTTCTGTTTGGCTCGGTATACAGATTAAGATCAACAAATAACCGAGTATTATAAATCTTAAGAAAGTGTATTTTTGAAGGATACAAGGGTGAGAATGGGGCCTCTCAGCTAAAGTCAGAATCAAATTAATAGCAAGGGTAACTTCCAAAAACTAGAAAAAAAAAATTAGAACGAAAAATGAAAGACAAAACCTTAGGTAATACGGTCTTACAGATACATTTTATAAGACGGATGCTCTTTACCCGACTCACCGTTTGTTGGTAGGTTGAGCTGTGAGAAAGTAGAGCTCAGTCTTACGAATTAAGATCTGTAAGACCGTCTTACTTGGAGACCTATTCAAAATAATATATGGATTATTTTTGTAGGAACGGAGGAAGTTGTTTATATTTCAAGTGTCTTCGTTAAAAAAATATTGTTTGAAAAACTAACCCTACAACTTTTATAAATTTCGAAAAGAATGTTTATATTCTATTAAGCTCAAAATTAAAAAAGGTTATTTTTAATTAATCTTCAAAATCTTTGTTTTTCAAACTTTAACTCTTAGAACAGGTCCCGTAGGATGGAAGGAGTATCACCGTGTATTGGTGAGTTGCATTATATGAGACTGGAGTTTCATTTTACGAATTAAGATGTGTAATACGATCTCACAGGAGATTACTCACATATATTATATCTGTGTGTGTGTGTGTGTCATTGTCTTAAATTAACATCAAAACAAACACTAGACTTGTGATAATTCAACTCAAAAGCTTATATTAGCAACATAATTTGGGTTACTTAATCATAGTCATAAATTTTGTTCCAAACTATTACCTCTATTTCAGACAAATAGTCTATCGTACTATTTCAGGATGTTTCAAATAAAGAACTCACTTTAAAAAATTATACTTATAATTTCAAATATTTTTTATCCTTACCCTTCACTTATATAGTAATTATATTGGTTGTGTTTAAGTATTTTTGTAATTATGATCAACTTTAATAACATTAATATATCATTAATAAATCTCTTAATTTTTTGACTTTTCAAACGTAAACTTTCGGATAAAAGGGAAAGAGTAATACATATGGGTTCTAGCAAAAACATGGCGAAAGAGACTATTTACTGTCTCACATAAAATTTGGCTTGAATAGGGCCCTTCTTACTGGGCAAAATTCACGTTTTGACTGAAATATAACATATTTGCATTTCGGTTTGGATATATATATTTTTTAAATTTTAACGTGTGGTTTCATGAAACTTGGTGTAGATTTGTGTTTGTTTTGAACACATATTAATTTGTTAGTTTTGGAGTTTTTAATTGGAGCATTTGGTAAAAATAAAAATTTACCAATTGTTATCCACTTAATCAAGAAATTATAAATTGCTACAAAGAATAAGTAAAAAGTGTTGTATTCAGTAGCAGATGTAGAAATTTTTTTTGGTGGGGGCAACTAGTACAAATATGATAGAAGCGAGGACAAATTATAAAATTTACAATGTATTATTTTTTTTAAAAATTATTCAACAAAAAAAAACAAGTGGGGGCAACTGCCCCTACACGTGTCCATCACCGGTTGTATTCAAAACGATAAAAAAATTATAATCAAATTCGAATATTTTAAATACGAATATCTATATTCGAATATAAATACCCAATCAAATCGAAAATATTTGATTTGTTTGCGTCCTTATATAAGGTCAAACACTCAAGTGTGGCCCACTAGTTACAGAGGGTTTTTTCCATGCATTTGGAATGGAAAGGCAAAGACAAAAAAAAAAAAAAAAAAAAACCTTAAAGCATGTGGAATACAATACCGATCATTACTCATACTTATATCATGTCATATGTCGGTAGGGGTGGCAATTCATGTTATCGTGTCGTGTTCGTGCCTTATTATCGTGTTTTCATATTATCTATCTTATTTGATCATAAATATAACAATAAATATTAATTTGAATATATTAACAATTTCGTGTCTTTCGTGTCGTGTTTCTTGTTGTATCGTGTCGTGCTGGGTTTATCGTGCCATTTGTCTCTGTAATCGTGTTTTATAACCGTGTCGTGCTGGTTCGTGTCGTATCAGGCATTGCCACCCCTATATGTCGAGACACGAAATCTAGTCTATCTCTAAAAGAACACGTCTTTTGGTTCGGATACATGCATGAGAATAAGCTTTTGGTTTGCTCCCATGTTTGCAAGGTGATCGGCGGACGCATTTCTTTCCCTCAATGTGTGCTGAAGGGTGTACCCAGTCGAGTTCAAGAGGACTTTGATGTCCTCTAGAAGGGCCGTAAGAGGGTGTCCTTAATTCGGCTCTGGATTTGGCAGCCTGTGAGTCTGTTTCCAAGATCACATCCCCCCATCCTTTA
This sequence comes from Codonopsis lanceolata, assembly GCA_013146195.2. NCBI lineage: Eukaryota > Viridiplantae > Streptophyta > Magnoliopsida > Asterales > Campanulaceae > Codonopsis > Codonopsis lanceolata. The sequence goes on along the minus strand of CM028379.1, from coordinate 24,044,015 downwards.
GCTCCAACAATTTCAAGACTCACAAGAATGGCATGAAGCTCCGTTTCAATGCTAGAACATGCATGGGACTAAGCTGCCAATGCCATAATACCCACACATCCATTTTGCTCTAAAAACTCCTCCAAAGCCATACCTTCTTATTAGAGGGTTGGACACTTCCATGTTAAGTTTGATTTTACATGCAGGAGGGGGATGGGGAGGGGGCGGGAAACTAAGAAATAAATCGCATTTTGCAAAAATGAATAAGTGCTCGTTTGTTGCAGCTTATTTAGAGTGTCTTTTGGCTTTTGGTTTTTGAAAAACCATATTTAGAGTGTTTGTTTCAGCTTATAAGCCAAAAGTCAATAAATAAGATACAACACTCTTTATGCATTGAAAAGTCAAAGTCAAAACGCCAAAATTTTAAGTTTTTTTTGATTTTTTTTAAACATGAAGACAACTATTCATTAATAAATATTTGATTATCCTCATTTCATCATTTTATGAAATATACATAAAATTATGAATACTAATTTTTAAGTTTTTTTAACAAATTATTATAACAACTTATAAGTAACTTTTTAACAGCTGTAACAAATAGTCTATTATGCAATCAGCCACCAGTTTAAACTATCAGCTATAAGTCATAAGTCATTAGCCACAACAAACGAGCCCTAAAAGACTTCCTGGGCAAAGTTTATGGCCTTCAAAGCAATTTTTGTTGGGTGCTCGCAAATCGCAATGACCTCTTTGTTTTTATTCTTAAATGTTCCACAAAATAGAGATGAAAGAGAAAAGGTGAGGCTATAGGTGTCAACTTTTATCTTCCATGGCCAAAAAGAATAAAAGCAAACATTTGTTTAAAATGGTCTTATGGATATTTTTTGTAAGACGAATCTTTTTTTCCCGATCTATCGTGTATTGGTGGATTGAGTTGTGAGAAAGTGAGAGCTTCGTATTACGAATTAAGATCCGTAAGACGAACTTACAAGAGATCTACTAAGAGAAAAAAAAACATGGGTAAGAGGTTTATAAGTATTTCTAGTGAGTGACAATATTTGTATTATGAAACACATGTTTTATAATTTTGAAAAAAATACAGATCTAATTTTTATTTTTAAAATAATTAATTTAATTTTAAATTCAAAACAAGACTTTATTTAGGAAGTGAGCCAATTTACATATCACTCCTATAGTCATTAGTAGGATACTTACCATAATTAGGGGTTTGGAGCTTCATCTAAACTAGGTTACATTATAACTCCATAATATATAGAATTGAGGGAGAAAAGGTGATATCTAAATAGGAAAATTAACATAGTCCATAAATAAACAAAAAGATGGAGAGAATAATTTAAAATTTAATATACTGTATTTTTTTTCACCAGGCAAGTGTGTGTCACTTGGTTAGTTTTAATTTTAATTATTCCCTCCATCCCAAAATATATTTCCTCTAATCCATTTTAGGACATTCTAACATAATTACTCCCTCTCTTACATCTAAATAGTTCATGTTTGAATATAGTCTAATTATTAGGGGATATATAAGTATCATTAGAGTCGATCATAATTATAAAAATGTTTGAGCAAATTCAATACGATTATACCACATGTGGAGAGTAAAGTTGAAAGGTTAACGAGATTGTAGACTTATGTTTTGAAAGTAGACTCTTTAATTGAAACATATAAAAATAAAATATCAGAATATTTCATTGGAACAAAGAGTATTCCTTTTCCTTTTTAGAAGGTTTTTTAGGTTAATTGTCTCTGTGTCCCTCTTATTTATGAGATAGAAAAGTGAATGTACCTCAGTGATTTCACATCACTAATAATAAATCCAATGACACTAATTTTTTTTTCCCATAAATCAAATACTTCTTAAAAGTTAAAACTCGTGCATATTTAATAAAAAATACTTATTTTGAGACAGAGTAAGGAGGTACATTAGAGGCTACAGTAAATTAGGGACATGATAGTACATAAATTGTTTGACGACATTTTATACCCTAACAATGTTGTTGAGTTGTCAATTAAGACTCTTTGTCTCAAAATTATTGTATTATTTGGCATGACATATCGATTAAGACAAATCAATTAATTTGATTATTACTATTATATAAGATGTAGTTTCCAAAAATAAAAAATGTATGTTTATATAACTCATAATTAAAGTGAGAATAAAAAATAAGGATAAAATAATAAAAATATTATCATAAAAAGAAAAGTTACAAATAAAAAATTAATTTGGGCACGACAAAAAATGAAAATAGGACATTAATTGTAGATATTTTACAAAGATATTTAATGTTAAAAACTACAAATAAATAAATAATAAAAATAGCTTAGAGGCTACCAAATAAGTTCAGTCAAGTAGGCCACAACCCCTATCAATTTTAGGCCCAGCCCACAAAACCAATAACAAAAAGGAAAAGGAATAATTGGAGGCCGTTTCATTTTTCAAAGTTTTTAATCGTTGCAATTTCATCTTTTTTTTCAAACCGAAAAATAACACTTTTGGGAGGCAAAAAGACTACGATACCATTAATTAACATGATGCGTGCTACGAAAGTTTATCGTGTGCATTGATTATTGAACCACGATGCATCGATTTTATTGCATTAATTTGTGCACCGCGATTCATCAGTTTAATTTCATAGTCTATATTTTTGCACCGCGATACATCAATGTTTGCACCGCAATTCATCAGTTTAATTGGGTGCATTAATTATTTAACCACAATACATCAATTTTATTGCATTAATTTTTACACCGCGATACATCAATGTTTGCAATGTAATACATTAATCTGATATTTTTACACGCAAAACAAAATCATAAAGAACCAGACCACGTCCTCAACTTTTTTCTTCCATCTCCTCCGTCGTAAATCTTCTTGTTGAAGGAGACGATGACATTTTCAGAACAATATTTCGAAAAATGAACTTTTGCTATTTAAAAAAACAGGTGAACTAGAGAGGATACACATTTTAGAAAAGGGACCGACCAAAATTTTACCCAAAAGAAAACTCGCAACGAATCAACGATTGAGTTTAGGAATAGGGAAAAATTGCGAAAAAAATAATAATGTCTGGTACCTTTTCCTAAACTTTTAACCGATGCAATATTCTCTTTTTTGTTTAACCGGAAAAAAACTCTTTTATAATACTCTTCCTCACGATTATTGGAGCAATAAAACGGGGATCAAAAATCACATATGCATGGAGAATCTATCGTCATTTTTCTATTTCTAGGCTGGGTTGGAGGATTATGTATTGACGGAGGAGGAGAAAAAAAAAGACAAAAGAGATGCAAATGAAACCAGTTTGAATCGCGAGGCATCGATTTTGCATCACGTCGCATTGCTATAAAATAAAAATTACAGTTACACAATTTAGAATCGTTCATCGCAATGCACATAATCATGCATCAAAATCCAAATGCTTTTGCGCACACATGTCGGTTCATTAAGGATATACTCGTTCTTTTCGCACAAAAAGTGTTTTTTCTTGTTTTTTTTTTTAAAAAACTAGTATTTTAGGGATTAGAAACTTATGAAAGGAAAATTAGTAATAATTGATCATGTGATATCACCAACCAATCAAATAAAACAAACTCGTATTTGATACAGTACACGTCTAAAACCCGACTCGAAAGAAAGGAAATAATAGAGGTGCAAATAGGGCGAAAAGCAAATAAAATACGAAAATAGACGGGTCACCGACTAAACACAGAATATATAAAATAGAAAGGATCTACGCCTTGCAGAGACTCTGCTACACTTTAAAAGGTCGGGCTATCCACACCCCATTTTATGTAATGTGCAGCATAGGGTACAATACTTCGTTGTAAAAAATAAAGTGTGGAGAGCAAACTTTGAGGGCATGAATAGCCCCACACCACTTTAAAATCTCTGTATTCATAAGAATTTAGAGTAGTGTGGTCCATAATTTTGCAGTGTTGATTGAATATAACTCGCAGTGAATGTCACTTCCAGATTACCCAATTTGTTCAATCGTCGCTATCTTGAAAGAGAAAGCAAACTGAACATCAAACATCAACACAGCAATTATTGAGACTACTCCCATTTCTCACGATCCATTACTAACTCCTTCCCTTGCCAATAATTATTCTGTGGTCCAATAATGTACTTGAAAATGGGGTTCCAGGGAACAAAGCTCCCAGCCATAGGGTCACGGCACGCAGTCATGGTCCCCGAGAACGACAAAAATCAACAGATTCAGCTGAATTTCAACTGATGTAGAGTTTACAAGGCCACGACAGACGGATGACAATAATTCCAGACAATTCAACGAACGCAAGATGCCACGATGCCGCATGAAGTTACCGAGTCACCATCAAGATTTGAACAACCTTATAGTCCAAAGTTCACAAAAAAGAACTTTATGTTGCAAATCTGGACAATCAACTGCTATAAGGAAAATGTAACGTTGATAATCATGCTGACAATTAATACTGCAGTTGCAAGCAAACCAACTGTTAAGTCAATAACAAGTACCATTACAACAACTTTAGCATCAATTGATAAGATCACGGAAAATTAATGTACATTTAAGTTTGGAGACATTTCTTTGAACAGCATATGGCGTATTTAATTTCACAACCGCCAAACACAAATGGGTAAAGACGAGAAGAGCACCAAAGCCACATTCTTAAGGAAGAGAATAGAAACAGTTGTTCTAGTCAGGAAAAAAAAACTCTCTTGCTAGTATACTACTGGGAAAGAACTTTCTACACACTTTCTTAGCCAAAAGGGACAAAGTTTACGTCTGTTACCAAGATGCCAGCAGAATTATCGAGATGAACGGCTGGCGCTACCTCTACTGGAACCGTCTCTCTTCCATATTGCCTCCAGATTTTGAAAGCACCTCATTTGTCGAACCTGCATTTATTATTAACACGATGAAATGTTCAAGAATCTCAACAAATAATTTATAAACTTTATAGTACTGGTCACGTCTCAAAGAAGTGCCTAGTTGATATTCCTCATTGTGAGAAAATAAATACATTCACTACCTCAGCACAGTAAACATCCTAAACAAGGAGGGGCTAAAGATCCTCGATAAGCCGTACAAGTAGGAGAAACTGAAGGTAGAACTGATAGTACAAGCAGAGGTCATGGTGGGAAGGGAAGCATTGAGAAAGGACTTTATCAACTTCTTCACATATTGTTAGTTCAATACACCCACTACCTCAACTACTGCAATGTGCAACCATCCCAATTAAAGGCCTAATTATCCTTAATATTTGTCAAATTCTTCATGAAGTGTTAACTACGAGCCCCCTCTCAAGTCTCCACCAAAATAAATATATTCACTACCGCAACGTGCGCGTGTGTGAGAGGGAGAGAGAGAGAGAGAGAGAAGAGAGAGTGGGAGGGACCTTCCAGCGCCTCTTGTGTCCAAGACTGTTGTAAATAGCTTCCAACCGTGGTATTATCTGCTTGAATGTCGGTCTCATAGCTGGCTTTTCACTCCAACACTCCTCGATCAACCTGTTTGGCAAAAACGATGAAACCAAGACTTTTCATTAACAAATCTCTCCCAGACAGATTAATTGAAATCAAGTGACTTTATTATGGATATAAGAAGAAAATAATAGTTAAGGAGAAACAACATACAAGTGAGGTGGACAAGAAAAGGAAAAGAATTTTCAAAGTTAGTGACTAAATCTATTAAGCTTTGTTTGGTGAGGTGGAGAGAGTGCTATAAAGTGAAAGAAAGTGAAACAATTTCAATTTTATTGAGTTTGGTTAGATGGAAAACCCTAGTAAGTGTGGGAAAGTATTTTCCCACAACTCCCTAATTTCCCAAAAGCTTCCCCTAATATTTTCTCACAAAAAACACAGGAAAATGTATCTTTCCCATGAAAGCTGTTCCTAAATTTTAAGTTCCCACTTTACCCATTTTTGGAGGACTTATTTTTCAATCAATTCAGCAACTTTTTATGTGAAATAAATAGCTTATTATCTAATTTAGTATCAAATAATTGTATTTTTTTTCTTGAATCTCCGTAGTTCTATTTTTCTCCTCAAAAGTCCATAATTGTAGATATTTTGCAAAGATATTTAATGTTACGTAGACATTTCTGATTATTCACGATAAACACAATGAGTGATGAATAATGATAGTCGTCTAGCCATTCTATATTCCAAACGATTATTAGTAAGAGTATTTAGGAAATAAATCTTTCTATAATAATACAATGTTAGTTTCTGAAAAGTTTACTCAACATTTTCATATTAACCAAACAAACATATGCAGGAATATTCATTCTCTTTTCACTTTCTTTTCTTTTACTTCACTTTTTTTATTTTCACTTTCCACCAATGTTCTAGAAATGGGCTTAGGCACCCGCCTAGGCGCTAGGCGCCACCTTGCCGCGCGATTTCCTTCAAATCGGCCAAAAAATCCTTCGGGGAAAAAAATCGCCGCCTATGCCTAGCACACTGAAACCAGTGAAGTTTGATTTTTCAAAAGAAAAGTTACCTGTTGGCTGTTGCAACAAGAAAAGAAAAGTCAAACTTTAAAGTTAAAATATTAAAATTTTAAAACAAAACCCAAAAGCTAAAGCTTTTCATTGTTTTCATTTTCAAACTTCCCACTCCTTCACACATGTGACATGCCACGCACAGATCGTTCTCTCCCTCAGTCCCTCCATTCTCCCTCACGCCAGACTAACGAGTAACGCCTCATCCGAGACGCCATCGCTGCCGCGAGCCACTGTAGGTCTTCCCTTTTTCCTTCTTTCGTTCCCCCTCTTTCTCCCTCGCCCTTTGTGTAGTTTCGCCGTCTTCGTCCCCCCTCTTTTACTCTCTCTTCAAAACCCTTACTGTTTTTCGAAATTGGTTGTTCATTGTTGCAGAGCACAGTGGCACTAGCCACTAGCCACCACATCGATTGCACGACATCAACCATGTGCCACTGCTTCACTACCGTCCTCCTCCCTCATTCCAAGATCCCAATCTCAGCCTTCATAGTTGTTTAGGTATGTGAACATGTGTATGTTTATTTTCGATGTTGTCCTCCTTCAGTGCAAATTTGCCGATTTTTGTGTTTGTTTATTTTCAATTAATAGTTTTGTGTTTGTTCATCTTTAGTTTTTTTTTTTTTTGATTTTATATGTTAAATTCATGGTAGATTGGTAGTACACCATATAGTACAGACTACAGAACACATACTACAGGACTATGTTATTAGCAGAATGCAGAGTAGGCATGTTTCAATTTTTATACTTTCATGTTTCAGTAAGCATATAGTATATACTAGTAGTTGCTGCCCTGCTGCCTGTTTTGGCCCTATTTTGTTGTTGTTTTTGGGCTGTGTTTTTCTGCTTTTTTAGAGCTGTTAAGGGGCTGTTTTGTTGCTGTTTTTGGGCTGTTTTGCTTCTGTTTTGGGGCTGTTTTGCTGCTGTTTTTTTGGTTGTTTTGCTATTGTTTTTGGGCTGGTTTTTGCTGCTGTTTTGCAGTTGTTTTGCTGCAGTTATGTTGCAACTTGCAAGTGGTGCTACCTTACTTTTTTGTTGTAAGTTGTAAGTTGTAAATTGTAACTTGTAACTTGTATGATATTGATGTTAGTGAATTAGTTAATTAGTTACAATTTTATTTTACATATAAATATGTAATTATGCCTTAATTTCTCAACCCCGCCTAGACCCCGACTAGTCCCCTAGGCGCTGGTCTGGCGCCTAGCATCCGCCTAGCGATATTTAGAACCTTGCTTCCCACCATATTTTCATTCTAACCAAACGAGACCATACAGATTGGTAGTCCTTGAAATTGAAAAAAGAATCTGTGAATCCTTTCATTATTAGGTTTTGTTGATGATCTTAAAGTATGCTCATATTAAATGTTCATGGCTATTTGTTGCATTAAGCTTTTAATGTTCTTTCCTACCTTTGTAATCTCGAATCTTGTTAAGCTTGATATACATTGTTGAGCCCCTGTCTAACACCTTAAGCTTCTAGATGAGTCGATAACTTAACATGGTATCAAAGCACTGGTTTGCAAGTCGTGGGCTCGAGTTATCCAGTTTGCAATTGTTACCCAAAAATATTGTGAGTACTACATGTGGTCACTCTGTTTGGTTTGTGATACCCATGGTGAGGCATGTTTGTGTATCTCTCCACGTGTGGACGGGTCACACGTGAGAGGAAGTGGGGAGTGTTAGCTTGATATACATTTTTGAGTCCTTATCTAACAGCTTAAACTAGACGAGTTGGTAACTTAATAAGTCTAATATCACCATTCTTTCAAACAATATAATAAATCCACTTTCCTCATGGATGACAACACACCCATGGAAAAAGACTTTGATACCCTCAAAAACCAACTTCACCTCCTTTCAAGTGTCAATAGAACAAAATTTTGACGTGCTATTTGGAAGTTGGTCAAACTTCGGCAAAAAAAATGCTTTGTCGGAACTATTGATACCCAACCGATAGAGCAAAAGTTGTCCTTGAGCAAGACACATATAGGGAAACGTCCCTAGCGAGAGTCAAAGTGGATCACTAAGGGCCAAAGGCTACTTAGCCTACACCTTTGCTCAGGATAGCCTTGCACTGAGCGTTCCCTTTGATTAAACAATCAAGTATCGAGAGGAATAGCTCGCTGTTGAGGATGACTTTATCACCAATTATGAGTTACCCATACCACCGCATTGGTATACCGCACCGCCAGATAGAGGAGTAGGGGTAGACCGGTTTGATCGTGACAATCCTTAGGGACAAGTATCTCAGACAACCTTACCCTAGTATGATGATGTCACTAGGAAAATCAATGTAGATGTGTCCACTCATGACAGTAGGTTAGATTCAGATATTTTCTTAGATTGGTTGCCCGAACTAGAGAACAATTTTGATTTCAAAGTTATGCCTGATGATTCGCGAGTTAGCTTTTGCTAGGATGAAACTCATCTGCAAAGAAATTTTAGCATTACTCAGAGAGAGTTATAACTTAGTGGCAGACCCTCGATCCTACGATGGGCCATGGGGTGGCCATGAAACATAGCTCAAAGAGAAGTATATACCTTCTTACTGTGCGTGCTACGGGAATGTTTGTTTGGGCTGAACACAGTCTGAATGAGATGATTTCTAATTCGGTCAGACAAATAAGTTAATCAGATAGTTTGGTATTTCTAAGATTTTGATCTCTGAATGGGTCTTAAAGGTTCTGAGTGAATCAGCGAAAAGAAATTGTTGAATGGGTATGTGGCTTGTCTGAACAAAGTTTTAGATTAAAATATCCACACTTTAATTTCTTATTTGCATCCGTAACCCTCTGACTACAATACACACCCGTTGCTCTCTCTCTCAGCAACCATTACAGTCCTTAAGGCCCCTTGAAATCAGACAGAGTTGGAGATTGGGACATTGATGTGTTGATGCCAAATAGGCAACTAATGTTGCTATTGGGATCTCAATTTTGTTTTCGTTTTCCTAGGTGAATTTGGGTCAATTTTGTAATTAAAAGAAAAATTAAGATTGTAAGTATTTGTACAATATTCAATTTTGTACTTAAAAGAAAAATTAACATTATTTGTACAATATTCTGTTGATTGGGAAAGCTGGGTTTCTTCTGTAATTTGGGAGCTGATCGAATTGCAGTGAATCTGCGGGTGTTTAGATTGGTGATTTTGTTTTTGCTCATGCAATTTTGATGTTTTTCACCAATGAACATGATTGTTGAGAGGGAAAGGGAGCTAGAGGATGAAAAGAAAAGAGAAAAGGATAGGTAATAATTATTTTCAGCTCTTTATCAAACAGAATAAATCAATCAGTATCGCTCTCAATACCACCTCTTAATAGATTCAGACAATTTCAAGGGTGTATTCAGCCTTAAAAATTTATCACTTAAAAGGACAAACACGACCTAACTGTATCAAATGGTAGAACTTTAGACAAACCTGTAGTATTCGAGACTATGTCACCAAGTATAACGACCTCGTACTCAAGTGTAAAGCCTACAAAGATTAATGGAGAATTATGTCAAATTTATCAGCGGTCTACTGGGTGACTTGAATGTGGGAGGATACTTTTATAGGATACCTAGCAAAAAAACATTACAGGCAGAAAAGCTCCTTTGGTTTCCAGAGGAAAAGGACCTCTCAAATTGGTGAGTCCTTTCATTTTAGAGCTAGGGTAGGTTCGCAGTGTACCCAACGGAACTCAAGCTATCCACACTAGTTGTCTGTCCAGCTATTCAGAGTCTCCACAGTCTAGAACATTTCACAATAGGTAGACTCCACTCTTGAATCTCAACAGAATAGCTCCTCTCCGGTGCTTCCATTGGGGTCACATTGCTTTGCACTGCCACACCCTTCGTAAGTCATGGCTAGGATGTGGAACCCCAGGATGGGGACGTTGAGGGTGTTGAGCAAGTGGTTAAATGATTAGAACTTCCTTTTAAGATGATGAGTGTGAGAATGAGTAGGAAGACCGCCTCCTCCGGCCAACTTCATGTGGTGCAATATAGTTACCAGAGTCGCAACAAAGCTGGGAAGAATGCTGCTTTTTTTCTGTCTAGTGTGGACTGTGGAGATCAAGTCTGCACGCTAGCTATAGACGAGGTGGTTCAAAGAATGTGGTGATCTGCTGGGTCATTCCACTGCACGCTTGTTAATTTTGCCATCTCCAGGCGGCCGACGCACTCACGTAGGTACCTTTTTACAGTCAGATCTTTAAGAAAGGTTTGCCGGCGCTGGCTGTTGGAAAGTTTGCTGGAGACAACAGTCGAGGTCTCCGGAACCTGTAGATGTTATATCCAAAGTTGGTTGGCTAGTTTGAAGAAGATTTGGATGTTTTTTTTTTGATAAGTATAATATTAAAAGCATCAAAAGAGGTGATGCGTCCTTTGTACACTAGAGGTATACCAAACCAAACATTAATCAGTGTCTAATCTATTTACAAGATCTACAAATTCAGTGTTGGATCTAGGCAAAGAAAGGTCAGTCTCGAAACACCAAAAATAAAGAGTGCGCAACAACAAATTCTTCAATTCCAAGACTGACATTTCCACATTCTCGAAGGCCCTACGATTTCTTTCCTTCCATAGAACCCAACACACTCCCAAAAGAGCTGTCCCCCAAGTATGACTTCTCCTCTTTCTGTACCCCGCAAACCAGCTTCTAACATGATCAATCATCGAACTCGACATGACCCAATTCATCCTGAACATTCCCAACACAAAATACCAAAGCTCTAAAGCCACTTGGCAATGCAGAAGCAAATGATTAACACTCTCCTCACTATCCTTGCACAAATAACACCTGTTGACAAGAACCATATTACGTTTCCGCAAATTGTCCACGGTTAGAATAGCTTCAAGAGTCGCTTCCCACATGAAAAAAGCCACTCGCTTAGGGGCCTTGGACTTCCAGATCGCTCTCCATGGGAAAGAAGTTCTACCACAGTTGAGAAGCTTGAGATAATACGAGTTTACTGAGAAAAGAGGGCCCCCTTTCCCTTTCCAAACCACTTGGTCCTCCACCCTATCCATCTTCTACTCTTGAAGCCTCCCTAAAAACTGCACAATAGACTCAACTTCCCAATCCTGAAAATTCCTTCTGAAAGTGGGATTCCAGGTATGATTGCCTTCTACCAAGGAGTAGATAGAGCTAACTCTACAACCCTTATCCATGGATAGCTCGTATAAAATCTGGAACTCTTCCTTCAAACAATTTTCCCCACACCACCTATCTTCCCATAATCTTACCGAGTTCCCATTACCAACCTCAAAAGCAATGAGCCTTTCAAAAGAGTTCCACCCTTTCCTTATTCCACGCCAGACTCCCACCCCATAAGGAGAATTGACCTCATTAGGGAACCAACAATGAGCCCCTTCTCCATACTTGCAAACCACTACTTGTCTCCAAAAAGCTTCCTTATTTGTGAGATACCTCCACAACCATTTTCCCAACAAAGCCTCATTAAATAATTTTAGTCTTCTAACATTCAACCCCCCTTCTTGGATCCTAGCACACACCTTTTCCCACTTTACTAAATGATACTTGTGCCCATCTGTCTGCCCTTCCCACAAGAAATCCCTTTCCAACTTTTCTAATCTTTGCCTTATTGAGACCGGAATCACAAATAGCGATAAGAAATAAGTCGGTAAGTTAGCAAGAGTGTTCTTGATTAAGACTAATCTCCCCCCCTTGGATAGAAGTTGACGCTTCCATCCTGCCAATCTCTGCTCGAAGCGCACGACCACCGGGTTCCACAACGCCCTACTCTTGGACTGTGCACCTATGGGAAGACCAAGGTAATAGGCGGGAAGAAAGGCAGATTTACACCCAAAAAATTCAGCAAGATCCCCTACATTTTCCACTGCCCCTACTGGAATTATTTCACTCTTTGAAATGTTAATTCGTAATCCTGAAACTGCTTGAAAGAATAATAATACCAAACGAAGGTGACCCAGCTGAGCCTTATCTGCATCGCAAAAGACTAAAGTATCATCTGCGAAGAGAAGGTGTGATACCGTCACCTCCCTCTCCCCTCTCCTCCCCACCTGAAAACCTCTAATAAAACCTTCCATCACAGCTCGCTCTATCAACCTACTAAGAGCCTCCATAACTACGATAAACAGAAACGGGGACAATGGGTCACCTTGTCGCAGACCTCTAGAGCTGGAAAAGAATCCCGATGGTTCCCCATCCCGATGTTAATTGTTCATATGTTTCAATATACACTTTTTACCTTTTGACTTTTAAAAAAAATAGTGTATTTTTGGTTGAAATATGGAATTTAAAAGTTGAAAATCATGTTATTATTATCATTTGTGGACTAAGTTATATGAATTACTTTTACTTATAACTAGTTTATGAAAATATTTACAACATGTAATATTTTAACAATATTTTTTCTTAATTGTCGACTTGCTCGCCCTTCGGTCGCCAGCCTCTCGCAATGTACCTCTCGCCCGCTTCTCGCCTTCCGCCTTTACTAAGCTATTGGCAGCTTTGAAATCCAAATAGTGCAAGGATACTTCAAAAACAGGCATCCCGGTTTCTAAAAGGAATGCTGATTTATTTTTTCTTTTTCTTTTTTGGTTTTTGGTTTTTGGTTTTTGTTTTTATTTTGCTCTTATGATTTCTCGTCAGTTTATTGTAACTTTTTATTCTCAATCTAATATACTTCTTATATTATCAAAAAGTTAGTAACCCACCCCAAATATATCCTAGTTTGTTTCCGATGTTCAAAAATCAAGTAATCATAACAAAACAAATAATGGCATAAGAACACGATTATTGTTTTAAACTGATAACCCATCATTTAATGTTGTCCAGAAACTTCCTCTGGATGTATATTTCATTACTTACAGTGCTACCTGTGCTAGATGGTGACCTTGTGTTAATTTAATGGTTCCATCACTGATGTTTTTTTATGTTATTTAAGAAGATGGACCTGGACAAATCAGAAATGCTTAATTGTGAAACTGCCTCCTCCAAGGTCAGAGTCCATCGATCTAACTTTTTTTCCCATGAATCAGCCACTATTCTATTAAATGCAATAGATGGAAGAGAGCAACCATAAACCATCAGAGTGAAATGTAAAATGTGAAAATGAAGCGAGCCAACAAACATTGACAATTACTCAACTACATAAGTGCATCCCATTAACTATGACCAGATAAACAAGAGATTTGTGCAAAATACAAAGCTGGCCAATTGCAGGAATACAAAGCTATAAACTTTAATATTAAAACATCATCTTCCAGCAAATCCTAGGTAAAGCAGGAATGTCATGTGCAATTGAATAACAAGAAAGAATTATGAGGACTTACTCTTTAAGTCCGTGCGAGTAGACCTTCAATGGAGCTCTAAAGGGAGGACGTTCATTTGCAGCATACGCTTTAAGGATTTCCTTTTCATTCTTGGCTGGAAACGGTGCGCAGCCTTCAATCATCTTGAGGAGAGCGCACGACAAAATGTCAACTTACTAAATCATGTGTTATGACAAACAAAATTTACGAAAGATTAACACCCTTTAATCATGTAAGGGTTCAAGAAACTTTTTCAAGGCAAGACATCTTGGAAACATGTTTAGCTGAAGAATGATTGGTGAGAGATCTTACTTCTTGTAAAATTAAAGCAAAAGAGAAAACATCCACTTTTGTGTCATACTCTTCATTTTTGAAAACCTCTGGAGCCACATATCGACCTGAGCATGTGTGACAATACAAATTTCAAATTGTTAGACAATTAGCATTTCCCCTACCAATCGAAAGTTTTGAATATAATCACAGGATATGTCCTGTGTACAAGAACGTGTCACCTAATTTGACGCCGTAATTAACACTACTCTTTGTTACTTATCAAAAATAAATAAAATCCCAGGTCTGGGGACAGGAAACTCGTTTACTTTTCTAGTCTTAAAAGGGCAAGGATTTTATTTTCCTTCTTTATAAATAAATATATATATATATATATATATATATATATATATATATATATATATATATGAACATCCTCGTGTATCATAATCATGTATAAACTGCTACTCTACAAAACTAGATTTTCCTTTTCTAACTAAGCAGATTTTTCAAAATCATTTTGTTATTGCGAAGGAATAATATTATCTCCAAAAGCAGCATAAACTCACAAGTTGTGTCTTCGTAGGTCAGAGGCCTGTCTTCTTTAACTCTTTTTGTAACTTTTAGCAGCTCACTCACTCCAAAGTCAGCAACTTTCAGATGCCCAGTATCATCCCGCAGTATATTTCTGTTTTCTTACTCGCAAGCAATAAGAAGATTTCACATTTTCAGACAAAGTTAATACTTTCTAACCCACTGCCTACATCAAGGAATCAGAAGGGTAACGACCAGCATAAATAAGAAACTTACGAAGGCTCAAGATCCCGGTGAATGATTCGGTATGGCTTATGCTCGTGCAAATAGTTCATTCCCCTGATAAATTGCCAAAAGCATCCAAGGGTCATTCCTAAGTTAGTAGCCATTCATTGATGATAATAAACATTACAAGGTTTTATTCTTTTCCTAGAAGCATGAAAATTCATACTTTACAGAATAAACGATACCCAACTCCTTAAATTTGGTCATATATAATGAAAAAATGGAAGCCTTCAATATGCAGCACTGTTACATTTCCTTTCCCGTAACTTAACCCAACTGCTTTAACAAGCACAACTTCGCACACCATATCTTGTTGTTCAATATTTGGAAGACACATTCAAATCACATACAAAAGCAATGTATGATCCATTGCTTCTTGAATTTGAAATTGTCATGGCCTATTACAAACTTGGCCCAATGAACTCTCACAAAACTAACAACAAGCTTGGGACAAGAGCCTGTTTGATTTGGCTTATCTGGAAGTGTTTATAACTTATAACTTATCATAAGTTGTTTTTGAAGCGTTTGATTTCACTTATGGTAAGATAAGTTATAAGTCATGTACAAGACACTTAAAGCACATGTATGCCCAGTGCTTAATACTACTTTTCAAAAACATGTGTCTTCTTCTTTATTGAAATTTATATATTTCAATATTACCCTTCTTAATAATAGTAATAAAAACAATAAGTAATAATAATAATAATAATAATAATAATAAGGAATTATAATAATATTAATAAATAATAATATGAATAATGATAATAGTTATAATAATAAAAATAATAAATATAGTATTAACGATGATAAATATAATTATTATTATTAATGCTAATAATAATAATAATAATAATACTAAAAAGTAATATTAATAATAATATAGTTAAAATAATCGTAATAATAATAATAAAAGTAATATTAATATCAATATTATAATAATAAAAGATAATATTAATAATAATAAAATCAATTATAATAATAATATAAATAAAATTAATATAATAAAATCAATACTAAAATTAATAAATAATAATAATAACAATAATAATAATAAAAGTAATATTAATGTTAATACAATAATAATAATAATAATAATAATAATAAGGGCAATAATAATGATAATAATAATAGTAATAATTAATAATAGTGATAAATTTTTTATTAATATTAATAAATTAATAAAATAATAAAAAAAGTGATAATAATAATAATAAATAAAATACATAATAATGATAATAATATGATTAAAAGTAATATTAATATTAATAATAATAGTAATAATATTAATATTAATGTTAATAATAATAATAATAATGTAAATCACATTTTGTGATGATGCTATTTTAGTCTTTATATTTGATTTCAGCACTATTTCAACTTATTAATCAAAAACACATTCCAACTTATGAAAGTTAATCAGCACTTTTAAAAAACTAAATCAAACATCACCAGTTATTAGTCATAAGTTTAAAAAGTTATTAGTCATCGGTCATAAGTTATAAGCAATAAGTCATCGGTCATAAGTAATAAATTATCAGCATATATCAATAAGTTAAATCAAACAGACCCTTACAATTCTCATCATTTTGGTCATTGGACTTAACCTTCATAGTCAAAATGGTCACTCCACCCAAAACATCTGATTTTTTAAATATTTGGTGTGCTTTTTGAAAGATATTTAGGTCTTTTCCCAGTTGTCCACAAAATTTTACGAAAGTGGATGGTAGCAAAATTAACTATGAAAGTCAAGACCAATGACGAAAACTAAAGTCCATTCGGCTTGGTGCTAGTTTCAGAAAATGGTTAAAGTTCTGATTAAGCCGAAATTGGCACTAATTATCAAATTCCACGTTTTTGTATCCTCTACCTTCCATATATTTGCCACTTATAAATGAATTTATTTTTGTTTTAGATACATAGAATGAAAAAAAGAAATTCAATAATTTCATTTCAAAATACAACTACTGTATGAATTCATGACTTCTGAAATGGAAAATATTTCTGAATATTTTTAAACCCAGTACAGATGCCAAGGATGAAGTAAATTATGGCCAGCAAACAAGGCATAAATAGCTATGTATTACTCAGCGCAAGAAAAAGTTGGTATCAGTTTACGTTACATACTTACATTGACTCTTCATTATTGCCAAAATACGCATACCCACACAACAGGACACGGGAAAGAGTACAACAACTGGGTACTAACATTTAGAGAAAATTTTGGCAGGTCAACTACCTGGATCCACACCATATCCGATGCTCTTACCCCAGTTCAGGTGAGATAGGTTCCAGTTAACAAGTCTACCGTAACTCATTCAACTCAACCAAGTATTGGGTTTTTTATTTTCCAGTTACAGTCTTCTCTCAATGTATTTCCTATTGATGTCACTTTCACTGCCTAATGAACTGTGTTGCTAATTTTCATCTTCTCTATTTTTTTTTTTATAAGTAAATAATATATATAAAATATCAAGCATCAAAAGAGGTGATGCGTCCTTTGTACACTAGACGTATACCAACCAAAAGATTAACCAATATCTGTGCTATTTACAAGATCTACAAAAGCTATATTGGATCTAGGAAGAGAGTGATCAGCCTCAGAACTCCAAAAATGAAGAGTGCGAATCAACAAATTCTTCAACTCCGGGACTGACATTTCCACGTTGTCGAATGCCCTATGGTTCCTTTCCTTCCATAGAATCCAACACACACCCAAAAGAGCTGTCCCCCATATACTACTACTCCTCTTCGAAAAACCCCTATTCCAACCTCTGACATGGTCAATGATCGAATTTGGCATGACCCAAGACTAGGGGTGTAAATGGTTCGACTTGGTTCGACTTGGAACAAATTATGAGCTGAACCGCATGCCATCGGTTTGAGAAAAATCAAACCGGAGCTAAACCGTTTAAGTCTTGAGCTAAGCGCGAACCATGATGGTTCGACTTGGTTCGACTTCGGTGTGGTTCGGTTCGCGGTTTGGTTTCAAATTTAGAAAGTTCTACTCATTCAAAATTTAAGTAAACCAAGAAAATATTATAAAAACACGCTAAAGAAAATACTAAAAAGTTAAATATAATACAATTATATTCATAAACTCACTTTTTAAAAAATTACACAAATTTTCAAATAAAAGGATTAACATTTTTAATTCTTATAATCAATAAATTGAATCCAATATAATAAAAATACTACAACGTACATTATATTTAAAACCTTTATGTAAATTCAAAAAATCTAAAGACAAATTCCTAAATACTAATATTAGCCTTATAGTTTATATATTATAAAAATATTAATAGTATAAGAGTACTAAAGTATAAAGGTTAGAATTCAAAAGAATTTGTTGTTTGGCTCGGTGGTTCGACTTGGTGGTTCGGCCGATGGTTCGACTTGGTGGTTCACTCAAAATGGTTTGGTTTGGTTCCTCGACTCAACATGTCAAGCAAAAAAACCAAACCAAACTGACTTCCCAAAATCTCAAACCGTGAACCATATTGCACCCAAAACCGAACCAAACCGCATAGTTCGACTTGGTTCGACTCGACTTGGTGGTTTGACGACTCGGATTGACACCCCTACCCAAGACATATTGAACATACTCAACACAAAGTTCCAAAGCTCTAAAGCCACTTGGCAGTGGAGAAGTAAATGATTTACACTCTCCGCGCCAACCTTACACATATAGCATTTATTAACAAAAACCATGTTATGTTTCCGCAAATTATCCCCGGTTAGGATAGCTTCATGAGTCGCTTTCCACATGAAAAAAGCCACTCTCTTAGGGGCTTTGGACCTCCAAACTGCTCTCCACAGAAAAGAAGTTCTGCCACCGTTGAGAAGCTTGGAATAATACGAGCTAACTGAAAAAAGAGAGCCCCCTGAGCCTTTCCAACCCACCTTGTCCGTCGGCCTGTCTATTTTCTGCTCTTGAAGCATCCTTAAAAGCTGCACAACTGACTCTAACTCCCAATCATGAAAATTCCTTCTAAACATGGGATTCCAGATAGGCTTACCCTCCACCCAAGATAATACAGAGCTAACTCTACAATCCTTATCCGTGGATAGCTCAAATAAGTTCTGAAACGCCTCCCTCAAGCGAATATCCCCACACCATCTATCTTCCCAAAACCTCACCGAGGCCCCATCACCCACCTCAAAAGCAATGAATCTTTCAAAAGAAGTCCACCCTTTCCTTATACCTCGCCAGACTCCCACCCCATAAGACGAATTGACCTCGTTAGGAAACCAACAATGACCCCCTTCCCCATACTTGCAAACCACCACTTGCCTCCACAAAGCCTCCTTGTCTGTGAGATATCGCCACAACCATTTTCCCAGCAAAGCCTCGTTAAATAATTTGAGTTTTCTGATATTCAGACCCCCCTCCTGAACCCTCGAACACACCTTATCCCAATTCACTAAATGAAACTTATGCGCATCTGATTGCCCCTCCCACAAAAAATCTCTTTCCAACTTTTCTAATCTTTGCCTAATTGTGGCAGGAATCACAAAGAGAGATAAGAAATAAGTTGGTAAATTAGCAAGAGTGTTCTTGATCAAAACTAATCTCCCCCCCTTGGAAAGAAGATGACGCTTCCACCCTGCCAATCTCTGCTCGAACCGCACTACCACTGGATTCCATAACGCCTTACTCTTTGACTGTGCACCTATAGGAAGCCCAAGATAGGAAGTAGGAAGAACAGCAGACTTACAACCAAAGAATGCAGCTAGATCCCCAACATTCTCCACCCCTCCTACAGGAATAATTTCACTCTTAGAAATGTTGATGCGAAGGCCGGAAACAGCTTGAAAAAATAATAGAACTAATCGGAGATTTCCCAACTGAGCCTTATCTGCCCCACAAAAAACTAATGTATCATCTGCAAAGAGAAGATGGGAAATCGACACCTCCCTCTCCCCTCTCCTCCCCACCGTAAAGCCACTTATGAGACCTGCCTGCACTGCCCTCTCTAACATCCTACTAAGAGCCTCCATTACCACGATAAACAAAAATGGGGACAAAGGATCTCCTTGACGCAAGCCTCTCGAGCTAGGGAAAAATCCCGATGGTTCTCCATCACCAAGACTGAAAAGCGAACCGTAGAAATACAGAATCGGACCCATTGAATCCACTTGAGACCAAAACCCATTCTTTCCAGCATATATAACAAGAAATCCCAGTTCACATTATCATAAGCTTTCTCTATATCCAACTTACACAACAACCACGGAACCCCGCTTTTCAACCTATCATCCACGCTTCATTGGCAATAAAGGACGCGGCCCATAATCTGTCTATCCTTTACAAAAGCGTGTTGCGACACCGAAATGATACTCCCCATAACCCTCTTCATTCTTTGGGCTAGCACTTTGGATAGCAACTTGTATATGCCACCAACCAAACTTATCGGTCGAAAATCTCTCAAATCTGTGGCACCACTCTTTTTCGGAATCAAGGCTATGAACGCAGCATTAAGGCTTTTCTCAAATCTCAAACTAGTATGAAAAGACTGAAAAACCTCCATGATGTCCCCTTTGATCACCTCCCAACAATGCTGAAAAAAGCCATAGAAAACCCATCGGGCACTGGGGCTTTATCTCCTCCATCTTACGAAGCACTGCTACCACTTCCTCAATCGAAAAGGGACGCTCCAAGGCTGCCGAATCCACAGCACTGATACTGTCAAAGCCCATTCCATCCAAATTTGGTCTCCAACCCCCACTTTCTTCAAACTGACGCCTAAAAAAATTCGTGATGCCCACCCTAATATCTGCCTCATCCTCTAACTGCACTCCTTCAATCTGAACAGATCTGATTTTTTTTGCTGCTCCCCACATTTTTGCCGTCCTGTGAAAGAATTTAGTATTGTTCTCTCCCTCCTTTAACCACTGAACCCGCGACTTTTGTCGCCAACAGATTTCTTCACGAATAAGAAGACCCTTCAATTCCTGATTTAACTGCACCCTAAGGAGTTCTTCTTCCTCAGTCAGAGTACCAGCCCCTGCTTTCTCATCCAGTCTGCAAATCTCATCTGAAATAGTCTTGATTTTAATCTCTACCTTACCGAAGATCTCTCTATTCCAAACTTTTGAATCCTCCTTGAGCAACTTCAATTTTCTAGCTAATCTGAAGCTTGGATCGCCTGTCACCGAATAAGAATCCCATCTATCCTTAACCCAATCCAAAAACCCAGGCTCCTTTAACCACATATTCTCGAATCGAAAAGGAGTTCTCCCTTTGGTACCACCATCACACTCAAGAAGCAACGGCACATGATCAGAAGATAATCTCGGTAGGCAGGACTGCACAGAACTACCAAAGCAGCACTCCCAATCTCCAGAAATTAAGAATCTATCAATCCTCGAAAATTGATGACGCTCCCCATTTCTAAACCACGTAAAATCCCCCCCTACCAAAGCAAGATCCACTAACTCCATCTCATTGACAAAATCATTGAACTTCATCATTTCTCTGGAATAGATGCGTGCACTAGAACGTTCATGAGGAAATCTAACCACATTAAAGTCACCCCCCACACACCAAGGCACATTCCATCTTGCCTTAGTATTCCTGAGTTCTGCCCATAATCTCTCCCTAATAGCATTATTACAAGGACCATAAACCCCTGAAAAAAGCCACTCATCCAAATTTTTCAGAAGACAAGATACTGAAAATTCTCCCAGCACTGAATCAACCTTCGACAGAACGCTTTTGTCCCACATAACTAGAACCCCCCCCCAGCTGCTCCTACAGAGTCTAAATGCACCCAGTCCACCTTTCTAGCACACCAAATACTATCGATAATCCTCACATCAACCTTCTCCAATTTCGATTCCTGCAAACAAACAATAGTCGGATTCCATCTCCTGATTAAACCCTTTATCAGCATTCTTTTATTGACATCATTTAGGCCCCACACGTTCCAAGACACAATTTTAATATGCATATTAAACTATTGTTTTCCTCCTTCTATCTCCCCCTCCCTGGCAAGCAAACAAATCGGCATTGAGACTACTGCATAATTGTTTGAGTTCCCTTTTTCCTTTCTCCCTAGTATTGTTCTGCCTCTTTACGCTACCACCCCCTGTGTTCTCCACTTTTTTTCGATGTCTAGAAGAAGAGCCAGGATCTGATCTTCATAACCTGAACCAGCCACCCCCAATGCCTTTCCGACACCTAAAGCCTTTCTTTTAACCCATAACGAGATATCCTCCTCCACCTCTTTATCTGTGAGGTACTCCACTTCACAAATATCTTCAGGCCGACAAATGTTGATCGGAGTGCAGGAAATAGGTTCTACTTCCTCCACTGACTGTCCCTCCAACCTCTCAAAAGATGACATCTGCTCGAACCCAGAATTCCAATCATTCAGAGGTTTCGCTGCGAAACCCCTACCTACCTCGACAGAGTAAGAAGCTCTCTTACCCGACAAACATCCTTCAGCAACTGCCCATTCCTCAGTAAGAAATCGATCCTCGTGCCTACCCCCAGTATCACTGCTATGTCGTAACTCTCGGCTGAACACCCACTCCAAAAATTCCTCAGATTCTGCCATCCTCGAACAGTCCGGAAAATCTGCTCCGTTAAGAACAGTCGAACGCGACTCTGTGACAGACTTTACGTGAAAATCCCTCTTCGAAGCTGACCCACTGAGCTCGTCTTGAAGCTGGCACACTTTTGCCTTCTTGGCAACAGAACCCGAGTTCGAGTTGTCAACGCAGTCACCGTACTTTTCGTCTCTAGTCTTCGTCTCGATTGCCTCTGTCTGTCCACCCTTAACGATACTGGTCTCTGCAAAATAAATCCCGTCTGCCTGATTTTTACCTTGATCGATTTGGGCTTCTGCCCCATCTATAAGTAAAGGCGAACCAGACCCCCCCATAGAATTGATCTTGTCGCTAGAGTCCTTCGGCCCACTATTAGAAAACTCTTTAAACAAGCCATCTTGGGCCTGCCTTATCTCAGGGTGTAACCTAAAAACAATTGGGCTTTGGGCAGAAGACGGCCCACAAAACCCTGCCTCCAATTCTGAATGATCCAACACACTAAGGCCCACCTTGGCTTGAAATCCATGCTCTCCATCATCGGCATCAACATCCACTACCGATTTAAATTTTGAATTTGACGTGCTGCCTTCCCACGTGCCCTGTACCGAGCTGTCTCTGCCCCCTTCTGCCTCGTCTTTTTTCTGACGCCACACCAGCTTTTTCTGAACGTGCGCTCCTCCTCCCTTAACGCTGCCTGACTTTGTCTTCTCCGGCGCTCCTCCGCCACGACTCCCCTCCCCACACCGACTCCGGCCGTCAACTAGCATCTCCGCCCAAACAGGGATCTCGAAAGAGTTCTCACCCTCTTCTACAATGATCGACGCCGGGATCTTTGATCTAGCATGAACTAAGATTCTGGCCCACCTCAGCTCCCCCTTATTCTTCGTCTCAGAATCGACATCAATGAATCCTCCGCACAGATCTCCAATTGCTCGAAAAACCTTGCTTCCCCAAAGGTGAAAAGGTAAACCCACCACTCGAATCCACACCGAAGTGGGTCTTGATCCTCCTCGATAACTACAGGCAAACGAACTCCATCTCTCCAAAAAGTGGTATTGCGAATCAAAGAACCAAGGGGAATGAAACAGTATCCTTCCCGCTTCTTCCTTAGATGGAAAAATAAAGAAGAAAAGCTTCTCTGTCATGACTTTAACTTCAACGCCACCTGCCGTCTTCCACCTTTGATTCACCCACCTCTGTAACTCGTCTAAGTTCGGAGAAGGACCTGCCTGATCCCCCACCCTCCCCACCAAACATCTCTCCAAGAACGAGATAGCCCTTTTACAGGACTTGGGCTCCACCTTAATAGCTCCTCCATCTCTGAACTCTGAGTTCCTAACACAAGAAACCAAATCTGGCCAAGGCTGAATCTCCACTGCTTCCTTGTAAGTCTTAGTTGATTGCTTGGGTATGACAGAAACGATACCTGCAAACCTACGAATCTTACCCACCACCCAGCTCCATCCAGAACCTTCAGCTCCTTCAGGGATACAAATCGACTTCTGCCTCCCAGGACCCTTAACTGCGATTCTGAAAAATTTCCCCGATCTATTAGACTCACTTGCCAACAAAGTAACCCTCGACTTCCCTTGCCTCTGTCTCCAAAAAGCACCATTAAACTGAGAAGCCTTCTCCAGATACTCGCAAACCCAGATCAACTCATGGCTGAAGATCACTATCTCATGAAGTCTACCTCTGGATCTCTCCTGGAATCGATACAAATCTCCACACTTCTCCTTCCATCTATGAATTTCAAACAGTTTCCTACCCGCATAGAAGAAAGTTCTATCCATCTATTACATCAAGAGGACTTAAAGAAAGTTCTATCCATCTATTTACTGATACCCATCTTAAAATTTTGATTTTTGGTCCCAAGATCTTCATAATTGTGTTGAAAATCAATTCTCCAACATTTTAAACCATTAAATTGTTACAAAGTTGTAACTAAAACTTTCCTTCAACATCAAAAGCTTCAATGAATCTCATAATCCTCTACAAGCACTTCTAGTTTTCTACACTTAGTTTTCTACACTTGACCCACGATCACACTCAAACAAAGGTTCCAGATTCTCTCTTCATGTGAATCAATCTTAACTTTTCCTCTGTGGTCCATACTAGTCTACCCACACCAGTTTCTGCTCTCAATATATCTCTAGCCTCTGGTTCCTTTCCTCTCTTTCGGCTATTTGATCCAATGTGGCTGTTAGTTGAGAAAGATTATTCTAATATGTGTTTGCCATAAAGTTGCACTGGAATGATTTGGAGTCCACTTTAGTGTCCATCACTCATTGTTGGAAAGATATGGGTACGTGTATGAATAATGTTTCGAAACCACGAACATTATTTTAAGCATCAGAAATGATATGTAATTTGGAACCGCAAGATGCTAGCCTAAGCAAGATTCTGATTACACTGAGCAAAAAGTTCAGAGCGCACGTGCACAGGTACAAACACGTACATATTCAACTTTAATTGTATGGCCATATTATCCATGGCAATCATTATCTAATTTACATCAATCAAAGATATATTAACGATATGGTTGACAAGAGAATATTAACTGAAGCATTTGGACAGACAAACTCTCTTTAGGTAAAAGCAAAACAACAATATCTGCATTTGAATGGGTAAAATCTCTGAAGGTAAAAGTAAAGCAACGATATCTTGAACATGAAAAAGACAAGGACCTTGCGATATCCATTGCGAATTTCATAGCTGTAGTCAGTTTCAGTGCGCCTTTTCTTTTCAAAAATGCACAGAGGTCACCCTGCAACAAACTTAGAAAATAACTGGTAAACATAGATTACAGGTGAAACTCCCCACTGAAAACACAAAACAAGCAATACTTTGCTAATGAGATTTTTTCATCTTTCTTTGGAGAATGAGGGGAAGGGAACACCTACTAATGCGACAAGGCAAGACAATTTTGACAACAAGTATTTCTTTAACATGAACTCTGCAGATTTTCAATCACATCAACAATGACCCAATGAAAGAACCAATGCCATATTCCATCAGAGGTTTTGTTTTGTTATGACTGGTGTGGCAGAACAGAGCCCTACACCCACACTTGAGCTTAGCAGATCTTTTATATTACACACGAGTGTATACCTAAGATCTACCAGTTCACCTCGCTCCTACGCTTTGGCTATGGGTAGTCGACTAAATAACACCTAAGTTAACAATTTCCACAATCTATAACTTTTACAAAAACAAAATCCACCACTGTCCACGTGGCAGGTTTGTGTTAATTTTTTCCGACCTAATCCCTTTATATCTACATCCCTTTTCCACAGTAAATTCCCATGCACATTTTTCAATTACCTCTTTTTTAAAAATAATTTTTTTTACCTATAACTAAAACAAAATCCACTGCTCCAATTTTTTTCCCTCCCACAGTCCACATGGCAGGTTCATGTTTATTTACTAAAAAAGAATTATTCATATGTCAATTTCAATATTTTATCTCATTTTAGTTTTGTTCAAAGAATTCCAATTAAAATATTTTTAATTACTTCAGATGAGTTTAGAAAATCAGCATATTATAAACAACTTAAGCAAAAAAATAATTAGTAAAACCGTGCATCATACTAACCTAGTTTCAAGCTAATAAAATAAGAAGTACATTAATTAAAGAGAAATTACATCATGCCTCGGCAAAAGAATAAGACTCGCCTTTCCCATATCCCATGATGATAAAATGATTGTCACTCGCCATCGGTACCATTGCTTAAAATGAGTATAGAGGTTATGGGATTCGAATGCATTTAAAGTTGAAGATACAATCTTTTTTTTATATAGGTAAGCGTGAACCCTTGTTGGCGTGGGGATTAGAACCAAGGACATCAACGTCTTTGCCTGAGTACCCTTGCCATCTCTCCCACCCCCCCTTGGGGTCTGAAGATACAATCTTAAAGAAAACACTTTGAATACAGTTAGTTGCACTGCAAAGTAAGTATCACAACAAGTGGAAGCCCAGATGAAAATCTTCAGTTTTTGTTGCCAATAGTCATGTTTAATGGACATACAAGTTCACCAACAATAGTAAGTGTGGACAAACCAGCCTCCTTGTCAAGAAGATAATTCATGACAATCCAAGTAGAAAATAAATATTCAAATAACTTATCAAAAAATAATATTAATAAATATTCAAATAAGCAAAAATGTAAATGCAAAGAAACTTCAGAAAAAGTACTTATACTATTACAAGCAACAGGATCTGCGCAACGACGGCATTGATGCAAATCATGTCCTATGTACCATTTTGATTGCTCTATTTTGAATTTCATGGACCATACCCAGATAAGTGAAGGCCATGTTGACAGCCAGTAATGGAGCTTGGGTCAATGCAGAAAGAAGTTCTGGGATGTAGCTCCATTACATAATTTGAACCATTTTGGCAGAAAAAAAGAGGAGGTGTTTCTGTACTAGAAGCTGGAAATAGTGAATGGGTGTGTTCAGCTATGCTGTGAGAAATGAAGAAGAAACAACGTGAAAAAGTCATTAAAAGTATCTTCAATCTAACACACCACAAAACAATCTCAATCCTATACAACACTACCAAAAACTCCAAATGTTCCTCCATTAACATTGTTAAATAAATTAGACTGCTGGAGAAAAGTAGCTTAAATAATAAGGATGAAGTTACTACACTCCCTCCTTCCCTCCATGAGGAAATATCTACCTAATGCCAATACGAGTTTGATGTGATTGTAAAGTTTAACGAAAATTCAAATGGGTATGAAGTTTAGTTGTTAAGACAATATATACGGAATGAACTGAGGTTTCTTTTATCTTATTTTGACTTTGTTTTGTGGAACCAAAAATTATCAAGCGAGATTATTCAAATCAAATTCTATAATTCATAAGAGGATGAAATTTCGGAGAAAGCAGCTCTGAAAAGCACACGGAGAAGATTGAGACAGTGGCAATTGGGGAAGATGGTTGATAAATACTTTGGTCACATTCATCATAACAGAGGCGATTGGGGAAGATGGTTGATCAATACTGTGAAATTGATGACCAAAGGGAAAGGATAATATAGTTCTCAAATGAGCATATAATCACAAAAACAGATCTTTTAATTCCTATAAATAGAATGTTATAGGTACATCTTAGTCATTTGAAAGGTGTTCATAAAATGATTCTTTTACCTAAAAACAGAACAAGCAGACAGGAGCTGAAGCACATCTCACTAAGAAAGTAAAACTCAAATATACGGAAGAGAATCCTAATAAATGCATTGAAAGCACTCAATAGCATAGATAACAGGAAACAAAGGACACAGAATTCTTAGGAAAATTAATAGAACCTGAAAATTTAAACTTATAGTTAATTAACAAATTAAATCAAATCTGATGGCAAGGAATGATCGAAGGAAGACCTTTGGTAAATATTCAGTGACAATCATCATTGGACTACTTTGAGTTACAGCACCCAAAAACTGGACCACATTCGGGTGTCGTATCTTTTGAAGCAGCTCAAGCTCATCCCTAAATGCCCTCCTGTGAAAAGGAAGCTCTTTAGAGAAATACAAATGCCAACCACCAAAATTAGGAGGAAACACCATATTAAAATTAACTACCCACACTTTCTCCTCGTCATTAAAAAGTTCATCCCCTAGCTTTTTAACAGCAACTTCTGTTCCACGCCATGAAGCTATACGAAATGTTCCCTGGCATGAGTTTCCATATGATGAAATTAAAAATGAGTAATAGTACTTTCAAACAAAAAGTCTAGATAGAGCTATGATTAGTTCTAACGGACTAATTAGGAAATTAATGTTTTAAAATCTACCGAGAGAAAAGTGGATAACTTACCTTAGTTATGCCAACACTGTTTGTGAAATCAAGCTCCATGGGATCAATTTCATATTCTGGGACTTCACGGGCATTTTTGACATGCATGGTACTAGCCATCTATGGGTTCACGTTAGAATGGCAAAAAATTTACCCAAAATTAAAGTTGAAAGAATCTAACTGCTAGATTTATATAATGCAGAACAAACACAAGGACTAACCAGAGGTTTGGCACCATGTGTCTCCAAAAGTTTAATCACGTCATGGTTATTATAATGTATTGCATCTGCAAGAGGCTGTTATAGCAACATCAAAAACAAATGAGAAATCAAATGGCAGAGGAAGAAGATTATTTTTTGCAGAAGACAGTTAAGTTTGCTGACATTGATGGCTAAATTCAGATTCTGTTAAGAACGTGAAAGTACAAGTGTCAAACGACAATTTACCAAAAAAGAGTGTTAGCAATGTATATAATGTAAGAAAATCTAATATGAGCATTGCTTATGTCAACATTGAAGACTAGATTGGCTAAGTCAATTTCAAATCAAATCAGTTGAAATTTGAAAAGATCTCTATCCCAAAAGGAGGAAAACAACAAAAAAGAAAGGCAGTTAAAGAATTAGCTTATCTGCAGACTGCAAGCATACATAGACTTTGCTTTGACATGGCTCACATTCATGGGGTAGGGCAGGGTTTGGATGATGTGATCATAATGTCAATGCCAAAAGGTATGAAGTGGCCACCTTGTCAAAACCAATCAATTTAAGTGGCAGTGCTGATACAGACACTAAATTTAAATGACAGGCATCACATAAGCAACCAACTTGAATGAATTGTGCTCCTTGCAATCGCATATGCATGTGCACACACAAGTTAAGTATGGAAAGCTGACCAGACTATAGTCAACAACAATGACAAACCATTGATGAATTTAATTTCAAGTTAAAAATAATTAAGAAGCAACTAAACTGGGGGAACAGAAGAAGAACAATGTCCCCGTGGAGGATTATCTGAATAACAAATGACCATATTCATGGAGGGATTCCTATAACAATTCTATCCACAGTAACATTTAATTCTCCTGGAATTTGCTTGATTTTGACATTCCAAGGATTGGCAAGAGGTCTTTGACAGTCTTCTTTGACAACTCCATCCAGATGATCTGTAGTCTCTGCATTCAAGATGAGTTGAATAGCTTGGGAAGAGCCTGTTTGGGTATCCTTTTACAAGCAATGACCAGCCCATGTTTGATGGCCTTCAACTCTACAGACAGAACATATCCTTCACTGATCTTTCCTTTATAGCCTTGACCCACTTGCCATGGGCATCTATTACAATGCCAACAATAGTAGTTGTACTTCATTTCCCTCCTCCTCTAAGGCTGAGGCACAGTATAAAGAAGCCTCTCAATAATCACATTATAGAAGAAAACTGTACCCTAGAGCATCCCAAGGTGCCACATGGTAAAGGCTTGGTACTCCTAAAGGTAAAGGTTACCGAAGTTCAAGGTCACTTATCTGGGTAACTTCCAGGAATGTTACCTATTTGGGTTACTTCCAGAATGTTGCTAGCATTACACACTATTAATCTATGGACACCAAGAAAGTATAAATATGGTGGTCAAAATCAAGACAATGCCAAGCGGGAAAGGAAGAGAGGGCCATTGTTGGGTTACTCGGTTTCGAGATGTATCCACCAAGTCCCTTAATAAATGAGGGTGGATTCATCTTTGCATTCCAGAGATGGAGGTCCTGAGAGTTAATATTATGGTTCTAGGGTGGATTCATCTTTGCATTCCAGAGATGGAGGTCCTGAGAGTTAATATTATGGTTCACAGTTGGGGGAGAAAACCCATATCAAAATAGAGAAATCCTACTATCCTACTGCCTAGTGGATGTAGCTGTCTTTATAGAGCAACAGTTGTCCATGCTTTGCCTTGGGCCAATGGCCCACAGTACTGCACTCTCCTCAACCCAGCTGACTACCTTTTTAGGTTACTCGGTATTCAGAATGTGTCAAAGCTTAAAGTCATCAATAATTTCAACATCTTTTCATCAATAGATTAGTCCACAATATCTAATAAAAGGTGATGCCAACTCCCCTTGAGAGGCGAAAGAGAAGTCTTTTTAAGTCCGCAAATTGTGACCCCATCAGTTGTCTAGAATCTGAGATCATGCAGCATGACACATATTCTAGGATGGGTCTTTCATATTCAAGCAAGGGTCTATATGTGTCCTGGACTCCTAGGTACATCCACGGTGACATACCTAATTTAAGCTGCAAACCAATATCCCATGGATCCCTTATTATCACAATCACAATGCATTTGAACTTCTTGTAAAGCTTGTTGGATGATTGCCAAAGGTGCCATAACCAGGTCACTCCTTGGAGTGAATGCAGTTTCTAATTGTTAAAGAAAGGCATTCCATGTCCCCTCATAGATTTCAATTTTTTCATCATCTTAATGATGAGCAGGTGGATGAGGTGGTTATTCTTCTTGATAATCTCTCTTAGATGAGGTTTTCATTACATTCTGAGTCTCTGACTCTCAGGTTTGGGTTCAAATGGCATCTAGTTGATCACTATTCTTATTGTTCTTTTCTAGCTCATCTGAAACAACCTTGTAACTAATCTTCTTTTCACTTGTTTTCTTTTATTTGAAAAAACTTGGGTTCCTTCTATAATTAGAGCTTTTTTTGGTCTCCCGTTCTCAAATTAAACTTAATACTAATGACATGTTGCAACGGTGTTGCTGAACAAGAAGAATTCCTCGAACTGGTGTGTAATCGCAAGAGTTATTTTGAATCCCATGATCATTTGTTTCTTCATGGTGGAGGTGCTTGTTTCCTTTGGCACAATCTACTTGGGGTGATTGGAGAGGCGATAATACTATTTTGTATCAAAGTGGGTTTGCTATTCTCTGGTGTATTTAGACGGAGCAAAACTCCATTATCTTAAAGGATCAGGTTTTATCAAAGCCTTCGTTGATACAGTTGTTCTGCAGTGTCACTCTGGGTGTCAGTAACGGGAATTTCTGGTGGGATCCCCTTCTCGGAAATTAAGAGCAATTGGAGTGCTTAACCTTTTTAGTTTCATGTTCTCTCTTTCTGCATCTTTGTTTCTTTTATGATGGACGCCCCCTGAGTTATTCCCATTAGTCTGGTGACCCTCTCAAGCAATGTTATGAATCCCCTAGTGGTATGGTCTTTTGGGAACGTATTACCTTTCCAGGCCAGGCCTTGGGGAATACTACCACTAGTCATCGGTTAAGTGCATAATGAAGCATATGGGCCAGTACTAGATAACTAGAGACAGCTGAACTCCTTCATCGGTTCCCATTCCGAACTTGCAACTAAATCATAAGCAATGAAGAACCATAAGTAGACACAAAACGGACTTACTCATGAAAATAGGACCTCTCAACAATTCCCTCCAGGTCAACAAGAGAATATTAATCTTCCCCGAGATTCTGAACCTAATTATTCAAAATTAACAATTCATTTCAAGTCTGATTTTCCCTTTCACATTGCTATGATATACAAAACTACATAAACAACCAATCAGATGTTGATAACAGAATAATTACTCTTCACAAATCATTTCAAAAACGGAAATTTAAAAGTGTGTATGTGTGTGTGCGTGCGCGCGCTATTACCGTGCTACCCCAACGATCTTTTGGGTCGACTTCAGCTCCACGCCGAAGCAAGAGTTCGGCAACATCACTATACCCTTGACAGGCAGCAACATGCAAAGCAGTCCGAAAATCAATATCCCTAAAATTGACGTCCGTACCAGAATCCAAAAGCTCATTCAAACCCTCCAAATCACGTTCATTGGCCAGATACATCAACTTCACCCGTGGATCAAGATCCTCCATCCCATCACAATCATCACCGCTACCACCACTATCGTCCTCTCTTTCTTCCGTATCGGAATCATCGCCCCTCTTTTCCGGCGCCAGTGACGACTGCCGGCCCAGTTTGAACCTCACCTGAACGTTGTTGGACTCCATTTTGACCAAACAATTTTCAGCTCACAAAATTGCAGTAACGGAGGAAAGGCGAGAGAGGTTTTAGAGTGGATATATGAAGTTGGAGAGCTTTTTTAGGTAAAGGCGTTGACAACTAGGCCAATTTGGACAGCGAAGGTGAAGCGCGTGAACTTCACGATTCCGTTGACGAGTTGGGACGAGCGTAGGATACGGGTGAAAGATACGCGCTTACGTGTAGAATGGGAATGGGGAGTATGTTTGTTTGGTTGTTCATTGGTCGATGCTTACGTTATTTAGGACAATTTAGGACGTTACAACGTTTTTGGAAATGACGCATAAGGCGGCTACCGGCGCATGATGGAGTCGGCCGGTGGTTTGGCTGTAACTTTCTGTTACGAATTTTTCTACTGCCACCGGGTTTTCGACATTCTGTCCTGACTTTTTTAATAAACTTTGGGGTGGTAATTCGTGATATCGTGTAGTGTTTGTGTCTTATTAACGTGTTTTCATGTTATATATCTAATTTGATCATAAATATAACAATAACTATTATTTTGAATATATTAACAAATTTGTATTTTTCTTATCGTGTCGTGTCGTGCTAGTCTTATCGCGTAATTTGTCTCTATAATCGTGTTTTATAATCGTGTCATGTTGTTTCATGCTATCGTATCATGTCAGTCATTATCACTCCTAAATAAATGAGCTTTCAAAAAATGTGGGGGCTAACACATTCTAAAACTCACTATTTTACCTCTTGTTACTAAGGTCGTAAATAAATTCAGATCTTTTTTATTCGATTCGGTATTTGAATTTGATATTTGATATTCGTATTCAAAATATTCGAATTCGAAATTGTTTTTTTTTATTCGATAAGAATTCAAATACGAATACGAGAGTGGTTGTATTCGATTCGAATATTCGCGAATACTATTCGAATAAATTATATATTTAATTTATTTAATAAATATATATAGTTACGTTAAAAATAAACCCTTACCCCCCCCCCTCTTACCAGATGCAAGCAACCTCCTTCTTCCATGTTCCTGAGTTCATCTTCGTCCCAGCAGTTGTGCAGCTCGACCTGGATTTCAATGCGGAATCCCAAGGTCGTGCCACCAAGACAAGTTAGAAGACGGACAAGCACCCGCTAAGCATAATGGTACGAGTCAAAAGTTGAGCCAACAAGCTCAAAATAGGAATGTAAAGTCATAACTGCGATACGGAATAATAAAAACCAACACCTGCGGAAGCAAATCATAAGTGGGACCAAAGCCTATAATTATAAACTAAGGAATACAAGGCTGAGAGACGACTATCTCTCGACAAATCTACGCGTGGGACAACAAACCATCGGCAAAGGCGCAATGCAACAAGATCCCAACCTGATAAACAAGCACTCAACGGCTATAACATGCCGGAGGGACAAATCATCTAAAAGAATAAGAGATTAAACACTAACATCTAAACCAATGTCTCTTGACTAAAGTTGTCGGAGATAGAAATAACAATAACACAATACTAGAACATGCGAGCTAAAACCTTGCTCGGAAAGACAACGGAATAAACTTCTAAATAAATACAACAGCTCGACCAAACAAGTCGGCTTCCAAAATAATACGAAATAAAATACTAACATAACTACCCAAGTAAAGTTTACATAACTTTACATCCGTGTCTCACAAGATAATAAATACAACAATAATAATAACTCCAAGCTATTGCAGGAAGACCACACGCTATCAAACATGCACCGTAGCGCACTAACGAGCTCACTGCACAAACTAAGGAAAACAAACACACGGAGTGAGTCATAATGACCCAATAAGTTACTAAATGCAATTGTATGGCATGGCATGACGTGGCATGGCATAATGCACAAGCATGTACAAAATCATGGCATCTTAATAGTATACCAACAATAAACTTGTATTAAGTCATAAAGTAACATAAACTTCATAAACCACATAGCACATTATCTTTCATATAAGTGCTTATAGTAAGCCACATAAGGGATAGAGAAGATACCAAAATAGTGTCGTTGTGTTGCTCCTGCAATACACAATGTTATATTAGTTCGTGTCATCGATGTTTTGTGAATTCATCGACTCAAACCGAGAACCTACTCGGTATAAATAGCAGCTAATGGCGCATGTATTGTTACGGCAAAGTGGCTACTTCCCCATTGCGGCCAACAATGGAGGGGTGTGTGAGGTCAGTGCGGCGATCCATAGCGAATCTGAATCTTACGATTCGTATAGGCGATGTATCGTCCTACCCTGACGTATAAAACCAATCCAAATAATGTCAGCTGGACTTTTATGCAATGCACAAGTAGATATTTACTCGCATGCTCAAACAAGAATCAAGACCGACCAAAGCGGACTTATCAAATCAAGTAGGACATAAAGCTCTACACACCAATTTAACAATGCACATATTTGCACATACTTAACAAATCCAAATAACTTATAAGTTTAGTCAAAGAACCACATAATAAGGTACTCATAATCCTTAAGTCATCACCCAATCAAAAGTGGCATATAAGCTCAAGAAATCACAACATGAGGTCTACCATAGCCCTCTACTCGAGATTCAACCAAAGACTATTATTTTAGTCTAAGAACAATCATAAATCAAGACTTAGCATTTTAGCTTCACTTAAAGGTACACTGGACTCAACCATAGTCCCAATCGTCATATATACTCGACTTCCTCAAAGCCAATTTCAAGGGTATCAAAACTAACATGTAGTCAAAACCCCGTAAGTGTTTTCGTGTGCACGCGACCAAATTCCCTAAAAGAGAACTCATTCAAATAATCATTTCTTAAAGATATACGAGATCATATGTTGGTCTCTAATGCTCCGTGCTCTAACGAGCACGCTCTAAATAAATCCTCAATAAGCCTCTATATCGTGGGTGTCATAAACGGGACACAATTCTAGATGCTCGGGTATTCACAATTAAAACCAACCAAGCCCGAACATCGTAGGATTTCAACCTAAGGCTCATTAACATCTTATTGAACCTATAACGACTCCGTTGAGTCTTAATATCACTTTTCATTAAATACATATTTCATAAATCCCCAAATTAACACACCATTCAAATTATAACAAATTTCCCAAAATAATCCGGGCTTGATTCCCAAGCCTAAAAATCCAAGAACTCATCATAATCATAGTCAACAAAACCCAAATGTCGTAGGATTTCAACCCGAGTTCATTAACACATTATTAAACTTCTTACGACTCTGTTGAGTCTAAATACTAAGTTTCATTATTTACACACTTCATCAATCTCGACATTAATACCCACTTTATTTAACAACAATTTCCCCAATAATTCGGGCTTGATTCTCAAGCCCTAAAATTCATAACAAAACCCAACATAAATCATAACTCATATCATAAATCACATAATTTCAATTAAATGATCCTACTCATGATATCTAGTGAGTTCACACATCCAAAGCCCCAATCATAGGCATACCTCCATAATAAACCCAAATAACATGTGGACATGGTTTCTAGCATACTCTTTTTTTTTTAATTTTTAATTATTTTTAATTCCTTGAAAGGCTACAATTATATATATGATGCATTTGGTGTGGCTCGAACAAATGGTGCCTCTAGTGAGGCTTTGAACACCCGACCTCTCGGTTGAGAGTAATTAAGTCCCAGGGTGCCTCTGGTAGGGCTTGAATACTCAACCTCTCCGTTAAGATAAGTGAGTAGCTAAATGGGGCATTTGGCTAAGGCTTTAACAACAACGATGCCTCTGAAGAGGCTTGAACACACAACCTCTCTACTGAGAGTTGTAATGTCCAGGGTGTCTCTAGTGAGACTCGAACACTCAACCTCTTCGTTAAGAGAAGTGAGCAGTACCAGTTGAGCTAGAGCTCATTGGTGTTTCTAGCATGCTCATAATCCTAGAAACATAAGATAAAGAGTAATCATATACTTCAACATTCATAGAATCCATTCTACAAATGCTCCTAACAAGTTCATATTTCCAAAAATCCCCAAAATGGGCATACATAGCATATCAAGTGTTTATTGCCCACAAATAGCACATAGGTTGTTTTTCTTAGGGCCAATGAACCAAAATAAAAATAAGGTAACTTACCTAGCTTGAGTGAAAACTCAAGAGAATCAAAATCCGAACGGTGAAGTTGTTCCACTCGTCGAGGACATCAAGAATCCGAAGTTTGGCGGCAATCGGATGGTCGGATCTTCGTAGATCGGAGGAAGAATAGCTAGGGCTCAAAGCTTCAAGTCTCCCACACTCTCTACCTGAATACGTCTGATTTAGAAGGAGGAAAAATAAAGAGGTTTGGCTGAATTTGTGAAGGGTTAGTGTATTTATACTTCCACAAACAATAAGGACACAAAGGGAAATTCCTAGGTACAATTAGTGATTGTTAGTTGTAATCAAACCTTAATCCACTCCCCAAACATGTTAGGACATGATTAGGACTTAGATTGGACTAATAAGGCTCTAATACAAGTGGTTAAAGTCACTAATGATAGAGGTTTAGTAAGGGTACAATCGTAATCAACCGAAGTTGCAGAAAATCCTCGTTTTGCTGGAAATCGTCTTTGTTCGGTTGTGGAGGCCGAACCTCCTTCATAATGTTCGGTTCTTGGAGCCGAACAATACCCAAGATGTTCGGTTGGCATGGTGGAACAATTCTTCAGGCCATACGTTAAGTCAAACAGGTCCAGATTTGCACGTATAACGCATATAAGGCATAAACAACTCAAAGAAACAATGGAAGGAGACTTTAAGGCACGTCTAAGGGATAATGTAGAAGCTTGAATACTTCTAGAAAGTTGAATAAAAAATAGGGAAATAAGAACTCCAAAGGAGAAACGATTACGCGACTCAATCCCCGAACTACGCGATAGAGACGAATGCTATCTCCAAAGCTTCCAAATCATCGATAGACTTAAGGAACACCTCCAACTTGAAGTCTAATACATCTAGACATGTTAATAAACCATCATGTAAAGGTCTAGGACCAAACCGAGGCCACGAACGCAAAAAATGCAAGCAACTCTCAATCGCGTCACATTCCGACTATCGTCGAGTCACGACTTGTGACTTTAGCAAGTCAACAACTATATGGCGTCTCTTAATAGTGTTTTGGTCTTAATGTGGTCTCTCATACACATCTAGACAATCTCATTAACCAATCATACACCCCACAAAAGAAGAATTGCGAGTATGGCACGCAAACCGAGCTAACGAAGGAGCGGGGTGTTACAGCAGTAGTGGCGATATGTGCTACCATGCTACACCCCCTCGTAGGGGTGGCAATGACTGGCACGACACGATAGCACGAACCAGTACGACACGATTATAAAACACGATTACAGAGACAAATTACACGATAAACCCAACACGACACGATACAACACGAAAGACACGAAATTGTTAATATATTCAAAATAATATTTATTGCTATATTTATGATCAAATAAGATAGACAATATACAAACACGATTATGAGACACAAACACGACACGATAATACGAATTGCCACCCCCTACCCCCTCGAGCGCAGTTACCACTCACCACAAACACAGTGCGACAGCCTCCTTTCCAGTCTTTCTTGATTTCCCAGGCTTCGGCAACAACAGGGCCAGCACCCGCTGCCACAAACTATCTATTTGTGTGGAGTTTAGATTCATGAGTTTAATCCTCCCAAGGTAACTCTCTCTTTATCTCTCTGTGTGATTGTAAATTGCTGCAACATCCTTAGTTTTGATTTTTAAAATCGGTTGTTCTTGTTGTGTCTCTTTCTTTTTGAGGAAAATTATCTTTTTGACAATCGTACTATTACCAACTACCCGATTTGACCAATCACATTTCATAACTCCCAAATTGACCAATGTACTAAATAAGTTGGTAGGTTTTGGTCCATGTCGTTAACGGGCCATCCAATTTTTTAATGGGCGTGCTGAGTTGGACTAACTTAGGTTATCTCCAGATTGCGTGGACCATTTTAAAAAATAGTAATATCCCTCGTGAACAGTTGGATGTTTCATCTTCTTCAACCGTCGATCAACCCCCACCAACATAGTCAAACCCACCACCACCGAATTCACTAAACAAGTTACTTTTTCCCAGGCGTGGATGGTTGGAGATGAGAAAGAGGGATAGATCGGACCTACAGAGTGCAGCTTGAAGTCGGAGCAAGATGAGAGAAGGGAGAGAGATTAGGCGCACCACACAGAAACATAGTTAGAGAGATGGCGGCACATCCTGGCTCCGATCTACACACAGAGGAGATCTGCCTCCTAGATATATGGTGTCCCTAGTGTCACCAGCCGTCACTTTCTCCGATCTACACATAGAGGCCGACCTGAAATCACTCAATGAGTTCCTCTACGGAAAATCATACATCTCCGAGGAACCCACAAGTGATGATGGCCTTGGTCAATTTGAATATGAGACGGATGAGGAAAAGAAGGCTGCAGAAGAGAGGGAGGCGAGAGTGAAAGATGTTGGAAGTTGATAGCTATTAAGAGCCAACAGGAACCAAGTTGCATAAAACAAGGATTAGTGGCAGGGTCTAGTTGCATAAAACAGGGATTAGTGGTAGGACACCACAGGGACTCAACAAACCGAACCATCTCTGCGAAACATGTATATATAATTGTATTATGGCATTAATCAAACATTATCTTAGGAAGTCAAATCATCTCTCTCTTGTCAAATTCTAACATGGTATCAGAGCGGTAAAAGGCTCACGCCATAACTGATATAATTCTCTTAAACCCCACAATGTTTTCGCTCCAACCGGGTCTCTCTCTCTCTATTCTCGGCAATAAAATAGCTATCGTCCCCCCTCCTGTTCTAGATCTGTCCCACCTTCTCCCTTAAATTAGTGCCACACCCAGTGTCATAGCCCATAGCGACTTCTCGCTTGCTCAGGTCAAGATCCCCCTATCGTCATCGATCTTTATAGTTGTCGACTTCTCCTTCTGTTTTAGATCCCATTTCTTATCAAATCTAGCCAGTTTCAATCCAGTCGCCTTCTCCAAATCTCTACCCAGATCCGACGGCCTCACTTCTTTTACAGCACCAGACCCAATTTCCAACAAAACCATCATCCAAAAAGAAAGAGAGTGGAAAATCATTTGTTCTTTTAGATGTAAAACCTTCGAATGATGAGACAAACATGTAGAAATTGGAAGAGGTTGTTCACAGCATTGAGAAGAAGGGTCACTTGCAGGGATATTACTGTTTAAAAAAAGAAAAAAATGTTCCACGCAAGTCGGACATAACCCCAATTAGTCCAACTCAGCACGCCCGCTAAAAAATTGGATGGTCCGTTAATGGCATGGACCAAAACCGACCAATTTATTTAGTACATTGGTCAATTTGAGAGTTATGAAATGTGGTTGGTCAAATCGGGTAGTTGGAAAAAGTATGACGATCAAAAAAATAATTTTCCCTTCTTTTTAAGCATTGGCAGTATCCATAGAAAGATCTATTGCCCTTAATAATTTATTATGAATTAGTATCCATAGAACTTGACGGCTTTTAATTTGTTTGTGACAATAATATAAAATTTTCATCATTCACCGATTCTAGGTTGTCGATGTTGTATAAAGCCTTTCGAATTCTACCATGTTCAAAAAATAACATCATCTGGGAGTTTCGTCGGTAAATTTTGGATTAAATTTCTTCAAATTGACAACTTAAATTGAAGCAAACATGTAAGAAGTTTATTGCACATAAACTGTTTGTTTTATTGTTTCGTCAATGGGTGTATACTTTGCTCACCATTTCACCGACCCAACCAACGAGCTCTAGCTCAACTGGTACTGCTCACTTCTCCTAACGGAGAGGTTGGGTGTTCGAGTCTCACTAGAGACACCCTAGACTTTACAACTCTCAGTAGAGAGGTCGGGTGTTCAAGCCTCCTCAGAGGCATCGTTGTTGTTAAAGCCTTGTCCAAAGGCCTCATTTAGCTACTCACTTATCTTAACGGAGAGGTTGAGTATTCAAGCCCTACCAGAGGCACCCTGGGACTTAACTACTCTCAACCGAGAGGTCGGGTGTTCAAAGCCTCACCAGAAGCACCATTTGTTCGAGCCACACAAAAGGCATCATATATATATAATTGTAGCCTTTCAA
Organism: Codonopsis lanceolata; assembly: GCA_013146195.2. Taxonomy (NCBI): domain Eukaryota; kingdom Viridiplantae; phylum Streptophyta; class Magnoliopsida; order Asterales; family Campanulaceae; genus Codonopsis; species Codonopsis lanceolata. The sequence continues at coordinate 24,003,674 of CM028379.1, read as the reverse complement.
GGCATTAAAAATAATAAAAAATTAAGGGTTGGGGTATGGTCTATGTCCCCTCCAACCTTTTAAAAAAAAAACCTAACCCCTTATTTCAAGTAAAAAAAGATGGCTTTGGTTACCATCTCGCCCAAATTGGTTCTCAAATTTGCAATATGGGCAATCTTCATTGTCTGGGCAACTTTTGTTTTTTTACTTTTAGTTGAAAATAAACTGTTTGTATGACCAAATGTGTTCATGATGCCAATGAAACTGTGTTTGAGATCACACGTAAATGGTTAGCAGCATCAACATCTTTATGTCGTTCATTTTAATAACTAGCATATAATTCTTGATTTAATTGAGTTCAAAATTTAACTGCAGGAACTAGAAGTATACTTATGATTATGTAACTACATAATACCTATCTAATCATCTAAGGAGAAGAACTAACAGAGTATGTATACCTCATTGTGCAATATTTGAAATATTTGCATATTTTCATGATTATGACAATAGAATTGATATCTAATTGATTTTTATTTTTATTTATGAGGAAGACGATCTGATTCATATCATATTGCAAATATGATGGTTGGATGACGGATGCTAGTCAAATTTTTATCCAGTGTTTTTTTTTAATGAATTTGACAATTGACATTTATTTTATGTATTTGATAATTATTGCGGATGTTATGGATATTTGACCTTATGGATGTTATGGGTTTTTGTTATAGACATTTAATGATATGGATGTTATGGGGTTTTGTTATAAATATTTGATGTTATAAATGTTTTATTCATATTAATTCATATTGAAAATTCGAATACTCGAATCGAATATGTGATTTGTGAATAGTGTCGAATCGAATACTCTAATAATTTATTGTAAAAAAAGTATGAATAAAATTTCGAATCGAATAGAATAATTTGAATATTAATTTTGAATCAAATACGAATCAATTTTAATATTCAAATATCAAACGAATACGAATACAAATATTCATATAATTTTACGAATACAAATCGAATATTATGATATTCGATTCAAATCGTTTACACCCCTACTTATTACTCTCGAGTCTCCACAACCCACTAATTTTAACAAAATAGTTATAAAGCCCATGCTCCGCACTGGTTCTTTTGGAAATAATACTACTATCATTTTTAAATGTGACATATATTTCTTGTTTTTTTGTAATAGTAGTAGTATAATTTTTAAAATTTTAGGTATTATGGTTAAAATGTTGGAATATAAAACCAGCATCATTTTCTAACCAATGTGGAATATATATATATATATATATATATATATATATATATATATATATATATATATATATTCTATTTGTAATAATAATGAAAACCTTCAAACCAATGTGAGATACATCTATTCTATTAATTAATAATAATAGTAAAAGTTTTTTTATTTTAACACTTTTAAAAAATACATCTATTATGTTAATAATAATAGTAGAAGTCTTTTATCTAAAAACTTTTGACACCAATATCATTTTCTAACGAATATGTGATACATCTATTATTATTAATAATAATAGTAGAAATATTTTATCTTAAGACTTTTGAAACCAAAATTATTTTCTATGTAATGAGGGATATATCTCATCTATTGTTAGTAAAAGAATTTTATTTAAAAACTTTTAAAATAAAATAATTCTTTGTAACTAATGAGGAATAAATCATTTTTATTGGTAAGATTTTGCCTAAGAACTTTTAAAGCCAACATCAACTTCTAACAATTGTGAGCCAACATCAACTTCTAATAATTTTTTTGTTAGTTTAGTAAAAGTCATTTGTCTAAATACTTTTTAAACCAACATCAATTTTCAACCAATGTTTGTTACATCACTTTTATTGGTTATTATAGTAGAGATGCATCTTACATTGGTTATAAATTAATATTGATTTTAGAAATCATTAAAATATTCACCTAATACTTGTTAAAAAATTAGTGTTTTTAGTTTAAAAAAATTATGTAACTTGAGGCACGAATTTCTTTACGTATCATTTGTTTGTTCGCGAAGGTAATTGTGAGAATGCGTTCTACTCAGTGAGAGCATCAAAATTATATTTTATTTGTCTAAATCGAGTTTTGGATGAATAAGATATCAAAGCTTAAAGTATGGTGTTAAAAGTGGGTCATTAGAGTAAAGTACTCACTCAATGTCAATATGATAATATTATCTCACATTGGTTAAAAAATGATGTTGGTAGTAAAAGTCTTTCTATATAAGATTTTCACAATTATTAACAATAGAAAAGATTAATAGTATATGAATAATTGTAACGCCCCAAACTTGGGTCCCACTACATGGGTCCAAATCTGGCCACGCACTACAATTTCAAACTTAAATAAAGACTAGTCAAACGTCATCCAATCAGAATTATAAAAGTCTCCAACTTAAAATAAAGCCATCCAAAATAAATTTCTAAACAAAGTCTACTAAATTTACTACATCTTCATTAAATTCCAAACATATAATTATGTCCTAAAAACAAATCTTGATTTCTTCACCGGTATCCTCTACCTCAAGCTTTGTCCTTAATTTCGACCTGGAAGAAGAGGGTTGTGAAGGGTGAGCGAACAAAGCTCAGTAAGATCATACGTCGCCCCTCCGGTTTCTAAGGAGGGGTGACTCAAAGAATAATCGTGCTGTAAGTTAAAAAAAAAACTAGAAATTTGATAATTTGCAAAAATCAAAGATAGGTATCGATCGACAAGAATATAAATTTTTTTATATAAAAATGGAGAGTTCAAATAAGACAATATGGATCAATAAGTTGTCATTACTGGTCGTCCCATACCAGCTAGTAATAACCGAAGATTTCAATTATTTATTAGGATCACATAAGGGTCTATTGACCAAGAACCAAATCCACCGAAAGGGTACACAAATCCCCCGTAGGGTACACGAATCCCCGGAAGGGTACACAAATCACCCCAAGGGTACACAAATTAAGGTATATCCGGATAACCGCACTCACATGACAAGTGGTGCAACTTCAATTATTTCAATGTTGTCACGAAAATCCCCATGACGGGTTGTTCATACTTAGTGATCATAAATAGGTTCAAAACAGGAATAGTGCTATTAATGTACTATTAACAAAATGTAAATCATATCAAAATTTGTCATTTTTGATACCAAGGAGTATATCGACAAGGTTTACAAATACAAAGAAATTTCTCAATAACAAAGGTATTTCATGAAAAATCAAAGTAGACATGAAATCTGCGAAACGAAGATATAATGAAGATATCCAACAAAGCTAACGACGGAGTCAAAGCAACTACCGACATGAGGTTGGGTTGGTTCCGTTGCCGGGAACGGTAGCAATTTTTTGTGAATTACCATTCATTATTCGTAAGCTTTGATAATGGCAGAAAACGGTATTAATGGTGTTAGTGGAAGTCGTCAGGAAGAGGTGCAAGTAACTCCTAGCCTTAATCAATTGGCTGGGAACAATCCTACTCCTCATGATGCCCGTCATCAACTGAACCAAAGGCGCGGAGTGGATTCTTTGGCTAGGAGTACCGTTGCAGCTGTTGGTTTGGCACATGAGTTTAGGGAGGAAGCTCTCCGTCAAAGGGCAATATATCTAGGGCAGATGCATCAACTCAATTTGCAGTTGATCGCCATGGGTAAACCGCCTTTACCCATTGAAGTGGACCCTTTAACAGCTTTATAAGTTCCAAGTCAAGTTGCAGGTGGTTCCCGTACTGGGGGTAATCAGTTAAATCCAGTAGTCATTCCTTCTCAGTTGCGTGTACAGGGGTCAAAGGGACGAGATCAGCCAGAAGGTAGTAAGGCTAGCCACAGGGTTGTGCCCAGTGTTCATTCACGGCTGGGACCACGAGTGGGGGATGATTCATCACAATCCCGTCTTCGTCGGCGATCACCTTCCCCGCGCAGGTCTCATGCTCGCAGGCTACGTTCACCCTCGCCACGACGATCGCATGCTCGTAATCGTCGTTCCCCATCTCCAAGGAGATCTTATGCTCGTCATCTTAGGACGCCTTCCCCCAGGCGGTCCCAGGGGAATTTGTCTCATCATTCTAGAGAAAAGAGGGACTTGCATCAACCAGCTGCATAAGGAAACTTGCTAGTCAATGAACCAGTTGTTCAGCTCGCTAGGGTGCCTCAGGCACAGGTGGCGCAGGCCGTGGGTGTAACTCAAGCCATTGGAGCTATGGGTCCCCCACGGGTCCCTCCAATGCCTGTGGTACAGCCTCAGCTCGGGGGTGGTTTGCCTACAACCATTAATATGCAGGATTTTAAAGAGTTGAAACGACATATGGAGGCGTGGGAGCAAGGTAAAGCTTTGGATGGAAATGTTTTGGGCACTTCAGCTAGCCCGTTGGCACCATGGATTGAAAATGCGCCGCCAGCACAAGGGCTCATATTCCTGAATATTAAAGAGTGCACGGGGAAGACGAAGGCAAGAGATTGGTTGATGTCATTTGAGTCACAAATTGGCTTAGTGACTTCAGATGATGCCTTAAAAATTCGGGCTTTCGTAGGAGCTTTGCAAGGGAAGGCCTTGGCATGGATGAGAGCTTTGCCGCGTCGATCAATTAATAATTGGGCTGATTTGCGAGCAAAGTTTCTAGCAGATTTTGGCACTGCGGGCACATTGGCAAAGACAAGGGCTGATTTGTTGAAGGTTAACCAGGGCGCTCATGAGTCAACTGCTAGTTACTTGGAGAGATTTACTAAAGTCTTGGAGCAAGTACCAGGATTGACCGAGTAGGAGGTTACTTTGTGCTTCGAAACAGGCTTGCTCGAGGGTGAAGGTGGATTGAGATCGGAGTTAAGTATGCGCGAGCCCAAAACGCAGGCAGAAATGTTGATGCGGGCTCAAAAATGGTGTGCCGAAGAGACGGCAAAAAAGGAAAAGAAGAAAGAAAACAATGATGCTGCTGGAAATTCCAAGGGAAATGGTCAGGCTGTGGGCGGAGGTTATAATAAAGGAAAGTCGAGATATGATCGACCACGAGAATTTCTTCGTGAGGCAGATCTTACTCCGCTCAATACATTGCGCGAAGACATCATGTACGAGATTCGAGATGAGCTTCCGCGCCCACCTCGCATGAATCCCGAGACAGCTGATACTCGGGATAGAACGAAGAGATGTGCCTATCATGATGATTATGGGCACACAACAGAAGAATGTTGGCCATTGAAGAAGGCCATTCAGAAATTGATTAATGAAGGTCGCCTTGACCGTTTTAAGAGAGATGGAAGAAACAGAGGGAATGCTCCTCGGAGAGATGCCCCGCCGATCAGAGGGGTAATCAATGTTATAATGGATGAAGAGCCCACTCCGACCCAGCTCGGTAAACAAATTTATTCTTTGTTGAAAGTTGTGGATCGCCCAACGGCTTTGCAGGCCGGAGAGGAAGCTATACAATTTACTCGCAGCGAATTGGTGAGTAATGTGGAAGGCGAGCAGTCCTTGATCGTTTCAGTCTTGGTTGATGGATGGGTCGTGCACAGAATCCTGGTTGATACCGGTGCTTGTCGGGATGTGATGTATTACTCATGTTTTCAGGACCTGGAGTTGAGTGATGATCGACTCAAGCCATATGCGGGAACGTTGGAGGGATTCACTAATCATAAGGTATCGGTTAAGGGCACGATCGAGTTGGAGGTCTTTATTGGTGAAGGGAGTCGGACGCGAGTTGAGAAGATCACTTTCATGGTAATCGATTTAAAGTCTCCTTACAATATTATCTTGGGTATGCTGAGCATGACCAAGTTCCAGATGGTTGCATCTATTCCACACCAGCGTGCTAAGTTCTACACTGATCATGTAACACCCCGCTCCTTCGTTATCTCGGCTTGCGTGCTATACTTGCACTTCTTCCTCTGTCGATTGTATGTTGGTTGCGAGAGGGTCTAGATATGTTTGAGAGACCATATTAAGACCAAAACATTATTAAGAGACTCCATATAGTTGTTGACTTGCTAAAGTCACAAGTCGTGACCCGACGATAGTCGGAATGCGACGCGATTGAAGGTTTGCTTGCGTTTTGTGTTCGTGACCTTGGTTTGGGTCCTAGACCTTTATAAGATGATTTATTAACATGTTAAGATACATTAGACTTCAAGTTGGAGGTGTTCCTTAAGTCTATCGATGATTTGGAAGTTTTGGAGATAGCGTTCGTCTCTATCGCGTAGTTCGGGAATCGAGTCGCGTAATCGCCTCTCCTTTGGGATTCTTATTTCCCTAGTTGTTATTCAACTTCCTAGAAGTATTTAAGCTTCTTCATTAGCCCTTAGACTTGTCTTAAAAGTCTCCTTTCATTGCTCGTTCGATTGCGAGTTCATTCGCCGTTCCGGTTGCATGTTGTTGCACCCCTTCCGGTTTCTCGGGAGTTGTTCGGGTGTGTTTTCGACTTGTTTTGAGTTGGGTTATACCTTAGAATGGTTGCCCATGAGTTGGGACCATTTAGGACAAGTTTAGACCAAGTTTTGGAGGTTCAGGGGCCCAGGCGCCCGGCACTGTGAGGCCCGCCTCAAGTGCTGGGAGCAATTACAAAATGAGCTGAATTTGGAGACAGCCTCAGCAAATGAGGCGCCCGCCTGGGAAGAGTTGAGGCGCCCGCCTCAACATAAATGTCACTTACGGGATTTTTTGCCCTGTTTTGGGTTTTGACGAATTATACCTATCCTACCCTCATTAAACCCCCTCTAAACCCTTCCTAACCTCTCATACTTAACCCAAATCATGTCCTAACATTAGTTAGAAGTTAATGAAGGTTAGATTAGTGTTTGATTTCCCCTAATCTCTACTAATTGCACTTGAGAAATGTCCTTTGTGCCCTCCTCACTTTGGGGGTATAAATACCCAAGCCCTTTGCAATATTCAGTAAACTCTCCCATTTTTTTCACCTCCTTCTTACAGTTTAGAGAGAGAGAGAGTTGGGGGATTGAAGTTTTGAGCCCTAGCTTCTTCTTCCACCGATCTACGAAGATTCAACCGTTCGATTGCCGCCAAACTTCGGATTCTTGACGTGTGCGACGGGAGGAACAACTTCACCGTTTGGATTTTGATTTGTTTGGGTTTTCAATCAAGCTAGGTAAGTTACCTTCTTTTTATTTTGGTTCATTGGCCCTAAGGAAAACAATATATGTGCTATTTGTGGGCAATGAACATCTTGTATGCCTTGTATGCCTATTTTGTGAATTTTTGGAAATATGAACTTGTTAATAACATGACTAGTATGATTTGAATGTTATTATGTGTTGTAGAATATGGGTTGTGATTTATGTGGAGTTTTATGAATGTTAGGGCTTGAGAATCAAGCCCGAATTATTGGAGGAATTGTTTTTAATTAAAGTGGGCATTGATGTGTAGGTTGTTTTGGATGATGTTGTGTGTTGGGAGAAATTGGTTATCCCTTTGTTAAGGATTTTATGAATTTTGGGGCTTGGGAATCAAGCCCGAATTATTTTGGAATTTGTCATAAAGTGAAGAGGATGATAATGTTGGGACTTATGGAATGTGTAAATAATGAAACTTAGTATTTAGACTCAGCGGAGTCGAAATAAGTTCAATAATGTGCTAATAAACTCGGGTTGAAGTCCTACGACATTTGGGTTTTGATTGATTATGTTTATGTTGAGTTCTTGGATTTTTAGGCTTGGGAAACAAGCCCGGATTATTTTCGGGAGAATCATTATGAACGTGAATGATGTGTTAAATTTGGGATTTATGAAATACGTATCTAATGAAATGTGATATTAAGACTCAATGGAGTCATTTTAGGTTCAACAAGATGTTAGTGAGCCCTATGTTGATATCCTTCGATGTTCGGGTTTGGTTGGTCTTGATTGTGAGCACCCGAACATCTCGAATTGTGTCCCATTTGTGACACCCATGATATAGAAGCTTATTGGGGATTTATTTAGAGCGTGCTCGTTAGAGCACGGAGCATTAGAGACCAACCTATGATCTCGTATGCCCTTAAGAAATGATTATTTGAATGAGTTCCCTCTTAGGGAATTTGGTCGCGTGCACATGATAGCACTTCCGGGGTTTTGACTACGAGTTAGTTTTGGTACCCTCGAGATTGGTTTGAGAATGTCGAATATGTATGACAATTGGGACTATGGTTGAGTCCGGTATGCCTTTATGTATAAGCTTAAATGCTAAGCCTTGTTATGGTTGTACTTAGACTAAATAATAGTCTTTGGTTTAATCCCGAGTAGAGGGCTATAGTAGACCTCATATTGTGATTTCTTGAGCTTATATGCTACGATTGATTGGGTTGTGACTTGAGGGTTATGAATACCTCAATATGTGGTTCTTGGACTAAACTGATAAGTTAGTTAGATTTGTTAAGTATGTGCAAATATGTGCATTGTTAAACTGGTTCGTAGAGCTTTATGACCTACTTGATTTGATAATTCCGCTCTTGACGGTCTTGGTTCTTGTTTGAGCATGCGAGTAAATATCTACTTGTGCATTGCATATAAGCCCAACTGGCATTATTTGAATTGATTTTTCTGTCAGGGTAGGACGATACATCGCCTATATGAATCATAAGGTTCGTATTCGCTATGGATCGCCGTACCTGGGACCTCACACACCCTCCACTGTTGGCCCCAGTGGGGAAGTTAGCCCATCTCGTAACCAGTAGAGCGAATGGATTATGCTATTGAGTCCGAGAAAGGGCTCCTCTTGGGCGTAGCCGCCGTGCGATGTATCAATCACGTGCATCGTGTCACGAACTAGTATAACATTGTGTATTGCAGGAGCAACACAACGACACTGTTTGGGTAACTTCTCTATCCCTTATGTGGCTTACTATGAGCACTTATATGAAAGATAATGTGCTAAGTGGTTTAAGAAGTTTATGTTACTTGGTGACTTAATATAAGCTTATTATTGGTATGCTTTAAAGATGCCATGATTTTATACACGCTTGTGCATTATGCCATACCACGCCATGCTATGCCATACATTGCATTTAGTAACTTACTGGGTCATTATGACTCATTTCGTGTGTTTGTTTTCCTTAGTTTTTGCAGTAAGCTCGTTAGTGTGCATTGAAGCTTCGGGCGCTTGTTCGATATCAGGTGGTCTTCCGGGCAATAGCTTGGGGTTATTAGTATTATTGTATTTTTTTATCTTGTGAGACACGGACGTGAAGTTATGTAAACTTTACTTGGGTAGTTATGACAGTATTTTATTGTCGTTTATTTTGGGAGTCGACTCGTTGGGTCGAGCTGTTGTATTTAATTAGAAGTTATTTTGTTGTCTTTCCGAGCAAGTTTTAGCTCGCTTATTCTAGTATTATGTTATTGTTAATTATGTCTCCGACAACTTTAGTCGAGAGACATTGGTTTAGTTGTTAGTGTTTCATCTTTTATTCATTTAGTTGATTTGTCCCTCCGGCATGTTGTAGCCGTTGAGTGGTTGTTTTCAGGTTGGTATTCTGTTGATTCGCCGGCCTTAGGTTGCCGATGGTTTGTTGTACGTGCGCAATGTTGCGTCACGCGAGTCGTAGATTTGTCGAGAGATAGTTGTCTCTCACCTTGTATTCTTAGTTTATAATTATAAGTTTGGGTTCCACTTATGATTTGCTTCATGAGTTTTAGTTTTGGTGGTTCCGTATCGCCGTTATGGCTTTACATTCTGTTTAGAGTTTGTTGGTTTAACTCTTGACTCGCCACCACGCTTAGCGAGTGCTTGTCGAATCTTTTAGCTTGTCTTGATGGCACGACAGGGATTGCGTCGATCGAGATCGGTCATCCGAATCAAGGAAGTAGGTGTATTAAGAGTCAACCAGGCGGTGCTTGAATAATGCTTGACGATCAGTGAAGAAGCAGAAGTTGACCTTGGAAGATGGCGAGCAGAAAATAACTGTTAGCACCAAGGAAACGTCTCATGTGGCTGTCGGGCCATCAGCAATAGCTATGGTGAATAAGGATTGTGAGGTGGATACTTGTTATGTGCTGACATTGAAGTCGGGGGAGCAAGCCGAGAACGAGGATGATGCAAGCTTGATTGGGGACCAAGCTGGCGAAGAAAACATTTGTTCTTTGCCGACATTGAAGTCGAGGGAGCAGGTCGAGCAGCTCGATGAGGCAAGTTTGGCTCCAGAAAAGGTTGGCAAAAAGCTTGATGGTCCTTTGTCGGCACTGACGTCGGGGGGACAAGCGGAACATGTTGAGGACATGGATGTGGATCAGCTTGACGCGATTGAGGCTCAGGCTGAGAAAGAAGAGAAGGTGAAGTGTGATACACTCCAAATGCGAGATGAGCCAGAATTTACGGCTCAGGACGAGCTCGAGGAGGTTGTTATAAATTCTGCCTATCCGGAGCAGAAAATAAAAATTGGCAAGGCTTTATCAGCGGAAGCTCAGGAAAATTTGATTAAGCAGCTTCAAGATAGCTTGGATGTCTTTGCATGGAGGCCAGAGGATATGCAAGGCGTTAGTGAGACCGTGGCTTTGCATCGTCTCAATGTGGATCCTGCTTTTCGGCCAATTCAGCAGCGGCCTAGAATTTATTCTAATGAGAAGGATCAAGCAATCAAGGAGGAGGTTGAAAAGTTACTCAATACGGACATTATTGAGGAGATACATTATCCTACATGGTTGGCTAATGTAGTTATGGGTACAAAATCCAACGGCTAGTGGCGGATGTGCGTAGATTTCACTTATTTGAATAAGGCTTGCCCGAAAGATTGTTATCCTTTGCATCGAATTGACAAGTTGGTAGACATTATAGCGGTATTCGAGCTCCTAAGCTTCATTGATACTTATTCTGGGTATCATCAAGTAAAAATGAATGAGCAGGATAAGGTTTTGACAGCTTTCCGAGTAGCAGGGGGTTGTACTGTTATAAGATGATGCCATTCGGCCTGAAAAATGCAGGAGCCACTTATCAGAGAATGGTGAATAAGGTATTCAGCTCGCAGATCGGAAGGAATGTCTAAACTTACATTGACGACATGGTGGTGAAGACCAAGGGGCATGAGCATACAGTAGATTTGGGTGAAACCTTTGCCAACCTCAGGAAAAATAACATGAAGCTTAACCCGAGCAAGTGTGTGTAGGGGTGAAGGCGGGCAAGTTTAAGGGGTTCATGGTGGCCGAGAGGGAATAGAGGCTAATCTGAAAAAAATTAAGGCGTTGGTTACTATGAAGCTTCCCAGATGCATCGAGCGTCAAAGCGGCAAAGCTCAATGGTAGGGTGATAGCCCTTGGTCGCTTCATTTCTAGGTTGGCGAGAAAAGGTGTTTGCCATTATTTAAACTGGTTCTTCGTTGTGGAACAAAGGATTTGAGTGGACAGGCGAGCGTAAGGCCTTGAGATAAAGTATCAGGAAGTCCTCCTTTGTTGGCGGCAATCTAGGTGAAAAATTGTTTGTGTATTTAGCGGCCATAGAAGCGGTAGCCTGCTATGTTAATTAGGGAAGAGTGTAATGTTCAGAAGCCTGTTTATTATGTGTCAAAAGCCCTCCTGCTTTGTAGAGGGACGTTATTTTAATCTGAAAAGTTGGCTTACTCATTTGTTCTTTGCTTGAAACTTCGAGCTTATTTTTACTGCACATTCAATTATCGTATATCTGAAGCATTCCTCTTAGGAAAATTTTGCACAAGCGGACTCTTACGGTAAACTCGGCTCACTTGGTCTATCGAGTTAACCGAGTTTGATATTGATTATCAACCTCGACGAGCGATTAAGGCACATGCTTTGGCGTACTTTGTAGCTGAGACTAGCTTCAAGGATTTATGCGAAGAGGAGGTTCCTTCCAAGACAACATCAGCAAGTACACCAATTCCAAAGCCCCCGCCAGAATATTGTTGGGAATTACATGTGGATGGATCGGCCAGCAGGTTTGGAAGCGGAGCCGGGTTGGTGTTAGTTCCGCCCGAGCAGGATGTAGAGTTTGAAAAAGCATTACGCTTTAAGTTTCCAGCTTCTAATAACCAGGCCGAGTATGAAGCATTGATCGCAGGGCTCGAGCTCGCGCAGGATGTGGGAGTACGAGAAGTGGTTGTATATTGTGATTCCCAGTTAGTTGTGAATCAAGTCCGAGGTGATTATGTTGTTCATCATCCAGTGCTGGTTCGTTACTGTGCGATGGTGAAAGAGATTTTAAAGGATTTTGATTATTGGGAATTGGTACGAATTGCTCGTGAGGATAACATGCGAGCATATTATTTATCTAAAATGGCTGAAGATGAAATTCAATCCTTGCACCCAGAATATTTGGAGATTCTTGTCATAGAAAAAGAGGTGATCATGGACATTGAGCCACCTTCAAAGTGTTGGATAGATGACTTGAAGGCTTATATCGAGCAGGGGACTTTGCCCGAGGACAAGACGGAGGCTAGAACTATCCAGAAGCGGTCATGCTGGTATGTTATTTTGGATAATGTACTTTATAGACAGTCTTACACCCGACCTTTGCTCAGATGCGTACGACCAGAGATGACTGAGGCCATCTTGGGAGAAATACATGAAGGAAAATGTGGTGGCCATCCAGGCCAAAGGTCATTGGCAGAAAAAGTCCTGGCAGCTGGATTCTATTGGATTACTTTGAGGCGGGATGTCGAAATGTATGTTCCCCGATGAGACAAATGTCAACGCTATGCAGACATACCACGCTTGCCCTCTACCGAGCAGATTCATGTGGTTGCATCGTGGCCATTTGATATGTGGGGTATAGATCTTATTGGCCCATTTCCAGTGGCACGGTCAAAGTTTAAATACGCGGTGGTCGCTGTGGATTATTTTACCAAGTGGGTGGAGGCTAAGCCTTTGGCGACCATTAGCGAGGTCAATGTGATCGACTTTGTTTATGAGCACATATGGTGTCGTTTTGGAGTTCCACGAGCAATTGTGTCCGATCATGGGACCCAATTTTCTGAAAAGTTTACCAAAGCATGCGAGCAGATGCAGGTTAAGCATTGGCAATCGTCGGTGGCATATCCACAAGGTAATGGGCAGGCTGAGGCCGCTAACAAACAAGTCTTGCATGTCCTAAAGCGAAGCCTTGAAGATAAGGCAGGAAGATGGGTAGATGAGTTTCCTTCGGCCTGGGCGGTTAGAACGACAGTCAAAGGTCCTACTGGTGAAACACCTTTTTCTATGGCTTATGGATATGAGGCTATGGCTCCAGTGGAAATTTACTTGCCCAATCATAGGGTGTTGCATTATAACGCTGAATCCAATAGTGCAGCTCGGGCAGTCGATCTGGATTTGTTAGAGGAGAAACGGTTGGAGGCCAAAATGAGGATGGCAAATTACAAACAGCGAGCAAAGGCCCACCACGATAAAAGGGTTCGTGGTCGGTCATTTGCTGTGGGCGACTGGGTTCTCCGTAAGATTGAAGCAACAGGTCATCGAGCTGAGTGGGGGAAGCTTTCGCCAAATTGGGAAGGGCCTTTTTAGATTATTAGAATTGTTAAGGATGACACTTATATGTTACGAACAGAGGATGGAAACGAGCTGAGACATCCATGGCATGCAGATCACTTGAAGAAGTATTATCGGTGATTGGCAGTATGTAAATCATTTATCTCTTCTTTTTATTTTACAAGTGATAATGGATTGAATAAGCAGATGTGTTCAGCTTATAGTGTTTAATGCAAAGCTCAATTATACTTTCAATTTGAAAGTTGGTGTTTGAGTCAGTTGCTTTTGTTATTTTTCTCGATTATTCTCTTTCGCGAGCACGAGTTATTTATGCTCGCGCAAAGGGTTGGTGTTCGAGTTAAACTGTTTTTATTCTCGATTATTCTCTTGTGCGAGCATAGGCTGTTTTATGTTCGTAAAAAGGGTTGGTGTTCGAGATGTTGCTTTTCTCTGCTTTCGATTATTCTCTTTCACGAGCATAAATTATTTATGCTCATAGAAAAGAATTGATGTTCGAATTGGTTGCTGGTATAATTTTATGTGACTTCTTTTTCACGAGCATAAGTTGCCTTTGCTCGAAAAAAGAGTTGGTAGTTAAATTAGAAATTCATAGTTGGAATTTTAGAATGCAAGCAGGCATAACGAAATAAAAGAATTCATCCAACAAGCAAAGAAAACGGGTAGCAAATATTACAGAGCCACAAATGTATATTGTTTTGAACTGAGGCGCGCAGGCCAAGAAAGTATCTAAAAGTCTGCAACGGTGGTTTGATTGGTGGGGGCTTGAACAGGGTCGGCAACAACAATTTGATTGGTAGCAGGGTCAATAGGGATGACAGCTTCATTCTCGGTTTCAATGACGATCACGTCATCGTTGGTACCGGCAGCTTGAAGGGTCAAGTTTTGATTTTCTTGATTTTTTCCTGTCCATATCCGGGACATCAGCTCGCTAACAGTGGTTTCTGCAGTTGGAGGAGGGGTCCAAGCCTCTAGCCCTTTCTCATAATCCAGCTCGGCCAGGGAGTTTAGTTCATCCATGGTGTAAGGGACTAAAGCATGACCTGGGCGAGCCGAAGAGCAGAAGGGGGTGTTGGTTCCCCATGTTGCGAGCTGTTACGGGTTAAATTCAAGACCGCTGCAGGCTAGTTGTCGAAGAATATGATTGACTCCCTGCAAGAAAAACGGGTATGCTTCTTCTTCAACAGCAGTTGCGAAGTCTTCAGAGTTTTTGTACTTGGTGATAAGATTTTCTTTCTGTGCGCGGGCTTGTGTTAGCTCGACCTTCAGTTTATTCTCCCTGTCAGCCGCCTCCTTCTTGACCTTCTCCAACTCGTTAGTCGCTTCCCACAGATCTTTCCTCACTTGAGTGATATTGTTGAGGGCAGATTCCTTAGACTTCTTCGAGAAAGTGAGATGGGCTTCAAGGATCCTTTTCTCCTCCTCCAGCTTGGATACTTCAGTGACTTTGGCTGTCAAGCTCTCCTCGCTCTCTTTCAGTTCGCTCCTAAGTTAGTTGACTTGCTCCTTTAATGTGTTCTTCTCAGAGGATAGCGTGCTGGAGGTTTTCACATTATCGATCAAGTGGTCAAAGAGAAGTTTCGTTTTGCTGGCCATCTGAAAAATTAAAACAAGGTGAGCAGAAAATAAAAGGAAGGAATTCGGTCTTCTTTGTAAAAGGTGAAAAATCATTTACCTCAGTCATGCACATCCCGATTTCACCAATCAGGACGACGCTGGGGAGTTCAGTGCTTCTTCGGCGAATCCCAGTACGACGAAGTCTCTTCATCATCCCTAGTCCTACGCTAGCTGCATGCCCACCTCTCTTATTGGTATTCAGGTTGGTCAGATCAGGAACAGCGCCTATATATATCTGATATGAGCTTTGTCGCGAGCTCACGAGTTTCGGGCATCTCGAAATTCTCCCTCTGCCAGATGGGAGCCTGAGAACTAGAAGCTTCAGCGGGCTCGCTTTGATCGGTTCGCGAGCGTGTTCTTCTTTCTGGAGGGGAGATTGGAGGAGGTCTTTTTTGTTGTTGTTGTTGCTGTTGATGCTGTTGTTGCGGAGCGATTGGTGCAGGAATCACTGGAGTCGGTGTAATCGTGGCAACTGGTGTACGGGTGGTAGTTACTGTTCGGATTGGCTCCGGAGCTCAGTTGGATCCTCGTCCGGTATTAGTGGCCGAAACCGTAGGGAGGCGAGCTGGTTGTTGCCCAGCCATTTGGGTATTCCTCCCAACAGCTCTTCTCCTCATTGCTTGCAGAAAGCGTTGGGAATCCTCCATTTGCCTCATATCTGCAAAGCGAGTTATGAAAAGAGGTTAGAAGTTGTGATTGGAATAGAAAGTATTAAAACATGGAAAAAGAATTCATGCAAATCAGAGATGGAGAAAGCAGGGGTGCAGTTTCTTCCGATTTGCCTGCAGCTCGGGCATTCACTTGGAAAGTTTCCCCCATGACAATTACCCCAGAAAGGGTGTGCTGTTTCAGGCTCTAGGATAACTTGAGGCTCGCAGCGTTGGACGGGCCAACTTATTATTCCAGCTTGACGAAGTAAAGTAAGGTCGGAAGTCAGGGCTACCCAATCTAACACCCAATCTTGTCCTTGTTTTCCCTCTTTCACACCAAGGAGTTTCCTGAATGTCTTGGCGAGCATTGGTTCTCCTGTTCGAAAGGCTTGTTTTTCGTATTTGGCGATGGCTAGGTTTTTGAGGTAGGGAGAAAAAGGCCAGCCTAATCGGGATTCTACGAGCAAGGCTTTGGAATCCCAGGCATCGACCTTGTTTGGGCTATCAGACAGGAGTTTAAAATAATTGGGGTTGGAGCGACCAGTGATGCGCCCACTTTTCTTATCCATGGAAAAAAGAAAGAATTTCCTAAAAAGGTCCATGTTGGGTTCGAAACTAAGAAGTCTACAGGCGACAATATACGCGACCAGAAATCTAACAATTGTCAGAGTCAGGTTGCAGGGAAGGGCGTTGTTTATCAAAAGAAATTCGGCAAGGAAAGGATCTAAAGGTAATCTGAGGCTGACTAAAAAGAAATCGAAGTAAAAAACCATCCGGTCACCCTGAAAGTTGTGCCCGGCTCCGTCGATATCTAGGTCAAAAGCCCTAACCCGGTAATTCTTGGTGCCCATGCCTAAGGAGTAAAACCAGCTAGATACTTCATCTTCACTATTTAGATCGTCCCATTTAATGAAGGGGGTACTTGTTGAGGCAATTTGTTTCCTTTTGGCTGAATCGCGGTGGGGTGGTTTGCTCGAACTAGGAAGGTTTTCTACTGCCTGCTCGGTTATATTTCGGGAGATTTGGGGTTGTCTCTGCCGAACAAACGGAATCTCTTCTCGCTCAGTTCCTTCCGAGCTCGAGGATTCAGTGTCCGGGCTTTCCTCATTCTCTGGGGGGGGCTCTATGGTCGTATGCTCGTCCTTCGATCTCAGAAGAAGTTCTATCATCAGAAGACATCCTACAGGAATCGAGGAATATAGGTTAAACCCTGCTTGGGGCGACAAGCAGAAATAAATGAGAACCCGTGATAAGCAATGGTTTATCCTCAAACCAGTGAACGGGGCACTGGTTAAGATGCTCCTCGATTCCAATTGGAAATTGGCTAAGTTTGTATGGAGCCCATGGGTGTGAAATCCTTAAAGGGAGGAAACCAGAAAAGTTTAGATGAAAGAATTTGGTTCGTCCTAATTCTAAATGGGTTGATTTAAGAGGGTATTCAAAACCCAGGAAGAAGCGTTCTGGATCTTAGGATGAAGGGTTCAAAGCAAATCAAACCTGAAAATACAGAAGGAAAGGAAGAAAATAAAAGCCGTACATGTTAATCGTTGAGTGGATTGGTGAAACTGGTGCAGATTGCAAAGAAGGGCCCTGAAAATCTTCCTTGCAGATTTGGTAAACGGAGGTGGTGATGCTTTCCTGAATCTTCGGCTTCTCACCAACTTTGTTTTAGAGAATTCGGAGGTTGATAAAAGTTCAAAATGGAAGAGAGGTTCGGCTTTTATACCGACTGGTAACCGCCATTTGGGAATTTTCTCATCATTGCAGCTCAAGGATCAAGACATCATTTAATGCCTTATGGGGAAGTGAGTCCGTATAAGTGTGCAGGCGGCAGGTGATGGCTCGTATCCCTAAAACCCTTTTGGCTGGCCTCCACTTTCAATTTTTGATTAAAAGCAACTCGATGTACTTGTAAAAGCCCGTATTTTGAGATGACTTGACTGGGAAATTTATAGTTCTCCTCGCTTCGAGTATGAATACTCGGTAGACAAGGAGTAGGGGGCTACTGAACTGCCCGGCCCAAATAGGCCCAAGCCATGAAGCACGTTTTTAGCACGTGATCACCATTCAGTCAACACACGAGCATCTAAAAGTCAAAGCTACGAGGAGAAGATGAAATAGTTCTTGTGCATCCCGAGCAAGACTTTAGCCCTCAACGAGCAAGAGATATTGGCGAGCTGGGGGCTTGACCAGCGAGCATGAGCATGAAGCGAGCATGATGTGTCATGCTCGTAAACTTAAACGTTGTTATCAGTTGAGGACGGTTATGTCCGGATAATTCTCCATTTGACCGTTGTGGTTAATGGGATAGTTAATGGGGCAGTTAATATGCCCGCCATTAATGTCATGAATGCTAGTGGGCAGTTATGAGCAGTTATACTCTCCGGCAACTATAAAATCCCCTGAAAATGAAGGGGAGAAGGAGGGGATTTTGACTGTCTAGCCAAAACTCTGCTGAATTATATACATACCTGCATTCTTGTGTTAATTCTCACACCGGAGGGCTTTTGCAGGGAGTGCCCCTACCTAGTTTACAGATTGTCTTGTCTAATTACAGAGTTGGGCTTTGGAGATTATTGGATATGTTGAAAGCCAGGTATCCAGTTCGACAGGTCCAGTGCGCCTAGAAGATTTTGGACACATCAGAATAAATTCAAGAATTAGCGGAAGCCTAACATTAAAAGTATTTTTTTATATACTTTTGCAAAGGACCTAAAAGAAACGTAATCCCTTACCTTGAATTGCTTAGCAACAAAAATCGGCAACACGTACCGTCACCCTAAGCTCGCGTGTCCAAATCTAATAATACAATGTATATATATAAAAAATTAATAGATACTATTAATCATTAACTAACCCCTAAGATAAACTTCAAACCATAGTTATACCATTGTGAGTTTTAATTATAAACTACATAACATTTTAAGTATTATTCTAGACCCAGGGGTCTGTTTGTACAACTTTGTGACTTAAGATTTGATATTAAAGTCATAAAAATTACATTCAATAATTTAAAAGCTTAGGGGGTCCAACTGAATCTTCTCCCCCCACCATTATCAAACCAAAATGGAGGAAAACATGCCTCCAGTAACTTGTTCTTTTTTTTTTTATCTCCATAATATGATGTTCACCGATCTCCCTCGACTTTTCTTGTTTATTCCTTTATTATTATTATTATTATTATTATTATTATTATTATTATTATTATTATTATTATTATTATTATTATTATTATTATTAGAATTGGAATTAACATTATTATTATTATTAGCTACTCCAGTACATACACACACTGTGGAAACATACATTAATAGATTTTTATTTCTTCAAGTAGAACACTCCTCTCGGTCTCGTCACCTTAGTATTTCGATCATTATAAAATCCTTCTTACCATCCAAACCAACAGTTCTACATTTAAACCGTCAACCCATTCGAGTCGGAACCCCAACATATGATCTCCAACATACAGAATCAATGAAATACATATCGATTCATCTTACGTAATTCAGAATGCAAAATAATAGAGAACTTACCCCAACCTTGCTCCGCTCGAACTAGCACGTTAGCACCTTTTTCCCCTTCCAGCTGCCTTTATGTTATAGCTCTTTACCTCAAAAGTGTGTTCTCGTTCCTCTCTCTCTCTCTCTCTTTTTCTCCGGCCGTTTTCGAGTTTGTAATTATTTAAGACTCCTAATTCCTACGATCAGCCTTATATATATGAATAAAACCCTATTAGGTTTCTAACCCTAATGGAGTCCTAAAATTGTCTGACCAAAATTTATAAAAATAAAGCCCAAAAATATGTATTTAATTTAAGTCAAAAGTGGGTCAAGCCCGAACTAATTAAATTAGTCACTAAATAGGTCTAAAACCATTAATTAGCACAAAACAATTATAATAATAATTATATAGGTCCAAAACAATCATAATATTAATTAACGTGAATTAATATTAATATTATTATTATATTTTTTTGAATTATCAGGGTATTACACTCTCACCCCTTAAAAGAAGTTTGGTCCCTAAACTTACGTACCAAGTTCTGGGAAGAGTTCAGGGTGCTTCTCCTTCATTTCCTCCTCAAGTTCCCAAGTAGCTTCCCTCTTGGTGTGATTGCTCCATTGAACCTTGACATATGGAATGGTTTGCTTTCGAAGAACTTGATCTTTTCGATCCACAATTCTAACAAGCTGCTCAACATAACTAAGATCCTCCCTTAAGCGGAGTTGTTTGTATTCGATCACATGGCTCGGATCTGGAACATACTTCCTCAACATTGAAACATGGAACACGTTGTGCACCCCTGAAAGTACTGGTGGTAGAGCTAGTCGGTATGCAACTTTCCCAACTTGTTCGAGCACCTCAAATGGTCCCACAAATCTTGGGCTAAGCTTTCCCTTAATACCAAACCTCATAACTCCACGCGTAGGGGAAACCTTGAGAAACACATGATCCCCTACTTCAAATTCGAGTTCATGTCGGCGTTTATCGGTGTAGGACTTCTGTCTACTCTGAGTCGTTAACATTCTCTTCTTAATAAGTTGTACCTTCTCCGAGGTAATCTGTACCAATTCTGGTCCCAATAACTTTCGTTCTCCTACTTCATCCCAACATGTGGGCGTACGACATCTTCTTCCATATAACGCTTTGTACGGCGCCATACCAATGCTTGCATGGTAACTGTTGTTGTAGGTGAACTCCACTAGAGGTAAATGATCATCCCAATTACCCTAAAAGTCTAAAGCGCAAGAACGAATCATATCTTCCAAAGTCTGAATGGTCCGCTCAGATTGGCCGTCTGTCTGCGGATGAAAGGCCGTACTCATACTCAAAGTGGTGCCCAAAGCCTTCTACAAACTACCCCAAAACTTCGAGGTAAACCTAGTGTCACGATCAGACACAATCGAGACTGGCACTTCGTGTAACCTGACAATCTCATCTACGTACATTGGCCAAATTTTCCAACGGGTCATTAATCCTGAAGGCTAAAAAGTGTGCTGACTTCGTCAAACGATCCACGATAACTAAAATGGAGTTCTTTCCTTTTAAAGTCTTTGGCAACCCCACAACAAAGTCCATAGTTATATGTTCTCATTTCTACTCGGGTATGGGCATTGACTGTAACAATCCTCCCGGTCTCTGATGCTCGCACTTCATTTGTTGACACACGAGACATTTGGACACAAATTCTGCAATTTCTCGCTTCATATTACTCCACCAGAAAGTGTCTCGCATATCCCGATACATCTTTGTGCTCCCAGGATGTATCGCAAATCTTGAATTGTGAGCTTCTTCTAACACTTCTCTCTTTAACTCTGGATCCAATGGAATGCATACCCTCTTACCAAAGCGTAAAATACCATCCCCTCCAAGTCGAAAATCAACCTGAGCTCCATTCTCTACCCCTTCACAAATTTTTACTAACTCCGGGTCAACTTTCTGGGTAGTTTTGATCCTCTCTAGCAAGGACGGTTGAAGACTCAATCGTGCCAGATAACCTTTTTCGCCCCTTACCCGAACTTCCAAACCCAAATTCTCGATATCCTCGAGAATGCTCTTCTCCTTTGTTAACATCATTGCCAAGGTTCCTTTACTCTTACGACTCAAAGCATCCGCCACTACATTGACTTTACCTGGATGGTAGAGAATGGTGCAGTCGTAATCCTTTAATAACTCCAACCATCTCCTTTGTCTCATGTTCAATTCCTTCTGAGTGAAAATGTACTTAAGACTCTTGTCATCCGTATATATCTCGGAAGTCACTCCATACAAATAATGTCTTCAAATCTTTAAAGCAAACACTACTGCGGCTAACTTTAAGTCATGGGTTGGGTAGTTCCTTTCAAAGTTCTTTAATTGTCTCGAGGTGTAGGCAATCACCTTCCCATCCTGCATCAATACACAACCCAGGCCTTTCAACGATGCATCACTGTAGATCACAAACTTCTCTACTCCTGACGGTAAAGCAAGAATTAGAGCTGACACCAATCTTTTCTTCAACTCTTTGAAACTTGCCTCACACTACTCTGTCCAAACAAACTTCTTATTTTTCTAAGTCAACTGGGTTAGAGGTCCTGCGATTTTTGAAAACCCTTCTACAAAACGACGATAATATCCTACTAGCCCCAAGAAGCTTCGAACTTCCGTAGCGGCGTCAGTCTCTCCCAGTTTACTATTGCCTCTATCTTGGCCGGGTCCACTAAGACTCCATCTTTTGACACTACATGACCCAAGAAACTCACTGTTTCCAACCAAAACTCACATTTCTTGAGCTTCGCATATAATTTCTCCTTCTTTAAAATCTGTAGTACCGCTCTCAAGTGTTGCTCGTGCTCCTCTCGAGTTCTTAAGTATATGAGTATATCATCGATGAAGACAATTACGCACCGATCTAGAAACTTCCGAAACACTCGGTTCATTAAGTCCATAAGTGCTGCCGGAGCGTTCGTCAACCAAAACGGCATCACCAAAAACTCATATTGGCCGTACCGTGTTCTAAATGCAGTCTTAGCAATATCATCCTTTCTGACTCTAAGTTGGTGGTACCCCGAACGAAGATCGATCTTAGAGAAGTAGCATGCACCTTGTAGCTGGTCAAAAAGATCGTCGATCTTTGGTAACAGGTATTTGTTCCTCACCGTGACCCGATTCAACTCACGATAATCTATGCATAACCTCATCGTCCCGTCTTTCTTCTTCACAAACAAAACTGGTGCACCCCATGGTGATACGCTAGGCCTAATGAGCTCCTTCTCCAACAATTCTTGCAATTGCTCCTTCAATTCCTTAAGTTCCGCAGGAGCCATTCTATAAGGTGCTTTAGAGATTAGGGCTATCCCAGGTGCTAAATCAATTAAGAACTCCACCTCCCTCTCTGGTGGAAGTCCTGGTAATTCTTTAGGAAACACCTCCGTAAACTCCCTAACCACATGAAGTGACTCAAGACTAACCCCTTCCTTACGTGTGTCAGTAATGTGCGCCAAATAACCTTGGCAACCCTTCCTTAACAATCTACGAGCTTACATTGACGAGATACAACTTGTTAGGGCTGTCGGCTTAGAACCCTTGAATCGAAACTCCGGTTCTCCTGGAACACAAAATATTACCTTCTTCCCAAAACAGTCCACCTTAGTAAGGAAGGCGGCTAACCAATCCATTCCCAAAATTGTGTCAAAATCTCGAATATCTAAGGAAATCAGATCGATCTATAGGCATTTCCATACCCTCCAATTCAACGAACAAGACCTATATACTAAAGTCATTGGAATAGACTCCCCCATTGGTATATCTATAACTAACTCAATATCTAGGTTTTGTGGCGGCAGTTTCATGCGTTGTGAAAGAGATGTAGATATCACAGAATGGGTTGCACCCAGATCAATCAATGCATACAAACTACGAGAAGAGAGTTGGACGGTACCTGCCACAACGTCATTAGTAGTGCGAGCATCTCTTGCGTTCATTGCATACACTCTACCTTGCTCCCTTGGTTTAGGTTTGTCCCCGCCACTAGTGTTCTGAACAACCCGATTCCTCAGTGGCTCAGGGCAATCTCTGACTTTGTGTCCCATTTTGCCGCAGTTAAAACAAGCTCATGTTTCCATGTGGCAAGCCAACGTCGGATGCTTTCCCCCACAAGTCTTACAACTCTCAATTTATCCCCGATTCGCATTCCATCTATCCTGACCTTGGTCTTGTCTCTGATCTTGTCCTTGATTCCGATTCTAACCCCACTGATTTGACCCCTTAGATATATTGTCATCTGTGTTTCTCCTCTTGTGTCCATTGTAACTACCTCTTCGATGTCCTGACTAATCCCGAGAATTATTTCCTCGATAACCCGACTGATCCCGAGAACTACCTCCAAGATTCTCAAAATCTCTCTTTTCCTCCTCCTGCTTCTTCTGATAGTTATCTGATACCCGTTCAAGTATTCTAACCCGGTCGACAACTTCAGCATAAGTCTTCAACTGTAAAGCTACTAAGCGATGACTAATTCTCCCATCGAGGCCTCTTTCAAACATCCTAGCCTTCTGTTTCTCATTCTCAATAAGACCCGAAGCGTATTTTGATAGCTCCGTGAATTTCACAGCATACTCATCCACCGTCATCTTCCCTTGTTCCAGACTTAGAAACTCAACCAGCTTACGGTCCTGCACACCTTTCGGAAAATATTTCTTATAGAAGACCTCGAGGAAAGTCTCCCATGTGTATTCTTTTGCCCAGTTGCTTCAACTATTCTCATCTTGGACTGCCACTACTGATCATCCTCTCCTGCGAACTTGAAAGTGGCGAGGTTGACCTTTTGCTCACTTGTGAGGGTCATCGTTCTAAAAATCTTCTTCATACTCTCAACCCACTCCTCTGGTTTAATTGTGCCTGGCGCGCCTGAGAAGGGTTTAGGGCTTCTCTTCTGAAATATGTCAAGGGGGTCCTTTGCTACTATTCGAGGTTGAGGAACTACGGGCGAAGGTTGTGGTGTAGCGGGCTGAGGTTGTGGTGCTGCAGGCTGAGGTTGTGGTGCAGTGGGCTGAGGCTGTGGTTGGACAATTTGACCAATCCTGTTTACAGCTTGGGTCAAATTTTGTAGAAGGTTCATCATAAGGACAGGATCCACTAAAGTGGGATTTGATGCGTTTGGCTGAGGCACTTCAGAGACAGGGTTTCCATTACTCATATTAAAGTGGGTTCCAGATTGTTCCCACACACTTTCAGAAGCGGAGTCTTCTACTGCCCTTCCTCCCCTGTTTCCTCGGCCACGACCACGGCCTCGGTTAGCGCTACACCCTCCTCTACGTGCCATATTTTGGTACAAAAACGAGGAAGTGTCAAAAGATATCTAAGATTCCATCACACTAAGATGTGATTGCTAACTGACATGACGTAATTGGAAACAATCTACACACTTGTTATGTAATATCAGATTCCTTCCCAAAGTTGTTCTCAAAATCATCTCGAAACCAATATCAAATAAAATATAGTTGAACGGAAACATCAATGTATTCAAAAATAATCTCCCAAAATTTATTAAGTATAAAAAAAATTCAACCCATATCTCAAAATTTGGACACACTTAGTGTATTCCATGTCTTATAACTAAAACAACCCTTTAAACAAACTCAACGACTAGGGTAACAATAAAACGAATAGTGTAATGTTCTATCTAGTTTTCTGTCTCCTCTTCATCTTCCTCTAAGTCTTCTAAATTTTCTCCCACCATCAGTCCATTATCTATGGCCATTTGGACTGCGTCCCAAACGTTCTTAGCCAAGAAGTTGGTGTTGCTCAACCTCGCTTCGACTTCCGCGTTGGCTCTTCTAGCATCTTCTATTTCGTCAAAGTGTCTAAACAAGGCATTTTGTGCCAGCTCTAATGCCTTCATCATCTCCTTGACTTGTTCTAGTAGGGCTCCGTTTTCATTCACTAGCACCTGATTACCATTTCTTAGCAACTGGTTCTCGTTCCTTAGCAGCTGGTTCTCCTGCTCCAAGACATGGTTAATTTCATCAAGTTTGATTAGCCTAGCGTGCATCGTATTCAATCTCGTTCTAGCAGCTATCACGGGTGGAGCGACCCTTGTCCTACTTGGATTGTTACGCGCCATTTTCTACAAGTAACACGAGTATATTAGTTTACCGAAAATAATAATTTCTTAATCATTAGTGAGATCATAACTTAGCTATAATCACAACTTAATACTAGTATCATAATCCTATCATAGTGTCACTTCTTATCCTTAACTGTTCCTAAATCTTAAGACCATCCGGATCTAAGGCCTAAGCTATGATACCAATCTGTAACGCCCCAAACTTGGGTCCCACTACATGGGCCCAAATCTGGCCACGTCACTACAATTTCAAACTTAAATAAAGACTAGTCAAACGTCATCCAACCAGAATTACAAAAGTCTCCAACTTAAAATACAACCATCCAAAATAGATTTCTAAACAAAGTCTACTAAATTTACTACGTCTTCATTAAATTCCAAACATATAATTATGTCCTAAAAACAAATCTTGATTTCTTCACCGGTATCCTCTACCTCAAGCTTTGTCCTTAATTTCGACCGGAAGAAGAGGGTTATGAAGGGTGAGCGAACAAAGCTCAGTAAGATCATACGTCGGCCCTCCGGTTTCTAAGGAGGGGTGACTCAAAGAATAATCGTGCTGTAAGTTAAAAAAAAATTTAGAAATTTGATAATTTGCAAAAATCAAAGATAGGTATCGATCAACAAGAATATAATTTTTTTTTTATAAAAATGGAGAGTTCAAACAAGACAATATGGATCAATAAGTTGTCATTACTGGCCGTCCCATACCAACTAGTAATAACCGAAGATTTCAATTATTTATTAGGATCACATAAGGGTCTATTGACCAAGAACCAAATCCACCGAAGGGTACACAAATCCACCGTAGGGTACACGAATCCCCCGAAGGGTACACAAATTAAGGTATATCCGGATAATCGCACTCACAGGCCAAGTGGTGCAACTTCAATTATTTCAATGTTGTCATGAAAATCCCCGTGACGGGTTGTTCATACTTAGTGATCATAAATAGTTTCAAAACAGGAATAGTACTGTTAATGTACTATTAACAAAACGTAAATCATATCAAAATTTGTCATTTTCGATACCAAGGAGTATACCAACAAGGTTTACAAGTACAAAGAAATTTCTCAATAACAAAGGTATTTCATGAAAAATCAAAGTAGACATGAAATCTGCGAAACGAAGATATAATGAAGATATCCAACAAAGCTAACGACAGAGTCAAAGCAACTACCTACATGAGGCCGGGCATGACAAATGAAGGAACGAATAAATTCAAGAATTAGCGGAAGCCTAGCATTAAAGTATTTTTTTTAATACTTTTGCAAAGGGCCTAAAAGAAACGTAATCCTTTACCTTGAATTGCTTAGCAACAAAAATCGGCAACACGTACCGTCACCCTAAGCTCACGTGTCCAAATCTAATCATACAATGTATATAAAAAAATAAATTAATAAATACTATTAATCATTAACTAACCCCTAAGATAAACTCCAAACCATAGTTATACCATTGGGAGTTTTAATTATAAACTACATATTTTAAGTAGTATTCTAGACCCAGGGGTCTGTTTGTACAACTTTGTGACTTAAGGTTTGATATTAAAGTCATAAAAATTACATTCAATAGTTTAAAAGCTTAGGGGGTCCAACTGAATCTTCTCCCCCCACCATTATCAAACCAAAATGGAGGTAAACACGCCTCCAGTAACTTGTTCTTTCTTTTCCTTTTTTTTATCTCCCTAATATGATGTCCACCGATCTCCCTCGACTCTTCTTGTTTATTCCTTTATTATTAACATCATCATTATTATTATTATTATTATTATTATTATTATTATTATTATTATTATTATTATTATTATTATTATTAATATTATTATTAGAATTGGAATTAACATTATTATTATTATTAGCTACTCCAGTACACACACACACACTAGAAACATACATTAACAGATTTTTATTTCTTCAAGCAGAACACTCCTCTCGGTCTCGTCACCTTACTATTTCGATCATTATAAAATCCTTCTCACCATCCAAACCAACAGTTCTACATTTAAACCGTCAACCCATTCGAGACGGAACCCCAACATATGATCTCCAATATACAGAATCAATGAAATACATATCAATTCATTTTACGTAATTCAGAATGCGAAGTAATAGAGAACTTACCCCAACCTTGCTTCGCTCGAACTAGCACGTTAGCACCTTTTTCCCCTTCTAGCCGCCTTTATGTTACATCACAAAACAATTATAATAATAATTATATTGGTCCAAAATAATCATAATATTAATTAACGTGAATTAATATTAATATTATTATTATATATATTTTTTGAATTATCGGGATATTACACTCACATCGGGTAGACGTCGGACTTGTGTTTGATTTATAAGGTAGCCATGCGCTACTACTGTACACCAACATCATCCATGGACTTTTGGGTCGGCTTGTGGTGGGCCTGATGACCCAAGGTGCTGCGTGCTCAGTGGGCCAGTGTGTGGGTTACGCGTAGCGGACCGAGATCTCGGGCTCGAGTTGTTACAAATTGTATCAGAGCGGGTTCCGGCTGGAAATGTGGGAACAAAGTGTTGTGCAGACCAAAGTGCTACACCGCATAAGGTGGGAGCCACCTCTTGATCCCCGTACGAGCCACCTCTTGAATCCTGTATCGCCCGGGGTACAATTTGGCCTTGACGAGGACGTCAAGGATTTAAGTGGGGGAGATTGTAATACCCCAATCCGACATCGGGTAGATGTCGAACTTGTGTTTGATTTATAAGGTAGCCATGCGCTACTACTGGACACCAACATTATCCATGGACTTTTGGGTCGGCTTGTGGTGGGCCTGATGACCCAAGGTGCTGCATGCTCAGTGGGCCAGTATGTGGGCTACGCGTAGCGGACCGAGATCTCGGGCTCGGGTTGTCACAATAATATTATAATCTCATATTAACTATTATTAATTATTATTTTTAGCTAATGACTAGAAAATGAAAAGTCTCAAGTCAAGTGATGTGGAGGCTTGATGATTCAACAATATCAAAAGTTGAGTGATGTGTCATTATTAGAGTTGTCCTCACCAACTTTAATATATTATAGTATAGATTTCACACACTCTACTCTCTTTACCCCACTTTAGAGCATCCCCAGTGCTAGTATGGATGTGAAATAATTTAGATGCCACCTAAGATTTATACCATTTTTGAAAGGAAAAACATCTCAAATACAAATGTGGATGATGAGTGTGGATATGATGTGGTAATCAAATTTGTACACATTGTGAATAATAATGTCAATCTTTCACATTCTACTTGAGGGTGTGGATACATCCTAATCATTATTATGCTTTTTAAAACTCTTTTTATTGGTTGTTCTCTTTTATTTTTCTTATTATTTTTTTGTCAAATATTATTTTAGTGGTGGGATGCATGCCACATAAGATTAAATCAACATTTGCATTTGAGAGATCCATTGTGATTGAATGTGAATGAAGAGAGAAAAATGACACATATAATTGAGGGTGTGAATTACTCACGACCACGTAGGATCAAATCCACGGTTGCATTGGTGATGCTTTTAACTACCCATTCTATCCCTTCCCCCTCTCTCACAGTTTACCCATCCTCTCTTCTCACACCCATCATCATCTTCCCTTCCATCTCCAATCTTCATGGCCACCGCCTCTTTCCATGGTTGCCACCTCTCTCACTAGCCACCATCTTCATCTTCATCTTCCCTTTTGCTTTTGAAATCCTAATTCCCGACTATCCAAATCGAGCTAGGAATCAAACGAGTTGTAAAATTGGGAGCATGCAATCAAAGAAATCTTCATCTTCATTTGCAAAATCGAACAAGCAATTGCCTCATCTCCCTCTGTTTCATCGTAAGGTTCGACCCTCTATTTCACCTCCTTATCTTCATATTCATCATCATTAATTTAACGTGGCCAAACAAAATCTGGTTATATACACGCTTTGGGTGGAGTTCGGTTATGAGTGACCGAACGCTTTCGGCTGAGTGTTGCCGCACACAATGGGGTGTGTGAGGCTGAGGGTGTTGTGATTTGTTCATAAGGCTATAGTGGCATTTCACCCAATGACCTTTTTGCAAAAAAAAATTGTGGGGTGTAGAGAGTGGAGTTTGGAGTGTGGTTAGCCCCCGCCTTGAGAAAAACTTAATTTTGGCTCGTTTAATAATCCAACGAGCTCGAGCTGAGCTAAGCTTGGGACGAGCTAAACCTTTTTGTGAGGTAACAAGTTAAATTTGTTTATTTTTTAAATTATATTATATCCTTTCAATTTTTTAATTTGTTTTTAAAAATTAATACTCTTTTAAAATGATGTCAAATCTTTAAATCAATACATAATTTAACAAAAATCATACCACTTGATAAATAAAAGAGTAATGTTAGAGCATTGTAGAACAATGGTTCCTAACTTGGGGAGCTTAAGCTCTATTTTGTCCATTTTATTACAAAAATGCATTAAGCTCCCCAACAAAAGCACCCTTCCAACAATGCAAAAAGTTCAACACTTTTAAATTAATATATTTAATAATGATAAAAAATATTTTCAATTAATGATTAGAATAGTAAATACAAATATAACAATTAATGGTAAATTTGAGAACAATACATCAAGCATAAATGAAAATTATGAAAAATACAACAACAATAAAAGCGAACGCGATATTTCAAGCACTAACATATTTAGTTACCAAAAAGTCTTCAAATATTTTCAATCAGATCATGCTTCGGGCGGCGATGTGTTTATTTGTCTTTGATGACACACAACATACCTCTCGTGCTTCAGAATATACTCGTTAAAATATTGTCATGCTAAACTACCATTTGTAATGTCAACTTGATCATAGTCGGAAGCATTTGACACACCAACGTAAGTATCTCGTTCACCGTCGGCAATCATACTATGTTATACGATACAAGCCATCATAATTTTTCCCAAACTAACTACTTACCTCCCGCATAAGTGTTGGGGCTCGTATACTTGCAATTCGTTCGAGCTTATGTCTATCATTTTGCGGTGATCTAATAGACTGGATGAATGTTTCCTACGGAGGATAAATATCGTCAGTTAAATTGTACCTAAGTTATATTGATTACCATTAACCGTAAAGCCTACTTTCAGAGCTACACCATTATAAATATCGTTAAATACTGGAGATCGATCAAGGAAATTTATGTCATTATAAGTACCTGGAGTACCAAAGAATGCATGTCATATCCACAAATCGTAGGAAGCCACTGCTTCGAGAACAACGGTAGTTTTTCTGTCCCCTCGAGCGTATTGATCTTGCTAAGAGACATGACAATTCTTTCATTCCCAATGCATGCAATCTATACTACCTAACATGCCAGGAAAACCACGTGTATCCCCAACATGAAGCAAGCATTGAAGGTCCTCCACTATTGACCTTCTTAAGTACTAGTTTCCAAAATTACTAACCACACATTCGGCAAAATTCTTCACGCATTGAATTGATGTTGTTTTTTTCCAATACATACATAACATTCCGGGTTCTCTGCAAAGTAGTCTAAATATAGGCGTCGATGGCTATCAACACGATTTCTGTCTATGTACGTAAGTTGATGACATCCTGTGTCTACTTGATTGGAACTAAGTAGTTCCCTCATGATTTAACACTTCCGACGTCGACAGTCGGAGATGTCCAAAATATGTTCTTCTATACTTATTTTAAATAACGTATCTTTATCTTCGTGATCATTGACATCTTTTTCATTTTCATTGTGGTGGTGTGAGGATTGAAACAAGAACTTGAAGACATGATTGTAGTTAAGTTTGAAATGAAGTGTTGGGGATGGTTGGTCGAAGTGTGTACACTACGACATTTATAAGCCAAGGGAAATAATGAACGGTCACAGGTAGTCACCTATTTTCCTAACGTTAAAAGATAAAGCTAAAAACAATTCTTTCGAGTAGTCGGTACACAATGAATGGGAAACACAATTAATTTTCTTTTTCAGCTAAAGCTAAACTAGAATAATAATTTTGAGTTGTCACTATATACTAAATCGTGAAATTGATTGGAAATCAAGACTTGTATTAAAAAGATTGAAGACAAACTAATTGGAAATCAAAACAAATTTAAGACAAATTACAAGATATAAAGACAAACTAGAATAATATCTACTTAAACATCTCACGGTACAATCAAGTGCAATCATCGTCATCTTCTGCTATTCTATTTTCCTTTTTCATCAAAAACTCCAATTGTTTGGACAAACGATCCATTACGACCTCCTCTACCATCTTTTTTTCTTCCACTAGCCTCATTTGTGCAAGATTCATCCATTGGTCAAACTTATCATTAAACTCGTAATCGATTCGATTTTTTTTCTATAATTCTTCAAGTTGAGCCTCTTTAACTACACAATTTCCTTTTTTCTTTGAAACTTTTTGCCGAGAGGTCGATCTGGATATGCACTTGAGGATTCTTCGGCATTGGAGGATGAGTTCGAAAAATGACCAGTTGTAGACACCCCAATTTCGTACCCCTGATATGTGACTCTGACATATGATATCAAGAACTACTTAAACTTAACAAATGTCAAGTTACAGGAGTCAAAAATGCGAAAGGCAAAGCATGATGCACAAAACAGTAAAGTACGAGGGGTGAAAGCGCCAAAAATAGAACTTGAACAGGAGCATGGCGCGGCCTAAAGGAGGATTGGGCAACGCGCCATACCATGGAGATGTCGGCGCCAATCATGCTACAATGCCTCTGGGACTTAACGCATTGTGCAAGTTGTGAAGGCCGGTGTACATGCTGATGATGCTCGCTGAAGGAATTTATAATTCCCGATGAGTCCCCTTCTCCACCTATAAATAAGAGTGTTGGGCTCCCCTTTCATAGAAAGAAATCGATCACGAAGAAACGCTGAGAAATTCTCTCCGCGTCTCAACAACGCCGAAGTAGTGAGAGAAGTGAGATAGGTGTGTGTAGCCCACCAAAGCTTCCAAACCCCGTCTAAACTCCGCCAAAACACAAATCCACCGGTTAAAAGTGATCCCTAGCCTTTTAGTTAGGCATCCACCCCACTTCCCCAGCCCAAAATCCATAAAGTAAGTCGTGTTACTCTGCCCGAGTAATAAGCTGAAAAACACAAAAAATAAGCCGTTATTCCGCCCAACCAAAAAGGTCAAAACCTTCCGAAATAAGCCGTCATTCTGCCCGAGTGAACGAGCCAAAGTCATCCAGAATAAGCAGTCATTCTGTCCGAATCACAACAATAACACACAACAACAACAAAAAAAGACTCCCTCTCCCTAAAGGACAGAGCGAGCACACTACCACTCTATAAGGTAATAGCCTTTAAGGGCATTCGTTTTATTTATTATTTATAAAGTTATTATTTAAATCCGGCCCAATGTAGTCAATATAAGCCGTTGTGCTGCCCGGATTAGATTAGGAAATACTATGTAAAAGAGCCGTTATAATAGCCAAACATTTTTAAATATATTTGTCATTATTGTAAGGAAATAACTGCAAGTCCGTAAATAATGTAGCCATGGATGTATTTGTTTTATTTTCCTGTCTTTTAATGCTTTACTTATTTGCTAAATAAATATAACAATAAACATACTTTAGCCAAAAACCATTTTTGAGACCGAAAGGGCGAGTTGGGTGCCTAGCACATTCCCAACTCGTAACTTAGCCTCCGAACCCGTTTTCTATCTCTGGTTTTCTTTTCTTTTTTGGTTTTGCTTTATTTTGCCTTAAAATAAAAATGGCGACTCTAAAAACTTTTTGGATCCAGTGGGGCCTCGCAACACTCCTTCTTTGCACTTTTCTGTTTTTCCCTAAAAAAGGGAGAATGAGAATGGAAGGGTGATGTATTTCCATATCATGGTATCCCTAAACAAGGGATAACTTGATGCGGGAAACCCAAAGTTCTCATAGTGATCCGAAACGGGCCATAAGGTTATTTTTAATAAAATCCATAGTGGGGGCGTCACAACATCCTTTTTTTGCACTTTTCTGTTTTTCCCTAAAAAAAGGAAAATGAGAATGAAAGGGTGATGCATTCTCATATCCTGGTATCCCCAAAAAAAGGGATAACTTGATGTGAGAAACCCAAAGTTCCCATATTGGATCAAAAATCCACTAAAATCAACTGAGGCGCATTCCAACGCGCTATTCTTAGACTGCACTCCTCTCGCACTTTTGATTTCGTCTTCCCCTAAACAAGGGAGGGTGGAACGAGAGCAGTGGATGTCCTGCATCCGCATGTACGTGCACCCCTATCCAAAGGCGCACGGGCGCAACCCGGGCGACCTACAGTGGCGACTCCGCTAGGGAGTTGTTTTATTTTAAATAAAATGGAGGGCTAGACTCATAAAATAAAACTTTTTTTGTTTTTATTTGTTTCTGGCTAAAATATGCTTGTTATATTAATTTATGCATTTGAATATTGCGTTCCTATACATCTGTGTCTATATTTGTGGATATGATCCTCCATCTTGCAGCAGTTTCGTTCCGATAACTGTTACAGATATAATTAAAAATATTCTTTTTTAAAAAATCAAAAATCATCAAAAATAAAAAAATTCAAAAAAATTCAAAAAAATCAAAAAAAAAATTCAAAAAGAAAAAAAAATACACTATATGTTTACAATAAAAATTCCGGGCAGCACAATAAAATGGCTGGGGCTTTATTTTCGGCTTTGTATTATTTTTTTTTCTGTTTATTATTTCATTTTTTTATTATTCCGTTCAATTTGTACATATTTGCATTCATTCTGTCATTTTATTTTGGGGACATAGGACAAATTTGTAATTAATAGGGATAGATAGATTCCCCACTTTTCTTTCTATTTCTTAATGTGATGTGCTTGCTTGCTTGCGCTCAAATTAAAAAGTTGAGAAAATCCACACGTAACAGCAAGACATGCCATATCTGTTATATTTTTTTGTTTGTATATATGTAAATGAATAAAGACTTTATTGCTTTTTAGATACCGCACACACGTGCACGCATATAGGTATATTCCGAACTGTTACCCTATATCATGGCCAGCCTACCCCCTGCATGAGCCAACGTTAGAATGCATATAGATTCTCAGGACACTTCATTGACCGATTGATTTTTGCATCTTTGAATTGTGGGTCAGCTCCTGCGAAAAAAAGAGTAAAAAAAGAAGGGAAATAATAAAAAATGCGCAAGTCAAAAAAAAAAATAAATTGTGAAAAAAAAATGAAAATAAAGTGCACATATAAAAAAATACGCAGGGGCTGATTTATTATTCGCTAATGCTCGACCTATACTATTTCGAATGGTGGATCCTGGAAAGAGTATAGGCCCTTCGCCTGGGATCAGTCCGGTCCTGGGGAGTCGAAAGACAGGTGGAATACGTTGGTCCTATACTCTGGAGAAAGAATCCACTATTACAGGAAAAGTCCTGAGACTGTCAAAATAAAGCAGATGCTTATTCGGTCAATTGTAGGAAAAATAAATAAGAAATAAAATACACTAATAAAATGCACACTGTACTCCAAACCTAGAAAGCCTTCAGCCAGCCTTCTGATACCTCATCCATAAACCATTTTCCTCAAAAACCTGGCCCAAATTTGGAAAGGCATAGATAGTACTAAATGGTTGATACATGGAATAAATGCAGAAATCAGAACAGAAGGTATCAATATCAGATCAGATAAGGGCAAAATCAGTTCAGAGGGTACAGATCCGAGCAGTATGCCAGCATATACCCGAAGCATCAACCTCCCATGTCCCTCCAAATCCAATTTCCCAGCCAAACACTAACCCACAAAATATTGCCATTACCCCAAATCCCAATCCTCCATCGAGTCCTTACTACCCAAATATCAGCCCTTACCCGTCTTATCCTCCATATCCTACCCAAAATCCATATCCAATCCAAAATCCATATCCTACCCTATCCAAAATCCTTATCCAACCCAAAATCCTTATCTTACCCAAAACCTCTATCCAACCCAATATCCCTATCCAACTCAAAATCCTTATCCTATCCAAAACCTCTATCCAACCCAAAATCCTTATCCTACCCAATATCCTTATCCTACCCAAAATCCATATCCTATCCAAAATCCTTATCCAACCCAAAATCCTTACCAGACACCACAACCAGAAAATAACCCAACCTTCGCTAATCCTACTAGCATATACCAAAACCCAACTCCCCCGCCCACCAAAATGGAGGCTGACATCGAAAATTTGAAAACCATGATGCTCAAAATTTTAAACCAAGAAGTTTCTAATGAGAGTCTAGGAGACAGCTTCTTGGGTATGGTAGACGGATGCACTTATTATAAAGAGCTCCCCGCTGGGTTTGAGCTTACTAATGATAAGTCTCTGCAGAATTGGTATACCACGACCGACCCGCTCCTGACGCCCGCAGACTTAGTGGACCGCTTTGGATATACTATCCCTATTTCTTCCCCTAGCTTTACGGATTGGTCATCTACCGATCCGCTATCTAAAATTGAGGATCTCAAACCCCAGGTCCTCAATAATGTAATAAACCTTGTATAGTTTGCTTTTAACAATAATCTAAATGTCTTTGCTTATTCCTTAGTTGTACCTACATTAAAAGACGCATTAAATGATTATGATAATGAGTCATTTAATGAAATGGACCCAAAAGATAAAAATTATTTGCTTGAGCTTGTAAAGTCAGTTGAGCACCAGGAACAACACTATTCATCAATAGCAACTGAAGACCTGTCCACTATCAATCTGGGGCTGGACAATGAAACCAAAGAGATCAAAATCGGCAGCTACCTGCAAGGCTCTGAAAGGGTAGCACTCATTGATCTCCTTAAAGAATTCGTGGACATATTTGCCTGGTCTTATGAAGATATACCAGGGCTAGACCCAGCTATAGTCGAACACCGGATCCCCATATATCTGAATGCTCGGCCAATCAAGCAAAAGCTCCGCCGAATCAAGCCAGAATGGTCACTACAAGTTAAAGAAGAAATCATGAAGCAGCTGCTTGTTAACTTCATTCGGGTAGTTGAATACCCGATCTAGCTGTCCAACATAGTGACGTTCCCAAGCCCAACGAGAAAGTCCGAGTCTGTGTAGATTTCCGCGACCTCAACAAGGCGTCGCCCAAAGATGACTTCCCTCTACCCAATATTGATATTGTGGTAGACGCCGTCGCCGCTCACAAAGTCCGATCCTTCGTCGACGGCATGCTGGGCTATAATCAAATCAAAATGGCAGCAGAGGACCAGGAGAAGACCTCATTTACTACTCCTTGGGGAACTTATTGCTATACTGTCATGCCATTTGGGCTAAAAAATGCTGGGGCTACTTACCAGAGGGCTGCCACCACCCTCTTCCACGACATGATCCACAAAGAAATGGAAGTCTATGTTGATGACATGATCGTGCATTCCAGCGACGCCAATGGTGCCCGTATCAAAGACCTTCGGAAGTTTTCTAAAGGTTGAGAAAGCACCAAATGAAGCTTAACCCCACCAAATGCACATTTGGGGTTACCAAAGGCAAGGTCCTGGGATTCTTAGTGATCGAGCAGGGCATCGAGATCGAGCCAACAAAGATCAAAGCCATCTTAGAGATGCCACAGCCAAAAACTCCAACCGAAGTCAAAGGCTTCCTAGGCCGATTGCAGTATATCAGCCGCTTCATCAGACAACTGACAACCACATGTGAGCCCCTCTTCAAACTCCTAAAAAAGAATATTGACCAAGTCTGGAACGAGAAGTGCCAGCTAGCCTTCAAAAAAATAAAAGCCTACCTTACCAATCCCCCTGTGCTAGATCCACCTCATACACATAAACCTCTCCTCATATATTTAACCGTCACAGACACGTCAGTAGGGGCTATGCTCGCCCAAGAAAAAGAAGATTCCTACATTGAAAATGTTATATACTTCATAAGTAGGAAGCTACAAGGAAGCGAGCTAAACTATTCAACACTGGAGAAAAGTTGCACCGGCCTAGTCTGGGCCACTCAAAGGCTCAAGACCTATCTCCAAGGACGGTCCATCAAACTCATATCCAGAATGGACCCTATCAAGTACATCTTCGGTAAGCCATTACTGTCCAGCCGACTGGCCAAGTGGTCCTTTCTTCTCAACGAATTTGACATAACTTATGTCACACTCAAGTTCATCAAAGGGAGCATAATTGCAGACCACTTAGCCGATCTACCCTTGAAGGCCGAAGATGCAACTGAGCCTGGTTTCCTAGATGAGGGTGTCTTGGAAATCACTGACCATGACACCAGTTGGCAGATGTTCTTTGACGGAGCTGCAAACAAAAGAGGCTTTGGCATAGGAATCTTGCTAATCGATCCGATTGACTCTCATACGCCGCTGGCTATAAGGTTGGAGTTCGAATGTTCAAATAACACTGTGGAATGTGAGGCCTGTATTGCTGGCCTAGAAGAAGCTCTCCAAAGGGGAGCCAAAGATCTTGAAGTCTATGGAGACTCTGCCCTGATCATAAATCAATTCGAAGGGAGATAGAAAACCCAGGATCCTCGGCTACAGCTCTATCATACCAAATTAACAGCACTTGCCGCACGATTTGATTATATCTCGTTCCATTATTTGCCACGAGATAGGAATCAATTCGCCGATGCCTTGGCTACTCTGGCATCGCTAGTCCAAATTCTCGCAGAAACTAATGTTCAGTCATTCGTAGTCGGGAAAAAGGTCACTCCGGCATACTGTTTCAAAATCAACGCAACCCCTGAAGCAGATCACGAGCCCTAGTACGTTGATATCCTAAATCTGCTCTAGAAAGGTATCTATCCTCCCGGCCTAGATAAAAGAGGAAGAGTCTCCCTGCGAAGGTGGGCCTCACAATTTGTACTCAGTGGTGGCAGCCTGTATAAGAGGCACTATCAAGGCCTCAACTTATTATGTGTCGATCAGGCCAAGGCTGAGCAAATCATGGATCAACTGCATGGTGGTACCTGCGGGCCCCATATGAATGGTCATATGCTATCGAAGAAAATTATCCGACAGGGGTATTATTGGAGTACGCTCGAAAGTCGAAACCGATTGTATTCGGTGGGTGCGACATTGCGACAAATGTCAACGCTTTGCCAATCTACAGCATGTGCCCCCACATGTCTTATATAACTCCACAGCCGTCTGGCCCTTCTCAACATGGGGAATCGACGTCATAGGCCAAATTCACCCGAAGGGATCCAATGGCCATGAATACGTCCTGGTAGCCGTCGATTACTTTACAAAGTGGGTGGAGGCCTCTTCCTACAAAGTCCTGAATGCTCGAAAGGTGTCCGAATTCATTCGAGCCAATATTATATATTGCTATGGGGTACCTTTCGAGATAATCTCTGACAACGGCTCACATTTTGAAGGGGACGTGAACCGTCTACTCGACGAGTTCAAGATCCAAAGACATAAATCCTCCCCTTACCGGCCGCAAGCCAATGGTGCCGTTGAAGCAGCCAATAAAACACTTGAAAATATCATCGGAAAAATGGATGACACAGGAAGAGACCGGCCAGAAAAATTGTCGCTAGCCCTTTGGGGCTATCGCACCTTAGTCTGCACACCCACTGGGGCTACCCCTTACTCTCTAGCATATGGCATGGAGGCGGTACTGCTGATAGAAATTAAATTCCATCACTAAGAATGATGACGGAATCTTATACAGCAGAAATTGACTGTGTCAAAGGGCGATATGAAGAATTGGCCCTAATCGATGAACGATGCCTGCTAGCCCTAGAACATACCCGGGAATATCAAAGGCGCATCGTCCGAGCTTTCAATAAAAAAGTCAAAGGCCGCGACATCCAAGTCAGAGACCTCGTGCTTTAAGAAAAACCCCCTAGTTATGTTGATACAATGGAAGTCTCCCTGGATGGGACCATACATTGTTAAGGAGATCCGGTCAGGAGGTGTCGTGCTTCTCACAAACCAGGATGGAGAAGATATTGTCCAACCCTTCAACCTCGACAAACTCAAAAGGTACTAAGCCTGAGCTATTTTATCCAGCAGATGCTTCCCTCTCCAGCCTGCTAGGCTGAAAACCCGAAAGGGCGGCCTAGGCAGAAGTTAAGGCATAAAAAATAATAATAATAAAAAGAATATATATATATATATATATATATATATATATATATATATAAACAATAAAAAGGAGAAATAAGGGCTCGCTAGGTTGAAAACCCGAAAGGGCAGCCTAGGCAAAAGTTAGAGCACAAAAAAATATATATAATAAAAAAAAGAAGAAGAGAGAAATAAGGAGATAATAGGAGAGAGAAGGCATTATTTGAGTCGGGCTTTAAAATCTTGGAATAAATCTACTTTTGGAAACATTTTTCAGGCCATTAAAACGGCAGAGGATGATGTTCTTGAAAAGGAGATAATTTATGAGGCCAACAATACCAGCTCTAATCGCGCAAACCTCAATTTAGCTAAGGCTAATCTTCAACACAAATTGAAGGTTGAAGAAAATTATTGGCGCCAAAAGTCGCAGCTTCGGTGGCTTAAAGAAGGAGAGGGTAATACAAAACTTTTTCATTCCACAGTTAAGCAAGCTCGGTCTAAACTTTTTATCCATAGCATCAATGATCTTCAAGGCAATTTGGTTAATACTGAAGATGACATCAAGAGAGCTGCCATTGATTTTTATAGTCAGCAGCTCACAGCTTGTCCTACTTTGGACAATGATCTTATTTCGGTTATCCCTTCTATTGTTACATCTGATCAGAATAACTTGCTTACTGCCTTTCCCTCTGTTGATGAGATAAAAGCTGTTGTATTTGAGCTTTGTGGTGACAGTGCGGCGGGTCCGGGCGGCTTTACTGGTAAATTTTATACCACTTGCTGGGAGATAATTGTTGATGATTTTTATTTGGCTATTTGTGAGTTCTTCGCTGGTTTCGATATGCCCAAATCTTGGACTAGCACTCTTTTAGCCACTCTTCCGAAGACCGATAACATTGTTTCTTTTAAAGACCTTCGGCCTATAAGTCTTTGCAATTTCTGTAGCAAAGTTATCTCTAAGTTACTTTCGACTCGGCTTGCTTCTATTCTTCCTTGCATTATTTCGGAGAACCAAAGTGCATTTACTAAGGGCCGAGTTATTCAAGATAATTTGCTGCTTGCTCATGAAATGGCTCATAATCTCCCTAAAAAAATTAATGGATCCAATGTTGTTATTAAATTGGATATGGCTAAAGCCTTTGATAGAGTTGATTGGTTTTTTTTTATCAAAGTTATTCGGAAATTTGGTTTCAGTGAGCATTTTATCGATATGATTTGGAGAATCATTTCTAACAATTGGTTCTCCATCCTCATCAACGGTACCTCGGCTGGGTTCTTTCATTCATCCCATGGATTGAGGCAAGGGGATCCCCTATCTCCCAGTTTATTCATCCTTGCCGCTGAAGTTCTTAGTCGTAATCTCAATGTTTTGCAGCAATCTAATCCGCATTTTGCCTTCTCTACATCTAGTGGATGTCCGATTATTTCTCACTTGGCTTTCGCAGACGATATCATCATCTTTTGTAACGGCAATAAACATTCTCTGATAAAGCATCGAAATCTTCTTACTGATTTTGAAAGTTGCTCGGGCCAGATGGTTAACATTGACAAAAGTTGTTTCTTTCTTTCTCATAAGACTGATCCTTCCCGCATTGTTACCATTAAAAGACATTTGGGCTTTGGTTTTCATCAGCTGCCTGTTACTTATTTAGGCTGTCCAATTTTTGAAGGAAGGAAAAAGCAAGCTCTTTTTGACCCCTTAATTGAGAAGCTGCAATCAAGGATCAACTCATGGTTCGGCTGCTTTCTATCTAAATCAGGAAAACTCACTCTCATCAATTCAGTGCTCAATTCTATAATTATGTATCAGATTGCTGCTCTTGATCCCCCGTCTTCGGTTATCAGACACATTAATAAGATTCTTTCTAATTTCTTTTGGGGCTCTATTGAAGGTAAAGCCAAATCCCATTGGATTGCTTAGCCTAAATGCTGTAGATCTGTTTCAGAGGGTGGCATTGGTATTCGATCTATTTCTGATATTGTCCGGACTTATTCGGTAAATCTTTGGTGGCGTTTTCGATCTGGAAACAGTTTATGGGCAAAGTTTTTAAAGGCTAGATACTGCAATTTGTCTCACCCAACTTTAGCTTCTGATCGAGGTTCCTATTCTTGGAGACGAATGTGCTCGATCAGATCGGTAGCTGAGCCTTATATTACATGGATTATAGGGGAAGGGTCTTGCTCTACTTGGTTCGATCACTGGTTACCTTCAGGAAATCTAGCCCAGCCTCCTTCCTCTTCGTTCCCTCAAGTCTGTCATCTATTTAACGACATGAATCAGGTCTCATCTTCTGCCCGTTTGGCTCTTGGAGCTGATAATTCCGATTCTATTGTGAATCATGGTATCTCCCTTTCCAATACTCCTGATCT
Source organism: Codonopsis lanceolata (assembly GCA_013146195.2). Lineage (NCBI taxonomy): Eukaryota > Viridiplantae > Streptophyta > Magnoliopsida > Asterales > Campanulaceae > Codonopsis > Codonopsis lanceolata. Next base: position 23,962,012 of record CM028379.1, on the reverse strand, counting down.
TGCTTGTTGGAGCCTCACTTCTAAAGGTGGCTTTTCTTTTGCCTCGGCTTGGGATTTAATTCGCAGTAAAGACTCTATCATAGACTCGACTAACTTTATTTGGCATAAAAAACTTCCCCGCCATATCAGTATCTTTATGTGGCGTTTATGGCACCGCAAACTTCCCATTGACGAGTATCATTACGAAAGGCATTCACCTTGCTTCTCCCGCCGCATTATCCGCCATGAGGAAACTTATTCCCATGTTTTCATCTCAAGTTCTATCGCAAATCGATCCGGTCCGGATTCAACAGCCTTGAACTGCTCGTGTTCCAAATTCCTTTCTGCTAATTCCTTATGTATGGCTTGGTGGTATTCGAAGACAAATTCTTCCCTGCATTGCATTACTCCGTCTATTATATGCTGGGAAATCTGGAAATTCCGCAACGCGGCTCGTTATGATGGTATCCAATGTTCTGCTGCTATTATCATTGATCGGATTAAATCTTTTCTCTGCACTATTTTTTCCGATTCAGCTCTGCATTCTTTCTTGGATGGGAATTCTATATTCACTAGCCGTATAGGACGTACTTCTATCAAGACCGTTCAGCTGCTCTCTTGGTCTAAGCCCGAGGTTGGTCTTCTTAAACTCAATACTGACGGAGCATGCAAAGGGAATCCGGGTCAAAGCTTTGGAGGTGGAATCGTTCGCAATAGCCAAGGCAATTTGGTTTTTGCTTTTTCTGATTATTATGGCATCTCTTCTAGCTTTAAAGCTGAGAGTCAAGCCCTCCTTCAAGGCCTCTCTTGGCTGCAAAATAAAGGTTACTCTCGAGCATTGGTTGAAACTGATTCGTTGCATCTGATAAATTGTCTTAAGGGTTCTGCCAGGCCTCCTTGGGACAGCATTTACTTAATACGCAGAATTCTCCAAATTTCCTCAGGAATGGATATTAGCTTCTCTCACGTCTATCGAGAAGCTAATTCAGTAGCTGATGCTTTAGCTAATCATGGGGCTGTTACTAAATGTAACTCCTTTTTTTCCAGCAATGCCGACCTTCCTCCCTTTATTCGTGGTCTGATCAATTTAGATATGATAGGCACCCCTTATGTTCGTATCTCTTAATTTCCTTTCGGTGTCTGTTTGTATTTCCTTTTCGAGGTTAGGCTCCTCTGTCCTCCCATTTATAAGGGCAAGGTTGGTTGTCCCCCTCAAGTTTGTTCATTTTCTTTCCTATAAATAAAATCTAGTAGGGTACCGTCCCTGTTTCCCAAAAAAAAAAAAAAAAAAAAGAAGGCATTATTTGAGTCCTCAGCATACTACCTCTGGTCTTCAGTATACCAAAGGCTCGACTGACAGAAAAGAAAAACCACGACAAAAGCTCACAACAAAATACTAAAATATAATATTTATTAAGACATCTAAATTATACATTGATTGCATGTACATATCCATATATTGCCTATACCCCCCCTGTTTTTCCCAGAAACTATCCCCTTATTTGCAGCTTTAGCCCTAGAGTGGTCTATCAATGTCTACAGCGTCGACCGAGCCAGGCCCATATACTTCTTCTGCAAGGCACAGAAAAAGCTCAGTCTCATCAGAATGAGAAGCACTAGAAGTGTCCCCGTCCTATTCATTATCCATACTGCCGTTGTCCTGAAAAAGCCAGACGACTTGGGTTCCGACCATTCACTGCTGCCCTGTCTGATTGCGAAGAAAAAAGCAGGGGCAATGAGAATAGCCTTATGCCAACTGTAGCCTTGCAAAGCAATTATATGGCCGAGAATGTATGAGGCGATTGCCTTTTCTCCCCACATATCATCGAAAAGCCCTCGCCGAGCCCGAAGGTATATTCCTTTAAAGTCCGTTTCTGAGATACAGCGTGCCATTACCCATTAGATATCGGTATAGCTTTACTTTGTACGTGCGTGTTGAGTCTGGATTTTTAATTTATTGTATCATATAAAATTGTATTGCATTGCATAATAAATATTTGTATATATATCATTTAAGAAAATAAAGAATAAAAAAAAGAAAAGAAAAAATAAACATATAATAAGCATGCAAATAAAGAGAAATGGCGAGCATGCAAAATAAAGAAGAAAAAAGAGAGACTAATAATTGCAGGAATCCAAAGCTAATGTGCTCGGGACGATTGGCTCCTATTAAGGCCACCACCCATGACCCATGGACCCGTTGTGCCACCAGCCCTATACCCCCGACCACTGCCTCGGGCGCGGCTCGACCCGACATCATCATCATCATCATCTCGACGTCTGGGCCGCTGCACTGTGCTGCTCCCCCTGCAAGAAAACTCGTCAGCAAGCTTCTGATAAAGCTTGCTAATGCTTAAAAAGCCCCGCAGCAGCTTCTTGTAGGTAGACACGTTCACCTATAAAAAAAGAAAAAAAAGTGAGACAAAGAAAAGAATACATTAGTCTCCAAAAAAAAAATAGACATGCACACAAAAAAGAATGAATAATGAAAAAAATATATATATGTGTGCATGATACAAAAATGAATAGATATAAATAAAAGATAATAAGGGTAAATGTGTCTACCGAACGAGCCTGCTCCGGGACCCGACGCTCCTCGGGAATCTCGACATCGGGAAGAACCTGCTCTACCGTGTGACCACCCCACTGATACTGGAAGGTAGAGAAGATATCATCAGGCTCTGTGAACACCAGGTTCTCGTCGAGAGATGAAGTAGAAGGCCCTGATCTGGCAGAAGCATCAGAATGCCGCATGGGCACAGCAGGAGCAGGAAAAGGAAGATGCATCACTAATCTCAAGATATCCTCATACGCCATAATTGGAAAATCTGTCGCTGGCATGAGGTATTTCGACAGGTACTGATACCTGTTTGGCAGCTGGTCGAGCTCTATCACCCAGAAAGGAGGCCGAGGAGGCACCACTGGAAGCACTAAAATAGACTGATGCTGGCGATTCACCCGCTCGCCAATGTATAAGGAATCCACCATAATGGATACCATCAGTATCCGACAGCGGTGTAGACACCCCAATTTCGTACCCCTGGTATGTGACTGACATAAAATATCAAGAACTGTTAAAACTTAACAAATGTCAAGTTGCAGGAGTCAAAAATGCGAAAGGAAAAGCAGGATGCGTGAAACAGTGAACTGTAGGGGGTAAAGTGCAAAATTTTCAAAGTTTTAAAGGGGCATGGTGCCGCACCAAGGACCCTTGGTGCCGCACCAAGGGTGCCTTGGCCGCACCATGTGTTGCACTGTGCTTCTCTCTCAGAAGCCGGATTGTACAATTCCTGATGCGCAGAGTACAACTCACTGATGCACAGAGAAGAAATCAACAAATTCCAGCCGTGTCCTCATCCTCTACTATAAATAGAGGGTCCCGGCCTCTCATTTGCGTTGCTCATTGATGCGATAGAAAAATCGCAGCGAAGCTCTGCTTCTGCGATTCCTTCGATATCAATAGTACGAGAGGTGCGAGATAGGTGAGTGGAAACCCCTATAGTCTCCAAACCCCGTCCAAACTCTGCCAAATCAAAAACCCATAGGTTATAAGTGATCCCTAGCCTAGTTGTTAGGTATCCACCTCACTTCCCCAGTCCAAAAATCCCAAAGTAAGCCGTTACTTTGCCCGAGTAACGAGCTAAAAAGTCAAAAAACTAAGTCTAGGTTCCGCCCAACCAAAAAGGCCAAAACCTACCCAAATAAAGCTGTCACTCCGCCCGAGTTGATAAGCCCAAACTTCAAAAATCAAGCGATCATTCCGCCTTCAAAACAAAAAGACTCCTCTCCCCGGACGAGGCGAGCACACGCCGCCTAAAAGGTAATACCTTTAAGAGCGTATTTTATTTTATTTGTATTTTCTGTCTTTTATTTATTTCTCAAAAGTTGTTATTTAAATCCGCCGCAATGTAGCCCATATAAGCCGTTGTGCTGCCCGGATTAGATTAGGAAATATTATGTAAAAGAGCCGTTATAACGGCCAAATATTCTTAAATATGTCTGTAATTATTGGAAGAAGGCGGCTGCGAGTCCGTAAATAATGTAGCCACGAATGTATTTGTTTAAATTTCCCTGTCATTATAATACCTTATTTATTTGCTAGATAAATATAACAATAAGCATACTTCAGCCAAAAACGTTTTGAGACCGAAAGGGCGAGTTGGGTGCCTAGCACCTTCCCAACTCGTAACTTAGCCTCCGAACCCGCTTTTAAAAATCTCTGGTTTTCTTCTTCTGGTTTTTCTTTATTTCTACCTTAAAATAAAGATGGCGACTCTAAAACTTTCAGATCCAGTGGGGCCTCGCAACATTCCCTCTTTGCACTTTCCTCGTTTCTCCCTAAAAAGGGAGATACGGAATGGAGGGTGATGCATTCCCATATCCTGGTATCCCCTAAACAAGGGATAACTTGATACGGGAAACCCATAGCTCCCATAGTGATCTGAATGGGCCATAAGGCTATTTTCAATAAATCCATAGTGGGGGTGTCGCAATATCCTTTCTTGCACTTCTCAGCTTTCCCCTGAAAAAGAAAAGGGGAGAATGGGAATGGAAGGGTAATGCATTCCCATATCCTGTTATCCCCGAAATAAGGGATAACTTGACATGGAAAACCATTAGTTCCCATTTTGGATACAAAATCCACTCAGGGCAACCGAGGCACATTCCAACGTGCTAATATAGACGGACTCCTCTCGCACTTTGGATTTCGCTCTTCCCTAAACAAGGGAGGGTGGAACGAGAGCAGTGGTGTCCCGCATCCGCACGTACGCGCACCCCTAACCAAGGGCGCGCGGGGCGCGGGAGCACATCCCGGGAACCTCACAAGCGGCTAAGTCCCAAGGCAACTGCATAATGCCCTTCCAGACCCTCCCATAGAAGGAAGTGCACTGTACCAGGACTCGTGTTAACGATCCGTTCCCGCACTCATTCCCTATTTTTACAACCACCATCCTGGGTTGGATAAACCCTGTTATCTTCGACATACTAGGACAGATACGACGGCTGATGGACGCGCTGAATAAGAGGACCCGGCGAGAAATGGAAAAATGAGAAGGCCCAGACCTGCAAAAAAAAAAAAGAGAAAAAAAATAATAAGAAAAAATGTTATCATTAATAATAATAAAATAATAATTAAAAAAAGAAGTGTATGCTACGAAGAAAAAAAGAGTGAGTATATAATAAAAAAAAGAGAGAAGGAAAAGCATCAAAAGCAGGAAAAGGCACATACCTCCCACGCCGGGGCAAATCCATTCAGGGTTGACGAATCGTTCCGGCAAGCCCTGTACATGGAAGCATATAATTCGGCTAAGCCCACCTGTCCCCAGTCATAAGAAGGGATCTGCTCAAAGTCAGCCAAGCAGGCCAGGACGGAAACCCGCAGGTTGGTAGAGGAGTTGGCAAAGAGCGATGTGCCAAGAAAGAAGAATAAGAACGCTCTAGCCACTCGGGTCACGGCAGCCATGTCATTTGCCGGCACCCGCCCGGCATTGCTAAGAAGCCACTTCCGTACGCTGCCGATGAAGATCTCATCCGTCGATTGAAACTCCGGCTCAAAGCCCAGGAGGTCCACTACCTCCTCTCTACGCCAACGAAGAGTAAAATCTGGAGCCATGGTCTCCCCAATGCTGGTTGGAAGGCCAGTAATGGCGGCAAAGTCGCAAGGGGTCATGGTAACCTCCCCCAGTTGAAATGGAAAGTATGGGAGGTGTCCCACCAGAAGTCCCACAGCACATCGAAGATCGGCAGATGACTGGTGAAGTGACAGAAGGCATGCATGAAAGTACTGAAACCAGAGCCCTCCACCAGAAGTTGTGCTGCCTCGGGCAACATGTAATAAATGTCCATAACATTAGCACATGAAGCCCGTATTCTCTTAAATTTCCTGCGAAACTGAAAAAAAAAAAGAATGGGGAAAAGGTAAGTCCACTATCTGTATTTACCTTATAAAATCTTTTGATAAACAATAGTAATAAATAAAGTATGAATAGATAATAAACATGCATGCATTATATTATAAATTGTAGCATGCTAATTTCCTAAAAAAAATCATTTTTTGATATAAATAAACACTTACCTTTTTTTTTTTGAAAATATAATTTTTTTTTAAAAAAATACATGTACATAAATACACATGTAAATAAACATTTAGTTTCTTTAAAATTGTGTAAATAAAAAAATAATAAAAAATGTGTATTTCAAAAAATATATATATGCTATATTCTTTTACATTCTTTCAATAAATAAAAATACATTTAAGTATGTATTTTTTTAAAAAAAGAAGAAAATAAAAAAAGAAGGAAAATTTTATGTGTATTATTTTGCATCCAAATAATCATCTTTGCATCCTAGGCATCATAGAAATGCATGTTAAACTGCATTTATCATATACATATAAAATAAGAAAATACTCATGCATCATGTTAATAATCATCCTATGACTGTTTTGCATTGCATTTACGTCAAATAAAATAGTACATGTATTCATCATGTGCATTTATCGTCCAATAAGCTGCCATAGGGGTGCGCTAAAAAGAAAATAAAATGCCACCAATCATAAAAATAAATGTTCTTATGACATTTACTATATCCCTGCAGCATAAGCATGCATGAAAAATAAATTTGAGGGCATGAAATATACCCGTTTTGTCCCATATTCATCCGAAAATATGCCCGAAAATGTGTTCGGAAAAATTTGAATTGTATTCCGAAAAGTCCGTCTCGTGAACATATTTCATGCAAAAATATGTTTTAGCCTAAAACATGCATTATATAGCTCCAATTGCATTTATAGTATAAATCATGCATAGTAGGGTCAAATAGTGACCACTAGTTCAATCATGCATCGCAAAAATAAATCACATGAATTTCATGCATCATTACCTAATTACATCATTTAGGCATAAATAGGTCATGCATAAACATCATTAATAAAGTCAGGAATGCTCCAAAGGTTCCAAACAGTGCTGAAATCTAGCAGATCCGAAGTATATCCAGACAAATCTAGAAAGAGAAAGAAACTTACAGTGGTAGGTGGAAGATTGGACACGTGGGTGTCCCGATCACGAAGAATGTTGCCCCAGTCATCTGTGGAGTACCGGTACTTAAGTTTATTTCGAACCAAGGGAGGAAACTCTTTCCTCCTTTCAGCAGATTCTGGGTGCATTGGAGCTTTCCCCTTCCTGGATCGTAAAGAAGACGCCATTTACTAGACAAAACACTCAAATTGGCGAAAGAAAATTGAGAAAATGAGCAAATAAAAGAAGAAAAAAAAAGGAAAAGAGGCAACAATGGCGGTCGCTGAAGGAAAGAAAGAGAGAAAGAAGAAAGGAGCAGTAGCTTCCTCTCCCTCACTCCCAGTCAATAATAAGGGAGGAAAATGGAATTTTTCATTTCCCCCCCTCCAAAGTTTGAAAATGCGACACTTAAGTCCTCAAGTTCCAAAAATTCCAAAATGGTCCCTAAGCTTAATGGAAAGTTAACAAAAGTAATTTTGTTAACCATATTTGATGACCATACATCCGGGGGCAAAGAAAAAATAATATCCCAAACAGGTTAGCCACAAAATAAGCAGAAAAGAAAAAAATTAGGCGGCAAGAAAAAGAAAAAAACAAAAAAAAAAGAAGAAAAAGAAAAAAAAAGCAAAAGCAAAAAAAAAAAAAAAAAAGAAAGAAAAGAGAGTCCTTGGCTTGAAGAAGCGAAAGTGGCAGAAGTGTCAAAATCAGCCGAATCTGTGGCAGCCACTTAAGCCCGGAAAGGTAAGAGAGGTAAGAAAGGTAAGATATTTATGTCCAAATAAATAAATGAAGTAATAAAAGAAAACTCTTTTCCCAAGAAGTTTTTGTTTTTCAAATAAAAAATAAAGAATTTTTGTTTTTCAAAATAAAAGAAAACTCTTTTCCAAAGGAGTTTTTGTTTAAAAAAAAAGAATTTTTGTTTTTCAAAATAAAAGAAAAGTCTTTTCCAAAAAAGTTTTGTTTTTCAAAAATAAACGAAAAGTCTTTTCCAAAAGAATGTTGTTTTTCAAAAAATAAAAGAAAACCCTCTTTCAAAGGAGTTGTGTTTTACAAAAAAAAAAAAGAGGAATATTTGAAAAAAAAAGAGCAATATTTCAAAAAAACACAAAAAAAATGATGAATATTTAAAAAACACTAAAAAAGAGGAATATTGAAAAAAAAAACAGAGAGGGTGAGAAGAAAAGGAAAGGAAAAAAGAATGATCCTTTTTACAATTTTCGAAAAAACTTGAAGAAAAATTTCTTTGCCGTGCTCGGCGACAGATTTTGATCGGTCGAGTGCAGTTTTTGGAGAATTTGAAAGTTTTCTCATTTGTGTTTGGAAACAAGGTATTGACCAGCCAGACACACTTTTTGAAAATGACTCTTAACATATTTCGATAACAGGTATTGACCAGTTGGAATATGGTTTCCGAAAAACATTCAGATCTTCATATCGTATTTGGCGGTCGTCTTCGACCGTTTGAATACGGATTTTTCGAAAAACATAAAAATATTTTTCCTGTTGTGTTCTTGGCTGGGTTTCGACCTGAAGGACACAACATCCTCTCGTTGGTTGTAGTTTAGGTTTTGGCCTGAACTACGTTTGGTCTGATTTCCTCTATTAAGGAATACGTAGACAGCCTACATTAGTAGGTTCGACCATTAGAACACTTCATTTACATATCTGCTTAAAAACTACGATAAGTTGTTATAACCGACTAAATATGTCTAGGTTATGGAGTTTGGATTGCATGATAAACTGTTGCATTTTAACTGTTACCTGTTGCATTTCTCTCCCATTTTTAATTGAACGAAATTGGAGAGTCTATTGTTTATCAACGATGTTCGTCTACTCAGTAAGCCTCGGGTTACCCGTAGACTCCATCGTTGAAGGGCTCTGTAGACACCCCAATTCCATACCCCTGATATGTGACTCTGACATATGATATCAAGAACTGCTTAAACTTAACAAATGTCAAGTTATATGAGTCAAAAATGCAAAAGGCAAAGCAAGATGCGCAAAACAGTAAAGTGCGACGGGTGAAAGCACCAAAAATAGAACTTGAACAGGAGCATGGCGCGGCCTAAAGGAGGATTGGGCGCCGCACCATACCATGGAGATGTCGGCGCCAAGCATGCTACAGTGCCTCTAGGACTTAACGCATTGTGCAAGTTGTGAAGGCCAGCGTACATGCTGATGATGCTCGCTGAAGGAATTTATAATTCCCGATGAGTCCCCCTCTCCACCTATAAATAAGAGTGCTGGGCTCCCCTTTCAGAGAAAGAAATCGATCACGAAGAAATGCTGAGAAATTCTCTCCACGTCTCAACAACGCCGAAGTAGCGAGAGAAGTGAGATAGGTGTGTGTAGCCCACCAAAGCTTCGAAACCCCGTCCAAACTCCGCCAAAACACAAATCCCCCAGTTAAAAGTGATCCCTAGCCTTTTAGTTAGGTATCCACCCCACTTCCCCGGCCCAAAATCCATAAAGTAAGTCGTTACTCTGCCCGAGTAATGAGCTGAAAAACACAAAAAATAAGCTGTTATTCCGCCCAACCAAAAAGGCCAAAACCTTCCGAAATAAGCCGTCATTCTGCCCGAGTGAACGAGCCAAAGTCATCCAGAATAAGCAGTCAATCTGCCCGAATCACAACAATAACAACACAACAACAACAAAAAAAGACCCCCTCTCCCTGAAGGACAGAGCGAGCACACTACCGCTCTAAAAGGTAATAGCCTTTAAGGGCGTTCTTTTTATTTATTATTTATAAAGTTATTATTTAAATATGGCCCAATGTAGTCAATATAAGTCGTTGTGCTGCCCGAATTAGATTAGGAAATACTATGTAAAAGAGCCGTTATGATAGCCAAATATTTTTAAATATATTTGTAATTATTGTAAGGAAATGGCTGTAAGTCTGTAAATAATATAGCCACATATGTATTTGTTTTATTTTCATGTCTTTTAATGCTGTACTTATTTGCTAAATAAATATAACAATAAGCATACTTTAGCTAAAAACCATTTTTGAGACCGAAAGGGCGAGTTGGGTGCCTAGCACCTTCCCAACTCGTAACTTAGCCTCCGAACCCGTTTTCTATCTATGGTTTTCTTTTCTTTTTTGGTTTTACTTTATTTTGCCTTAAAATAAAGATGGAAACTCTAAAAACTTTTTGGATCTAGTGGGGCCTCGCAACATTTGTTCTTTGCACTTTTCCGTTTTCCCCTAAAAAAAGGGAGAATGTGAATGGAATGGTGATGTATTCCCATATCTTGGTATCCCCTAAACAAGGGATAACTTGATGCGGGAAACTCAAAGTTCCCATAGTGATCCGAAACGGGCCATAAGGCTATTTTTAATAAAATCCATAGTGAGGGCGTCGCAACATCCTTTTTTGCACTTTTCCGTTGTCCCCTAAAAAAGGGAAAATGGGAATAAAAGGGTGATGCATTCCCATATCCTGGAATCCACTAAAAAAGGGATAACTAGATGCGGGAAACCCTAAGTTCCCATATTGGATCAAAAATCCACTAAAGTCAACCGATGCGCATTCCAACGCGCTATTCTTATACAACACTCCTCTTGCACTTTTGATTTCGTCTTCCCCTAAACAAGGGAGGGTGGAACGAGAGCAGTGGATGTCCCGCATCCGCACGTACGCGCACCCCTATCCAAGGGCGCGCGGGGCGCGGGCGCAGCCCGGGTGACCCACACCAGCTTCATTTATCAGACTTTTCTTTGAGCCAATACTGTTTGAATTTTGAACAGTTTCAACATTGGTCGCCCACCACATGAGTATGTTTTTAAGGAATCCTCAAGCTTCTATTAAGGTGAAACAGTTTCCCTCATCAGCTTGATAGATACTATGAGCCTTGATAATAACATCATCATCATTCCACCCACTTTCTTTGGTAGTTAATACATGGTTAAAGGCTCCTGAGAATTTCACAGCTGCCCTTGACACTTGTTCAAAATGATTTTTACATTGACATGAATTTCGATAAAGACCCTCCTTTTTATATTTATTGTAACAACCTGTAACTTTCTTGCCAAAATTGGTTGGAAGTTTGGTTTGTACCAACGTAAACGTCGGTAGTCACATTCTCCCAGGATTTACACAAATTTTTGGTCTCGTTTGTGGACCACCTTACTCTTATTTGTTGATTTTCCATTTTGAAGAGTAGTTTCATCAACCAAGACATCCTCATTCGTTTTTTCATCATTAATTGGTTCTGGTTGTGTTGAAAAATGAGGTAAATTTGAAAATGGGAGTACCTGGAACATATTCATATGAATAACTTTTCATCACTTCCATTAGGAAATAACCTTGGTTGAACTGTAATTGTTGGAATGAAAAAGGTGAAAGAGTATTCCATTGAAATGATTGTTCTGGCATATGAGAAAATGTATGAAATTGTTGAGGGTTTTGAAGATTTTGAAGATTTTTCTTACCTCAAATATTTGAATTGTTTTTGGAATGGTTGTACCGAAGGCTAATTTTCTAAATAAAAAATATTATGATATGATGATGCTTGGTTTTGTGAAGTTGGTTGGGGAATCTGACGAGCAGAGGGTTAATTTGACATTAATGAACGTGATTATCTTCTCTTTGAGAAGTTTTGTTTTGATGAGAGAAAATACGTGAAATCATTGATGAGGTAATTAACTGCTAAACTAGTAAAAATAGCAATACTAAAATAATAAAAATAATTTACTACTTAATAATGATAATACTATTAATAACAATAATAATAACAACAACAATACTAGTTAAATAAGAACAAAAATAATAGAAATAGTAAGTATAGCAATATTAAAATCTAAATTATAATAGCAATATTAATAATAAAAATTTATATTACCTAGTAAATAATTATAAATTACTTAACAAGTAAATAAATATATTAGTAATAGATTAAGCTTTAAATAACTTAATATTGATTAATAAATCAAATTTGAAGAGAGAAATGGCCAGACACTTGAAAAAATCATAGATTTTTTTTAATATTTAAATGAAACAAATCAAGTCTCTATTTATAAGTAAAAATGTGTACTTTAATTCAAAAAAATATTATGGATGAAAATTGGTCAAGAACAACAAAGGGAGAAAATTTATTTGGTTCAAGCAATGGTTGCCACGTGGAAATAAGTGACAATCGTGCTTGTTTGGAACATGCTTTGAAGCCTCGAAGATAGAAACTATGTCATTTTGGCTCAGAATTGATTGAATTATCACGGGAGCTTGTATTGCTCTTGATTAACCTTTTGGCTTATTAAGAAAAACTTAGGAACCCTTGTTGTTTGGAAAATTCTCAAAGAATCTCATAAGTTTTGCTTAGGAACCTTTGTTGTTTGTGGTCTTAGGGATGTTTCAAGAACACTCAAAGTTGTGCAACAAATGTTGTTGTAGCAGACATGGCTTTAGTGGGTCATTATTGTTAACTTACTAACTCAACATGTGACAGCCCGACCCGGACTCCAATGCGAAATCCCAAGGTCGTGCCGTCAAGACAAGCTAAAAGACGGACAAGCACCCGCTAAGCGTAGTCGTGCGAGTCAAGAGTCGAACCAACAAACTCTAAACAGGAATGTAAAACCATAACGGCAAAACCGAATAACCAAAAACCAAAATCTGCGGAAGCAAATCATAAGTGGAACCCAAACTTATAATTATAAACTAAGGAATACAAGGCTGAGAGACGACTATCTCTCGACAAATCTACGACTCGCGTGACGCAACATTGCGCACGTACAACGAACCATCGACAACCTAAGGCCGGCGAATCAACAGAATACCAACCTGATAAACAACCACTCAACGGCTACAACGTGCCGGAGGGACAAATCAACTAAACGAATAAGATATTAAATACTAACAACTAAACCAATGTCTCTCGACTAAAGTTGTCGGAGACAGAAATAACAATAACATAATACTAGAACTTGCGAGCTATAACCTTGCTCGGAAAGACAACAGAATAATCTCTAGATAAATACAATAGCTCAACCAAACAAGTCGGCTCCCAAAATAATACGATAATAAAATGCTAACATAACTACCCAAGTAAAGTTTACATAACTTTACATCCGTGTCTCACAAGATAATAAATACAATAATAATAATAATAATAATAACTCCAAGCTATTGCCCGGAAGACCACCTGCTAACCGACAAGCACCCGAAGCTGCAACGTGCACTAACGAGCTTACTGCAAAAACTAAGGAAAACAAACACACGGAGTGAGTCATAATGACCCAGTAAGTTACTAAATGCAAATGTATGGCATAGCATGACGTGGCATGGCATAATGCACAAGCGTATATAAAATCATGGTATTTTAATAGCATACCAACAATAAACCACATAGCACGTTATCTTTCATATAAATGCTTATACGTAAGCACGTAAAACCAAGACCTGGGCCTAGCCCTCAAATGATCACAAATTTGCACTTAGCACGTTATTCACATAAGTGCGAGTATTAAACATCACAATAGGATATGTTATGGGCCCGGCCGCTACGTAGCTCCTGCAAGAAAAACACTGTTATACGGGTTTGTGACTACGATGCTCGTGTCTTCGCATCGATATACCGAACTCCGCCGGCTGATAGCAGCGATGTCGCACGGCATTGTTAAAAGGGCTACTTCCCCATTGCGGCCTACAATGGAGGGGTGTGTGAGGTCCCAGGTACGGCGATTCATAGCGAATACGAATCTGACGATTCGTATAGGCGATGTATCGTCCCACCCTGACATAAAAATCAAACCAAATAGTGCCAGCTGGACTTAATGCAATGCACAAGTAGATGTTTACTCGTAAAGACCAAATAAGGATCAGATTCGACAAGAGCGAACCCGTCCGACCAAATGCTCAAGTATGTATTTACTCAATATAAACAAATAAGGAATGAATTCGACAAGAGCGAACTCATCCGACCAAATAGGTTATTATTCTCTACCATAAATCAAGTCAAGGCAAATACATTGCTCACAACCAATTAATCTTAAAAGATCTCAAGTCACCAATTAAATCAAGAATAGTATAAACCCACCGAGAATCATATTATGAGGTCTATAATGGACCTCTATTAAAATCAAACCAAAGACTACACCGTAGTCATAACCCACAAGTACGTTCATGTGTAACCGATCAATTTTCCCCAAAAGTGAGAACTCACTCAACAATTATTTTTCGACCATACTCAAGACCCTAAGTTGGTCTTTAATGTACCGTGCTCTCCCGAGCACGCTTCTAAATAAATCCCATAGTAAATCTCTATAAAGTAGGTGTCTCAATTGGACACAAATCGAGATGCTCGAGTGCTCGCCATTATAACCAACCAAACCCAAACATCGTAGGGTTTCAACCAAAGGCTCATTATTATATTATGGATCTTACAACGACTCCGTTGAGTCTTAATTCTACCCTTCGTTCTTTATGTGTTTCATAAACCCACAATTAAACATTTCATTCATATAACCAACATAATCCCAAAATCCATTCAGGCTTGATTCCCAAGCCTAAAAATCCATACACCTCTTCATAATCATAATCAAACAAAACCAAAGTGTTGTAGGACTTCAACCCGAGTTCATTAACGCATTATTGAACTTATAACGACTCCCTTGAGTCTATAAACTAAGTTTCTTTATTTACACATCCCATAAAACCCAACATTATCATCCTCTTCAATTTATAACAAATTCCAAAATAATTCGGGCTTGATTCCCAAGCCCCAAAATTCATAAAATCCTTAACAAAGGGATAACCCATTTCTCCCAACACACAACATCACCCAAATCATCCTACACATTAATACCCATTTTAATTAACAACAATTCCTCCAATAATTCGGGCTTGATTCTCAAGCCCTAAAATTCATAAAACTCAACATAAATGACAACCCATATTTTACAACACATAATAACATTCAAATCATACTAGTCATGTTATTAACAAGTTCATATTTCTAAAAATTCACAAAATAGGCATACAAGGCATACAAGGTGTTCATTGCCCACAAATAGCACATATATTGTTTTCCTTAGGGCCAATGAACCAAAATCAAAAGGAAGTAACTTACCTAGCTTGAGTGAAAACTCAAGAGAACGCAAATCCGATCGGTGAACTTGTTCTACTCGTCGAGGGCTTCAAGATTCCGAAGTTTGAAGGCAATCGGTTGGTTGGATCGTCTTGGATCGAAGAGAGAAGAGGCTAGGGCTTGAAATCTCCCATGGAGACTCTCTCTCTCTAATACGTATTGTGGAGGAGGAAGAAATGAAGAGAATTCTGGAAATTGCAAAGGGGGTTTGGGTATTTATACCCCCAAATTGAGGAGGGCACATTTGACATTTCCCAAGTACAATTAGTAGAGATTAGGACTAATCAATCACTAATCTAACCTTAATTAACTTCCAACTAATGTTAGGACATGATTTGGGTTAAGTATGGGTGGTTAGGAAGGGTTTAGAGGGGGTTTAATGAGGGTAGGATAGGTATAATTCGTCCAAACTCAAAACAGGGAAAAATCCCTCAAAGCAGGGAAAAATCCGTAAGTGAGATTCTGATGTTGAGGCGGGCGCCTCAACATCTCCAGGCGGGCGCCTGGGCTCCTGTCCAGGGTATTTTCATTTTGCAAAGCTCTCAGTACTTGAGGCGGGCGCCTCACTATGGCCAGGCGGGCGCCTGGGCCTCTAAACCTTCAAAACTTGGTCTAAACATGTCCTAAATGGTCCCAAACTTATGGGCAACCATTCTAAGGTCTAACCCAACTCAAAACAAGTCAGAAACACACCCGAAGAACTCCCGAAACAACTCGGAGCGAAACCGGGAAGGGGTGCAACAACGTGCAACCGGAACGACGAATGAACTCGCAATCGAACGAGCAATGAAAGGAGACTTTTAAGGCAAGTCTAAGGGCTAATGAAGAAGCTTAAATACTTCTAGAAAGTCGAATAACAACTAGGGAAATAAGAATCCCAAAGGAGAGACGATTACGCGACTCAATCCCCGAACTACGCGATAGAGACGAACGCTATCTCCAAAGCTTCCAAATCATCGATAGACTTAAGGAACACCTCCAACTTGAAGTCTAATACATCTAAACATGTTAATAAACCATCTTATAGAGGTCTAGGACCCAAACCGAGGTCACGAACACAAAACGCAAGCAAACCTTCAATCGCGTCGCATTCCGACTATCGTCGGGTCACGACTTGTGACTTTAGCAAGTCAACAACTATATGGAGTCTCTTAATAATGTTTTGGTCTCAATGTGGTCTCTCATACATATCTAGACCCTCTTGCAAACCAAACATACAGTCGACAAAGGAAGAAGTGCAAGTATAGCACGCAAACCGAGCTAACGAAGGAGCGGGGTGTTACACTCTCTCTCCACCTAAAAAAAGAATTCGTCCCGAATTCTAAATCATGATACAAACCAACATTAGGTCCACACTCAACCACCATACATCGAGACAACGATCACTGTGTCTCTTAATCCCGAGTTACACTCGATCTCAAAACCACCAACCTAGACTCGAATCTCCTAGTCTACCACCACAATATACACGAGGGTCGAACTATAATAATCCAAATTCAAAGGTCTACGAACTCTTAATAGACACGACAGCATAAAACACTTACGATTGAAAATACTACGACCCATACTTGAGTCGCGAATACACACAAGTACACATTACGCCAATCATGTAGGCAAAATCCCAAACTTCAACATAAGAACACATTCAACTACCGAAACTATTTGTCTCGGGGCACATCTTGAAATTCAAGCACAAGAGATTCTAAGTTACAAGAATTAATAATTGCCTATGGAGCAATTTACAAACAAATCAAAGATAATCACATTAGCATTTCGAACCATGTAAATCATACTCGCGATTTTCCTATCGCCTGTGAGAACACATAAGAGCACATTAATGAAATGTTTTGAAAATTCATTCCATTTCTGTCCATTCCATTTGGTAACGGGTATAGTCAATTTCTAACTTAATCCTTACCAATCCTAGTCCAACGACGAATACCTTTTGCTCACCAATTCAGGGTACCTACTGAATTAGCTTCAAAAGTTTCCGTCGTAAGGATGCAAAGGTTCATGAATAAAAGGTTTTAAGCATCCTTCAAACAGTCTTCTATGCTAATGAATGAACATGAAATTATGAGATGAGAACTTAATATACTACTATGTAAATGCATCAAGTAGGTGTTTCCTACAACTAATGCACGCAACTGAATAAAAATTCAGACCAAGTAACAAGGTCTATTACCTTGGCAAACAACAATCATAGCTATCACAAAACTCGTGTACCTAGTACACTCAACCAAGATAATTTCCTAGTAATCACAACGAATCGACAAGGCTACTAATGCCCGAAACGTCTATATTATGCGAGACTATCATTTCTTAACCATACTCTAAACTTCCTAACACAACGTTAACGTCTCAATACTCACGGTGAAGTGTCAATCTCTCCCGTGCAGCCGTGATTATCCTCTAAATCGCAACCTCCAACCTTCTCACAAGTCGAGTGTATACTACTCGCATAATAACCACTAACAATACTATAGTATCATATTATTCATCATATTAAACATATCTTTATAGAATATACAAACATCATACCAAACCAATAAGTATCAATATACAATTCATACTCCATATATATACATACTATGGCCGTATATATATATATAACCACACAAAACCACAACTCTATATATAACATAGTCTTATACATATATAGACTAAACAAGAACCCATACACAACGTACGATTACCTACCGGTAATTCACAAAACAAACCATATCATATATCGATCTCACATTGGGGTATTATTCCCGATCGAGCAAATAACCAATATTACACAATACACCATATAATGTATGAATGCACATGAGCTACCGATTAAAATGTGTACTCATAATAACGATAATAGTAACAACGGTATAATATATACATATATACAAGAATATACCTTCCTATTTCGATAGGTTTCAAAACCGCAATGGCCAACCGCCACGCGGCGCCCAGCGCCTCAAACTCTAGGGCGACCGTCACCATCTCTCTTTGAGCCACTAGAGTGTTGACTAGTACTCCCAGACCGACTAACTCTCATCCTTGGGCAATCTTTACGAACATGATCGCCGCCACAAGCAAAGCATTTCCCTGATTTACCCCAGCACTTATTCACGGCATGTCCCGTCCTCATACAATAATGGCATATCAACTCATCACTTCGCCTCACGGTAGAAGTAGTAGCACCACTCAGGCCACCCGAGCGCACCTTTCCTTGACTAGCGTTTGAGGTGCTTGTCCTCTCTTAACGTCATTGCTTCTATTAGTCTTCGATATTTTCTTTTTGAGCGTACTCCTCGATGTCCACTCCATGCATACGCGATCCACGGCCCCGGTAATCGGTAAGTAGTAATGGAATAAGGCGCCTACGATATTTCGTCTTGGGGCCTTTCACAAACCTCTCGGTCTTCCTAGCCTCATCCGGGCCAAGTAACCACAATAGCGAGCCAACTCTGTAAGCTTTGTTGAATCTTGAGCCACGATCGTATCTCCTTGTTCTAACATTAGAATTCCATCTCTTTCTCTCGGTACTACGGACCAAAGCCAGGTACCATAAAACTCCTTGACAAAGTTTTCCCACTTCGAGGCACTCATCCGTCTCCAATGATCTCGT
>CM028379.1:23806535-23943222 GCA_013146195.2 Codonopsis lanceolata | reverse complement strand
CCCCCCAGCGACATAATCGTCTTTGTATCGATCGGACCTCTCTCTTGATCTCTTCCTATCTTGCCGCCTCTCCTTTCTCTCTTTCTCTCGTCTCTCAACTGGTTGGTTCTGATAACCCAAACTCCCAACCTCTCTACTTATCTCCCAACAAATTTCTTGCGTGAACCCGCATAATCTCAAGATTCTGGATTTAGATTAATCCTAGGTGTATTGTTATTTGGGTACTACCCGTACACCTCTTCCGTGAAACGGCTTGCTTGAAGATTCAGATTTAGATAGGATAATTCTTGGTTTATCATTATTTTATTGTTGTTATTATTATTATTATTATTATTATTATTATTATTATTATTATTATTATTATTATTATTATTATTATTATTATTATTATAAAATGATCCAAGCCCAAACCACTAACATTATAATTAAGGAATAATTACAAGCCGGTACATTTTTTAAAATATGTTTTCAAATCAATCCAGCTATTTTTTAGACATATCTTTTAGATACATTTTTGGGGTAAAAATACATCACTACCCCCAATTAATACCATTCAATCTTCCCAACGAGATTTACAAATCAAAGGCCGAGAAACAAAGTCGATACCGCAGTTTGTGTTGTAAACCGCAAAACTTTAATTCCATTGCAGACCTATCATAAAGCCTAAAAAATCGTCATAGCAACTAAAAGTCTCCTCGGTTGTACCAATGATGGAGCAGGAGGCCTAGGATCTATTTGGCCACTGGATGTGTGGTGTACAGCTGTGAGAGGTGGCGAATTCATTGTGGCATTGTTGCTTTATTGCAGGATTGGAAACCTACAGCTTCAGTGAGATCATTTGTCAAGACTCTCTCTACCCTTATTTTACTTCTTCTCACTTATACCAAGAAACCATGGCGAGAGGCGAAGAGCGACGGGCAAGCGGTTTTGGAAGAGCTTCGGCGGTGGCCGAGGCCGAGGCGGCACATGAGGCGAGGACGCCGATTACGTAAACCGAGTAATGCCTTATGACAAGAGCTAACCCTAACCTCGCGAGGGAAAAGTGAAGCGGCGAGGCCATTTTGCAGCCGGATCTCAGCGGCCTCGGGCGGAGGCCACGGACGGGAGGATGGCATGCGTGGTGAGGAGGGTTGCGGTGAATCGAGGCCGTCGGCAGGACATTTCTCCGGGCGAGAACTCTAGCCATGGCGGGACCTTACCTGGAGAAAATGGCGGCTTTCATACGCTCGGACTTGCCTCCGCCGTTATAGAAACACCATGACTCCTTTAAAACCCCCATTTTTTTAAGTAAACCGTTCCGGAGTTGAGAATTCTCAGATCCGGTGACTCATTGTTTCGTCTATTATGTATCTGTGCTGTCGGTATGTATATAGATATAGGCGTGGCGTTTAGCTCCGAGCGAGGCTTAAAATGTTGAAACTAACGGTGCTAATAAATGGTGTATTTTAGAGAGAGAAAAGAAAAGAAAATAACGTCGAGAGAGAGAGAGGACGAATGGCTCATGAAATGGCGTCGGGTGTATCGATTATAAAAAATGAAAGAAAATGGGAAATTTCGGACTTGTGCATGCGGTTTCAGTTATGTGCTGATTCGAGTAGAGTGTCTCTCTGTGTCAACTGTGAAGAGTGAAACCTGGGAAAGTATATACTATATACAGCTTCGTGACCATTCGATAGGTTAGGGTTAGGGTTAGCTCTTTTCATTGCGTATTTTGAGTTGCAGAAGGATGAGTGATACAGAGAGTGGGCGGAGTAACTGGTTCATCACCTGATGCCAAATCTTGGCATCAGCAATAGGCATCAGCATTTCACCTGATGCCAAGATTTGACATCAGCAACAATTGTAGCATCGGCATTTCACGATGCCAAGATTTGGCATCGCATTTTGGCATCGAAATATTTTTGGCATCAATCGAACAATTGTAGGCATCAGCATTTCACCTGATGCCAAGATTTGGCATCAGCATTTTTGGCATCAATAATATTTTTGGCATCAGAGTCCTGATGCCTGGAATTAATTATCCTCATGCCTGAAATTAATCATCCTGATGCCAAGGCTTGGCATCAGAGTTTTCATTAATGACATTTTTGTCATTTGGCAAGCAATTTGTAGTTATATGAAATGTCCAAAAAATTAATGGTCCTAGATGAAAAGATGTTTTCAAAATTGTACCCACTTGAAATTCCCCCTATAATTAAATCAATTTACTAATTGTATTGGCCCAAAAAAATTAATAATTTTAAAGATAGGCCCAAAATAATCTAATTCAAAATATTTAGGTTGGCCAAAAACAAATATAATATTAATTATAATAATATATATATATATATATATATATATATATATATATATATATATATTTGGGGTATTACAAAATGTCACATTATAATATTCAATCTAGGAAGTGAGACTTTTGGTAAGATTTGATCAATGTGAAAATTGTTTCTCAAATTTTCTTTTCCCAACCGTGACCCTCTCATAGTTTCTTCTTCTGTTCAGTGTTTCTTGTATTATTCAGATTTTAAAATTAAAGCGCTAATTTTATAATTTAATAAAAATATTTATTATGGATTATCAAGAAATGTTTATCCCAAAATTAAATTGACACATACAATTAGCAATTTTCATTTTTTGTGCTTTATATTTCATATGATGAATGTTTAGCATGATTTATTTAGGGATGATCGTCAGCCTATGACCAATGTGATTGGATGCATTTATCTTTGGGTTTTTGGGGCATGTGAGCCTTTTATTCTATTATTTGTAATTTCTTTAATGTTTTGCATTGAGAGTAGACTAGGTGGTGAGGTTCTTTATTTTCGAATTGGAGGACATTCGGTATGAAGACCTACGCTTGTGTGGGTAGATCTTATGGGTAGATCTTACAAATAATATGATAGTATTTTGAAGGCCCATGCTTATATGAGTAATTATAATAAAACTAGATTTTTTAACCCGTGCGTTAAACGCACGTCAACTAAATCATACATAAATAAAATAAGGAGATCAGTTTATTAACAATTACACATAAGTATATCACTAATCATTATAGATTCTAAAAAAATTCCTTATACACAACATTTGTTGTCTTATTAGTTGGTTTTTCATATTCACCGCATATCAATATCTTCAAACAAAAATAATTTGTTACTCTAGAAACTACGACATATAACTGTCTATAGCTAAATACTGATTTTTTTCAAAAAGATACCTATATGCAATTATTGACTTTGATACTTGTTAATTATCATTGCATATGATGTCAGTAATGTAAATTGTCTTCTTTGAAACTTGAAAGACAACCTTATATCGAATAGAGTTAATGACAATCTTGGGATAAAAACATTTTCTCCAACATTACTTCTTTTCAAAAAAATTGTTTCAACAATGTGATCTCCAAGATTTATGATGATTAGTCTTGTTCTATTGCACAACTCTGCTGCATGGTCAATGTTTC
Organism: Codonopsis lanceolata; assembly: GCA_013146195.2. Lineage (NCBI taxonomy): Eukaryota > Viridiplantae > Streptophyta > Magnoliopsida > Asterales > Campanulaceae > Codonopsis > Codonopsis lanceolata. Next base: position 23,939,765 of record CM028379.1, on the reverse strand, counting down.
TCAATAGTATTACTGGAACACTAATTTTAAGTGTCAATTCATGGCTTGACAACCCCAAACACTTTATACTATTCAAAAAATCTGTATAATTAATGTCTTCGAACAAACATTAATTTTTTCCACCCTGCAAATACAATCTAAACTCAAATAAGTTATCCCTTTTGAATGATTACTTTTATTAAATTATATTTGTATTTTATGAATAAAGAAATTTCTGAGAAGAGAATAAGCTAAAATCAAAATAACGAAATTATTTTTACCGTTAATTATTATTTTTGTTTTGTAAATTATTTTGATTTTAATAAATTCCATTATATATATTTTTGTTTTATTGACTTCGTAACTATTATTTTTGTTTTATTTTTAAGAATTAGTTTTATAGAAAAAATTTGTTACGTATTTTTTTATTATTTTGCTAACATCGATTTAAATTGTTTTGTTTTATTGACTCTGTAACTATTATTTTTTTTCCATCAAATATTTTTATTTTACTAATGTATTTTTGTTTTACATAACTATTTTTAAGAATTTGTTTTAAACTTTTGTTCCATAAATTATTTTTATAATTTTACTAACCCCAGTTTAAATTATTTTTGTTTTATTATCTTCCGTAACTATTCTTTTTGTTCCATCAAATATTTTTATTTAACCAATGCATTTTTGTTTTACATAGCTATTTTTAAGAATTTATTTTAAAAAAATTCCATAATTTTTTTTATTATTTTAGTAACCTCGGTTTAAATTGTTTTTGCTTTTATTGACTTTGTAACTATTATTTTTGTTCCATCAAATATTTTTATTTTACTAACATATTTTTGTTTCACATATATATTTTTAAGAATTTGTTTTAAACTTTTGTTCTGTAAATTATTTTATATTATTAACATCCGCTTTAAATTATTTTTGTTTTGTTGATAATGTAACTTATTTTTATAATGGCTTGTTCTATAAATTATTTTTATTTTACTAACCTCTTATATTTTTGTTTTCTTGACCCCTAAACTATTATTTTTGTTTTAATTATTATTTTTTTATGTTTAAAGAGATAAAAATGTTTAAACATAATTAAAAGAGAGGAGATGGTGGTAATGTGAGAGAAAAATATGAAGGAGACGTGAGAGAGAAAGAGAAATACAACCCGAGAAGATATGAGAGAAAAAAAGTGAAATGGTAACTCAAAAGTTAATAATAAAAAACTGAGATTTTGGAGGGAGAAATCTACTCTTGCAATATATATATATATATATAGATGTAATAGAAATAGTTCTATTTATTTTGTCCTTTAGATTGACCATGACCAATTTTTGGCTCAAATGGGTCTCATAGGTTGGCCATGATCATCCCTTCGTTTTTGCATAGGATGTATGCTAGATTTATTTAATATTTTATGCTTGCGCCCATATGATGTTATATTGTGTTATATATAAATCCACCTAGTAACTTAATTGGATGAGGTCTTGAAAAGAAAACCCCAAGTTTTTGAAACTTAAGAGAAATTTAATTTGATTAAATCCACGTCAAACAAATATGGACAAAGATATATTAGACATATTGTTCCATGCATTCCATCAAAGGTAGATGACATGACGATGCTACCGCTTTTAGTCATTGGCCATGAGTCGTGGAGTGATTTTGTATGAGAAAGTTGTGATCCTTACCTAGAGATGTTAAATTGTGTTGACCCAAGCCCTATAGGGTTAAACGGGTCGTTCAACTCGCAACCCTAACCCTAACCCTGTAGGGTACGGTTTAACAGTGTAACGTGCCGAGCCCGAAAGCCCGGTTCGCTACGTGTAGCCCACACACTGACCCACTGAGCACGCAGTACCTTGGGTCATCAGGCCCACCACAAGCCAACTCAAAAGTCCATCGATGATATTGGCGCCCAGTAATAGTGCATGACTACCTTATAAATCACACACAAGTCCCACATCTACCCGATATGGGATTGGGGTATTACAATCTCCCCCACTTAAATCCTTGACGTCCTTGTCAAGGTCGAATCGTACCTCGGGCGATGCGGGATTCAAGAGGTGGCTCCCACCTTCTGCGGTGTAGCACTTTGGCCCGCACAACACTTTGTTCCCACATTGTAACGGCCCGAGACCGAAAGCCCGGTTCGCTACATGTAGCCCACATACTGGCCCACTGAGCACGCAGTACCTTGGGTCATCAGGCCCACCATAAGCCAACCCAAAAGTCCATGGATGATATTGGTGTCCAGTAGTAGTGCATGACTACCTTATAAATCATACACAAGTCCCACATCTACCCGATGTAGGATTGGGGTATTACAAACAGGGTCAACCCTATTAACACATGATGCCTTATTTAAATAAAAATTTTGAAATTAAGTAACAAACATATTGACGGACAAGTGACAACGATTAACAATACGAATTAAAAACATGAAATCGAGTTTTCTTTTGAGAAAGTATCTTCTTCAATATCATTATCCTCTTCATCTATAATAATAAAATAATATAAAATAAATGTTGGTAAGAATTTAATACAATCAAATATTTTAATCAAATTGTAAAATATAATACTAAGATCAACCCATTTAGCACGGAATTTAAACGGGTTGGATTTTCCCGACCCTAACCCTTTCTGATTCCCGATTAGCAGGGTCAACCATGCAGTTCTCGGCCCTTTTAACATATCAAATTATGTATCCAAAAATCTCATTTTGACCAATTTTGAAAACTTATATGTCTTAGAACTGTACTTACGACCATGTTTGGGTTTGACTTTCATCAAATACACATACATCATCACAAAGTTAACAGGGGGATAGACATTGGTTTACCAAATGAAATGGTAATATATATTACGCATTTGAATTTTAAAGAAACGAGTCAAGATGGTTGAGTGGTGTAAGGTGCCATCCTCAAGTTCTTATCCTCTTGAGAGGTTGTGGGTTTGAATCTCACTTTTAACATTTTGAACCCTCATTTTAGTCAAAAGAAAATCTTCTAGCCCACGGGTTAGCCCTATAACCTGGCAGGCCAGCTCGTTTATTAAACGGGTTGTATCTTCCCAACCCTAACCCTTCCATGTTTTCGGTTAATATGGCCGACCCTACGGTTTCCGGCCTTTTTAACATCTCTATCCCTACCAAGCATATAGATGCTTGTGGGATGGATTTGTTTTTAGGTTGGTCGTAAGTCGTGAGACTTTAAATACTCCATCTCCACGATAGTTTGATGGGTTATGTTTGACATTTAGTACCATTTGCTACATAGCTATTGGGATTGTTTATCTTACTTTAGAGAATGGTTTTAATTTGTGTTTGACAATTGTCTTCATGCTCCAGATATTGTTAATAATATTATCTCTATACCTACTTTGGACAAATAAGGTTTTAAGTTTGTTATTGAGAATGGAAGTTGTTCCATTTTCAAAGATTCTGTTTTTAAATAGGTTATTTGACGAATTGTTTGTACACTATTAATCTCGATAGCCCCATACTCACAATTCAACAAAATAAGAAAATTAAATTAGATAATCAAAGTTCTTCCACTATTTGGAATGCTAGGTTGGGTCACATTTCAGAAAAAAAGGATGCGTAAGTTGAGACAAGAACTCAACCTTAGGGATGAGAAAAAGTTGCCAACATGTGAATCGTGTCTAAAAGGAAAAATGACCAAATCACCATTTGTTGGACAAGTGGAGCGAGTCGATGGTCTGTTGGATTTGATCCATACAAATGTTTATGGACCACTAAGTGTTCATGCATGCGGGAACTATCACTACTTCATAACTTTTACCGATGATTATTCTAGGTATGGTTATGTATACCTTATGAGGCTCAAATCTGAAGCATTTGAAAAGTTCAAAAATTTTAGGTGCGAGGTGGAGAAACAAATTGGTCGTAGTGTCAAGACTATTCGATCTGATCGAGGATGTGAATACTTGAGTACCATGTTTCTTGATTATCTAAAAGAGAATGGGATTCTCTCACAGTGGACTCCTCTTGCTACTCCACAACTCAATGGAGTTTCGGAGTGTATAAATCGAACCCTGTTGGACATGGCTCAATCAATGATGAGTTTCACTACTTTACCTCTTTCATTCTGGGGTTATGCCTTAGAAACGACAGCACATCTATTGAATAGGGTGCGATGTAAAATCATGCCCAGTACACCATATGAGATGTGGTGTGGTAAAACACCTTCCTACAAGTACCTCAAGGTGTATGGGTATGATGCTTATGTGAAGCAACAATTGGGAGATAAGTTGGATATGAGATCCAGATCATGTAAATTCATGGGGGTATCCAAAAAAGTATATGATACTATTTCTATGACCCTTCGGAACAAAAGGTGTTTGTTTCGAGGAATGCCACTTTTCTTGAAGAAGAATTCCTTTTTGATAAGGGTGACAGGGTTGTAGAGCTTAAATAAATTCAAGAACCACCTAATATCCCAAATATTGTTGCATCAGCTGAAGCTGAATCATCTTAAGCACAACCTCTTCAGAAATCAGTAAGGGTGTCAAAAGCACCCGAAAAACTGAATCTTTTGTTATAAAACAAAGAAGGGGGACTCTTTTCGACTATGATCCAAAAATCTATGGAGAGGCAATGTTGGACATCGATTCAAAGAAATGGAAAGAAGCCATATAGTTTGAAATGGACTCCATGTAGTCCAACAAGGTCTGTACCTTGGTAGACCCACCACAAGGAATTGTTCCTATTGACTGCAAATGGGTCTACAAGCGGAAGCTTAGAGTAGATGGAGAGGTAGCGACCTATAAAACATGTCTGGTTGTAAAAGGTTATACTAAAAAACAAGGTGTTGATTATGAGGAAACTTTTTCACCAGTAGCAATGCTTAAATCCATTCGGATCTTGCTAGCCATATCAACGTATTATGACTACGAGATATGGAAAATGGATGTGAAAATTGCTTTTCTTAATGGAAGCATTAATGAAGAGATCTATGAAGCAGCCAAAAGGCTTCATATCCAAGGAAAGTGAGAAAAAGGTTTTCAAAATCCAGAGGTCCATTTATGGACTCAAACATGCTTCTAGGAGTTGGAACATTCGGTTTGATGAAGCGATCAAAACATTTGACTTTCACAAGAATCAAGATGAACCATGTGTTTACACGAAGGTTAGTGGGAATGCAGTTGCATTTGTTGTTTTACATGTTGATAACATTCTACTTATTAGTAATGATGTAGGTATGTTGCAGTCAACAAGGGCATGGTTGTCTAAACAGTTCTCCATGAAGGATTTGGGAGATGCATCCTTTATCCTAGGGATAAAGATCTATAGAGATAGGTCACGAAGGATGATCAGACTATCACACTCCATGTACATAGACAAAGTGCTAAAGAGGTTTAGCATGGAGGAATCCAAGCGTGGATACCTACCAATGAATCATGACGTTTCACTTTCTAAAGCAATGTCTCCTTCAGGAAAGAGAAAGAATGTCTCGCATACCTTATGCATTCGCTATCGTGAGCATCATGTATGCAATGCTGTGTACAAGACCTAATGTAGCACATGCTCTGAATGTCACGAGCAGATATCAGTCCAATCCAGGGGATGAACATTGGAAGGCCGTTAAGATGATTCTTAAATACTTAAGAAGAACTAAGGATATCTTTCCGGTATACTACAATGGAGAATTGAAACTAGAGGGGTTCATTGACTCTAGTTTTTCAGTCTGATGTAGACGACTCAAAATCGATGTCTGGATATGTATTTACCTTTAATGGAGGAGCAGTCAGTTGGAAAAGTTCCAAACAAGAAACGACTGTAAACTCTACTACTGAGACTGAATACATAGCTGCATCAGATGCAACAAAAGAGGCTGTTTGGATACGAAACTTCATCTAGGAGTTGGGTATAATACCATTCGTTGTTGATCCAATAATGATTTATTGTGACAACAACAAAGCTATAGCGCAAGCAAAAAGAGTCTAGATCTCATCAAAGATCCAAGCACATAATGAGGTGATACCACCTGATTAGAGATATTATTGGTAGAGGCAACGTCGTTGTGGAGCGAGTCGTTTCAGCAAAAAATGTAGCAGACCCATTGACTAAACACGTATCACATAAGATATTGCCGGACATCTCGAGAAGATGGACCTAAAATATATGGGTTATTGGAACTAGGGGCAAGTGGGAGATTGCAATTGTTAGAGTAGAATGCCCGGCGTTCCAATTAGATTGGATTTTTATTCTACTTGTAAAACAATTTTATTGAAATTTATATTTAAATGAAAACATTTATCTATCTTATATTCATATTTTTTATTGTTTATAAATATATGATAAACTCCTTAGACCATTTTTAGCTATGGGGATGTTAGTGCATTTGATGGTAATCATGGAATATGCTTCTTGGGCTTTGGTCTTAAATTGGTTCTAAGTCAGTTGGCATTTCAAGACAAGGACATTGAATAGCATTGTGAGACTTATCGTATGATATATGCTCATATGACGAAAATATTGCATTCCATTAGCATCAGCGTTGTGACACAAGTACATATATTGCATGTGCTTATTAGAGAACAAGTTCATTAAACATGACCCGTTGAGAATTCTTAAATGGAAGTTTTATTTGTCAAATTAAGAATTTTCACGTTGCAATAATACATGATTAGTCCTTGGACTTGAGGCATGATAGTAAGCTTGTGTACATCTTGTAATACTTTAATTTATTTTCTGATTGCTTGATAATCGCAAAGGGGTAATTTAAGTGTTGTACTGATATGCATGGATGTTAATCAATAGCCAACATAGAATTCAACATTTATTAGATGATAAGAGAATTTCACGTGTCTTTCATAGTTCATGATTTGAAGACCTTGGCCAAGGCATGATGAATTCAATTCATAAAGAAATCATTGATACTTGAAATTGAATCACAATTATTATATCAATTGGATTTTGACTTATAATCTGTGTCCTAGATTTAATCGGGAAATTAGATGTCAAAAGGGCCGTACATGTATGCACTCGCAATTGAAATAGGTTTACTCGCTTATTCACTTACTGCTAGGTATTCGTGCTACTTGCTAGGTGTTCTCACGATTTGTAGGTTCTTGAAATTAAGGAGTTAATTTCAAGCATATTAACTAATTGGATTATTTAATAGAATAAATTGTTATTCATAAGTTAAAAAATTATTGTAAGCCTACAACTAGTATTAGTTGTGAACCTAAAGGGTCATACACTTATAATGGAAGGATTCATTTGTTCAATCAATGATTATTCCAAATTGTTGGACGCAGTTGATTAGTAGAGATTTAGTGATGGATGAAATTGATTTGATCAATTTAGTTAAATTTGGGCTCGGTCAATTAATTAAGATTAATTGATGTAATTTTATTGAAAGTCTAACCCAGTTTATCTAGGCTCATTAGTAGAGCTCATTCGGTTAATTTGAAAGACATGAAAAAGGATGGGTGGTATTGCTAATATTAGATAAATGTTACTCTAATTAGGCAATATATGGAAATAATTATGTTACCATATCTTCTTGCTAATGAACCTAGACACTATTATGTATACATTAGATGTAGTACACAATAGTGTATTGATCTATTTTGGAAGAGATTATGAGATACATTTTTTTAAATGTATCATTCATTTTTTAAATCTAAAACTGACGCCACCTTGAATGAGACTCTTTAATGAGTTTTTTTTCCATGAATTCAATCATCGTGACCAAAAAACCGTTCATGATCTCTTAACCTCTCCTTAGAGGTTTCTTTGATATTTAATTATCCTAATCTCTATTGGAAAAAAAGGAAGAATACAAACCTTCACTTACACGATCTAACAAAAATGAGTTAAAAGTTGCTAGCGAAACTTTAACTCAGTGATTTCATTCATTCGTGTGGAATACCTTTGGAGGAGGGACGTGGGGACCTCTACGAGTAAATTGCTGTATTTGCTATCAATTGATTGCCTCTACATCTTCATCAATCAGAAGCTTTTTAGAAGCGTTTCGGTAAGAGTCCAAACTCCACTTTTACTACTTGCACAATATGCGCGATCGTAAAATTGCTACGTGGATCTGGGGCTACCTTTTCATATAGATGGTATGATATTACAAGCTAGAGCTTGTGGTATTATTACAAGCTTTAGTGTTAATACCGTTTGATCAAATCTATTTAGATCTCTACACTGTTAGATCAAATATTTTTTTTAAGTAATGACACAGACTTTCCAAATCATCACCAACTTAATCATCTAACGACTCTAACGCTAAAGCTTGCAATAATATTACAAGCTCTAGCTCGTAATATCATTTGCCTTTCATATATCTTGTATATATGTTTTATAAAATTTTAAATTCCGCTGTGATTAGCCCCGCGATATAGCGAACTCAACAATTTGTTCTTTATCTTCCACGACTTTCAAGTGAGCTTTAAGTTTTCCATTTCACCTACATGTTAAACCTTTGTGTGACTTCAATTACATTTCTGCATAGAACAAAAATTATAAGTCAAAATATTCCTTGGCAATCCCAAAAAAGAAGAAGACGATTTTGGAGGAAAAAGAAATGGCTTTCATTGCTCAGAAAATCCAAAAGGCTTAAGGGAATCCCAACCAACTATGAGAACCCCTCTGATGCTGATGTTGCTAGGGTAAAGAAGCTCAAAGTGAATCCAAGCCAAATGGAGGAGGAAATCCAAATTCAGTCCGATAGTGATGGTGAAGACTTTGGTCCCTCTGGTGATGGCTCTCAATTTGTGGTAGCTCCTCGTGTTCTTTCTCATCAAATTAGAAGTAGCTCTGGTACAACATCACCTATGAATGTTGCTAGTGATATTCCTGAAAAAAGGAACTATCCTATCCCATCCCTAAAAACTGTGTTTCAAAGTGACTCTCATAGTCAAGAACAAGAAGTGTCTCCTCTTTATGTTCCTGCTGAAGAACCAGAGATTGAATTCTTTGATGAGCATCATACTCTGGCTAAATTCATGGCCAATATGAGGAATGCTCCAAGGCTTCCTTCTCCAAGGCCAAGCCTTGTTCCCTCCACAAGCTCATCTGAATTCGATGACAACTCAGACAAAGACTTTGAGGAGAAAGATGTACCAAAAGAGAGTGATATTGCTCCAGCTAGAATACTCAAAAGCAGAACTATTCCATTGACCAATACAGTTGCCGGTGAAGCTGCATCCAGTGGTGCATCCACTGATCTGGAAGTAGGTAATCCATTCTCCTCTACTTTCCTTACTCAAGATGCCTCTCTAAGATATAATCTAGGTAGAAAAGTTGTTAAGGAAAGGCTGATTCATATGGAGGACTTAACTGCTCAAAACTTAGTCCAATTCTTTAGTGATAGGAACCTACTATTCACTTTTACTTATGCTACCCCTTACATTAAGGAGATGGTCATGAAGTTCTATGCTAATATAGAGAAGAGAATAACCTCTATTGGTGATCCCTTGTTTGTGAAAGTTTTTGTTAGGAACAAACTGGTAGAATTTTCCCCCTCACTTATTAATAAGCATTATGGGACTCCTAATGTTCATATGAATGGGTTAATCTATGATTTGAATATGTGTGTAAAAGAATTGACTGGTGGCCTTATCAGAAACTGGCCAGGAAAGAAAACTAAGGTTAACACAACCAAACTAACCTCTTTCTATGCTGTTATGCATAAGATTTGCTGTACAAACTAGGTACCTACTTCAAATGCTAACTCAATGACTGAAGAGCATGCCAAATTGATGTATCAGATAGGCTTAGGACTGCCTTTTAATTTTGTTGACTTGGTGTTCAGAAAGGTTGTTTCCTTAGCTGAATCAAAAGGTGACAAGAGAGCCCTTCCTTTTCCCTCACTCATTTATTGATTATTGATAGCTCAGGGTGTTGAACCCTTGGAAAAGGAAAGACTAACACATGTCTTGGATCCCTTCCCAATATCCTCAAAACTATTGAAGGGTGATAGAATTAGGAATTTACCATTTGTCTATCCCTTCACACCATATTCAAAATCTACTCCTCCTTAAGATCTGTAACCAGATGTTCCAGTATCTGCAGCTGCTATAACCAATGTAGCTGGCAATGCAGCTGCATCTACATCTACATCAGACCAATCAGTCTTTCCTTGTCTGTTATCTAGTGAAACTATTGCTATGGCTTTGTCATTCATCAGCAACCAACTTATACAGGTCAAGTCTTAGATTTCTTATCTTCAGTCCTTGGAAGATCAGTATACAGCCTGACTGGCCATCCACTCTACTCCCTCCATTAATTCTAGTCAAATAGGGAGAGAGATAAGTGCAGCTGTTGAGAGTAATAAAGATGGTGATGAAGCTGTTGAAGATGATGCTGAAGATGATGAATCTGATTCTGTTTAATTCATCATATGCTTTGTGGTTTTCATAAACAATTTATAATTTGTTTGATATTTTGTTTTGTTTGGTGTATAATTTTTACTGTGGTTGCATTACTGGTATATTCTGATTAATGCTTAGTAATGATTTCTGAATTTATACTTACACAAATTCAGGGAGAGATAAGATATACTAACCAATGCAGGTTAGTTGATTTGATTTGTGTTAAATAAACACTTGTCAGTTTGATTTGACGAGAAAGGTTCAACAAATGGGAGATTGTAAGGGTAAAATAGAGACATCCTAATTTATTTAAATATTGTTATGCCCTTTCTTGATCCTAAAGCAATGGTGAAGTGTTACCATAATTAAATACTTTCAAAAGCTCTCAAGAGTCCATAATTAATGTGGAAAAAATCTATGGTAAGATCCTTGAATTTAATTAGAAAACTAATTTAGGATACTAGCCTTTTATTTCCTAATATTATATGTTTCCTTGGAGTTGTTGGTTTTCTTATTTGTGTAGAATTATACCTCAAATATAAATACAAGAAGACTTCGTGCAGACAGAGAGACGAAGAGATACTTAGAGATACATTTAGAGAGACATATTGCATAGAGAGAAAAAGCTGAGAGCTTCGCTGAAGTGTTTGGATGCAGCTGTGGATGTAGTAACATCACGAGCTGCATTGATCAATTTGTTATTTGTTTTCCTAGTTGATAGGAAGCTTATTTTTTAATCTCATGTTTGCTTTACTTGTATTTTTGTGGGTTTCCTCTACTGACTTGATGTCTTGTTAGAGTTTTTGATATTTGGTTAGGTTTCACGATTTTTGTAAGACTGATAATCTTTTTAGTGAAATCGTTTTTGGCCATAGGGCTGTAGCTTGTAGATTGCTTGATAAACTTCTGTGTTTAGTACTGCTTTATTAGATTAAAGACTTCCGATGTTTACTTGTTTTATTATATGGTCAATGCACATTTGGATGTAGCTGCATCACAAGCTGCATTGACAGTTTCTTTGGAATCCTAGCTACTATTGCACTTTCAACGGGAAAAAAATAAAGAATAGGAAGAAAACTAGAATAAAAAGGTAAATCGATACCAGGTTTTGGCTTTGATATCAATTGATGTAGCGGAAAGAACTGAAAATAACTGATAAATATCAAAGTTGTTGATATCGCGCATGACTATCAACAATGATCTTCTAATCTTATTGAAGTTTGCAAACCTACCACGATCGAGGTATCCAAATCATGTTGAGGTCTACGAACTACCACGATTTAGACATCAATTTCGTTGATTTACAATGAATACCTAAAACTAGAAGAAAGCAAATTATTTCTCATAAAATTCAAAACTAAATTCGTAATTACATTGAAGCCTATATTTATAGAACTCATAAAGCTTGAAAAACAATCTAAAACTTCCTAAAAATTAGCCTAACATATATAGTAACTTAATAGGACTTAAATACATCAATTAAATGCTTAAATCTACTTCTAAATATAAAAATACTACCCTAATAAATATAAATCCGAAAATTACAATATAATTACAATCAACTAGATATAATAAAATATAATTTAATATCAATTTGACTTGCTCATGCATCACATTGTGGGCAAAGTTCTAAATATATCGACATTGAGCTAGAGGATCTAGAGTAAGTGCCCTCTAACCTTATTTGTGGAATACCATCAATTTGTGCATCTTTGTTTGAATTCCTTGGCTATTTAATTGTAGAAATAACAAATTGAAGTGCATTTTGTGGGGATCATATGTTGAAGATGTAACACCCCAAACTCGGGACTGATACCACGGTCCCACAATTTGGTCATGTCATCAACAATCACAACTTAAATCATAACATTCCCAAACTCATCATAAATAAACCTTAATACATCCCTTAACTCATGTCAAGATAAAAGCCTAAGACAATGTACTACAAAATTCAATACTAAATAAAAGTCAAACATTCTTAATAAATGTACTGTCACGTAATTAAATAGAAGTCTAGATCTATAAATCTTAGAATTGCCATCTTGGTCAACCCGAGCCAAAATTCTCTAATGAATCTCACTCATTACCTGAGAGAAAAGATTATGAAGGGGTGAGGAAACAATGCTCAGTAAGTTCATATACAACCCCTCCGGTTACTAAGGATGAGTTGACCAGAAACAAATTAGAGATGAATATTTCAAGTATTCAAAATCCATTGTTCAAATATTGATACGTGGAAGCAGTTATCAAATTTCGATTTAAGGGAACGAGAATACAAATAAAAATAAACGTATAATGGTGCTCGAGTAACCAACTGTCACCAATCGTCCCATATCAATTGGAGACAATTGACTACTCAAAGAATCTCATGATCACATACGCAATTCAAATATTTACTCTGAATAGTTTCGATAGTTCGATAGAATTTGGTATATCCGGATAACTATAACACTAGCTAGGTGGCATTCGATAAATTCAATTGCTCAATAATCACATCCAAAAATCAAGTGGTATTCGATAAAATCAGTAATTCGATAATTATATAACCGACTTAGTGATCATGGTAGAATTTCAAAGAATGCAATATTACTACAAAACTATGCATCACAAAAATCATACTTTTCATATCAAAAGACATCTCACATGAAACTTGATAATTATGTGAGATTAACAAAAATAACATTCATGATTTCGAAAGAAGCATAAGTGACATAATTCAAATTCAATTACCAACTCAAGTTGGCGTACGTTTCAAAAGAATATCAATGTCAAGGAATTTAATGGAAACCTAGCGAATGGTACATAAAATATCGGAGACCTAAAAGAGGTATAATCTCTTACATCAAAATGCTTAGCAAAATAATTTATGTCACACGTACAGTTGTGTCACGTTCGTTCGTCTGAAACTAACATTAACGTAACCAAGTATCAATAATTATAGATATATCTAAACCATAATTAATTCCACATTAACTTCACCCTCTATTGACAATAGTAATGCTCCTCAAGTTCATAATGTATGCAAGTCTCATATGATCTGTTTCAAGAGAGATGTACAAAGGCTACTCAAAGTAATTGAGCTTCCCTTTGTTGACATTTGGAGATAGCAGTTATAAACATAATTAAGTTTGGTTAAATTAGCAGTGAGGTTAAGCTTGTAATTTAACTTCTATGTTAGTTAGGCAGCTAGTTAAAGGGCATTCTTGTAACTTCGTTGCATAGGCAGTTACAGTCGATTGTATAAAGGTTCCTCTTCTAGTTCATACAGAAACTAATGAGAATACCCGAGTTAATGGAAATTCCCCTTTTCAATTTCACTTTTTGCCAAAGTTTTCATGGTATCAGAGCCTACAACCTGAGTTCTTGAGACTTGATTCAACCTCTCCATTGGTTGAATTTAGTTATAATTCTCTGGTGCGTTTTTCTGTGTGTTTAATCGATTAACATCTGTTTTCGTTGTAATTCTGGTGGAGTCATGGAAGGCAACAATGACGAACACACCACCAGTGGTGAGAATCCATGACCTACCTCCAGTAATAATAATGCAGGAATGAGCTCTACTTCCACTTCAATGGAGATACCGATTGATTCGAACATGCATCCCTTATTCATACACAACAACGACCATCCAAGGTTGGTTTGATCTCCACCAAGCTAACTGGAAGTGACAACTACAGTGCATGGTCTAGGTCAATGCAAATCTCCTTATTTGCTAAAAATAAGTCTTTTCTTATCAATGGTAGTTTTCCAATGCCTGATGCCAATTCTATGCTATTTTCTCTATGGGCTAAGGTAAACGACATGGTTTTTTCATGGCTTTTTAACATAGTGTCAGAAGAAATAAGTAACCATTTACGTTTCGTCTCATCTATTTATGTAGTTTGGACTAAACTAAAGGAAAGATATGCCAACGTAGATGGTTATAGGATCTTCCAACTAGAAAAGGACTTACACAAACTAGAACATGGAGATGGTTCTGTATATTACCATAAGATGAAGGGACTGTGGGATGAATGCACTACACTAGACACAGTTATAGCTTGTTCTTATTGAAATTGCAACTGTGGGGCTATTATAGCAAAAAACACTAGGGAGCAAAGAAAGAAGTTAATGCAGTTCCTAATGGGGTTATATGATAGCTATGCAAACATAAGGGGGCAGATTTTAAGAATGAAACCACTTCATAGTTTTGGTGAAGCCTACTATATGGTTAGGCAGGAAAAATCCTTGAAAATAGGCCATGTTTCTGAATTGAATGCCATAGCTGCTAGTGTTTATAAGGATCACACTAGAGGGGATAACAAAGTTGCTGGGAATTATAGAAATAACAATAACAAAGTTGGTTTTGTGAGGGCTCCATTTAAGAAGGGCATTTATTGTAATTTCTGCAATAAAGAAGGGTACACTAAGGCTGAGTGCTACAAGCTCCATGGTTTTCCAGTAGGGCATCGTGGATATTCCAAAGGCAATCACAATAGTGAGGGGCAAAAGTTCTCCAATAGTGGCAATTGGAACTATGGATCAAAGGTAATGCAAGTTCAAAGTAAACCAGAAGAAGAGAAGACTGTACAAATAGAAATTGAGCATCTCAAGGCCCAACTTAGTGAAGTTATGACAATGTTGAAAGGGCAAGAGCATCCAGAAGGACATCTTGTAGCTTTTGCATCAATCTCTAATTCTCACTTTGTAGGTATGACTACTTTCACTGGTTATTAATTATGACAAAATTGTTGCATCTGTTCATAGTGGTACTATTGCGTGGGTAATAGATTCAGGTACAATAGACCATATCTGCATTTCTATTCAACTCATGAATTCTATTGTTGAGTTGTCTAATCATTTCATTTTGTCTCTTCCTAATGGGAACCATGCTAAAGTTACACACAAAGGGTCAGCTCATCTAATACCTACCCTAACTCTTCACAATGTGCTGTATGTGCCTACTTTTTGATTCAATCTCATGTCTGTATCAAAACTTTTTGCTCAGCATCATTGTACTGTTGAGTTTACTGAACATAAATGCATCTTCCAGGACTCATTGAAGAGAGTTATAGCCATTGGTGATCTTCAAGGAGATTTGTTTCTGTTACAAGGACAAAGCTCTGATCACGGGGCTTCTGGACCTAATCTTACTGGCAATATTGTTGAAGTTCCTAGAAACTTATCCTCTGAACTTTGGCACAAAAGATTAGGACATTCATCTCTCCATACCTTGAAGAAAATTAGTCAATTGTCTTATGTTTTTAAGTCCAAGACAATGGACTCTGATTGTATTACCTATTGTTATGTATGTCCTTTAGCTAAACAACATAAACTCCTTTTTCCTTCTAGTAATTCTCACAGTACTTCTTGTTTTGATCTCATACATTGTGACCTTTGGGGTCCTTAAAGAATTTGAAAAATGAATGGTTGTAGATATTTTCTTACTATTGTTGATAATCATTCAAGATGTGTTTGAACTTTCTTGCTCTCTACAAAATATCATGTGTTTCAGTTGCTGAAAATTTTTGTTGCTTATGTCCAAACTCAATTCCAGACTTCTATTAAATCTTTTAGATCAAACCATAGGATTGAATTTTTCAATCAAGAAGTAGTCCATTGCCTTCTTAATCTTGGCATCTTACAACAATCATCTTGCCCTATCACACCCCAACAAAATGTAGTTGTAGAAAGGAAACACAAATAACTTCTTGAAATAACTAGAGCACTAAGATTTTAGGCTAGCCTACCAAAACATTTTTGGGGCTATTTGTACTTACTGCTACATACATCATTAATAGACTTCCTACTAGTGCCACTACATTTCAAATCCCTTATGAACTCCCTGCACCATTCCAAGGTGGATTACTTTAATATGAAAGCTTTTGGTTGCCCGTGTTATTCATTGGTTCATAATCCTGACAAGCTGGAACCTAGAGCAATTAAGTCAGTATTCCTTGGATATCCACCTGGTTATAAAGGTTATCTTCTTTATAATCTGGAGAAAAAGACAACCTTCATTAGCAGACATGTCATATTTCATGAACACATCTTTCCCTTCTCCCTCAAACCTCTGAAGAGTGACTTGTTGAATCTGAAGAGTGATTTGCTGAGAAGAATCATTAATTAAATGACAAGTTAAAGAAGATTTAACAAAGATCCAAATAGAGCTTAGAGAATTTGGAAGCGGAGAACCAGAAACGCAAACGGCAAGTAATGAGGTTAACTTTTTCCATATCCAGCATTAGTTCAAAAACAACAACAATCGAGATGTTATGAAGTCTATCGAGATGTTTTAAACGACTATCAGAAGAGCCCTCTGATGGCTTAGAAGCCTGGGAACGAGTGAGCATGTCAGAAGGAGGAATAGGGGGTTTTTGTTTGAATTTGCTAGATATCGGAGCAGTCTCAATATTGAGGGCATTAAGAGAGGTATTATCTTCATCTTTCGTTTCCAAAACATCCAAAACCGCAAACCTATTATGGGAGGTGGGAAGAGAAGAAGGGGCTACATTAGGATCTTTAGCAAAGAGCAAATTGGTGGTACCTAAACTGGGAGAAACAGTAGACTCTTGGGCATTAAGAGGAGGGGTGTCACAAGGAACAATATTAGTTTCAGATTGAAGAATATCCAAGTCTGCACAGGTGGAAGATCTTGTTGAAAATTCAAAGTAGGGTTATCAGGGTCCTCCACAATAATGGGATTGGAAACTAGAGGTGTTGACTCACCAGGCTTTGTAGGCTCATTGCCGTTATCAGACTATTCAGGCAGGGGGTTTGTATGGGTAGGATGCATGTCGTGATCACTAACATGTTTTTTTTGGAGTCCACCGTTGGCAGGGCAGATTAGATTGATGCTTTGGATTAGATTTTGGCTGGAGGAACTCGGAGCTATTAAGATCGGGGTTCTTAATCTTGTAGATAAGTTCGTAATGGCCTTGACGAAAACAAAGAGAACAATAGTCAGGTTTATTTTTAGCCTCTTGGGCTGCCAGAAACTAGGATAGGCATTGCCACAATCAACCCAAACACGGGAGGGACAAGTATGAAGTAAATCGATCTCAACACAGATTCAGGCAACACTGGGTCTTGAGAGATTAATAGTTGGCTGATCTAGCATTAGAGGCTTACCAAATAAGGAGGCTAAAAAGAATAACGCTGATTTATTGAAAAGGTGAATAGGAAGGCCATGCAAGGAAAACCAGACCGGGAAGATGGAACTCTCGATATCAGGCCTGAAATTAGGTGACCATTTGAAAACACACATAGGGTACTTGCCAAGGTACCAGAGGTCCTTAATCCACAGCCTTTGGAAATCTTCATTATTACTAACTTGAATGAGGACATGTTTAGAGTCCATGTGGCCTATGGTAAAGGCAACTTTGAGACCAATAGTATTGAAGTATTTTCGAGTAGCTTCCATTGATGGCTTGCCATGAGAGAATTTGTCGATTAAGGTAAAGCGAAAAGGAGCAGCAAGTGTTTCAATGATTTATGGAGAGAGTTTGAGCGAGGGCTCTCCCTTATAAAATGACGGTGGGATGGAACATGGAGGAGGAGAGGATGTGGAAGAGGAGCAAAGGGCGACAACAAAGGATTTTGGGGCAGATGAAGGATCAGGCGGTGCCGGAGGGACCTCGGCCATAACCACCAAAGAAGAGAAACCCTAAGAGAAATACGGAGAGCACAACGCACCTTGAGTGTGTGAAAGAGTGTGTTTTTGGTTTTCCCCCCTTAGTGATAATTGTTACCTATTTACTTGCTTTAGTCACTTCTTGTCTCTGTAGTTCGACCCTTGCTTTCCGTACACTATACTCAATCTTGATTCGTACACTTGCGAGGTAAATTTAAAACACATCAAGTTTTTGGCGCCGTTGCCGGGGAGAAGCTAGTTTCTAGCTAGTTTATTTGGTAACGTTTAAATTTAGTTTTTATTTATAAAAAAAAAAATCAATCAAAAATTACAAAAAAAAATTTCATTTGTTTTTAGTTAATTTATTTACTTTAGTGTGCATTGTATGCATGGTCGTAGATCTTTAAATCCCAAACTGACGGACTTAAATCAAAACATAAATAATTTAGGTAGACATCAGAGAAATCTAGATAATTTTGACAATCCACCAGTTAATCCAGAACCAATAGATAGAGAGGATCACATAGCTGATCCTCCGATGGCAAATCCACCTCTAGTGAACCAGGTTCCTCCAGCGAATCAAAGGGAGGAACCAGTTGTGCGAAACATGGAAGTGGTGGTAAATGAAAGAACAATAAATTATTATGGTCGTCCAATGCTAAATGCGAAACCTTCATGTTTAGTATTATCGGACGCAGTTATGAATTTTGAACTCAAGGTCCATTTCTATAGTATGTTGCCTTCATTTCATGGATTACCTTCTAAAGATCTTGTGACCTTTGTTAAAGAATATGGTTATATAATTGATAATTTTCCGTTAGGAGGATTGACTGAAGATCAACTGAAAATGCGTTATTTTCAATGCGCATTAAAAGATGCAACAAAAAGATGGTTTATGAACTTGGCTCCAAGGAGTATTTATACATGGGCTCAGTTATATGATTCGTTTATGAGTAAATTTTATCAGCATACATCATTGTCTGACTATAGAAGAAAAATTATTGCTTTTCAAACTGAACCAGGTGAAACATTTCATGAAGCATGGGATATATTTAAAAATTTACAAATTATGTGCCCTCATCATAATATTCCCAAAGATGTATTAGTTACCCAATTTTATCATGCTCTTCCTTCAGCTCTTCAGACTATGGTTGATAATGCAGCCGGTGGTTCTGTTAGAGGAATGACACCAGCTTAATTAGAAAATTTGTTTGATATGTTAAGTGCTAATTCACAACAGAAAAGCACTAGAGGTAAAGCTAAAAGTTTGTATCAAGTTCAAGATAATAATGGTGAATCCACTAAATTAGAATGGTTACAAGCTCAAGTTGAGGCTTTACAATTTCATATCGCAAATTAAAATAGATCTCAAGTGAATGAAGCGTGTGCTATTTGTGGACTAAGTAATCATGATACTAATTTTTGCCCATTTAGTACTTAGTTTCCTGAACAGGTAAATGCTATGAATTCATATCCTCCAAGACAAAGGAATGATCCCTATTCCAACACATACAATCCGGGATGGAGGAATCATCCAAACTTCTCTTGGGGAGGTAATAAGCCATTGCAACCACAACAATTTCCTCAACAAGGACAACTACAAATTGAAGGAGTATAAGTGGACACTAATAAATTGGAAATATACTATGAAAAAATGATTCAACTGCCATATGCATGAGGCAAATGATGGAGCAAATGGGACAAATGTCAGAAGAATTAACTCGATTAAAAGGTAGAGAAGATAGGAAGTTCCTTAGTCAAAATGAACAAGAAAAATTGATCACTACTTTGTGTAGTGCTAAAGTCATTGATGAAGAGGTAAGTACTTCTTCTCCTTCTTCTGATATTCTTGCTGAAGTAAGTGGTACCAGTAAAGAAACCCAAGAATTAGAAAAAGAAAAGAAACAAATGGTATCAAAGCGGGTCCTAATCGGAAATGTGGGAACAAAGTGATGTGCGAAACAAAGTGCTACACCGTGGAAGGTAGGAGCCACCTTTTGATCCCCGTACGAGCCACCTCTTGAATCCTGCATCGCTCGGGGTACAGTTCGGCCTTAACGAGGACGTCAAGGATTTAAGTGGGGGAGATAGGTGTGGGAATTGTGTGCAATTTATAAGGTGGTCACATACTACTACTTGGCACCAACATCATCCATGGACTTTTGGGTCGACTTGTTGTGGGCCTGGTGACCCAAGGTGTTGCGTGTTCAGTGGGCTAGTACGTGGGCTACGTGTAGCGGACCGGGCTTTCGGGCTTCGGGCGTTACAAAAGAAATCTTGACGCATATCGAAACAACAAGTAAAGATGCATCGGTCGCGTTGTTGCAATTATGAAAGCCAAAAACATTTCAAGGTAATAGTAAAACAAAATTATTTAAATACATGATAATTTAAAAACAATTTTGACCATATTTAAATAATGCACAAAGCATGGCAGATAATCCTTTCAAATGCTTTGTATGCTACCAAAATATTAACATACTCTATCTATGGTACCAGAAATTGAAGATTTCAAGAGGTAATGATGTCAACAAATATGCATTACTTTATTTTGGTATATGATATAACTTGATGATTGCAATATATATTATAACTAATATAGTAAATTAATTAATGACTAAAAATAAGACGTCAACATAGAAAATTAATATTATGATTCCTTTTAGCTTATGTCACATAATTTTTACGTTTATATAAACCCTTTTATTTTGTTTGCTAGGATGATACTTGGAGACAACAATTCTTCACATAAAATTGAACAACTATCCTCCACCACTAATGACGATACATCTGAGGAGCTTGAGAGTGGAAATATATAATATAATGTCATGTTCAAAGGTTCGGGTAAGATTGGTTTTGGGCAATTATCTCGCTTACAAAAAAAATGTCTTCATATACATTTTTTTTTGAAGTAAATAGAGTAATCAACTAAATTATAAATTAACCTTTTTCTATGAAGGATGGAATCTACAGGGTTGTCGCCCATATTTCAGAAGTGATTTCAAATAAAAATTGGTACTTCATTAGTTGTAGGATATGCAGAAAGAAGCTTAGCGTTCAACCTACCAGTTTCTTGTGATCAATGTAATAGGATCGAGACCATACCATTGCCAATATATAATGTAAAAGTAAATGTTCTTTCCAGGAACAATTGTGCAACATTTATAATGTGGGATCAAGCTTGTAGGACTCTTATCAGGAAGACAGTGCTACAAATACAAGAACAGATTTTCAAGGTAAGCCTATACATTTTAACTAATCTTTTTATCTAAGTATTGCATAATGACAACTAACCAAATTACGTGCATGTTGGATGGTCATTGCACTAAGCATTTTCCAAAAAATAAAATAAAATCCAAGATCACTGTTATTGATGAAGATAGATATCCTGTTTACATGCGTCGTGATAATGGACGAATTGTAATGTAAACATCAAAGGTACACATCTCGACAACAAATATGTTGTTCCTTACAATCGTTCTCTTCTAATGAAATTTGGTGCTCACATCAATATTGAAGGGTGTAATCAATCATGATCAATTAGATATGTGAACAAAGGTCGTGATAGGATTATTTTAATGTTTTATCGTAGCGTTGGTGATGCAAGAAAATATACAGTTGATGAGATAAATAATTACTTGGATCGTAGATATATATCACCTTGTGAGGCTACTTGGAGATTGTTGGGGGTATGATATCCACTATAGAGAGCGAAATAATTGAACAGTTGTCTTTCCATCTCCCTAATGAGCAGAATATATTATTTTCAGATAACGATCAAATTGACGAGGTTGTTAATTATTGTAAAGTATGTTTACGGTATGGATGGATGCAAAAAAAAAAAAAAAGAGAATGCTAAGGAATTGGCGTATGCATAATTTCCTAAAGAATTTGTTTGGCATTCTGGCAAGAGAGTGGAGAATCAAAAAGTAAGGTTTTACTATAGGTCGCATTTTTTATTTTGTGCTTGGCAAGAAGAATTGTATTACTTGAGAACTTTGTTGAATGTAGTACGGGGTCCAACTTGATTTGAAGATATCATATATGTGGATGGTGTTCAATATAACTCTTTCATGGACGCTTGCTACGCATTAGGGTTGTTGGACAATGACAAGGAATATATAGACGTCATAATTGAAGCTAGTCATTGGGGCTCTGCTCATTCTTGGAGGAATCTTTTTGCAACATTGTTAATGTCAGGGTCTTTTCCTCGTTCTAAGTTCATATGGCAATCATGTTTGCATTATTTGTCAAAGGTAATGCATTTTGTCATTGGACATTTTTTAATCGTCATTCATTATTTTTATTATTTTTGCATCAATGTATCACTAATCAATGTGTGTCCTCGTTCTTAACTTACTAGGATTACAATTTAGTGTGGAAGAAATTCTAAATTTAACTCTTCTAAAGTTGGAAAAAATACTGTGAAATAAAGGTATAAGTCTAAGTGACTTTCGAGTGATGTCATATTCGAATAATTTTGATTCGTCAATCTTCGATAATCAACTCATATGTGATGAGTTTATGTATGACACAAGTTCTTTGGCCACAATATGCTATTACATTTGTGTACAGATGAGCAAAAACATGTTTACACATAATTATGCATGACGTTGAATGTTGTAATGGGGTTGTTTATGTTGTGAACGGTATGGCTCGATTACCCATGCAATGGGCGACTTTTGAAGTTTAAGGATAGATCGAAAACAGACGTTGGACGTAGGCGCTTTGATGAATGCGGGCGCAGATAGGAGGAACGCGAGCACGTTGGATTCTGATAGCTATTGGATATCGGTCGCTGCCGCAGAGAGCTGTTGGATGCGGGCACGCCAGATTGGGCGCACACGCGCAGAGAAAATGAACGCGAACGTGTGTGGAAAACCTCCAGGCATATTGGTCGAGTTTGGACGCGTGGGAGTTGGAACTGTGGGCACGAGCGCACCCGTCTCCGAGTCTGCTTTTCGGGCTTCCTTATTTAAATATATTTATGGTTTGATATTGTATCATATATATAATTGTAACCCTAGAACGTGTAAAAATGTTAGCTATAATAAAATTTCGAAAGTCCGTTGACCTCATTCTCTCTCTCTATTCTTTTGATTGATCTTGTTATACTATGTGATTGTTTGTTATTCGCTTCCACACTGCACAACAATTGG
Source organism: Codonopsis lanceolata (assembly GCA_013146195.2). Classification (NCBI taxonomy): domain Eukaryota; kingdom Viridiplantae; phylum Streptophyta; class Magnoliopsida; order Asterales; family Campanulaceae; genus Codonopsis; species Codonopsis lanceolata. The sequence goes on along the minus strand of CM028379.1, from coordinate 23,916,677 downwards.
TATCAAAGCATTGGTCAAGATGTTTGTTTCAGGAGCATGTACTTCTTCCAAACACGTTGTTCAAAAGTTCAATGGAATATAGAACTTCAGATTGTGGCAGATGCGAGTTAAGGACATTCTGGTACAAGCTGGTTTAGGGAAGGTTCTTCAGAATAAAACAAGACCCGAAGATATAAAGGAGGAAGATTGGAGAGAGTTTCACAAAAGGGCTAATCTATAACTCGTTTGTGCCTTGCATACGAATTGTTATATCATGTAATGTAGCAACTCGAAAACTGGGCTGGAAAGGAGTTTGAGAATCATTTCCAAAGCACATAGTCTCATGTCTTTGACTACCCTTAGATTCAATATAGTTTTTCTAATTGATCAATATGGAAATTCGATTCATAAACGTGGGCCTTTTTCCTTGCCTCACTATTTATTTCAAAATTACTCTTCTCTTTTCTCACATTACAACAAAATTCTTTGTCCTCCATCACTTTTCCTCCACCATTTCCGTTCCCTCCTATAGCTTCCTTGATGGTTTTCTCAATATTTATAATACAAATAATTTTCTCACGAATGCTCTTAAGACTTTAAAAAGGTCCCTAAAAATTAACTCTAAAATAAGTAGCATTATGGAAAATTATAAATCTTACGTACCTTCTCAATTGTTCCTAGAATGGATCTGTTCCTGAAATTCCTTAACCCGACGTTGACCCTCTCAGCATCCAATCACTGAATCAACACTGTTGATCACCGGCGAGTAGCCGCCGGTGGAAGGAATGAATTCCTCTCCACTATAGCCCTCGAATTCGATGACAAGTTCTCACCTGAGTAGCCTTCTTGTTGATTTGTTTGGCTTCTTTTTTGGCGTTTTAACATTCTTGAATCTCATTTAGAAGAACCCATTACGGTAAATTTGCTCAAGAGCTCGTCAGATGATACTTCAATCACATCTTGAACTTTAGTTGTAACGTCCATTAATTACAAACTATAACGACCCGAGCCCAAGAGCCCGGTCCGCTACGTGTAGCCCACACACTGGCCCACTGAGCACGTAGCACCTTGGGTCATCAGGCCCACCACAAGCCGACCCAAAAGTCCATGGATGATATTGGTGCCCAGAGGTAGTGTGTGGCCACCATATAAATCAAATACAATTCCCACACCTACCCGATGTGGGATGGAGTATTACAATCTCCCCCACTTAAATCCTTGATGTCCTCATCAAGGCCGAATCATACCCCGGGCGATGTAGGAATCAAGAGGTGGCTCGTACGGGGATCAAGAGGTGGCTCCCACCTTCTGCGGTGTAGCACTTTGGCCCGCACAACACTTTGTTCCCACATTTCCGGCCGGGACCCGCTCTGATACCATTTGTAACGACCCGAGCCCGAGAGCCCGGTCCGCTACGTGTAGCCCACACACTGGCCCACTGAGCACGCATCACCTTGGGTCATCAGGCCCACTACAAGCCGACCCAAAAGTCCATGGATGATGTTGGTGCCCAGTAGTAGCGCATGGTTATCTTATAAATCAAACAAAAGTCTCACATCTACCCGATGTGGGATTGGGGTATTACAATCTCCCCCTCTCAAATCCTTGACGTCCTCGTCAAGGCCGAATCGTACCCCGGGCGATGTAGGAGGCTCGTATGGGGATCAAGAGGTGGCTCCCACTTTCTGTGGTGTAGCACTTTGGCCCGCACAACACTTTGTTCCCACATTTCCGGCCGGGACCCGCTCTGATACCATTTGTAACGACCCGAGCCCGAGAGCCCGGTCCGCTACGTGTAGCCCACACACTGGCCCACTGAGCACGCAACACCTTGGGTCATCAGGCCCACCACAAGCCGACCCAAAAGTCCATGGATGATGTTGGTGCCCAGTAGTAGCGCATGGCTATCTTATAAATCAAACACAAGTCTCACATCTACCCGATGTGGGATTGGGGTATTACAATCTCCCCCACTCAAATCCTTGAGGTCCTCGTCAAGGCCAAATCATACCCCGGGCGATGCAGGAATCAAGAGGTGGCTCGTACGGGGATCAAGAGGTGGCTCCCACCTTCTGCGGTGTAGCACTTTGGCCCGCACAACACTTTGTTCCCACATTTCCGGCCAGGACCTGCTCTGATACCATTTGTAACGACCCGAGTCCAAAAGCCCGGTTCGCTACGTGTAGCCCATACACTGGCCCACTGAGCACGCATCACCTTGGGTCATCAGGCCCACCACAAGCCGACCCAAAAGTCCATGGATGATGTTGGTGCCCAGTAGTAGCGCATGGTTATCTTATAAATCAAACACAAGTCTCACATCTACCCGATGTGGGATTGGGGTATTACAATCTCCCCCACTCAAAGCCTTGCCGTCCTCGTCAAGGCCGAATCGTACCCCGGGCAATGTAGGAGGCTCGTACGGGGATCAAGAGGTGGCTCCCACTTTTTGTGGTGTAGCACTTTGGCCCGCACAACACTTTGTTCCCACATTTCCTAGTCGGGACCCGCTCTGATACCATTTGTAACGACCCGAGCCCGAGAGCCCTGCTACGTGTAGCCCACACACCGGCCCACCGAGCACGCAACACCTTGGGTCATCGGGCCCACCACAAGCCGACCCAAAGTCCATGGATGATGTTGGTGCCCAGTAGTAGCGCATGACTATCTTATAAATCAAACATAAGTCTCACATCTACCCGATGTGGGATTGAGGTATTACATTCTCCCCCACTCAAATCCTTGAGGTCCTCGTCAAGGCCAAATCGTACCCCGGGCGATGCAGGAATCAAGAGGTGGCTCCCACCTTCTGCGGTGTAGCACTTTGGCCCGCACAACACTTTGTTCCCACATTTCCGGCCAGGACCCGCTTTGATACCATTTGTAACGACCCGAGTCCAAGAGCCCGGTTCGCTACGTAGCCCAGCACATCGGCCCACCGAAGCACGTAGCACCTTGAGTCATCGGGCCCACCACAAGCCGACCCAAAAGTCCATGGTTGATGTTGGTGCCCAGAGGTAGTGTGTGGCCACCATATAAATCAAATACAATTCCCACACCTACCGTGTGGGATGGAGTATTACAATGTAATGACCCGAGCCCAAGAGCCCGGTCCGCTACGTGTAGCCCACACACTGGCCCACTGAGCACGCAGCACCTTGAGTCATTAGGCTCACCACAAGCCGATCCAAAAGTCCATGGATGATGTTGGTGCCCAGTAGTAGCGCATGACTACCTTATAAATCAAACACAAGTCTCACATCTACCCGATGTGGGATTGAGGTTATTATAATCTCCCCCACTCAAATCCTTGGCGTTCGCCAAGGCCGAATCGTCCTGGCGAGCAGAATCAAGAGATGGCTCAAATGACGGGGATCAAGAGGTGGCTCCTACCTTGCGGTGTAGCACTTTGGCCCGCACAACACTTTGTTCCCACATTTCCAAGCCGGGACCCGCTTCTTCGATACCATTTGTAACATTGAATACCCCAATCCCACATCGGGTAGATGTGAGACTTGTGTTTGATTTATAAGATAGCCGTAGCTACCTGGGCACCAACATCATCCATGGACTTTTGGCCTGTGGGCCCGATGACCCAAGCGTGTGGTGGCTACACGTAGCACGGGCTCGGGTCGTTACAAATGGTATCGAACTTAGCGAGTCCCGATTTTTGCCTTAAAATAAAGGAAATGGGAACAAAGTGTTGGGGGCCAAAGCTACCGGAGCCACTCTCGATCCCGACGAGCCACCTCGATTCCTACATCGCCCCTAAACAAGGGTATGATTCGGCCTTGATAAGGACATCAAAGATTTAAGTGGGGGAGATTGTAATACCCATCCCACATCTGGGGAATTGTATTTGATTTATATGGTGGCCACACACTACCTCCGGGCACCAACATCATCCATGGACTTTTGGGTTGGCTGTGGTGGGCTTCGATGACCCAAGGTGGGCTCGTGTGCGTGGGCTACACGTAACCGGTTCTCGAGTTCGGGCGTTACAAATGGTATTAGGGTCCCACGGAATGTGGGAACAAAGTCCCAAAGTGCTACACCGCAAGGTGGGAGCCACCTCGATCCCGACGAGCCACCTCTGATTCCTCGTGACGCCGGGTACGATTTGGCCTCGACGAGGACCTCAAGGATTTGAGTGGGAGAGATTGTAATACCTCAATCCCACATCGGTGAGACTTGTGTTTGATTTATAAGATAGCGCGCTACTACGGGCATCAACATCATCCATGGACTTTGGCCTGGCCAGGCGGGCCCGATGACCTAAGGTGTTGCATGCTTATGTGTGCTACACGTAATGGATCTCTGCTCTGGGTCGTTACACAAACTCTCTCAATTGAATGCTAAGCTTCAATACTATGTTCTCACTTGTTTGTGTGTTTTAGAGAGAGAGAGAGAGAAAGAGAGATCCAAAATAACTATGGGAGCCATTGCTATATTTCATACCATGTTCTCTTTATGTGTGTTTCAAGATTGTATATGTTAATATGAGTCATTGCTTTGACGTAGATGAACATGGTAGTAGTAAATTAAGCACAAACAAGATGATTTTTAAAGGGGAGGAGAAGAGCGGTCCAATCCATGTGCACATCATGTGCCATTTAAGGGCATTTTAGTTTTTTGCATATTTTCGTCCAAAATAACTGACAAAAATGATTTGAATGATCTTATCGAATCTCACTACCTAGTACAATTTTTAAATTGAGAAAAAATAAATAAAATAAATTTAACAAATAATTCGTGAAAGGTGAGCAAATTACGATTGAAGCGAAAATAAAATTCAAAACTTGAATAACCAACCAAACACACCCTATGACCACCGCATCTGTGTTGCCGGCGGGCCCAGGAATAGTAGTACAGCAGCCACAATCGCAGCAGGAAACAGAAACACAAAACCCTTTCCCCCCAAAAGTTTATCCTCATTTAGTCATTTCTGCATTTCGTAGCTCTGTTTGTTGAATTTTCGAACGAAAAAAATGGTTGCATTCTTGAGCAAGAACGCAATTCCATTCCAGCTTTTCTCAATTGATCATCAAACTCAGGTAATCACAATCCCCCGAGTTTCTTCTATTTCTATTTCCATGGAACTTAATACTACATCTTTATAATATACCTTTCTGTTCCAAACCCATAATTTCTTTTATAATTTTGTGTTTTTATAGATGAGAATAAGCAGAGTGCATATAATGTCTTTTACTTTCGTCCCAACAAAGGTAATCAAGAATTGTTTTTTGGCTAGAAACAATTCTTTTTTTTCTTTTTGGAACATTATATTTTTCTCTTTCGCATTATTTCTCTCACAACATTGTGTCTGTGACTACGCAGAGAATTGGGTTGTGCCCAGTCAAGTGTTCCCAAAAGCAAACTGGACAACATCTAACGAAATTCATTGCTAGCGAGCAGTATGTGATTTCTCCTTGTCAGTTTTCGAATTTTGTCGATTTGTTGAGTTTTTCTTGATTGTTTTTGAATGGAGATATTATATTAAGTTAATTACTTTTCCAAAACCACAATTTCTTCAGTTCAGAAGTAGTTTGTTTTGGTTATGGAAAAGTCAAAGGGGACTTTTCAAAGTGGAACAAAAAGGAGTATTTGATATGTTTTTCCCTATGGTTTCTGTTTTCCTAGTCTTGGTAATGATGTTATTTAAGATTTTCTTTTGATGGAAAATATAGGAAAGTAGTGAAGAATGCAGGCAAGAAAGAGCACCACTTGTGGAGCAAAAGAGATTCTGCTGGGTCCGGGTCAAAGGCGCTCAATCTTGTTAAAATTGTAAGTGGTGATCAGACAACTATCATCTATTGTACCAGATTTACGCTCTTTGAATGTTGCGTGATTGTGAGTGTTATAATTATTACTTACTATATTATGAATGATTTGTTTGAATTTTTTAGATTACTAGCATGTGATCAGGTTTACATAACATTCTACCTGTAAATTCATATAAATAGGTATCTGGACTGCCTAATGAGAAGGAAGCTGTATATGGAGCACTGGATAAATGGACAGCATGGGAATTAGAGTTTCCAGTGATCGCAGCAGTTAAAGCTCTTCAAATCTTCAGGAACAGGAGCCAATGGAAACGAGTAATTCAAGTTAGAGACTTAACGACTATTTAAAAATCTTTTGAGCATTTGCAGTTCCATATTTGTGATGACATGATGCAACTTATGCGAAGTTAATTACAATATTTCCGTTCAATATGGTCTGATGCGCAACTATGCCCATGATAATGGGCATTGCACTTTAATTAATGACATTTATCTTTAGTAATTCATCTCTGGTGGTTGTGACTTACTTTGAAAAACTATAACAACTAAGACCACTTAGCTATCTGAGTTTTTGTATTCTGTTATCAATATAATTTCCCTGTTTAACCCTTCTTGAAAAGAAGAAGAAACAGTAAGTTTGCACATTTGGCTCCTCTAATGTGAAGGAAGCCATGCGACAAAGCTGCTAACTGTTTCCTCCATCCCCCCTGAAAAAGAACTAGCTGGATTCTTGTCCTAGTTGAGACTCAGGAGTCCGTTGATGGTTGTGTTTCTTATACTTGCCAAAATAAGGAAGGTGTTGCATACAAGTTGTTATCCCAGTATCGTATGTGGTATAGTTTTCTGTTTCAAGATGTAGTTCTATCCTAATTGTTTGATTTTATGCTGTAAACATAAATACTAATTCTAAAATCTGCTCTTCACCAATTTCTGTAAGCTGAAATGCTTAGGCCGTTTTGGTTCTAATTTGATACTAAACTAATAAACTAAATTAATCTTGCTTAGTTGTTTCTCAGTATTGCATCCTTAAAATCGAAGAAGCCACATGTAGCTACTCAGCACTTACTAAGATACACTCTTGAGTTGTTTAATCTCTGCATAGATGGACCATGTGAACTGTGAAGCATTGTTTTGGCATGAAAAAGCATGTTATAGACGCTTCTTTTATACAAAAGTACTCCATCCATCCCAAAATTATTGTCTTGCTTTCCTTTTTCGTCCGTTCCAAAATAATTGTCTTGTTTGAAACTTTCCTTTTTAGGACATCACTTTTACCACTTTACACTAACTTTTTCTTCTTACTTTAATTTTGGGCCACGTATTCATTGGCTTTAAAGGAAACCACACACTATTCCAATATTAATAATCAAATCAATTGTTTTTTCTTAATCCGTGTGCCGGGTCAAACATGACAATAATTTTGGGAAGGAGGGAGTATTGTTTTTGACATTTACTAAAAGGCTTGATGCACCAATAGCCCAAGCAGTTCTGGGAAATTGTACTTGTAAACTGTACAAATAACAATTAACATCTAAATTTGAGATTCAGAGCGCATAAAGACATCCAAATTAACTTGAATGGCAATAGTATTTCCTTTTATGTCAGCATACAAAACTTTCTTTAGTGGGCTTGAATGGTAGTTGTTTCTCATATGCTTTTTGCAGGCAACACCCTGAATTTCTTAGAGGAGATTTTTTGCAGCTAAGCTATCTTAGGCATATTATGCTTTTCATTTTCTTAAAGCTATCTCAGCGCTCAAGGTAAACATATCTTGGGCGATGTTGATATTGTGGAGGCATTTGCTTCGTGCTTTGGGTGCAAGGTTGTGGCTCTACCCAATCTTCTACTTGGGCCTTCCTTTAGGGGCAGAGTATCAAAGTAAGTCTGTATGGAGCCCAGTTACTGGAAGATTCCAATGGCGATTGGCTGGTTGGAAAAAAAACAGTATTTGTCTAAAGGTGGTGGCCTTAAGTTGATGAAAAGTAGGCTTACCCACAAATTTCAGGTCGCTTTCTGTGGCACCCATATTAGTAGCAAAGAGGTCGGTTTGTGGAGGGCGCTGCGGAGAAAGACAACTTTCATCTAGTTAACTGGAACATAATTTACTCCAATCGGAGAAAATGGGTGCTGGGTGATAAGGATTTATGTCTCTTTAATTTAGACTCACCGGGTAGATGGTTATGAACATATTTGGTAGAAAGAGATGCTTTTTGGAGAAATGTTGTGGTACCTAAATATGGGGAAGGAAAACATCTTTGGTTTCCTGAGTAAGCTACTATGTCTTATGGTGTGGGAGTGTGGCAAAGGTATTTGCAAAGGTTGGGATGTTTGTATGTACATTCTTTTCGATACATGGAACCACAGTTTCTTACGAGTTTGGAAAGACGAACGGTGTGGTGATTCAGTGTTGCGAAGAGATTTTCTTAACCTTTTGCCATCTCAGCTGGTAAGGAGGTGCTGGTGAATCACATTATCATTTTCCAAGGAGGTAGGATCTTGTGGAATCCCATTTTTAGGAGGAATTTCCATGATTGGGAGTTAGCTTCTGTTGCTGAATTCTTTGATAAGCCTTACATGCAACAGTGAATACAGGGTCAGTTGGCAGAGAAGGTGTGGGAAGGTGGTAATCTGCATCGGAGGCTGCATCGGAGGCTACCAGTGAAGCCAATTTAACTGGTGATAATCTGCAGATTTGCAAAAAGATTAATGTGACTTGGTGTTTTTTATACAAAAATGAAGGTCAAAGCGTGAATTATTTTCTCTTGCACTGTTCGCTATCGAGTTAGCTGTGGAGAGTTCTGTTTGTTTTGTTCCAAATTGTGGGTCTCGCCAAGGTTGATAAGTAGCTGCTGCAGAGCTGGCCCTAAAAAATGCAAGAGGAGAAGGAACCTTTGGAGACAGCTCCCTTGAGTTTGTTTTTGACAATTTGGAGGGAGAGAAATGGCAGGGCCTTTGAGAATGTAGGAACGTCCATAATTAGGTTGAACACATCCATGCTTCTTACACGAGTTTTGTGGAATACGGAGATGATGCCAGATGCGACAGAATTCTTTTTGGACATCTTTGGTTTAATAGAGTTCTGTTTTTGTCCAGAGTATACTTTCGAGTGTACACAGGATATCTCACCTGATTTGACATTTTCTTTATTCTACATTATTAGGCAATTTAGGTGGGTGTTAATGGTGAGGTTATAGCATTATTGATAAGGTAAGTGACGGTCAATGTTATGCTTCAGGTGGCCAAGTGGATGTTTGGCAAAGGTCAAGGAATGACGATGGGAACATTCGACACTCTCCTACTGGCATTTGATATGGATAAGAGGGTGGATGAAGCTGAATCATTTTGGAACATGATTTTGCATACGCATACACGTTCTATCTCAAAAAAGCTGTTTTCTAGGATGATATCCTTGTACACTCATCATAATATGCCTGAAAAGGTTATAGAGGTATCTTGAATACTTCTTCAATTCCACTTTGTTACCTTTTTATGGAAGTTCAATGCATTTTTTGAAGCTAATTTGTAGAAGAATGATCTTATTAGTGATAAACACATTAATTTTCCTGTAAAATTTCAGGTATTCGCAGATATGGAGGAGTTGGGTGTAAAACCAGATGAGGATACTGTCAGGAAAGTTGCACGTGCCTTCCGAGAACTTGGTGAACACAACAAGCAGAATATGGTTCTCAAAACTTACTTGGGCAAATGGAAGTACATCCATTTCAAGGGTGATCGAGTTAGGGTAAGAAGGGATGCGTGGGCTGAATAAAGATGCCAGAGTCTTGGCAAGGAAGACGGAGCAGAGAGTGTTTCTACTATTGGCATTTTAGGCACATAATCTGTTCCTTATATCTCGGCTTCAGTGTTCACACCTCACAGGCTACGAAAACTATATGGATTGCAATGGAGATAGACGAGACTCTCAGTTAGTGGATGTATTTCGAGGTCATTTGAAGATCTGTATTACATACGAAGAGGGGGTTGGTCGATTCCCCTGAGCTAAAGAGATTGGACATTATTCCAAGGGTAAGAGCAGACAGGTCTTGATATTAAAAAGAACCAAACTGCCCTTGATTACATCTGGTTTGCAACTTGGAAGCATTCTTCTCAGGCATGGGCTCCAAGCCAATTGGGTTTCTTCATCTCAGTGCATTTACTTTCAGCCAAAATTGATCTCTCGCAAGTGTGCTTATGAGGAAACTTGCGGCATGCAGTTTGCAGTGGGAACGAGAATTGACATTTCATGTGCTGGTAACTTTTTTTTTTATTTTTTATTTTCATATAATTGTCAAATATCTTACTCGTCTTTGTGATTTATTGAAGGTTTATAATAAATTTATAAATTTAGCTGACAGCGGACTTTTTTCCTAGTAATTATCATTCATCGCTTCCGTTAGTTGAACATCTTGTCATATTGTGATGCACATCTGTAATTTGGGTGTTTGAAGCTGAGCTGAACATATATATTCTATTTGCAGTTTGCTTGATAACAGCTGAAAACTTGGAACTACTTTGTAGTGGCATACATTTCATCCTACACTAAATATAAAGCCTGAACGAAACATTGTTCTGTATCGAGATCTAACCAAAGATCCCTGACCTTATTCAATCTATTAGGAAAAAAAGAAGCTATCGTAAGTATCATCTATAGTTGAAAAATTACTGATGGGCTATGAAGCAAGCTAAGCTAATGACGCTGCAATGGGGCTTCGAACAATGTGGATGTTATCGCTCCAAGTGAGCCATCCAAACGAGTAGTTACCCTTTTCAAACATGTACGCCATGTCCCTTTCAGCTTCTACTACTACCTTGAAGCTCTGCTGTTGGCCAACTGAGTCAAAGAACAAAACTGGTGGAGTGACCTTCACCGAGAATCCCAGAGGTGGTTTCACTCTAGCAAAGTAGACGCTCTTGCTGCCACCAACATTTGTTACGCTTCTTGTGACAGTGACTCTGCCATTGAGTTTTGGAAAACTAAAAGACGGATAGTTAAAATTGTTTGGTGGAGGAGCCTGCTTAGGGCATTTGAAGGATGGGTCGACGCCTTGTATGCCACTGCTACAGAGGAAGAGAAGATAGTCGGTGTATGAAGCGTTGTAGATGAGTCCAGGATCAGCTGCCTTTTCTGGTCTGAAATGACCAGCCCCAAATTGGAATGGATCAGCTGGTTTGCCTGATGCTTCCGTTATTAACTTCCCCACATTATTCACTAGTCCCGCTGCAATCAAAAAACGTGGAAGATTAGAAACAATGGGAGTGGGAATTACATTTTTTAAATGCTCGTAACGGAGGTCAAGTGTGTGTACCTGAGGTCATAATGGCGGACCTTATAGCAGCAGCGCTCCAATCAGGATGAATTGCTTTGAGAAGAGCGGCAGCAGCAGCAATATGAGGGCAAGACATAGAAGTTCCAGAAAGGACGTTATACTTGACCACTCGATGATCATTTCCAGTCTTTGTTGGACCAAGAGCTCCGGTCCATGCTGCCAATATATTCAGCCCCGGTGCCGTGATATCAGGCTGTCAATAAACCCGTAAAACGTCTCAACTCGCCTAGCAGGTAACATCTTGACATAGTCATACAACAAGAGAATTCTTTACTTACCTTGAGGATATCAGGGGAATTTACATTTGGACCGCGACTAGAAAAGGCGGCCATAAATGGTGCCGGTTTTGTATGCATAACAGTCGTTGCCGGAAATATATACGCAGTTGGACGTTTATTGGAATTTATGTACTTCAAAATTTTAACGGCGTCATCTGATGTCACAGCCGTTGCTGGAAGAACGTGTGCATCAGCCGGTAACTCGGCTCCGTTTGTGACACTGTTTCCCAATATATAACCGATACCTCCAACCCTTTTCACCTCTATGCCTTTTCCAACTCGTGTTCCGTTACCTCTCATGCAAAACACGATCTTTCCCTTCGCCTTCTCAGGTGACAGAGAACCGTCGAGGCATTGCCTGCATCCAACAATTATAATTGCTAGTCATCCTCGATTAACGTAATGTTTTCAATTAAATTTTGGATAGTAGAAGTCAATTTACCCAGCTATGTAAGTTTTGGGCACATCAGGGTTGACAACTTGTGCTGCATAAACCAATGGGTACATCTTCCTATTTGGTAACCTGTATGGAGTTACAGTTTCTCCCTATTCATAGTAATAACCAAAAACAGAATTGGTTAAGAAGTACATTCTGAAGAAATAAAGCTATTACTGTTTTTTATTTTTTGGTAATATCTACCTTGAGTATCAGACCATTTCCGAGCTGGAGATTAGCGACAAAAGATCGGTCCAACGAACTAGCAGCAACTGTGACAATCCAAGGAGCAGGGTTCGACAACGTTGATGGTGCAGGACCAGAATTTCCTGCGCTACACACAGTGACAATATTGTGCTTGATACCATGGAGTGCTCCAATAGCAACACCGTCTCCAGTATAATTAATAGGCTTGGTTGAGCCAAGCGACAGGCTCATTACGTGAACTCCATCACCGATAGCATCATCCATTGCCGCTAGCACGTCTTCGAAAAAACATGTATTACCGTTTTCTTTGCCTTTACCTGGAATTGCCCAGCAGACCTTGTATATGGATAGGCGGACTTGTGGTGCACCGCCTGAGGCCGTGCCACGGGCAAATCCACCAAGGGCCTCTGCATTTGGCACTCTTTGGCCTCCAACCGTCGACGCTGTGTGGGACCCATGCCCATCCAAATCACGTGGGGACTTACAGTCTAACGTGGTATTTAGTGGGCCGTAATACGCCTCATAAGCTTTGACGTAGTATCGAGCTCCTATCAACTTTCTGTTAAAAATTCAGAAGGTATACACAGAATTTCACAGTTATGATTGAAGATAGAAAATCAGGAGCTTTGAATTGCTAGTACTTAGTTCAGTTTGTGATATCTTCAAAGAGGAATGTGCAGAGGACTAAAACCTCAATAAAACAGGTTTTTGGTCTTCACCAACACAGGAAATTCTGATGGGAGAAGTGTTGTACCAGGTGCATTAAAAGGTGCACTATATGAAATTGTAGGGTGTATCTTGCACAAACACAAAACTATTGGCTTATAGCATGCAAGAATGGATTGGAAACCTGTACGGTCATGTTTTGGCACCATTTTTCAGTGTGTGAATATATTTTCCTCACTGGATGGAAAACTTATTTCAAGTTTTTTTTATTTACAGATATTCATTAAGAAAATAACTTTTACACCAAAAAGATCGAAAAAACCGTAGGGTGTTAAAAGTGATAGAGATCTTCTGTACCACGTAACATATATTTTACCTATGATAACAAACAAATTTGAACACGAGTATTGGCCTTTCATGTGCCATATTGCTTAGTTGCACAAAGAGAAGTATGCTATATGGTAAAGGAGATCTCAACTCGTTCGAAGTTGTGAATCTTCCAAAATGTTTGGGATCGTGCAAGGTCTTAGGACTTATGCTTTTTGATTTTTCACTTTCTCTTTCTTTGATTTCACCATTTTCTATTACTTTTTTTTCCGATCATTACAAACAAAGAAACATCTAAATAGTAAAATTTGGTGATGTAAAATCTTTTTTACACAAACGACTCTTTATTTTTTAAGATTTTAGTTAGCCACATGTCATAATCCAAAGATCGCTAGTGTAAAAAAGATTATACAACGTTGATGGATGCAAATTTAATTCATTTCTAAGACCCAAAAACAAATATTGGCAAGGGTATTCAGGCAAACACCTTAAGGTCTTTGGTTCGAATCTTCATACTAATAAGACGTGAATCACATGCAAGTAATTGACACACCCCAAATGGGCAGGAAAATTATCATGACATTATGACTGTTTCCTTCCTACTTTGATATAAAACCCTAACAGATATATGATGAATCACATGCAAGTAAAATAAGAATTGCCCATATGTGTGGTCTGAATGCCTGGAAAAGGGGCCAATCAAAATCAAGGGTACATTGTATAGGTACCTCACTTGAAAAATAGTGCCATCAGACTGTGCAGGTCAGCCATTGGAAGGAAAGAAGTTCACAAGATGGCATTGGCAATGAAAGAAGCCAAAAAAACAATCAGCAGAAAGATCAGGTCATGCCTTGTTTTGAATGAAAATGGACAAACTAGGAATCATCAACTTCAACAGCCACAGCCAATCCAACTAAGAGATGCATGTAAGGACACTTTTGTAGGACATCATACAGGTCCTCTTTTTACATAAACAGCCAAACCTCTCATTTTTCTTTGAAGAATGGTTTTCTATAATCTTCTTGGGGGTCCCACTAAACAATCATATCATATTATATGATCTCGTTTAATTTCATTTAGATAAAAATTTAAGTATGACGGTTTTAAATATAATTTTTATAAGACAGATTCTTCTTCATTACTCGATTTATCGTGTATTGGTGGGTTGAATTGTGAAAGAATGATGTCCCGTCTTACGAATTAAGATCCGTAAAACGATTTTACAGAAGACTTACTCTTTCATTTAACTAGAATTATCAATCTAGTTTCAAAATAAGTGCACCAAAAAAAAGGAAAGGAACAATTCTTCTGGACATCCAAAGATGTAATAAGAATAATTTATTTTGAGATGAAAATACTAAATTATTTATTTAGCTTGAAGCAGGACAAAAGATGATACAAAAACATGAAGGCCCGGGAACTTAATTAGACAAAAACTTGGGAATGACCGTAAGGGCCGGCCCTGTCAATTGTCATAAGCCAAATGAGGTCATGGCCATGGGTCCCTCAAAAAAGCCCATTTTTTTGGATCCCAAAATCCCAAAAAAATCCTACATATGATTAAATTATTATTATTTTATTTCATAATTTCACATTTGTTTCTTGATTTCTTCTATTTGCCATAGCTTATAGTTAATAGTTATAACTTATAACTTATTAATTAATTACTCCCTCTGTCCTAAATTATCGTTCTCCTTTCTTTTTTCGTCCGTCCAAAAATAATTGTCCACTTTGAAACTTACCTTTTTAGAATATCACTTTTACCACTTTACCCTTACTTTTTCACCCTACTTTAATTATGAGCCACATACACATGAGCTTTAAAGGAAACTACACATTAAACTAATATTAATAATCCAGTCAAATATGTTTTCTTAAACGGTGCGCCGGGTCAACTAGGACAATAAATTAGAGACGGAGGGAGTATTAATTACTATTCAGTGATCAATGAATCATTTGCGGTTTGTCCCAACTTTTATGGTTTTTCCATTTTTGACTTGTTGGTATTTTGATAATCTAATTGAAATTTTTATTTTTAGTCATTTAAGTGTATGAATGAGTGACTTGTTGGTAATTGGTGATATTCTAATTGAAATTTGATTATTTGAACATATACTATAATTTTAAAATAGAGAAATTGAGATTAATCATTAATTTATGTTAATGAAAAATTGTACATCTACTATAATTATATACTAAAAAGGAGAAATTGTACATGAAAAATTGTTTGTTTGTTTTTTGATTGAAATGAAGTGTTTTCTTATTGTTTTTTATGTTTGTTTGATTGTTTCTTTAGTTATTCAAAAAACATATAAAAAAAATTGTTACAAAGGAAGGGCCCCGTTCAAGATGATCGGCCTTAGGCCTCCTATTTCACAGGACCGTCCTTGATGACCGTCGTATTGATATTTTTTGTAAAATGGATCCTCATGACACGACCCACTATGAGTTGATAGGCTGAGTTATAAGAGAGTGAGGCTCCATTTTATGAACTAGGATCCGTAAGACAGACCTACTATATCAAATAATGAAAGAAACATAATGAAAAGTTTAGAAATAAAATTATAACAAACTTAGAAAAACATACCATCCCAAGATTAATAAAACAGCCAAATAGGTCAAGAAGCTCTTATTTGACCTTGAAACAAACTTAGAATAAAAAGAGACAGGATCCGAAACCTCTAAAGTTGAATATGCATAGATTTTTTCAAGTTGTTTTAGTGAGCTTGGTTATTACCTTTAGCGAAAATGTTTTCCTTTACGAAAACATTTTTACAAAGCAATTTATCGGTTGGTACAAAGTAGGTCTGATAATTACAATATAAAACCTGATAATTCACCAAACCCGACCTAAAAACTACCCGAACTGACACAAACTGTTTATAATTTTTTGATCGAAACATGACTCGTGTCAACCCAAAAATATTAATGATTGGGTCGAGTTAACGCATGTTGAACTCGTTACCTATTTTGACCCGATAATTTTTATTTTATAAATATATAATTTTTTTTGTTGATAAATCTAGGTTAAGACGAGACGACACGTTTTAAATCGTTGCCCATTCTAACCAGATCCATTTCAATAATTTAATATTTAAGTTCTAATGGATTCGACTCGTTCAACCCAACTCACTTAATTATCAGACCTATTATAAAGTCATAACATTAACGAGAGAATTCAAAGATAATTGCCTTGACCTTATCTATTATGTCTCTGGTGAGTTTAATTATGAGAAAGGATTATACCATTCAAATTAACATATGGAAAACAAACTTAAAAAGAGACGTGCTCAAAAGTAGTTATTATTCTAAAAATTCAAAGGGACTACTCACTTGTTACAGTTTGAAGATTTAAAAAGGTCTCCAGTTTGGCAGATTCCTTTCCAAGACTTCGGAATGGGACCCATTCCTTTATCATTGAAGCTCTCTGACTCTGACCACACACCTGTTTATAAAAATACACTTTATAATCAACCAAATTTATCCAAATAAACCATCAATCAAATAATGCAACAATTTGTAAGTACATGCTACAAAAGTATTACACTACTTATCCATGATCTTTTGGTGCGTAACAATTGTGATTCTTATTTATATTAGTGCTTGTTTGGAAGAGTATTTTGGTTAAAACGTTGGTAAAAAATACAGCGTTTTCTTTTTAAAAGTGTTTCAATGCAGCGTTTTAAAACGCAGCGTTTTAAAAACGAGGAGCGTTTTAAAACGCTCCAATTTGTAGCATTTTAAAAATATGCTACGTTTTCAACTAATCTGTTTATTAAAAATAGGGTTTTGAAATAATTTTCCAAACGCGTTTATAAAAATAAAACTGCGTTTTGAAAACAATGCGTTTTAAAAAAGCTGCGTTTTCAAAACGCTGCACCAAACGAGCCCTTAGCTATTTAAACAACCATAAAATGAAACTCGTATTAAAAATGGAATGAAAGGAGACGATCGTCGACGACGACGTACCGGTATCGAACATGCCAACAATGACATCTTTGCCATACTGAGCTTTGAATAGCAAATCTTCTTTGCCCAAACGATTGGTTCGTTTTACTTCATCTAAGCCGGAAAACTCCCATGACCTTGTGGTGTGCAATGAGTATTGTCCTGGGATGCTCTTTATCACCCTTACCACCTCTTCCCTCCCTATATATTTCAAGAGAATTAGAATGATATTGATATATGATAATATGCGGATGGATTTGATCGGTCGATTTGATTTTGTAATGTACATACTCGAGAGTTCCGAGGCTTCGTTGGGGGTGAGAAGTGCAGCGAAGCCGTTGATGCTGTTCTTGTAACTATAAAGGAGTGAGGATCTAGCTTCTTCCTTAGTTTCTTTCACAGAAGATAGATAAGAATGATGGAATTCTTCAATCTCATCCTTTGTTCTCTCTCCGTTATGATGCCCAAAGTATACTACATAGGCCTGCCAATGCATATACATATATATATATATGTTCATAAGTTCATATTAATTTTTTATAGCAAAATACATATACACACATTGTGTTTTTATGTACAATCAATATGAAAAAGAAACCAACTGGTTATGGCCAAATGATACTGCAACGGTGATATTCATGTCATTCCTAACACCGCTCAATCATAAAACTTGCTTTTGGTCAGCAAACTTCGCTGATGTGGAGCAAGATTTCGATGGTACATCAGGAAGGTTGCTGATTTGGTGCAGTTTGATTGAGCGGTGATAGGAATGACAAGAGTACTCGCCCGAAGTCATATTGGCAAAATTATGAGAAAGAAAAAGAAGGAAAGAAAAGAAAAGAAACCTGTTTGTCAGAAGATGAAGCTAAGAGAGGTAGAACAAGGAGGAGAGAGAGGATAAAAGATTTGTTCTTCATTGTTAATGGTGACATTGGGATATCTTGAGAGTTTTGAATTGAAATGATACTATGTTTAAAGGGTATAAAGGAAATGAATTTATAACCTCTATTTATAAGGTATTTTTAACTCTATTTTCAGAAGAATTGCGGCTGGCTCCATCAAGTCACTGTCTTCTACTTGGACAAATATGTTAAGACTTTCTGTGGATGAAAAATGATGATAAAATTGTAGTGCAGAATTTTTTTTGATTCAAATGGTTGTTTAATTATGTTTAGAATATTAGTAAGTGCTCCCTCCGTTTGGGGGAAAAATCCTCGTTTGAAAGACAAACTTTTTAAGACAATGACGCTTTTAGTAACTAACTAGTAAGGTTTACATGCGTTGTACGTGGTGTTAATGATTTTGTTAAAAGTGATTTGTTGGTTCCTTTATTTTTTTTGACTTTTAATTATTAGATTTTTGTGTGTTTTAATATTTACATTTTTTGAGACTTATAAATTGTGTTGTTGTGTGTTTAGCATTTATGATACTTTGTTTTTCGGTCATTTATAATGTATGCTTTTAGTCATTGTATAGCAACTTATCCTACACATTTGTCTTTTTTGTTGGTTATTTTTAAATCTTTTTTTTTTAATATCAAACATGAGTTCATTCATTTTTATCAGTTTGTAAATTGAAAACAATTCAAACTTACTATCTTAGATAAGCACATTGTTGTTGGAGACTTTGCTTATGTCGTTTATGGAATTTATGACCCTTTAAAAAAAATTGTGTTGGAGAATCAAACTCTCAACCCCAAAGTATATAGTTACACTAAAAAATATAAAATTCCACCAAAGCATCTATGAAGTCCCACTTTGCCACACACAACCTAAGTTTTGCGTCATTTACATATCATTTTATAATTTTTTTCTAGTTTACTTGATCGATTCACTCAACGAAAGGATAGAGATCAGCAACATTGAAAGTTGATGAAACACCATAATTATCCGATAATTCTACTTCATAAGTATTGCCACCAATCTTTTTCAAGATCCTGAATGGACCATCAGGCCTTGGTTTCAACTTTCCATGACATCCACGAGGGAATCGCTCGTTCCTCAAAGTAATCCAAATCAAATCTCCCTCCTTGAAAGCTGATTGCTTCCGATACTTTCTAGTGTCAGTTACCAATTTGACATTAAGGTGCACATGAGATTTCACGTATAGGACATTTTGGTCATTTTTTGGCAACCTTTTCTCTGCTTTTATATTACCCAAAGCGAAACTTATTTTTCTTCTTCTCCAACAACTCTTTATCTACTTCTTCTCCATCAATGACCTCTTATGTAAATTTTAATTGAGATAAAACTCAAGAGAGTATGAATCTTTTATTCAAAATTTTCTATTGAAAAATAAATAAAAATGGAGCGGAATCATATCAGATATTAGAGAGATATAGCGAAGATCGATATAATCACAATCAGGCCAAGGCCGCCACGAATAAGAACCCACAAAAATTAAAGTTGTCACCCCTCGACATTTCTTCCTTTCTCTCTCGTACAACATAATACACAAACATACACCACGAATTTCAAAGCTCATATTTGAACGAATCACAAATGTATACGACAAAGATGAGGCACGCCATGGTTCAATCCTTCTTTATCGTCCCTAGCTTAAACTCTAATAAATTTCTCATTGGCACCGTTGATATTGTTTTTAAACTACTTTCGATTGGGCCAAAATATGATTAACTCTCAAAATTACACAATAAATCGCATATTGCACCACAACCTACGAAGTGTCTCACTTCCATACCTTATTGTTCTATTTGTCCCACTTTGCCCCTTCCGTCTGTGGGTGCTGAAAATAGTAACGAAAAATGGTATGTGCATGTCACATGAAGATTATTTTAATCATTTTTCTTGGGGTTCAAAATGAGATTTGATTATAACTTCATTATTTAGTTACCCATTTAGTATTTAAAATATGTTTTTAAATAAAAATAATAAATAATTGTTTCAATAATCCAAAAATAATTATATGGCCAATTTACAATTCCCCCCGCAAAGTATCCACCAAATCGCATAGTACACCCTAACCTAAGGTTTGTCCCATAATGGTATATGATGCTATATTGTTTTCGATTTTCCACCCTACCCCTTGACGAACGTTAGAAAAATCACTTTAAGCGGAGAAAAAAATGACATTTCCCTTTTCTGGCTAAAGAGTAAATGTATTAAAAGGAAAAACTCTAATCTTACATCCTCTCATTCTCTCATCTCCTGGTGCAATCCCATCTTCGGTTCCATCGTAAAAGCCGTCATCTCTAGCCCCACCATATATAGAAACCGCCATCTCCAGCCTAAACCCTTCCCACTCCAGTCATTCCTATCACAACTCTGACGCCTACCTCTTATGATTTTAGCCAAATTCTATCTTCGATCTCCCTCATTCTGTCCCCTGCAAAAGTCGCGCCTGAAGTAACAATCAGAGGCTATAAAGTATACTTACTAAAACCCTTATAAAAACATGGTATTAATAGAAAACCAATAACACATATCGTCGAATTCATTTGAAAGAGAGTCGGACATGAATTAAGAGAAATGGTAAAGGGTTTTATTGAAATACTCTTCAGTTTTGCTGGAGAAAATTGGACATACGACCGGCTTGCATATGACTTAAAACATAATATCGAAATTGAGAGGATATTGTAGAAGCTATGGTTCTAGATGATTTCGACCTCATAGCAGCTGTCATGGTGGTCGGGTTGAGTTATTTAAAGAATTATGAGAGAAAAAGTAAAGTTAAGTCATATAAGAGGATGAAATGGGGGATGAGAAATTGATTGATTTCAGTGGTGGTTTCAGAGAAGGTGAGTGGATCCAATTTCATACAAGAAATCGGAGATGGGACGGGTATCTATGAGTAAAAGTTTTTAATATCTTTTGTTTGTGTACTTTGTTTTCATCATCAAGATAAAAAAATTGATAATGAAACCAACGTGTATCTATCTTTTGGTTTAAGAGAGAGAAATTTAAGAGAGATGACAAAACCCAGATCGGGTTATGGGTTAATTTTTGGTTTGGGGATGACTGAAGATCGGAAAACATGGTGGGTCTTTTCTCTACATTTTCTTTTAGCAAGAAAAAAAGGAATGATGGACCTCCACTCCATTTTTTTAACATTTTAACTTTACACACACATTTATATAATTTTTTTAGAAAATTATATTTTATTTCTTAATTTTTATTAGGCTAAAATACATTTAGCACCCCCAAAGTTTACACAAAATTCCTAATATTTCCCTCGAGTTAACATCCACAAGGAAATGTCAAATTAGCGTGACTTTTCTAATGGTTGTGGTTAGGGTGAAAAATAGGGTTTAAAAAATAACGTCAGATACTATTATGGAACAAACCTTAGGGCTGTGGTGCACAATGTGATTTGGTGGATACTTTTGAGGGGAATTGTAATTTGGCATAATTATAAGGAAAATGTTATCCTTGCAACTAATTATATTACTTTCCTAACAACTAAGTTTTGAATAACTGCAAAGTTGTTTTGGACAAAGACATTTTTGTTTTTTTTATGGCTTAGTTGTAAGGAAATTTATAAAATTAGTTGTAAGGCTAGCAACATTGCTGTTATAATTTTTCTAATATTTATGACCCTTTTTTCTAATCATTATTGTTTGGCATGATAAATTTATGTGTATTGTCCTTAACAAAAGGCACAAATTCATCAAATGATACTTCATTTTTTCATCTTCTTGACATTATGACAAATTTTTTAAACTTATTTATCTTATTTTATTCATGGGTAATAACTAAACATGCTACAAATTTGCTTAATATCTCGATACTAACCAACAATTCTATTACTATAGATATAATTTTTCATATAAATCTTATAATGTCTTTCCCGAATTAACATATTTAAAAAAATAAAACCATATTATTTTTTTAGTTTCGAATAAGGTTTTAGTGTCTCAAACGAGTAAGGGTATTTTTGTCATTTCAGTAAATATTGGGCGACAATTGTAACGAACCTGGTAGGTGGGGGAAATTGAAAAAAAAAATCAAAATACAGGACGAAATGAATTGAATTAAATAATATAGGACATAACTTTAAAATAGTTAGAAGTTAAGGGATTAAACTATTAGTTAATTATTCATTGAATTAATTAGTCTATAACAAATTTACTCTTTTGACCTTAATTAATGGTGAGTGATTTATTAAGTTAAAGGGTACATTTGTCCGTACATTAAATTGTAAGAGACAACCTACACTTTTATAAGTAGTTAGATTAGATTAGATTAGATTAGATTAGATTAGATTAGATTAGATTAAATTAGATTAGATTAAATTAAATTGTATTACTATTGATACAATTTTTCATATAAATCTTATAATGTCTTTTCCGAACATATTTTAAAAAATAAACCATATTATTTTTTTAGTTTCGAATAAAGTTTTAGTTTCTCAACCGAGTAAGGGTATTTTTGTTTTTCAAAAAATATTGGGCGACATTTCAATTTATTATTTAATTTTTCACGAAATTAATTTGCTTATGACAAATTTACTCTTTTGGCCTTAATTCATGGCAAGTGATTTATATTATTTATGACACTTTTTTCTAATCATTATTGTTTGGCATGATAAATTTATGTGTATTGTCCTTAACAAAAGGCACAAATTCATCAAATGATACTTCATTTTTTCATCTTCTTGACATTATGACACATTTTTTAAACTTATTTATTTTATTTTATTCATGGGTAATAATTAAACATGCTACAAATTTGCTTAATATCTCGATACTAACCGACAATTCTATTACTATAGATATAATTTTTCATATAAATCTTATAATGTCTTTCCCGAACATATTTAAGAAAGTAAAACCATATTATTTTTTAGTTTCGAATAAGGTTTTAGTGTCTTAACCGAGTAAAGGTATTTTTGTCATTTCAGTAAATATTAGGCGACAGTTGTAACGAACCTGGTAGGTGGGGGAAATGGAAAAAAAAAATCAAAATACAGGACCAAATGAATTGAATTAAATAATGTAGGACATAACTTTAAAATAGTTAGAAGTTAAGGGATCAAACTATTAGTTAATTATTCATTGAATTAATTAGTCTATAACAAATTTACTCTTTTGACCTTAATTAATGGTGAGTGATTTATTAAGTTAAAGGGTACATTTGTCCATACATTAAGTTGTAAGATACAACCTACACTTTTATAAGTAGTTAGATTAGATTAGATTAGATTAGATTAGATTAGATTAGATTAAATTGTATTACTATTGATACAATTTTTCATATAAATCTTATAATGTCTTTCCCGAATTAACATATTTAAAAAAATAAAACCTTATTATTTTTTTAGTTTCTAATAAAGTTTTAGTTTCTCAACTGAGTAAAGGTATTTTTGTCTTTCAAAAAATATTGGGCGACATTTCAATTTATTATTTAATTTTTCACGAAATTAATTTGCTTATGACAAATTTACTCTTTTGGTCTTAATTCATGGCAAGTGATTTATAATATTTATGACCCTTTTTTCTAATCATTATTGTTTGGCATGATAAATTTATGTGTATTGTCCTTAACAAAAGGCACAAATTCATCAAATGATACTTCATTTTTTCATCTTCTTAACATTATGACAAATTTTTTAAACTTATTTATCTTATTTTATTCATGGGTAATAACTAAACATGCTACAAATTTGCTTAATATCTCGATACTAACCAACAATTCTATTACTATAGATATAATTTTTCATATAAATCTTATAATGTCTTTCCCGAATTAACATATTTAAAAAAATAAAACCATATTATTTTTTTAGTTTCGAATAAGGTTTTAGTGTCTCAACCGAGTAAGGGTATTTTTGTCATTTCAGTAAATATTGGGCGACAGTTGTAACGAACCTGGTAGGTGGGGGAAATTGAAAAAAAAAATCAAAATACAGGACGAAATGAATTGAATTAAATAATATAGGACATAACTTTAAAATAGTTAGAAGTTAAGGGATCAAACTATTAGTTAATTATTCATTGAATTAATTAGTCTATAACAAATTTACTCTTTTGACCTTAATTAATGGTGAGTGATTTATTAAGTTAAAGGGTACATTTGTCCATACATTAAGTTGTAAGAGACAACCTATACTTTTATAAGTAGTTAGATTAGATTAGATTAGATTATATTAGATTAGAATTAGATTAGTAATAAAATGATATTTTTATACCTTAATTTTTAAAAGTGAATTCTTTTAATTTGAACATCACAAAATGAAATAATGAACTATTTGACCGAAGGGAATGGATAAATGTGATTATCTAAAAGTAGAAAAGAATCATGACAAAGTTAGGACTCTTTGTTTGATTTGAATCAAATTCAGCTATAAATGGTAGTGCAGATAGTTGAGTTTGATTATTAGGGTTTATGTTGTTTTATTAGCCTAAAAAGGGTATTAAATTAAAAAAATATATATAACAAAATTTATTTAGATTATGCATTTAAGTGGTGTATGATAGTTGTATCGTTTAATACTTCAAAGGTGATGATATATGTTGCATTTACTCTATTTAAAATAACAAGGCAGAAACATTCAAGTGTTTAAGGCTTGTGTTTTTAAGCTTTTTCTTCGGCCTAGGAAGGGCGGTCACCTTGTTGATGATTTAAGTGAAATATCGGCCATTTTATATAATTAGGGTTTATGTTTCAAATGGTGGGTGAATTGAGAATACTATATTGTGGATTTGGGAGTGTGGAGTGCACATTTACATAAGTTTTACGGGCTTTACGGGTGTTAATAATAAAATATTTTGTTTGCTTTCGATTTATCGTTTTCACAACCAATAACCCTGGTCGGGGTCTCGCTGCCCGGTCAACGAGTCTGGGTCCAGGGGCGAAGTGCCCTGGTTTAGGGGTTCGGGGACACAACGTGGTCCCCGATGGGGGTTCGGGGGCAACACCACTGAAGCTTTCAGTGTAATCTGTTTTCACTGTTAGAATTTAGTTGTGACGGTTTTTAGCAGTTATTTGGTGACTGCTCAAATTCCAATGACACAACCTTTGAAAGGAATAAAAGGAAAACTTAATTATCTGCAAAATAGAGATCGATTATTCCATCATCTTTGATTTTTTATCAAAATATTAAAACTCTACAAGTAGTTTTATGCGTGAGTATCATAAAAGGAGGGCAATTGTAGTCTTATCCAAGAAGAATATTCGTGTAACCCGGGGCATGTGATACGATCGAATAATTCTTCCAGGAAAGTGTATTGTTCATGATTCTACAATATATCCATATTTTATTTCGACATTGTTGTAACCCTAATTTCCAACATTCAGCTCGCACTAACTTCTGGGTCTGACCCTTAAATTTCTCAATCCAAACGCAACGCGATCGTGTTTGCTGTTTTACGGATGGAGTACATCCATCCTAAAGAAAAGGTCCACCTTTTTTAAGAGTGTCCCAAAAATCAATAATGCTGGGTTTACAACTATTGTTACAACTAATTATTGAAGGAAAATATTATTTTTCACCGAAATACATTTGGCCATAATCAAGGTTTAGTTGTATCGAAAGTTATGAGAGTAGTTATAAACATAATTTTTTTTATATATCTAATCTAATATAATATAATATAATATAATATAATATAATATAATATAATATAATATAATATAATATAATATAATATAATATAATATAATATAATATAATATAATATAATATAATATAATATAATCTAATCTAATCTAATCTAATCTAATCTAATCTAATCTAACTACCTATAAAAGTGTAGGTTGTCTCTTAGAACGTAATGTATGGACAAACCTACCCCTTAATTTAATAAATCACTCACCATTAATTAAGGCTAAAAGAGTAAATTTGTCATAGATTAATTAATTCTATAAATAATTAAATAATAGTTTGATCCCTTGACTTGTACCTAATTTAAAGTTAGGTCCTACATTTTTTAATTCTATTAATTTCGCTTTGTATTTTAATTTTCTTATCAGTTTCCCCCACCTACCATGATTGTTACAAATGTCGCCAAATATTTTTTGAAATGACAAAAATACCCTTACTCAGTTGAGACACTAAAACTTTTTTAGAAACAAAAAAAAAATGATTTTACTTTCTTAAATATATTCGGGAAAGACATTATTAGATTTGATGTATCCAAAAAAGCATCATACCAGGGGTGCCGAAGGTAGCGGTGGACGTGGGTCGTCGGAGTTGCCGGCCGGCGGCCATGTTGTCGTTAGTGGTGGAAATCTGGCTATATTATCTGTAAAATAAACACCGTGAGTCGGCGGGGAGGGCTCCTACCAAAAACCCTCCTGTGTGTTTATCAGTACACTGAGTATAAAAGAGAGGGCGCTTAGCTCCCAAATGCGTGTGTGATTTTAAATCAGAAAAAGAGAAAGAGCCCCTTCACTATGGACAAGTGGGGTTATTTATGCCTGGATGGAATGGGTTTAGCTCGTGGACTATCTGCACTGCCCAAGCCTTCCGACATTGTGTAAAATATGATGGGCCATTAGATGAGGCCCACACGCCATTGAGGCGGATCCAAAATATGCACATCAGTAACCCCCTACTTATTATTCTTCGAAATTCATCTCGAGAGTAAGGAGTACTATTTGCTCGTTATTTTCTTTAATTTCTCGAGATGGCCAAGGCATAATCATTTTCATTTTGGTAGACAAGATAACAGAAGTGTTGGGATTAGTCAAAGATTTAGTCACTTTTGACCGCCATTGTATATTTTAATTAACCATTACGCCTTAGAACTTGATTGTATAAGTCTTTCTATTGCGAGCAGGGCGCTACTTGGGCCAAGGTCAAGTCCTACTACTCGACTTCACGAGCGGGACTACCCTTAAAAGCTAGCGAGCATAACGTCACTTGGGCCAAGGTCAAGTCCCAGTACTCGACTTTTTGAGCATGACTACCTTTAAAAGCTAACGAGCATAACGCCACGTAAGCCAAGGTCAAGTCCCAGTACTCGACTTTGCGAGTGGGATTACCTTTAAAAGCTAGCGAACATAACGCCACTTGGGCCAAGGTCAAGTCCCAGTACTTGACTTTGCGAGCATGACTACCTTTAAAAGCTAGCGAGCAAAACGCTACCTAGTCCAAGGTCAAGTCCCAGTACTCGACTTTACGAGCAGGACTACCTTTAAAAGCTAGCGAGCATAACACCACTTGGGCCAAGGTCAAGTCCCAGTACTTGACTTTGCGAACATGACTACCTTTAATAAGCTAGTGAGCAGAACGCCACTTGGGTCAAGGTCAAGTATCAGTACTCGACTTTGCGAGCAGGACTACCTTTGAAAAGCTAGAGAGCAAAACGTCACTTGGGCCAAGGTCAAGTCCCAGTACTCGACTATGCGAGCACGACTAACTTTGATAAGTTAGCGAGTAGAACACCACTTGGGCCAAGGTCAAGTCCCAATACTAGACTTTGCGAGTAGGACTACCTTTAAAAGAGAGCGAGCATAACACCACTTAGGCCAAGGTCAAGTCCCAGTACTCGACTTTGTTAGCAAGACTACCTTTGATAAGCTAGCGAGCAGAACGCCACTTAGGCCAAGGTCAAGTCCCAGTACTCGACTTTGCGAGCAGGACTACCTTTGAAAAGCTAGAGAGCAGAATGCCACTTGGGCCAAGGTCAAGTCCCAGTACTTGAATTTGCGAGCAGGACTACCTTTGATAAGCTAGCGAGCAGAACACCACTTGGGTCAAGGTTAAGTCCCAGTACTCGACTATGCGAACAGGACTACCTTTGATAAGCTACCGAGCATAATGCCACTTGGGCTAAGGTCAAGTCCCAGTACTCGATTTTGCGAGCAGGACTACCTTTGAAAGCTAGCGAGCATAACGCCACTTGGGCCAAGGTCAAGTCCCAGTACTCGACTTTGCGAGCAAGACTACCTTTGAAAAACTAGCGAACATAAGCGCAGACAGGCGCTATGTATAACCCAACCGCAAGTAAACTCGAAACGGGAGGACAATATGAAGCTCAACCGCAAGTAAACTTGAGCGGGGAGCATAAGCGCAGGCATGCGCTGTGTGTAACTCTACCGTGAGTAAACTCGAGCGGGAGGACAATATGAAGCTCAGCCACGAGTAAATTTGAGTTGGAAGCATAAGCACAGGCATGCACTGTGTACAACTCTACCGCGAGTAAACTCGAGTGGGAGGACAATATGAAGCTCAGTCACGAGTAAACTCGAGCGGGGAGCATAAGCGCAGGCAGACGTTGTGTACAACTTTACCGCAAGTAAACTCGAACGGGAGGACAATATGAAGCTCAGCCGCGAGTAAACTAGAGCGAGGAGCATAAGCGCAGGCAGGCGCTGTGTACAACTCTATCGCGAGTAAACTCGAGTGGGAGGACAATATGAAGCTCAGCCGCGAGTAAACTCGAGCGGGGAGCGTAAGCACCTGGCAGGCGCTGTATACAACTCTACCGCGAGTAAACTCGAGCGGGAGGACAATATGAAGCTCAGCTGTGACTAAACTCAAGCGGGGATCATAAGCGTAGGTAGGCACTGTGTATAACTTTACCACGAGTAAACTCGAGCGGGAGGACAATATGAAGCTCAGTCGCGAGTAAACTCGAGCGGGGAGCATACGCGCAAGCAGGCACTGTGTACAACTCTACCGTGAGTAAACTTGAGCTGGAGGACAATATGAAGCTCAACCGCGTGTAAACTCGAGCAGGGAGCATAAGCGCAGACAAGCGCTGTGTACAACTCTACCGTGAGTAAACTTGAGCGGGAGGACAATATGAAGCTCAGCCGCGAGTAAACTCGAGCGGGGAGCATAAGCGCAAGTAGGTGTTGTATACAACTCTACCGCGAGCAAACTCGAGCGGGAGGACAATATGAAGCTCAGCAGCGAGTAAACTCGAGAGGGAAGCATAAGGGCAGACAGGCGCTATGTACAACTCTATCGCGAGTAAACTCGAGTGGGAGGACAATATGAAGCTCAGTCACGAGTAAACTCGAGCGGGGAGCATAACCGCAGGCAGGCGTTGTGTATAACTCTATCGTGAGTAAACTTGAGCGGGATGACAATATGAAGCTCAACCACCAGTAAACTCGAGCGGGGAGCATTAACGCAAGCAGGCGCTGTGTACAACTTTACCGCGAGTAAACTCGAGCGGGGAGCATAAGCGCAGGCAGGCGCTGTTCATCTGGTCATGAGTTCTACGAGCAGAGAGTGCATGTATGTGTAGAACAAAATCTAAGAAAAGTGTGGCTCGGGCACAATAATAACGTGCTCCGGCACAAAATATACTGTGGCTCTCGGGAAGGAACATATCATGCTTTCCCTTCCTTGGTGTAGCCCCCTACTTCTCGAATGCAAGAGTTCATCTTGAAGTCGAGAAGTATCACTGGTAAATATTGTTTGGTCTCGTAGTGTGTTCGAGTACAGTGGAGCTGTTGGGGAAAGCCTAGGCTCTGTTGACATGTACTTTATTCCTGACACCTTAGGAGCATCATTAATGAATCAAATATATTCTCTCATGAAATATAATTGTAACAAGTTTTATGCATTTAGTATATTCGAGCAAGAAAGTAATCACACTTCCACGCTTCACGATAAAAAAATAAGTAATATAATTACTTTGATTCATAAGAAAATAAATCATGTTATCTGTGCCCAATGTCAATTGAGTAAATAATTTAAGGTATAATGAACATATTTAATGCAATTTTATATGACGCGAATGTTTGTCATAATATCATTTATTGCTCGTCATAATGGGTGATTTAAGCACATTCAATTTACTTTATGCTTTATGAGTAATTATCCCAAAATTAAATAATCCATTATGTACCTCTCACCCCATAATGATATATAATCATCAATTGTGTGTGTGTGTGTGTGTATATATATATATATATATATATATATATATATATATATATATATATTATTGATTACTTTACACTGTAGGCGTATGCATAATAATCGTTAATAACCCGCATGGAGTTTAGCGATCAAAAGGCATAAGAAAGTAGGCAAAAGAATTTAACTGAAGCATAAGTTAGTTTCAAGTAAACGAGTTGTTGCTTAGTCGAAATAACGAAAAAAAATCATTCACAACAATAAGTATGAGTGTGATGAGTAAATATAAAACTCACATGGCTAGAATCAAACATTAACAAATTGTGTATATGAATGTGTCATGTTATATCACATTTTCATAAATTGGTGAACTTTTTTTCTTTTTTCATGCCGACCAGGGATCATTAAAAACCATAAGGCACATATGGTCGCAAACGCAAAACATATTTAATTACATACATCGGTGTAGTATACCGTAACATGCATCATAATAGCGAGTACTTCAACGTAATTATAACATTTTAATTTACAATTAAATATAATACAACAATGGAACCAACTGATGTATCCAAAAAAGCATCATACCGGGGGTGCCGAAGATAGCGGTGGATGGGTCGTCGGAGTTGCCGTCTGACGGCCATGTTGTCGTCGGTGGTGGATATCTGACTATATTATCTGTAAAATAAACACCGTGAGTCGGCGGGGAGGGCCCCCGCCAAAAACCCTCTGGTGTGTTTATCAGTACACTGAGTATGAAAGAGAGGGCGCGTAGCCCCCAAGTGTGTGTGTGATTCTAAATCAGAAAAAGAGACAGAGCCCTTCACTATGGACAAGTGGGGTTATTTATACCTGGATGTAATAGGTCTAGCTCGTGGACTATCTGCACTGCCGAAGCCTTCCAACATTATTTAAAATATAATGGGCCATTAGATGAGACCCACATGCCATTGAGGCGGATCCAAAATATGCACATCAAGATTTATATGAAAAATTGTATCTATAATAATAGAATTGTTGGTGAGTATCGAGATATTAAGCAAATTTGTAGTATGTTTAGTTATTACCCATAAATAAAATAAGATAAATGAGTTAAGAAAATGTGTCATAATGTCAAGAAGATGAAAAAAAATGAAGAACCATTTGATGAATCTGTGCGTTTTATTAGAAAAAAAAACTAAAATCTACAGTTTACTTCTTTGAATTTTCAGACTACTACAAGCAGTCTTAAAAACTATCATATTGCTCCCAAACTTGTAGATATTACAAACAAAACCAATTGTAGTAATCACAAATAACTGGGTTCAAATATTTTACTTATCTCCATAACTGCGTTCCAAACCTCAAACCTCTTTTGCTCTTAACTTGCTTGCTCCTCTTCATAGGACCCGATGTAGTTACATATGAGAATCTCTCTATTCCCCTCCCTTGGCTATCGACTTTCTTTTCTTCTACCGTAACTCTCATTTTATTGGAAGATACTGTTGCCAACTGACATGTTTTCAAGTAGTATATCCTAAAGTTAATTATATTATCTCATTGCTTAGTAATTTGACACCGAAAGTGGATAAGAACTAAGAAATGTGAGATGTTCTAAGAAAAAGTCCGACTAATCGGAAGCTAAAAAGATTATATGTCTCCATTTGAATAAGGCGAAGTGAATGCATTTCTTGGTGGTGGTGATAGTAATACTGACGACTGTAGGGATGATGATGTTAGGGGCGGTGGTGGTGGCAATTGTAGGGATGACAGTGGTGGTTTAGATGAAATACAACATTGTGAGATTTCCAAATCATTATATTTTCAAATATCCACATGGGTTTTGGTTTCAATTTGAATATTTGAAAATTCAAAAAATTGAATTTGAGTTTGTAAAAAGTGAAATTCAAAGTTGTGTGATGATGTGTATAAATGATGAGTTTTGTAAATTAGTTATTTTGAAGGAAGGAGTAAATAATTAAAAAAGGAATCAAATCAAATAAAAAATTAACTTTTTGAGGGAAAAATGATTAATTTTGCCACTGTACTTTGATTAATTGTTACATTTTGCCATTGTACTATGTTTCGAGCGAAATTGTCATTATACTTTTAAAGATATATGCAATTTGTCACTATCTCTAACTGTCATCCAATTTTAACGGTGACTTAACGGAAGCTAAAGATATTTTATTTTTTCGTTTTAGTAAAGCAAGGTGAACATGCTTTTTTGGTGGTGGTGACTGGTGATGGCGGTGGCGGCGATTGCAGAAATGCTGATGGTGGTGGTTAGGAGTGGTGTTTGGGGTGATTGTAAGCATGACAATGTTGGTTTATGTGGAATATAACATTGTTAGATTTCCAAATCATCAATTTTTCAAATCTTCATATGTGTTTGAGTTTCAATCTTCAAATTTGAAAATTCAAAAAAATTAATTTGTATTTGTAAATAGTGAAATTTAAGGTTGTGGGGGTGGTGTGTCTATAAATGACGAGTTTTGTATATATGTTAATTTGAACGAATGAGTAAAGAATTAGACAAAAAATAAAATAAAATCAAAATTTGATTTTTGGGTTAATGGTGTTATTTGAGGTGATAATACTGGTGGGTCTATGAATGATGAGGTTGATGGAAGAAAGCTAATGATAACAAAATAAATTAAATTAATTCTAAATTTCATTTTTGAGAGTAATGCAATTTTTTTAATTTTTAATTTAAATATTAGAAAAATTATTATAACAATGTTGCTAGTCTTACAACTAATTTTATAACTTTCCTTACAATTAAGCCTTGAAAAAAAGCAAAAATGTCTTTGTCCAAAACAACTTTGCAGTTCTTCAAAACTTAGTTGTAAGGAAAGTAATATAATTAGTTGTAAGGATATCATTTTTCTTATAATTATGTCAAATTACAATTCCCCTTAAAAGTATCTACCAAATCACATTGTGCACCCCAATCCTAAGGTCTGTCCCATAATAGTATCTGACGTTATTTTTCCCCTATTTTTCACCCTAACCACGTTAGAAAAATCACGTTAATTTGACATTTCCTTGTGAGTGTTAACTCGAGGGAAATATTAGGAATTTGGTGTAAACTTTAGGGGTACTAAATGTATTTTAGTCTAATAAAATTAAGAAATAAAATATAATTTTCTAAAAAAATTATATAAAGGTGTGTGTAAAGTTAAAATGTTAAAAAAATGGAGTGGGGGTCCACCATTCCTTTTTTTCTTGCTGAAAGAAAATCTAGACAAAAGACTCACCATGTTTTTCGGTCTTCCGTCGTTCTCAAAACAAAAATTAACCCATAACCCGATATGGGTTTTGTCCACTCCAAATTCCTCTCTTAAATTTCTCTCTCTTAACCTAGAAGATAAATACACGTTTGATTTCATTATCAATTTTTTTTATCTTGATGATGAAAACAAAGTACACAAACAAAAGATATGAAAAACTTTTACCCATAGATACCCGTCCTATCTCCGATTTCTTGTATGAAATTGGATCCACTCACCTTCTCCGATGAAACCCAATCACCACTGAATTCATTCAATTTCTCATCCCCCCTTTCATCCTCTTACATGACTTAACTTAACTTAACTTTTTCTCTCATAATTCTTTAAATAATTCAATCCGACCACCATGACAGTTGCTCTGAGGTTGAAATCATCTAGAACCATAGCTTCTTCAAAATCCTCTCAATTTCGATACTTTGTTTTAAGCCATATGCAAGCCGGTCGTATGCCCAATTTTCTCCAACAAAATTGAAGAGTATTTCAATAAAACCCCTTACCATTTCTCTTAATTCATGCCCGTCTCTCTTTTTGATGAATTCGACGATATGGGCTATTGGTTTTCTATTTATCCCATGTTTTTATAAGAATTTTTAGTAAGTATACTATATAGCCTCTGATTGCAACTTCAGACGCGACTTTTGCAGGGGACAGAATGAGGGAGATTGAAGATGAAATTTGGCTAAAATCGAAAGAGGTAAGCGCCAGAGCTGTGATAAGAGTGACTGGAGTGGGAAGAGTTTAGGCTGGAGATGGCGGCTTTTATATATGGTGGGGCTGGAGATGACGGCTATTACGATGGAGCCGAAGATGAGATTGCACCAGGAGATGAGAGAATGAAAGGATGTGAGATTAGATTTTTTCTTTTTAATGCATTTACTCTTTAACCAGATAAGTGAAATGTCATTTTTGCCCCACACGTGGAAGATCACGTGCTATTTTAAGTGAATTTTCTAACGTTCGTCAAGTGTAGGGTGGAAAATGGAAAAAAAATGTAGCATCATATACCATTATGAGACAAACCTAAGGTTATGGTGCATTATGCGATTTGGTGGATACTTTGCGGGGGGAATTGTAAATTGGTCATATAATTATTTTTGGATTATTGAAACAATTATGTATTATTTTTATTTTAAAACATATTTTAAATATTAATGTGTAACTAAATATTGAAGTTATAACAAAATCCCATTTTGCACCCCAAGAAAAATGATCAAAATAATCTTTATGTGACATGCACATACAATTTTCCATTATTATTTTCAACACCCATACACGGAAGGGGGCAAAGTGAGACAAATAGAAAAATAAGGTACGAAAGTGAGACACTTTGTAGGTTGGGGTTCAATGTGAGATTTATTGTGTAATTTTGAGAGCTAATCATATTTTGGCCCCATCAAAAGTAGTCCAAAATACAAATTTCCCCTAAGTCCACCAAATCCACTTTGACCCTCAATTTAATTTCGTAGCATTTCCATATTCTATGTCAAATTTGGTGATGATGATGTTATGTCTGGTAATCGTAGTGATAGACACGGTGGCGAACAATGTTTAAGATCGATAATTTGGTCCAATCAAACCATAAACAATATCAACGGTGCCGATGAGAAATTTATTAAAGTTGAAGCTAGGGACGATGAAGACAGATTGAACCATGGTGTGCCTCATCTTTGTTGTATGCATTTGTGATTGGTTCAAATATGAGTTTTGAAATTCGTGGTGTATGCTTGTGTATTGTGTTGTACGAGAAAGAAAGAGAGAAATGTCATGGGGCTGTGACAACTTTAATTTTTTATGGGTTCTTATTCGTGGCGGTCCTTGACACCTGATTGTGATTATCTGATCTTCAGTTATATTTCTCTGATATCTGATATGATTTCGCTCTATTTTTATTTATTTTTCTATATAAAATTTTGAATAAAAGATTCATATACTCTTGAGTTTTATCTCAATTAAAATTTACATAATATATAGGTCATTGATGGAGAAGAAGCAGAGAAAGAGTTGTTGGAGAAGAAGAAAAAGAAGTTTCTCTTTGTGTAATAAAAGCAGAGAAAGCGTTGTCAGGAAATGACCAAAATGCCCTATATGTGAAATCTCATGTGCACTTTAATGTCAGATTGATAACCTTCGTCATGGCTAGAGGGTAAACTAGAAAAAATTATAAAATGATATGAAAATGACACAAAACTTAGGTTGGGTGTTGCAAAGTGAGACTTCATAGATACTTTGGTGGAATTTTGTATTTTTTAGTGTAGCTATATACTTTGGGGTTGAGAGTTGATTTTCCACAAATTTTTTTTTTAAAAGTCATAAATTCCATAAATGACATAAACAAAGTATCCAATAATAATATGCTTATCTAAGATTGTATGTTTGAATTGTTTTCAATTTACACACTGATAAAAATGAATGAATTCATGTTTGGTATTAAAAAAAAGAGATTTAAAAAAGATAAATGTGTATGATACGTTGCTATACAATGACTAAAAGCATATATTATAAATGACCAAAAAACAAATTATCAGAAATGCTAAACACAAAACAACATAATTTATAAGTCTAAAAAACTGTAAAGATTAAAACACACAAAAATCTAATAATTAAAAGTCAACAAAAAAAATGAAGGAACTAACAACTCACTTTTAAAAAATCATTAACACCACGTGCAATGCACGTGAACTTTACTAGTTTACAAAAAAGAGTATATATTGATGAAAAAATTGTGTTTAATGAATGAAATTGTGCAATCTTGAGGCACAAATTTCTTCATGAGTCGTTTGTATAATGACAAGGGTAATTGTGGAAATATGCTTTACTCTGTGAGAATATTGAAATCATATAGGAGTATTTATTTGTCCAATTTGGTGTTTGGATGAATAAGTTATGATTGTTTAAAGTATGATGTTAGAAGTTGGAAGTGAGTTTGTCCTACATTGGAAAATTAATAAAAATTTGAATGGTTTATATACAAGTGCCTTATATGGTAAGAGTAAACTTGTTTAGAGTAAAGGCTCTAGCGAGTGCGTTGTCGGACCAAACCAAATTTGCATACTCAGATAAACCCACGAAACCTTTTCTTATTACTCACCAAATTTGCCTACTCAGATAAACCCACGAAGCCTTTTCTTATTCCTAACCAAATTTTCCAGGTAAACCCACAAAACCTTTTCTTATTACTAACCAAATTTGTCTACTCAGATTACTAACCCACGTCACGTTTAATTGACAAAATCAATACAGTTTTTAAACCAAACTAGTTATTTAGCCTGTGTTTCATACGGGTACAATTTGGGATATATATATTTTTTGTAATAATAATCTAACTTTTAGTCATTATAATTAGATTGTTAATCTTTTCTATTGTTATAATAATTTTTTTTCTATTGTTACTAATATTAAACGATTTTTTTACCTGAATACTTTTAAAATTAATATAAGTTTCTAACAAACGTGATATACATATTTTGTATTAGTAATAATAGTTAAAATCTTTGATCTAAAAACTTTTAAATCTAACATCTAACTTGATAATAATATTAGAAGTCTTTTTGTTAAAAACTTTTAAAAGCATAATTAATTTTTAAACAATTTGAGATACATATTTTCTATTTCTATTGGTAATGAAAGTTTAAGTCCTTTATCTAAAGACTTTTAACACAAAAACCACACTCTAACCATGTGGTATACATATTTTCTATTAGTAATAATATAGTAGATAAAATACTTTTTAACTAACATTTATTTCTAAACAATGTGAGATACAAATTTTCTATTGATAATAACATAAAAATGCCTTTATCTAATGACTTTTATAACCAATTTTTATTTCTAAATAATGTGAGATACATTTCTTTATAACCAATGTGAGATCCATCATCTAAAAAGTTTTTAAACCAATTTCACTTTTTTAACCAATGTGAAATACTTCTCTTCTATTGTTAAAAATGATAGACTTTTAAAAGCAACATCACTCTCTATCCAATGTGAGATACATATTCTCATTTGGTAATAATATTAGAAGTCATTTATCTTAAAAATTTATAACCAGCATCTATTTCTAAATAACGTGAGATACAACTCTTCTATTATATCGATGATAAAACTAAAAGTCTTTTATCTAAAGACTTTTAAAACCAACATAATTTTTTAACCAACGTATGCTATCTCTTTTATTAGTAATAATAGTAAAAGTTTTTTTCTATTATCTAAAATTAAAATTAACATCACTTTCTAACCAATTGAGATATACATCTTCTATATTGGTAATAATGGTAGAAGTCTTATATCTAGAAACTTTGGAAATCAACATTACCATCTACCAAATGTATGATACATCTATTCTATTGGTAATAATAGTATTTTTAAAACCAACATTTATTTCTAACCAATGTGAGATATATATTTTCTATTGATAATAATAATAGTAGAATATTTTGTAACCAATGTGAGATACATGTGTCTATTCTAATTTTTAATCTTAAGAATTTTTAAACGAACATTTATTTTTAAACAATATGAGATACACATTTTTTTATTGGTAATAAGAGTAGAAGTCTTTAATATAAGACTTTTAAAACTAACATTTTTTTCTAAACAATGTAAGATACATCTATTCTATGGTGATAAAAGTAGAAATCTTTTCTCAAAATACATTCAAAACTAACATAAATTTATAACCAATGTAAGATACATCTTTTCTATTGGTAATATTAGTAGAGATGCATTTCATATTGGTTATAAATTGATTTTGGTTTTAAAAGTCATTAAATTAAAAATCTAACATTTTATTGCTAATAAAAGAGTTGGTATTAAAATATTTATTTTGAAACTTTTAAAATCATTATTCATATTCTAACAATGTGAGATTCTTTTTTTCTATTTCTATTGGTAATAAAAGTTTAAGACTTTTATTTAAAAACTTTTTAAAAAAACATCTCTTTCTAACCATGTGGTATACATATTTTCTATTGGTAATAATAGTATTTTTAAAACCAACACTAATTTTTAACAAATGTGGGATGCATTATTCTATAGTAATAATAATAGTCTTTTATATAAAAACTTTTGAAATCAACATCTCTTTCTAAACAATGTGAGATACATCTCTTCTATTGGTTATAACATAAAAATAATAATAGTAGTAGTATTTTATCTAAGGAGTTTTGAAACCAACATCTCTTTCTAAAAAATGTGTGATACATCTCTCGTATTGATAATAACATAAAAATTATTTTATCTAAAAGCTTTTATAACCAATATTTATTTTTAAATAATGCGGATCTCTTTGTAACCAATGTAATATACATTATCTAAAAACATTTTAAACAAATATCTAAAACCAACATCTCTTTCTATATAATGAGATAAATCTCTTTTCTTCTCTTTTATTAATAATAAAATTAAAGTAGAAGTCTTTTTATTTAAAGACTTTTAAAATAAACATCACTTTTTAACCATTGTAAGATTTATCTCTTTTATTGATAATAATAGTAATTTAAAACCAACATCAATTTGTAATAAATATGCGATATATATATTCTATTGCTAATAATAGTAAAAGTTTTTATATAATCTAAAATAATTTAAAATCAAGATCATTTTTTAACCAATGTAAGATATACATCTTCTATAGGTAATAAATGTAGAAGTCTTTTATCAAAAGACTTTGAAAACCAATATCACTTTGTAATCAATGTATGATACATCTCTTTTATTGGTAATTAATAATAATATTTTTAAAATAACATCAATTTCTAACCAATGTGAGATACATATCTTATATTGATATAGTCTAAATACTTTAAAATCTAACATTTTCTTTTTAAACAATGTGTTATAAATTTATTTTATTGGTAATAATATAAAATAATTTAAAATTAACATCATTTTCTAACCAATGTGAGATATACATATTCTATTGGTAATAATAGTAGAAGTCTTTTATCAAATGACTTTGAAAACCAACATCACTTTCCAACCAATGTAT
Source organism: Codonopsis lanceolata (assembly GCA_013146195.2). NCBI lineage: Eukaryota > Viridiplantae > Streptophyta > Magnoliopsida > Asterales > Campanulaceae > Codonopsis > Codonopsis lanceolata. The sequence goes on along the minus strand of CM028379.1, from coordinate 23,877,694 downwards.
GATACATCTCTTATATTGACACTAATAATAGTATTTTAAAAACAAACATCAATTTCTAACCAATAGGTCCAATATAGGATACATCTATTCTATTGTTGAAAAAAATAGTGTTTTTAGTGAAAGAAATTGTGCAACTTGAGGCACGAATTTCCTTACGTGTCATTTGTTTGTTGGTGAAGGTAATTGCGCAAATGTGTTCTACTCGGTGAGAGTATCAAAATGATATATTTATTTATCCAAATCAAGTTTTGAATGAATAAGATATGAATGCTTAAAGTATGAGAAGTGAGTTATTAGAAGTAATGTCTCATCTTGAAGAGTTTTATCCCACATTGCTTAGAAATAATGTTTGTTGTAAAAGTTTTTAATGTTTTTAGAAGTAATGTTAGTTTTAAAAGTTTTTAATGTTTTTAGAAGTAATGTTAGTTGTAAAAGTTTTTAAAATATAATACTTGTTACAAAATTAGTGTTTTTAGTGAAATTTTTTTAAATGTAACTTGACACGAATTTCTTTACGTGTCATTTGTTTGTTGGCAAAAATAATTGTGCAAATGTGTTTTACTAGGCAAGAGCATCGAAATGATATATTTATTTGTCAAAATCAAGTTTTGGATGAATAAGATATAAATGTTTAAAGAACGGTGTTACAAGTGAGTCATTAGAAGTAATGTCATATCTTGAAGAGTATTATCCTACATTGGTTAAAAGTAATGTTAGTTGTAAAAGTTTTTAAATATAAACCTTCAACTATTGACAATACAAGAAGTTATGTATATTAATATTAATAACCTTTATTATATTGATTATTATTATGTATTATTATTATTATTATTATTAGTTAATGGCTAGAGACCAAGAGTTTATAAAGCTTTCACATGAATACTTTATAATAAAGATTTATCGAAAAATGATGAGGTGACACAATCATGATACTCCTCGTATTACTAACCCACGTCACCTTTGATTGACATAATCGATACAATCTTTAAATTTGCCTATTTGCATACTCAGATCGATTACCCACGTCATGTTTGATTGACATAATCAATACGGTCTTTAAATTTGCTTACTTTGATAAACCCACGTTTTTCTTACTTCCTCCGTCCCTAAAGAATTGTCCTGTTTGATCCGGCGCACAGTTTAAGAAAAAGTAATTGATTTGATTATTTATATTGGTTTAATATGTAGTTTCTATTAATGTCCATGTATATGTAGCCCATAATTAAAGTAGAGTGAAAAAGTAAGGGTAAAGTGGTAAAAGTGATGTTCTAAAAAGGTAAGTTTTAAAGTAGACAATTATTTTGGGACGGACGAAAAAAGGAAATGAGGACGATAATTTAGGGACGGAGGGAGTATTAGTTATTACTAACCCAGGTCACGTTGATTGACAGAATCAATACAATCTTTAAATTTACCTACTCGGATAAACCAACATTTTTCTTATTACTCCCTCCGTCTCTAAATTATCGTCTTTCTTTTCTTTTTTATCCGTCTTAAAATAATTGTCCAGTTTGAAACTTACCTTTTTAGAATATCACTTTTACCACTTTACTTTATTTTTTCACTCTACTTTAATTATGAGCCACATACACATGAGCTTTAAAGGAAACTACACATTAAACCAATATAAATAATCAAGTCAATTGTTTTTTCTTAAATTGTGCGCCGGGTCAACCAGGACGATTATTTAGGGAAGGAGGGAGTACTATTGATCGACTAAATCAATAAGTCTTTTACTTTGACCATAAATCAAACACTAAAATTTAACATGAAAAAGAATGAAAACTGGAAAAGGTTCATCAATGATCATCTACATGTTCATATGTTCTGGAAAAGCCTTAAACCCCGTTGGCCGTTGCTGGACCTTATATCCCGGGGTTTATGGAAGGACGGCGAGATTCGTCGAACTGCTTGGTCCCCCGACTCAACTCAATTTAACTAACTTTTGTTACAAATAATTGGGTTATATTGTAATAAGAGTTGTTCTCCCGTTTGACAGAATTATCCATATTAAATGGGTGAAATATTAAAAAATTGTAACAACCCCTCAAACTTTAGAAATTACAATGTCACCCCTCAATTTTTAATATATGAACGGTCAACTTTTTGATTTTTAATGTGTTACTTTTGCCTTTAAATATATCACTTTTACCTTTAAATATGTCACTTTTGTCTTTAAATGTATCATTTTTTTATCTATCAACGTGTAAGTTATTATGTATGAAAGCGTGTCACTTTAAATATGCTACTTTTAGTCCCTCAATGTGTAAATCATTATATAAGAAATTGTCACTTTTGTCTTTAAATATGTCATTTTTGTATTTAAATGTGTCACTTTTAGTCAATCAATGTGTAAGTTATTATGTATGAAAGTGTGACATTTGCCTTTAAATGTGTCACTTTTAATCTATCAATGCGTAAGTCATGTATGAAAACGTTTATTTTTTTATTTTTTATTTTTGCTTTAAATGTATCACTTTTGCCTTTAAATATATCACTTTTGCCTTTAAATAAGTTTATCAAAGCTTAAGTTGATTTAGAATTAAAAGCAAAGCATGGACACTTAGGGACTTCGACAGCAAAGTTTGGAAAATGGAGGGCACCGGAGCACGATTTAGAAATTGAAGGGCACCAGAGCAATTAGGAGATTGATTTCATTTATGCAGTGGCAGCTAGTTCCACAGCGCGCCACATCGCCTCTCCATAGCCGAGCCCACAAACACTTCTTCGGACGACTCGCGTCTCCAAGATTTAGCCAATTTTTCTCTCACATTTCGACCAGTATTTTACCGGGTAACCCACGATCTTCTTTGGTGAGTTATTCCCTAAATCCGTAAGACGGTCTTACACAAGTTTTTATTTTGTCAGAACATGCCAAAAAAAAAAAAACAAATACCTATTAATAAATTATTATTATTATTATTATTATTATTATTATTATTATTATTATTATTATTATTATTATCACACCACCACCACCACCACCACTACTTCCTTCGACCCTAAGTTTTAGACTTTTCAGTGTTAAAATTCTAATTTTGAGAATTTTTAGATACAATAATTATTTTTGGATCTTTTTAGTTATGAGAATTATTTAGTGGGGCGTTTTTGTATTTTTGTCCTTTATTTTTTTGTTAAAAGGCAAGGTTCAATGCAAGGTATTTCCTTCGTTCCTAAATTATTATCATGCTATCCTTTTTCACCCGTCTCTAAAAAAATTAGTTTTTTTTAGAAAAATATTTTTTTACTATTTTATTCTTATTTTTTCCTACCACTTTAATAATGACCTCACTTATTATATGTTTTAAAGGAAACTATATATTACATCAATATTAATAATCAACTAAACTATTTTTTCTGTATCGAGTCAAACATAACGTTAATTTACGAATGACGGAGGGAGCATTGCACAAATCAAGGTTATTATCTTCGTTGTTCATGTTAGCAGTGAGTTCGTACATCTATGTTGTATGCTAGGGGTGACAAAATGGGTGTTATGGATCAATGGATAATAGGCCATTATCCATGGTTATCCATGGATAATGGCCTATTATCCATTAATCCATAACACCCATTTTGCCATCCCTATTGTATGCATTCCTTTAAACCACCTTAAGCCTTTTTGTCTCATTTTATTGAATTATATATCTCCTATTAAAGTCCCATGATATAGCTCCTTTTACATTTGGCAAAAACTTAGATGAGACAGTTTTACGGTCATTTTTTGTAAGACGGATCATCTTTACCCGACTCATCATATGTTGGTGGGTTGAGATGTGAGAGAGTGTGGCTCCGTCTTACGAATTAAGATCCGTAAGACCGTCTTACAAGAGACTTACTCTATTTAGGGAGAAATTCTGGTCGTTTCCTACTGAATTTTTTTAATTAAATCTCTTCATACCCTTATGTTTTTTTGTAACCGGAAAAAAATCATGTAGGGGTGTAAATGGTTCAACTTATAACATAATACGAGTTGAACCACATGTCATTGATTTGTAAAAAATCAACCTGAGCTGAACCATTTAAAGTCTTGAGCCGAACCTAATCAAACAACGATCGATGGTTCGACTTAGTTTAGTGGTTCGGTTTCATGGTTTGACATGCTTTCAATTTTTTTTAATCAGATTTCAACATTGAAATAAACCAAAATAAAACATAAATACTTGTCTCTTGATAAACGTACTTATTGTCTTAAAAAAAGAAGCCAAACTTCAAACCATTTGTGTGCGTCAGAGAGAGAGAGAGAGAGAGAGAGAGAGAGAGATTCAAATGTGTAAACAATAAAGAGACAACACTTTAGTTAGGAAAAAAAATAGTAGAAGTTGATCATACCTTTTCTTTATTCACGAGAAGATTAGAAGAGGACGAGAGAGTAGATGATGTGAATAGCAGGGCTTGAAAATACACAATATGTCCAACCTGTTTTGGACAGCCCTTGTCTGGATTAAACTTCACCAAAATAGTCTCAAAGCCCTCCAAAATCTCTCCAATACCCTACCTAAAATTAAGTCAAGCTCCCTTACAACTTCAGCCCCAACCCTAGCCTTATTACACGAATTTTAACAACCTAAAAACTGCCCAAAAAACCACAATTCGAAACAGTCTATAATCTGCCCTAGCACAATGACTTAAACACCCGTACTTCCTTACCTTGGCCGAAATTACCAAGGCAAACAAAACAAACAGCCCCACGTTTTTAGTTGATCAAGGCTGCCTTGAAATCCTTGTTTCACCACTCTTCAATCACGTCCACACTGCCCAATTATGCTGCCCTGGCCGAGAGTTCAAGAGATTACACAACAGGCCATAATGTTCTCAAAAGAACTGTAAAAATGGAAATAACATAAAGTAAAAGATAGAAGATGTGTTCACCGGCTAGGCTTCACTCACGTAACGTAAAGAATCCAAACGATTCAATCTCTTTAGGCTTCACTCACCTTAAAGAAGAAGAAATCGATTTTTAGAAGAAGAACAAGCCGTGTTCTTGGTTCTTTTATTAAACGTCAAAATCTATCTTCTTTTGATTACAAAGATGTCTTATAAAGACTACAAAATAAACTCTAATCTATTAATGAAACCCTAGCTAATTAAGAAAGAATAAAACTAATTAAATAAAAAAACTAAAACTAAAAACCCCTAAAATAGCAAAAACGAGATTTACAATTAAGGCATTAACTAAGTGTGTCCTTCTTCCTTTAGGAAATGTAGAAGCCGGCCTTCTTTAGCTTCCTTACTTGGCCGCCCTTCTTTATTGCCTAACCGTGCCATGCAAGCCCTTTAATTTCCATGCAAGGATCTCCTTTCCAATTAAACAACCCACCTCGAATACTATTCCAAGCATGTCCAAGCTGTGTCCCCTCTCTTTTGGACCAACTCAACCCGTCACGCCACATGCGTTTAACTAATTTAGGATTGATCCATGCAACTTTCCAAACCCTTGAGCCTTGATCCATGCAACTTTCCAAACCCTTGAGTCGTGCCCTATAACTACGAACCATAACCACGGTTTGAACCTACTTGTTGTAACCTCGGTGTAATGGTCTTCTAACCCTTTTGCTTCCATCATTCCATACCATTGTCTAGCCCGTGTACTCCCTTAAGGTCTTATCTACCATTTGCATAATGGCCCCTTGCTCCCGCATCAGTAGAGGAGACTGGAAATGACAATAAAAATAAGACTTAGGAGGATTGGATATTTGGATGATAACTGAGAGTGACTAAGTGAGAATACAAGGGGTTGTGAAACCAACTAGCCTTTATATTTATATAGTATAAGAATACTAAATGTTAGAGTTTTAAAAGACTGTCGGTTTGGTGGCTCCACTCGATGTTTTAGCTTCGTGGTTCGACTCGAATGGTTTGATTTGACTCGACAAGTCAAATTGTGAGCCGAATCGAACCACTCAACTTCTCAAAAACACAAATTGTACCGAACTATATAAGCCACGAAACTGAACCAAACCACGTAAGGCTTGGTTTAACTCGTCGTGGTGGCTTGACGGCTCATGCACAAAATAAGACACTTCATGCATCGCGATGTACAAATGATGTATTGCAAATTTGCAATACATGATTATGTGTATCGCAACACATGAAATGTCTTTTTCCTGTTATTTAAAAATATAGATTGATGAAGTGATTGAAAATTTTGAAAAGATGACTGACCGACAAATTTTCCTAAATTTTACCCCCTTCCTCTCTAAAAAAAAGAGATCTCCTTTATTTTTTATGTCTATTAGTAATTGGTCTTGTGACCCGATTATTTACTTCCGCTCACATGGAATATATTTATATTATTTAAGGATAATTAGTTTCCTAATCCGAAGGGGTTTGGGATTGATTTTGCTTATCCTACAAGAAATAGGTTTATTGTACATTAATATAAATAGGGCAACTAAAGGGGTAAAACCCTAACACAGAAAAAGCCCTAAAGAAGAACACGTCTTCTTTGGCCGCCCCTCTCCTTCTCTCTCCTATATTCTATCTCACCAAATACTAGTCCCTCTAGCCTAACCATCAAGAAGCTTGGATTTGCGGTGTGAACCAGTGATTGATATTCGTGTTCTGCGATATCAATCTGACGAGAGAGACTTGCAAGATCTTTGATTATGACATACGAAGATCGTAGCTCAAGCAAAAAGTCTTCCGCTTCGCTCAAAGTTCAAGTTCGCACGAGGTAACTCATGATTACTCTTAATTAACAAACTTGATTGTGTGATATATATATATATATATATATATATATATATATATATATATATATATTGATATATCCTTCATTGGTATCAGAGCCTATATGCTTGATTGCTCGTTTCGTTATGCCATGAATTGCATGCTTTTAATTTTGGGTTTGTTTAAAAGTTTTACTCGATAACGAACCAAATAGATTTTATTATTTTATGTGTAAAACAATTTTATTTTCGAGAAAAATTTATATGTCAGAGTTCCCTATGACGTGGCGAACAACATACTAAATTCTCGTTGAAATCCGTTGGACATTTTTCAAAATATCGCAAACCCAAGTTTTGTTGAAAATTGATTTTTTCCAAACTTTGCATGTTGTTTTGACCTGTTTATTTTCTGTAAAACCGTAGTTTTATGGTTTGTACTTGTAGTACTCCGCGAGGGCTTTCCAACGACATATTATATGCTTAATTTGGACTTAAATGAACGTTTTACGACCTCGCAAAGTTGGCTCGCGGATCACGTTCGCGAATCGATTTTCAGGGTTGAAAAATAGGCGTCATAGGACCCCCACTCTCGGCCTCGATGTACGTGCCTTTCGTGGCACTTATTTTGATGTAAAAAGTACATGACTGGTAAGTACTCGACGATATGAGTCCAACGCCACCGTCCACGACCTCATCGGAGCACGGGAAGGCGGCGCGTGGAGCCCACTCTCTGGCTGGGCGCATGGGAAGCAGTGTAGAGGATGACCAGTCAACCGTTGACTGGTCAACGGTCAAAGCATTGACGGTTGACATGGCTGCCATGTCAGCACAGTGGGACCCATTTTTTGGTGACAAAGATTGATGATGTCATCAGTGACGCTAGTATGACGTCAGCCCTGCCACATCAGCCCCAGCGTCCAATCAGTTTCTCCAGAAATCCCACACGTGCAGGTGGCGCGTGCGGCGTCTCCAAACCTCCGTTTTTGGCACGTCCGACGCGTCTAAACGTTTTTTGGCCTTCTGAGTCCAATGGTGGCCTCTGTTTTGGTCAATTCAGCCTGGAAATATTTATTTTGGCATTTTCAGTGTATAAAAACTTGTTTTTTTATTTATAAAAAATTCAAAAATAATTTCCTTTTGTCATTTTGTGACTGTTTAGGTCTATTTGGGACTGTTCTGAATTTTTTTTAAAATTGTTTGTGAATTTTAAACTATTTTAAGTCATTTTTCGCATATTTAATGGTCGTTTTGGGCTCTAAAATTGCGATTGGGACTATACGAGACCAAATAAATTTTATTTTCAGTAGTGAAAATATTTATGTACATTATATGTGCTTGATGGATTTGTTCGATCTTATTTTTTTTTTTGTTTAAATTATCAATTTATGAATATTTTCACGTTGTGCATACTTTGGTTGTGATTACGAGCCTCGCGGATTTTCCCTCCTTATGTGTATGATGTGATTATATTTAGTAATTGATTTTTAGAACAAAAGTGAATCGGAATATATATGCTAATGTCTTATTTTTTGCAATAAATTGTAGTGAAATGACTTCTAAAAATGTAATCGCTGACCTTAACAAGGGTGAGAAATTGGATGACACCAACTATAGTGTTTGGCAAAGAAAAATCACGTATTTGCTAAATAAGCAAGAGGTTCTTGACAACCTAGATATTGTGATGGTAGAACCGGAGATGGGTAATTTGACCATCACCCAGCATTGCCAGAACATGCAGGAATTCCTTAAGTGGAAAAAGAAAGATCGATGTGCACGCTTTACTATGTTGAGTAGCATGCATAATGATCTTATTGGCGAGTTTGAGGATTGCATGACTGCAAAACAAATGTGGGACGACATTAGGCTTATTTATGGGAATACATCTGCTACAAAGTTGAGGACTTTGACTTACAAATTTGAAAGCTATAAGATTGACCAGAAACGCAACATTCTTGAACAACTACGCGAGATGTCCGGAATGATTCGTGAACCTAAGGCTGTTGGTTCTATCTTATCTGATGAACAACAAGTTCAAGCAGTGATTCGTTCACTACCTGACTCTTGGAGTAGTTTGAGGCGTATTCTAACTCATACGGACTTCATTCAGACTTTTGCAGATGTAGCTCGCCATGTTGAGCTTGAGGCTGAGTGTCATGAAGTGAATCGCGCGATAAGTGCTGCGACTCGTGATCTTGCTCTTGTTTCCCTTGAGGGTCGCGCAAGCCACACGGGTAATGCAAGAAACAAGCTAAAGGTAAGAAGACTCAGAATTTGGCCCCCAAAAGTGACAAGATTGCTAAACGCCGTAGAGGCAAAAAGAATATAGCTAAGCAGAAGTGCTACAACTGTGATACCTTGGGTCATTTTGCTCGGACTTGTCCTAAGCCCAATAAGGTATCCATTAATTCTATCTCCATGCAAAGTTATGTTTGCTCTCATGTTTTATTAGCTGACTCTCTCCCTGTGTGGATTGTAGACTCAGACTCAACCAAACACGTGACGAGGGATCGAGGAGGATTTGTAGATTATCGAAAAGTTCCTGCGGGTACAAGAAGAATTTTCATTGGAAACAGTTTGTCTGTTGAAGTCAAAGGAGTTGGCTCATACCAACTTCAATTGTGGAATGGACGCACATTGACTCTTCATGAAGTTCTTTATGCACCTGGAATTCGACATAATCTATTATCAGTAGTACAATTGCTAGGACAGGGATATTCTTTTAATTTTAATGATGATCACTTGGATATTTGTTTTGGTGATGAGATTTTGGGACATGGTTTTTTGTCATATAATTTCTTTAAATTAAATTTGTTAGATTCCCATAATTCTTTTGTTAATTCTTCTTCTTGTATGGTTTATGATGATTCTAATTCCGAGTTATGGCATGCTAGACTTGGACATATAGGAAAATATGAGATGACTAGATTGGCTAGAGAAGGCCTATTGGGGTCTCTCAGCAAAGTCAACCTACCCTTGTGTGAATCTTGTTTGACAGGAAAAGCTAGCCGAAAGCCTTTTGGTAAGGCAAAAAGAGCCACACATCCATTAGAGTTAGTCTATTCAGACATTTGCGGATCAATGAATGTTAAGGAACATCATGGAGCTTCCTATTTTCTCACTTTTATTGATGACTACACATGTTATGGTTATGTTTACCTTATTTCTCACCGCGATGAAGCTCTTAAGTGTTTTGAACGATTTCTTGCAGAGGTTGAGAATCAAAAGGATAAAAGCTTAAAAACTTTTAGAACTGACTGGGGCCGTGAATATTTATCTGATCAATTTAAAGAATTGTGTGAGAAAAAGGGAATACACCGACAATTGACAATTACTAGAACTCCGCAACAAAATGGTGTTGCAAAACGAAGGAATCGAACATTGTTGGAAATGGTTAGGTCGATGATGGCACAGGCCAACCTCCCAATTTCGTTTTGGGGGGATGCGCTAATGACTCCCGCCTACATACTTAACCGAGTGCCTTCTAAGTTAGTTCCCACAACCCCTTATGAACTTTGGAAAGGTGAGAAGCCTAAATTGGGGCATCTTCATCCTTGGGGTTGTGTAGGTTATGTCCATAGTACCTCCAATAAGTTTGGAAAACTAGGCCATAGTACTCATTAGGTATCATAAGGAAAACTAGGCCCTAAAAACAAGGGTTTTCATTAGGTATCCAGATACCTCAAAGGGTTATGTGATGTACGGTGGAAAACCTGACGTAGGAATGACTGAAACGGAGTCGCACAATATTGATTTAATTGAAAATTATTTCCCACAGATAGGTGAAGTTAGGAAAGACTTTGAACTTTTTGAGATGAAAGAAGAGCACATGACAACTTTTAGCGAAGGTGGGGAATTGCCTCAACCTAATCCTATGGTACAACATGAAGTTGAGCCTATGGAAGTCGCCAATGAGAGTCAAGGTGATCTTCATCCGAGTGGGAGTACGGATCCTAGTAGGAGTCCGATACTAGAGCGAAGAAGTAAACGTGGAAATATACCTCGTCATCGATTCGTGATCGAAGAGGAATCTTTCCTAACTACTTCTTACAACTCTAGTGATCCTACATCGTTCAAAGAAGCTCTTTCCTTACCTACAAACAATGAATGGATGACTGCAATGGAAGATGAAATTTCCTCTATGAAAAAGAATCAGGTTTAGGAGTTAGTTGATCTTCCGCAAGGTCGCAAGACTATTGGAAACAAATAGGTTTTCAAAGTCAAGCGAAAGGCAGATGGATCAATTGACAAATATAAGACACGTCTTGTGGTGAAAGGCTTTACCCAAAGAGAGGGTTTAGACTATGAGGAGACATTCTCCCCCGTGGTGAGATTTTCCTCCGTTCGCCTAATCCAAGCGATAGTAGCACACATGGATCTAGAACTTTATCAGATGAATGTTAAAATTGTTTTTCTCAATGGAAAACTAGATGAAAAGATTTATATGACTCAACCAGAAGGGACAAAGTGCAAAGTTTGAAGTGACAAGGGACAAGAGTGCCATCTAAGTGTCTCAAACAATCATCTATGGTCTCAAACAATCATCTAGACAGTGGTACATTCGCTTTCATCAAGCGATAACCTCAATTGGCTTTGTGATGATTGAGGAAGACCACTGTGTGTATGTTAAACGATCCAAGAAAAAAATCTTGATTATGTCATTATATGTTGATGACATCCTACTAGCTGGGAGATGATAAATGCCACTAAAGAGTGGCTGTCTGCGCTTTTCAATATGACAGACTTGGGTGAAGCAAGCTATGTGCTTGGAGTAAAAGTCATTAGGGATCGTTCGAAAATATTTCTCGGTTTGTCTCAAGAGACTTACATTATGAAGGTTATCGAACGATTTGACATGACTAACTCAAAACCCGTTGTCACTCAAATGGAAAAAGGATATGTCCTTAGTACAAACCAATGCCCTAAGAATGAAGAAGAGAATGTCTACGACTCTATATGCGAATGCGGTAGGAAGCTTGGTGTATGCTATGGTGTGTACTCGGCCTGACCTATGCTTTGCAGTTGGGATGTTGAATCAATTCCAAAGTAATCCTGGACCTCAACACTGGATGGCAGTGAAGAGGGTTCTGCGTTACTTGGTGGGAACCACAAATTTAACCCTATGTTACCAAGGTGGGGATTTGAACTTAAAAGGTTTCAATGACGCGGATTGAGCTGGAGATGTAAATGGTTATAAATCTACTTCGGGCTACGCTTTCCTCCTTAGTGGTGGAGCTATCTCTTGGAGTAGCAAGCGACAGACTAGCACCTCCTTATCTATGATGGAGTCAGAGTACATGTCTTGCTCAGCTGCGGTTCAAGATGTTGTGTGGTTGAGGAGTTTTCTTCAACATCTTGATGTTACGATGCATGTGGATCGTCCTGTAGTCATTGCTTGTGATAGCATGGCTACTTTAGGTTACACTAAAGATCCCAAGTATCATGGGAAGACGAAACACATTAATATCAAGTATCATTTCACTAGAGACATGGTTGCAGAAAAGAAAGTTGTTCTAGAATATATTCCTACTAGAAGCATGTTTGCTAACCCTATGACTAAACCTCTAGCTAGAAAGATCTTTCAGGATCATATGTTGGGTCTAGGGCTTCGTAGGATTTGACATTTATTATGAGAACACTTTTATTGACATTTGATTATTATTTTTCATTATCGTTTGAATAAAATGCAGTTTCATTTTATTCCTTTTATATGTTAATTGGATATTTTAATATGAAATTGCGTAGCATATATATTTTGATTAAAAAGATCTAGTGGATATTGAATTGCCCTCTTATACCGGTAGTTCACCTTGTCGCTAGGTGGGCAAGCAAGTTGAGATAGTAAAAGTCTTTGGCACCTACGAAGGGGGGTACGCAAATGACATTACATTTATCGCCTTAGCATACGACCAAGATGAGACCTTTTATAAAGGCCGACTTTATATCCCAAGGAAAAGTCCGAATGTGAGATCTTAAAAGAGACACTAGAAGAGTGACCGCTTTTAAGTACTCAGGTTAGACGCCAGTAGGGCGGCTAGACTAAGGTTCGTATGATGTTTGAACATGACATGCCTACTTCGTGTGGAAGTTCCGTCATAGCATACATTTCATACTGTATGTGACTATAATGCAACTTAAGAAAGTGATTGAATGATCCTTGCTTCATCACTGTGTGAGTTCTAGTGATCAAATCCAGGTCACGATTATACCCTTTGTGACTTAGAACTATATCATGAACTTGGACGTTGATGATGCTACTTTGGCATGCCGACCAACGCGCTATGTACATCAAGGTTCTATCGTTAGGCCACTACGCGCCTATACACATACACCTCATCAAAGATCAAACACATGAGCAAACACTTGTCTATATTTGTGGGGCCAAGTTTATAACTAAAAACAAAAAGAGTTCGATTGCCTCACCAGAGTGTTACAAAAATAAATGATATAAGAAAGTCGTCTAAGGGAGCTCATTGATGTACATATCATACGCATTCTTGTTAATTGATTGATATGAGTGTCTAAGGAAGATAATATGATATGCATCTCTATTTTTGTGTTTTAATGTCATGGCGATCATATTGAACATACGGTTCAAGAGATTGATCTTGATACACAAACATGTTGAGGTTTAAGCACCGCTCTTGAAGGATTGAGGATGCTTAAATTGATGTGTACATACGATCTGGGGTTATAGACGAGGTTTGTTTTCTAATGAGGACGTTCTATGCTGGTCAGATGGTGATTTGGTATAACGCTCCACCCTTTATCTTTCTCGTCATGTCGCACGCTTCACTTCCAGTATGAAGAAGCAGTGTTTAACGGGTTTTGATGATACAATGTGGTAAAAGAGGTGAGTCCATGTGTGCGAGCGGGAGATGTTAGTAATTGGGCTTGTGGCCCGTTTATTTACTTCCGCTCACATGGAATATATTTATATTATTTAAGGATAATTAGTTTCCTAATCCGAAGGGGTTTGTAATTGACTTTGCTTATCCTTCAAGAAATAGGTTTCTTGTACAATAATATAAATAGGGCAACTAAAGGGATAAAACCCTAACACAGAAAACGCCCTAAAGAAGAACACGTCTTCTTCGGCCGCCCCTCTCCTTCTCTCTCCTATATTCTATCTCATCAAATACTCCCTCTAGCCTAACCATCAAGAGGTTTGGATTTGCGGTGTGAACCAGTGATTGATATTCGTGTTACGTGATATCAATCCGACGAGAGAAACTTGCAGGATCTTTTATTGTGACATACGAAGATCATAGCTCAAGCAGAAAGTCTTCCGTTTCGCTCAAAAAATTCAAGTTCGCACGAGGTAACTCATGATTACTCTTAATTAACAAACTTGATTGTGTGATATATGTATAGATATATCATTCAAGGTCATTTAAAACAAATTGTTGATCAATTTCTAATTTTTCCTTTTTTGGAAATGACCTTTACCATTTTATCTTTTAATTAGTTTTTGATTGTCACTTTAAATGATTACCATTTTCAATTTCACACATGTATCTTTAGAAAATACTCGCTTAAATAATATTTCTAATAGTATCAATTATCTTTTATCACTCTTTATGACAGATCAAACACGACAACTTATTGAGAATCGAGGGAATATGTTTTTTTTTTTAGTTTTATCTCATGTCTAATTAAACATTCCCATTCATTAAAGGGTTTGGCGTATCATGATTTGCGACATCCCACTAACGATTTTAACTCCATTATTGATTTAATAAAGTAGATCCCCAAAGGGTATACTTGAATTTTTTTTGACATTAAAAAGGTGAGGGTGGGTTTTTGCCAATGGATATCAAACAAGTCACTTGTTGATTGGTTGAAAAACCTTGATTGTTTTAAGGTATATATTGGTACGTTCATATTATGAACAAGTTGGGAGGGAAGTCAATATTCTTTTTGGTATGGATAAACTCTATATAATGGGGAACTTATTAGATAGAGGACCACCAAACCTCAAGTCAAGCCATCCCACCTTTTGTGCATATTGTGTGTGTGTGTGTGTGTGTGTGTTTTAATCACGACTACAAGTCCAAACCTATGTAGTAAATTTGCCTACTCAATTGCGTACGATACCACACATATATATATACCGATAGTGAAACCGCATGATTAGGTTAAGCGTGATTAGGTTAGTGGAAGTCGTTGTCGAACAAGAAATTATATCTAAAAGTTGATTTGCTCGATCGATCTATAGTTGCAAGTATGGATCATATGCGTGGTTTAACTGTTTTCGGTTTTGTTTTTGGTCCTATATAGAAGGTTTACCATGAAAATGATGCATTGAAGGTCCATTTTATTTGGTATGCAACCAAGAGCCTTACCATAGTCAGTTGTCACAATTGGTGAACGATGACATAAGGTTTCTTTCTTTGCATCACTTGTAGGAGCTAGTGTAATGGATGAGTAAAGCTCCAAACGATTCAATGGAAAAAATATGTAGTGGAATACTTTTCTCTTCTATAGTTTCTCTTTTCTTTCGGTTTACAAAACTATTGTGCTCGTGAAAACGTCTCCACGAATGATCTAGATACAGTTATCATTGATCGTGTGAGCATATTGAGACCTCCAATATACGACAAATCCAATGATATATATTGAATGAAGAGTATGTTTTATGAGAGACGGAACTCCACTCTCTCATAGCTTAGATCTTCACACACGGTGAGTCGGGTGATCAGTGAGAACCGTCTTACAAAAAATACTTATAAAACGGTCTTTCCTAAGTCTTTGTCTTGAATGAATGATAAACTAAAAGTCTTAAATGATCAATATCTCATTATATTATTCCATAATTCCGGTCCAACTCTCCCTTCATGTCCTAATTGAGCATTGGCTAGAGTTGAAGTTTGTTTCTTTTAGTTATCATTTAACTTGATTTCAACCAATCCTATACAATTCAATCTAGAGGGGAGTATGCTCAAGTTTGACTCATTTTTCTTACCAACTAGACAAACTCAAAGACTAACTTCTGGGAAAGATAGGGTTGGTCGATTCCGTTGGTCCAGAACTACATGCTCGAGTTTGACTTATTTTCATTACGAACAAAATGTCAGTTAGTCAATCTCACTCATTGCATCGAATAACGTGATACGCTTCACATTTCACCCTCGAAAAAGATCATCAATCCCACTTATTGCATTGAATAACGTGATTCGCTTCGCAATTCATCCTTGGAAAAGATTGATGGAGACTCGAACATTGAATCGATCTAATCCAAATCCTTAAGGCAAGTCCAATAGTAACACCACCGTAGATATAGCCATGTAAAAATAATTAAGAGTGGTCCAATATAGCTACAAGCATGCATGTCAGTCCCAAGCTTGGAAGCTGCAAGAAGTTCCATTCCCATGCATGCATGGGCATGGCATGTCATGCTGTTTACAAGTCGCTGCTCCACTCTCACCATGTTGTCCCATCTCTCCTTTGACAATCTTTTTTTCTTGTCTTGTTCAGCTTTTTCAAGTTTCAAACTTTTAGGATCTCCCTCTATGGTTTTCTAGCTTCTTCCTATGACAATGACTTTCAATCAAAGATCTCTCTATTTCTTTCCCAAAATATCATCCAGTTTAGAGCATCACCGTTGGTAATTCTTAACCCAATTTTTTATTTGGGTAAAAATTAATCACCCAACTAATGGGAGCCCAAATTCCCCTAAAAAAATTATTTCAGCCAAAATAAGAATTATACCATGGAAGAGAACAACAATCGGAAGAGAGAGCGAGGCTCACCGCTCTCTCCGATTAGGCGCGTGGGTCTCACGTGGAAGCCAAGCACGTCAACCCCCTAGATCGATGGGTAACGCATGTCGGCCACCATGCTGTTTGAATTGTTGTTTTTTTATTTTAAATTTGACCGTTGGGCCTAAAGTTTTTGAAGTTTTTAATTTTTTTTTTGGTAATACGAAAGTTGCTTTGTTTGATTTGATTTTATTTTTTGTAATTTGACCGTTTTTAACCGTTACTTTGTATTCTCTCTTCTATCAATAACCCTTCAATCTCCTATCTTTTTTCATTTTCTCTTCTAAAAATTCACTCTTAATTCTCTCTATAATTTTTTTTATCTCACCAATTTTCATATCCTCACTTCTTCTATATTTATACCTTAGTTTTATCACAATTTCGTTGTTTTATGGGCTTGTTATGGTGACAACTAGCTAGTGATGGCTAAATTTTCCTTGTCTTATGGTTAAATTTTTTTTATTTGTTATTTTAAAAAGTGTTTGTTTGTTTTAAAAGTATTTGTTATTTGTATGAAGTTTTTGTTTATTGGTAATATTTAATATTACAATTAAAATTATAATGAATTAATTTATTTTATTTATAAATAATATTTGAAAATGCAATATATTCATTAAAATTATAAACAAGTTAATTTATTTATAAAATAATATACAAATTAATTAATTTGTTTGAAAAGTATAGAAATGAAAAAGTTGTGTAAATATAATAGATGATTTGGTATTGGGACCCATGTAAAAATTGAGTTAGAATAAAAACCATTAAGAAAATAAATTGTTAGAAATAATTTTTTTTAAATGTGTAGGTGACAGTGAGATCCAGCAAAAAATTTGGGGAAGAATTGTAACCAATGGAGATGTTCTTAGGTGTGAAGAACACACACACGCTTATAATTGAATGTTTAGTCTAAGTCCATCAATGGATCGGATTTTGATCTGATCCGATCCGAATCGATGTTATTTTTAAGATATGAATTTTGTTTTTAAATTGGATTACCCGATATTTATCTGAATCGAATATCTGAAAGTTTAACAAATCAGATATGGATTAAGGTATTCTGAACTGTTAACAATCCGATTTGATCCGATATAAAAAATATATTAATATTATACATACAAAAGTAACTAATGTTGAGTTTTTAGTCATTAATTATTACTATTTCTACTATAATATATAAATTTTCGGCGCACTCTGAGATCTTACTAATATTGTTATTCATGTTTGTATAAGCTGAAAATTAGAATTTTAATTTTATTCAACCTTTGATTAAGCAAAAAAATACCTCAATAGTAATTTTATTCACTAGTTTAACAAGGGCGTAATAAAATCCGAATCTGATCCGAAAATTTAGGATATGGATCGAGTTTTAGAATATCTGAAAGATAATTCGATCCGATCCAAGTTTGATAATTTCTTAAAAATCGGATATAGATTTGACTGATCTGATCCAATCCGATCCGATCCATTGACAAGCCTAGCCCAATGAAGAATGCATGATATATTCTTGGATAAAATTCGGGCCGATCCACTTTCTCAAGTTTCTAATTTCTTAAGTACACTTTCTTTCTTTCTTTTTTTTTTACCGAAAAAAGTTACTTTTGAACGCAAAAAGACTGCGTTATCCTTAATGAGCAAGAGACGCGCTACGAATGACTGGATGCATGTATCGCGGTTCACATGTTTTTGCACAGCAATTCATTTATTTATATATCGCGGTGCAAAACTATCAATTTTATTTATTTTATTGTCAAAGTTTTGAAAAAAAGATATATCACAGTTCACATGTTTTTACGTCGTGGTTTATATAATTATATATTGCGGTGCAAAACTATCAA
Organism: Codonopsis lanceolata; assembly: GCA_013146195.2. Taxonomy (NCBI): domain Eukaryota; kingdom Viridiplantae; phylum Streptophyta; class Magnoliopsida; order Asterales; family Campanulaceae; genus Codonopsis; species Codonopsis lanceolata. Next base: position 23,859,430 of record CM028379.1, on the reverse strand, counting down.
TTTTATTTATTTTATTGTCAAAGTTTTGAAAAAAGATATATCACCGTTCACATGATTTTTGCACCGCGGTTCATTTATTTATATATTGCGGTGCAAAACTATCAATTTTATTTATTTTATTGTCAAAGTTTTAAAAAAGATATATCCCAGTTCACATGGTTTTGCTCCGTGGTTCACATAATTATATATCGCGGTGCAAAACTATCATTAAAAAATATATGATATTTTGTATCGTGATATATAAATATATGAACCGCGGTGCAACTATTTGAGCCGCGAGATATAAAATGAACAGAATATCAACAACCAATATTAAAAGAAGCAAACTACCCGGCATTTATATCAGCACTCATAATTTAATGACAACAACCCTTCTTCTTCCTTATTTCGTCTTTAAATATCTATTGTCAATTTCTTCCTTCTTTATTCATAACATCAATAGCTCCCTCAAAATGTTTTATTTCCGGTCATTGTTTATCATCAAGTTCATTCTCAAGCTTTATGATTCTCGGATGTATACCAATCTTAGATTTTAAAAAAAAAACATCACTTTCTTCCTTTATCTTTATGAACTTGATGATAAAGCTTGAGAATGAACTTGATGACAAAGTTTGAGAAGGAACTTGATGATAAACAACCACATGGAGCTGATCTATGAAGATTTCTCAAGATGAATTATTTCTTGAGTTTGATCCATGCCTAGATTTCGATCTCTCCTGCAGCCTTTTTACTAATCTCATCTTGAATGACTCCTTTAACTTTTTTGTATTTTTTGGCAAAATTCAATTATTAATTTTGTAATGAACTATGTATTTCGATGTATTTTGATATATGATATTAACATTCGTTAGTTTTTATATTATTTACATTTAAATACAGAAATTAAAGTAAAATGTGTCTTTTGTATCGCGGTTCACCTATTTTTATATCGCGGTGCAAATGAATGTAAAGAAAATGTTTTGCACCACGGTTCACAAAATGAATGTATTTACATATTTATGCAACACAATTCATTTCGTAGCGTGCTTCAATCGGACTCATTAAGTGGTATTACAATCATTTCACCCCCAAAGATGTCCTTTTCTGGTTGGAAAAAAAAAACGATATTGGAGCGATTAAAATCTTCAGAAAATGGACTGACCCGCAATTTTTTCTATATTCTTTGTTCATTACAAGTGAAATACGACATAATCAATCTTTTCATATTCTTTTGGATTACTTTATTCGTCTTCAATTTAAAATACACACTTCAACTTTCACATAGGCTAAAAAAATGTGTGACTAAACTCCTAAAATACCCCTAATAGTGGGTAGCACAACGATTCTCATCTACAAGACTACAAGTTCTTATAGGGAAAAAACTTGTGTGAGGATGGTCTTACGGATCATAAATTGTAAGGCAGAGCCTTAACAATGATATAAAGAAGGTAGATGGAGCGGGTAACCCATTAACAAAAACGCAGGTTATCCAGTGAAAAAATGAGTCAAAATATAAGAGAAAATAGGCAAAAAAAAAAAATCAGACAAATGAGGTTGAAACCCGCGGATTTGCCTGGATTCACTAACACAGTTCGCGGGTCGCCAAGGAGAGCCACGCCACATGTCACCTCGCTGAAGGTGACAACACATTAATGAGAAGTTTGTTGTTTTGCTCCGGTGTCCCTGTATTTTAAAATTTTGCTGCCGAAAATTTCACTCTTCCCACGCCTTGCACTTTCGTCCTCTATTAGCTCCGTTAGCCTTATTTGCCTTGGAATGTTTGATGGATCCTTACATAATTTGACGAAATGATAAGTGACACATTTAAAGCCAAACGTGACACATTTAAAATGCAAAAGTGACACTCTTAATACTAAAAAGTGACTCTTTTGATGTGAATTTTTTTAAAATGAAAATATAAAGTAGCACTCTTAATATTAAAAAGTGACACTCTTAATACTAAAAAATGACACTCTTAATACTAAAAAGTGACACTTTAAAACTAACCGTGATGATTTTAATTTATAAATTTATAATGCAAAGTAGGCATTTTCCAAAGCAAAAGTAACACATTTAAGACTAAAAAGTATCACATTTAAGGCTAAAAATAACATCTTTTAAAGGGAAAAGTGATAATTTTTATTAAAAACACAAAGTAACACATTTTATACTAAAAAGTGACACGTTTTATACTAAAAAAATGATACTTTTAATACTAAGAAGTAACATTCTTCATTTATACACGTGAGGGGTGAAGCTGTAATTTTCAAAAGTTGAAGGGTTGAACTGAGATTACTGAATATTTGCGCATTTAACATGGATAGGTCCATCTTACGGATTAAGATCCGTAAGACTGTCCTATAGAAGACCACCTCTTCTTAGAGTATCTTAAGAAATGTCTTCTAGCTAGAAAGGAAATGTTCATCTTTAATTGAGATTAACTAAAAGGGAGCGTGTGCCTTTTCAAATGATATGGAAGGAGTACTAGTTTTTGTGGTTTATACTTTTCTCTTTGAATAATGAAAGGGTAAAGAAGACTTCTTTTTTAGAAACTTTAGCAAATAAAGACTACCCCTCCGTTCCTGGTAAGAAGTTTACTATTCTACTTTAAAATATTTCACTTAAACAATTGATATTCAAAAAATTAATGTGACGACCCGATCCCAACCCCAATGAGGAGTCCCGAGTCAAGCACGTCCAAATGAAGGGGACTGCAAGCATGTAAGGACAATAGTAATGAAACTAACATGACGCAACATTAGACACGTAGTACTACTCGGCACTAAAATGCCGAAATTTTAAAACTTTGAAACCTGATATAACATTTTAAAAAGAAGTAAATCAAGTCATCGGCGACACTACATGGCGAAAGCCAACAACTACATGATTGATAATTAAGAGCTAATGAAATGCTCATTGGAAGTCTTTGATAATGAACTAACGGAATAAAATACAAGTCTTACATTATATTTTACAAGTACAAACCTTAAGATAAAAACTTCGAGTTTAATTTACTAGAGTTACAAATACAATATAACTACCCAAGACAAGTCTAAGTGAATTGCTTAACCCAAATGTCCTTGCAAAGATAAAGGAAGAGGAAAATATAACAACCTCTTCGGAAGGAACTGGAGCCACGCACGATCTCAATAAAGCTTCACCGCAAAGGTCGTGGGTGATTTAGATCTAAAGCGGTAAAAGGAAAGGGGTAAGTCATAAAGACTTTGTAAGCTACCATTATGTATGACAAGTCATGTATGCAAGACACACATAGCATGATATCATAATTGATATCAAGACATAATCAAGTAAGCACGTTGTTCACATATTCTTGATGCACATTGTTTTTCACATAAGTGCCCAAGTAAATCAAGTAGGATATGATGTTGCACCGGTGCCGCAACGTAGATCTTGCAATGAAATGATTAAACTTGATTGTGCTGACGATGTACGTGTAGATACATCGACCCATGACATGACAATATTATTCCAAGCGCCCTATTAGTTACGACAAGGTACTCTTCTCCTATGTGATCAATAAAGAGGGTGTGTGCATGATTTTGATTTGGCGGTTCATCACTATCACGAATCTCACGATTCGTGACGGCAATGCATCGTCAACCCGTGAGACAAGTAAGTACACCAGCTGGACTAATGGAATGACAAGTAGATGTTTACTTGGTGTTGAGAATGTGATGACTCGATTGCCCGGGTAATAACAAGCGGAGGGAACTAGCTAGGTGGTAGGACTTGATTGGACCTCGAAGGGGGGTGCGAGGGGGCGTAGCCCCCTGCGGTACGGATTGTCAATGTTTGGACAAGGAGGTCGCTTAGTGTTAAGGACTAGGCGACCGCCTTGTCATGATTTCTTCGGACCGAGCTACTGGAAACAAGGCGGTCGCTTAGTGTCATGGATTAAGCGACCGCTTACTCGTTGGTTTTTCAGCGCGCTACTGGAATTTAGGTGGTTGCCTAGTGTCGAGGACTAGGTGACCGCCTAGTCCCGTTTTTCCAGTTTTGCTACTTTTTTCGATTTTACTTATTTTAAGGGTTTTAGGGTTTCTATTGTATCCATATAAATAGTTGTATCCCTAGAACGTTTTATGGTTGACTCTAATAAAATTTTGACAGTCTTTTGGCCCCAATCTTTATCTCTTCTTTACTATTGATCTTATTATACTCTGTTAATTTGTTTGCAAAGTCTTCCATTGTGCATAACACTTGGCATTAAAATCAAATAGGGATCGAGCTCGACAAGAGCGAACTCATCCATGTCAAATAGGGATTGAGCTCGGCAAGAGCGAACTCAACCAAGTCAAGTAAATGTTTACTCACTTAAGGCATGTTACGATTAATCATGTAGATTACACAAGGAACACAATTGATGCTCCAACGCATGAAACACAAGCATAAAATTAGCCTAAGCATGAATCTTGAAAGCTAGAATTCTAGTCAAACCAACTCTAAACGTCGTAGGGATTGAATGTAGAGCCGGTATTGTTAAATGGTTCTTTAAATGCAACTCCGTTGAGTCATTGCTAAAGTTTTGACCTTATAGAGATTTAAACTATTTGCATTTAAATACTTTTTTCTATGTTCTCAATTCTATTAGAACCAAATCACCAAGTCATTAATGACTTTGGCCTAACAAGTGCACAATTCCACAATTTGTGAAATACTAGTTTGGTCACTTCATTGAAGTTTCCAATTGAACAAGTAGAAGTTTATTTGCCAGGAGACCAAGTATGTTATGTACAAATAGATGTTGACTTGCCAGAAAACCAAATGTGTAATGCACAAGTAGATGTTTCTACTTATCATTAAATGAACATGTAGGGATCGAGCTAACTCGTCCAATTTCAAGTAGGTATTTACTCTACTAAAATTCACACAATTACGAATATATTTTCTATACTCATATGAATCACGTTTTGTGCTCAATTGAGTCTCAAAAATACACGTGTCAACTATATACACTTAAATCAATTAAAGTTCCAAAGGCTAGTATTCTAGTCACATGGAAACTAAATGTCATAGGAACTCACTACGATATTCGTAAGGTTAAACACATAGGTTCTTGTTTCATTCAGAGCCCTAGTTCAAGAATCACCAAATCAAGGATATGTTGAAAGTCTAAGTTGACTAATATCAATTCGATCCCTAATTCAACTCAAGTTCAATGTTCCACTTATTAGTGAAACCTTAGTTCAGTATATGTTGACCAATCAAATATCATTGAAACCTTAACCATTACTACAATTATGCTTTTATGAGTCATGATGTAAAATAGGTCTAGATATTTATTTCTAGTATCAATCCAATGCTAAGTTTAAAACTTAACAAGTAACAAATAACGCATTTCTCTGAGATTACAACGATGTCTAGAATGGACAAATGATAGGATTATATTTCCTAAACTCTTCATAGAATGATATTTCATTCTATATTCCCAAATCCATGATAGTTTATGTTTTGTTCATAAACCAACCTTATCAAGTTCAACCGTTCATAAGTCATAATGTCACGTAGGCTTAGAGATTCATTTCTATTATGAACCTAGATTAAACTTGTAATTAACAAGTAACAATTCACATAATCTCCAAAACTTCATTGATGGTTTATGATAATTGAATACTTATATTATATTCACTAAGAACTCTTCTAGAATGATAATTCATCCTATATTCCAAAGACAATATATTCTCCGATTTTCTGTTACAAATCACTCTACGCATCAATCTTGTTAATCGCACCAATAATTCCTCAAAACTCCAAATGCCATGAATCTTACATATTCAGAAACTAGACACTTTGAAATACAATTTACCATTTTGAATCATTTGATCCAAATATATAATCATCAATTTATGATTATTCCAATGACAAGTTAATTTCCAGATTCTCTGATATGACTTATTCTATGCAGCCATCTTCTAAATTCAACCAATGATTCATCACAACTCTAAATTTCATAAACCTTACATATTATGAAACTAGATTCTTGAAACTATAATTTAGCACATTAAAGCACTCCATTCAGACATGTATTCTTCATAATATGGTTACCTCAAGTTCATGCTAAAAATCTGATTTCCTGTTATGACACATCCTTCCCAGTCAACTTGTAAATTCAACCATTAATTTCTCACAACTCCAAATGAGGTTATTATTGCTTAGTCTGAAACTAGACTCTTGAAGATATAGTTTAGCATTTTAAATTACTCCATTCGGACTTATATTCATCAAAATACAGCCCCTCCAAGTTCATGATAACATTATGTTTCCTACAACAGAATACTGAGACAGCCATAATTCATGGCTTATTTGAGGCACTTAAACACCTTGGAATTTTACCAAAATTTACAGGGAGTATCCTAACATATGTAGGTAAAGCATATCCAGAGGCAATCTTCATCCCTTTAGTAGATTCATACCAGTGATGCCACGAAATTTGCTCAAAATCAGGACTGAATCTGTGAAGTCATAAGTTTGTCATCTTATTGAAGTTTACAATTGCAATGAATTCATGAACAAAAGTTGTTCCCAAGCATGATTTGAACACATTTAATGCTATACACAAGCCCATAACAATATGTTTATAAGGCAGCTCCTAAATTTCCATATTTTTGTTTTGTTGAATTGCAAGTTTTAAGCATGGTAGATGTCTTCCTAAACATGGCTACAAAAATATTAATGAAGGGAGCATGCTATTTTATTAAGCATACATATACAGATTGAAAGCATAGATTAAATGGATTGATCAAGAAACAAAGAAAGGATTAATGAAGAGGAAGGCAAGGGCTTCGATTCGGTAGTCTCGGAACTCCGATCTGGTGGCCGGATCTCCGACAATCGAGCAAGCAAGGTGAAGAACTCAAGAATCTCCTTCTCTCACTAAGAACCCAACAACAACAATGGTGGAAGAGGAAATGTCTGCAAATGATGTGATTGGGGATGGTTGAAGTCACAAAATGGATTTAATCCAAGTGAAGGGAGTTATGAGAGTTTTGATTGGTCAATTGATGTATGCCCTTGATTAAATCATGAGTAATGCTAGCCTTACAACTAGTGTTATAACTTGTCTTGAGAAATATATAGTTGACTTTTCAACTTTGTTTTTTAGTATACAAGTTGTAACACTCGTGATAAGGATACCATTACTCTTAATCATATCCATGGCTTGAAATGGGTTCACTTAAGTCAACACAAGTCTTTGGACTGAATTGGGTCAAGCTTGGGTCAAGGGGTGCAAGGGGTCAACAAGCAAAACATCAAAAACACAAGAAGTGGTCAATATTGTAGACTCCATTTTTGGGTCAACTTTAAAAATGTGTTTGTATTAAAATACAAGTCCAAAAATTACACAAGAGGTATGATTAGAAAGCTCTCAGAGTCTAGTTTCTAACACACCAAACAGATCTAAATTTTGAGTTTTGTACACAAAGTTGTGGCTAAATTACTACAGATCTATCTTGGCCTGCTGGAAACACGAGTTAAACCGAAAATTGACTACGAGCACGTGCAAAACTCAAAATAAACATATTGAATATGCTCAAATCCAAGGTCTCCTAGTCATCCAGGACCAAACTTAAGGTCGAAATAATACCAACCGAGTAAAACGGAAATAAACACAACCGGTATGTAAACGTTCTACCGAGTCAAGTACTTAAGGTTTCAAAGTCTTACAATTAAACCTACAATATTCTTAAGCGTTTTTAATTTTACCCTCCACATGTGGTATACACATAATGAATATGCTCAAATATATTTGTAATTAATTATTATCAATTTTAATGTTATTTATATATCCCTTAATAATTAGACTTTTTAAACATGAACTTTTAGGACGTCGCCCTTTCACTATGAACAAGTGAATGTGACAACACACGTTTGCGTATGCAAAAATATTTAAAATTTATCTTTAAAAAAGAAACAAAGAATATTTGAATATTTAATGTTAAAGAAGGGAAACAAGTAGATGGTTAGTTTTGAGGGATGGTAATTAGTTTGCAAATAAAAGTTGGGATAATTTTGGGTAAAATTCGGGCGGTTCCCTTTATAAAGTTTATAATCGCTAAAGTAACCCCCCTTTTTTAACAGCAAAAAGTCACTTTTAGATGCGAAAAGACTGCAATACCCTAAAATGAGCAAAATGTGTGCTATTACAAGTTTATATATCGCGGTGTAAAGTTTATAAAGAGCAAATTTATATATCGCGGTGCAAAGTGTCCTTCATCAATTAATTTTACATATTTTTGCACTGTGATTCACAAATATATTCACCACGATTCAAATATTTATTTTTAAATATTTTTACTGCAAATTTATATATCGCGGTGCAAAGTTTCCTTCATCAATTAATTTTACATATTTTTGCATCGCGGTTCACAAATATACTCACCGCGATTCAAAGATATCGTGGTGCACATATGTTGTTAACCAATGTTCATACAATTAACATTCATTTGTTTTTACATTATTTAAGTTTTAATGAAAAAATTGAAGTAAATAGATATTTGTATCGTGATGCAATTTTTTATATATCGCGGTACAAATTAAATTTAAAAATATAAGTTTTGCACCACGATATATAAAAACTATACACCGTGATACAAAAATAGTAATTCACTCAGTATTTGAATAGAGAAATCTAAGTAAACATGTATTTATATCGTGGAGCAACATTATTATACATAGCGATAAAAATTAAATTTGAAGTATAGATTTTGCACCGTGGTATATACAACTATGAATCGCGATACAGAGGCTAGTCATCCGTTACGCGCGCCTTGTGCTCATTAAGGTTAACGTAGTATTTTTTTGGTCAAAAAGTGATTTTTTGTGGTTGAAAATAAAAAGATGATACTTTAACAAATAAAAACTTTGAAAAGGGAACCGGCCCGCAATTTTACTGATAATTTTGGTAACCAAATATGGTGTGAAATTCCTGTAGTCTCCTCGAATAATTTTTAGAGTGATAACCGGTTCCCAATGATGATGTTATAACCAGAAAAGTCTCAAATATTTGATTTTAACGGTTAAAGTACACTTTTGGGGATAAAATAATGAAGATACCCTTAATGAATAACAAATGCGCGACAAAGCCACTGCCTAAATTTAGGCATCGGAATGATATTAGGCATCGCAATGCACAATTGAAATCTGTTAAAATTTGGATATCGAAATTCAAAAATCCATTGCCAAATTTGGGCATCTGAATGAAAATATTGGGCATCATAATGCACAATCGAAATCTATCAAAATTTAGGCATCGAAATTCAAAAAACTACTGCCCAAATTTGGCCATCGAAATGAAAACACTAGGCATCGCAAAACACATTTTAAGTCCATCCAATTTTAGGCATCACATTGTAAAAATCCTTAACCAATTCGGTCATCGGAATGAAAACATTGGACATCGTATAAACACATTTGAAGTCTGACCAATTTTAGGCATCGCATTGTAAAAATCCTTAACCAAATTTGGGTTTCAGGATGAAAACACTGGGTAAAGTAAAACACATTTGAAGTTTGTTCAATTTTAGGCATCACATTGTAAAAATCCTTAACCAAATTCGGGCATCGAAATGAATATATTGAACACTGCAACCAAATATCAACATAGTTGGACATTAAAATGGACAAATTGAACATTACCACCAAATATCAACCTAGTTGGGCATCGTCATGGACAACATTGGCGTCAAAATGAATAAATTAAACACTGCCACCAAATATCAACAACGGTGGGCATCAAAATGGAAAAAAAATTGACGTCAGAATGAATAAATTGAACACTGCCCAAATATGTGTATAATATCTGAAAACTTTTGAAACTCAATACAATGCTTAAACATTGTTTTTGACTTTCAAACAAAAACATCACGAGGTAAATCTTATATGTCTTGTAGATCTCGTCGAGAACTTTGATTTGATATGTGGTGGGTCATGTGGTTCATTCAAGTTCAAAAGTTATAGAGAAAATAGTCGGAGAAGATGGAAAGATGTCGGCAATGGAGAAAAAAGAGATGGAAGACGAAGCTGGAGGAAGAAGAGAGAGAGTATGACAAAAGAAGAGAAAGAAGTAGCAGAAGGAAGAAGAGAGGGTGTATGTGACGAAGTAATTAGGAGGTCACGTGCAATTTTGGAAAAACATTATGAAAAAATATTTTACCGGTTGAATAAAAAAAATGGACTGGAGAGGTTATAATAACTTCAAAAAGTACCTGCCCACAATTATTCCTAATTTTTAACTGTGTTACATCTTTACATTTTTTCGTAATTGAAAATAGACACATCATGAACTGCCTTTTTCCAGTTACGAAAAAATGTAGAGGTGCAAAACAATTAAACTTTAAAAAGAGAATTGATCCCTATTTTTCTTAAGATATGTGACGTAGACAAAAAAACTCATTAAAGTTTTAGTAAGATAGAAAATAAATACTCCCTCCGTCCCTAAATAATCGTCTGGGTTGACCCGGCGCACAGTTTAAGAAAAAGTAATTGACTTGATTATTTATATTGGTTTAAATGTTTAATGTGTAGTTTTCTTTAATGTCCATGTATATGTGGCAAATTAAAGTACCAATTATTTTGTATTTATAAAAGCAAAGCCAAAAACAAGTACCGTATATGCTAGACCACCCAACATATACTTTCCAAAAGATTGTTATGTCTAATCTAACACACAAATTGAGAAAAAAATAATTGATAATTAGAAATTTAGAAGAATGTATATTTTTGAAGGATACTCGTGAAAAAGTAGGACTATCAACTAAAGTGGAAATCAAAGCAATGATAAAATGGTAAATGCCACTTCCGAAAAAGGAAAGATTAGAAAGTGACAACTTATTTTAAACTACTTACAAAGGAAAAGTTACTCTTTTTTAGAATTGTAGGGAGTACATGTTTGTATTGGTTAGTAAAAACTCTTTACAATTTGGTGAAGCTATAAACTATCCAGACTATAAATAGTAGGTTTCTTGTGAGACCTTTTTACGGATCTTAATTCGTAAAACGGAACCTCACTCTCCAACAACTCAATACATCAACATACGATGGATCGGATTAAAGAGATCCGTCTTACATAAAATACATGTATGACCTATTGCTATTTTCATAATTAGTTCTTCAACAAGAAGCAAATTTAAGAAGAATGATTCAGTTCAGCCCTATTGATATTTTCAAAATTTAGATGCTGACCATGGAAATTCAAGAGCTAAAATGTATATTCTAAAACCTAACTCAACTAAATTATCCATCAATGAAAACCCTAGCTCAAGACAAAATCACATTTTCGCCACTCGATTTCCTTGCTAACTTTTCTTTCCTAAGCGGCCGAAGCCAATATCCTTTGCAAAAATTAACTGATAATCCACCATGGTCATGTTGTTCAAAAAACTAGAAGAACCATCTTGAGGGAAGGAGTCTAAGTTTACCTTCGAAAATGGACCTAACACCACGAGACGCCACTTAGATCCCCTCTTTGAGTTCTCAACGCTTGGACTGGCAGCAAAAGCAAGTACAATCAGCTAAGATATGAAAGCTCTGCCAAATCTTTCAACAATGACACAACTTCAGCTGATGATCCAAGGAGATATCTGGCACTTGAATGCTTCCGTCCAACAGCACATGAGAAGTAGTTGTCACTCTTGAGATCGAGGACTGATGAACCTTCTTGCATTGTTACCTTCTCATGCATTGACGACCACCAACCATTTCCATTGCCGTTATTGCAAGTTTTATTTTCTGAGGGTGGAAGGGACTGTGCCGCCTTATTACAATATGCCCGGAACCCATTTTTCCCTCCAGAAAGAGTTTTAGCAGATCCATTGGTAGGATTGGGTGTGGGTCTTGTTGCGGCTGGTGGTACAGCAGGAAGCTCAGGCTCAAAAAAGGTGTAAATGTCCTCATCCTGAACAAATAATATATATTACTCACTAAAACTCTATCAAACGTGTAGTTAATAATGCAAAAAGTACGAATTGAAACCAAAACCAATCCATAGAGAATTTATCGGAGAAATTATATAATAGTGGAATGCAAATACAGAACCCCGGGTGAATAATAGCTGCTTTTGTAAAGGGTGAGGGGTTAAGGTAGAGAGGTTATTAATAGGTTCTGTGAATAATAGCTACATTCGTAATTTTCAATGTCGTTCAAAGTCCCACCATTGGCACAAGCCTCTGTAGATATACGAGTATCATTAGTGTGAAAATATACGACCAAGTTTAATTGTACGATTACCATTCACATTGGATAACTCACAATTTTCTTAGAACATATGATGGTTGGAAAAGTGAGTGTATAAGATGACGTACCTTTGGCAAGAAATGCCCAACACACAACACATAGTCAATTGGTCCATTCGCATCTTTGTGATGGACGATCTCTCCTAAAATACGATCAATTGCAGCACCCTAAAAACACATGAAAAATGGGAAAATAAATATGGATCTCAACTAAACCACAGGGCATTAAATACACTTTTGAATAAGCAAAAGCACGCACACCTTTGTGACACCAGAGGCTCTGACCTCAACAGATCTGCCACCTTGGACAACTTCTACTGAAGCATTTGATATGGGACCAGTCCACAAATGCTGCAACATGTCCTTTGCTTGAAGCCTTCCAAACTCGATATCTATTTTTCGTGATCACATAAAAGCAAGAATATGGAAAATAAATATACAAGGTATTGAGCTTTATTCAGATCCAATTGCAGTGGACACAAATATAATAAGATTGTGCACCTGCATACTTATAGTTCCACACAAGTGAAGTCTCCCTAAGCTCAAAATGAGACCGAGGTGTTCTCTCAGTGAAATACTCAAAAACATGCTGAAAAGAACAAGGATCACAGAGTTATAGTTTCATGAATTTGTACAAACAGAAAGAACATTAGCGAACTCACTTTAACACTGTCGACCCATTCCATATGTAGATTTTCTGGCATTGTTGTCATCCATTCTCTCGTTGTGAGACGTAAGAACATGCCATGTTCTGCTGCCAACCACATATTGTACTCACCAAAGTTCTGTATAAGAGGTTAGTTAACAAAGGTTTTATTGCTAAAGACAAAAAGAAAAGGGATCTGAAGCGTGGCTACCTTGTCCAGGATAGTTCTGTCACTACCACTAAGGACAACTACTGTTGTCTTCGGGTCATCACAAAGTCTCTTTAAGGGTTCTTTTAAATCAGGGTGCAATTTAAGCTCCATTTCTTTGAACTGATCAACCCTTCTTCCTGTGGCATCCACTGGTTCAGTCAGTGTTGCATTGAATCCCTGTGAATTGAATCACAATGAAGGTGATGATGTTAAACACTTCTTTTTTGCATAAAGAGCACTCAATTTCTCAAACGTATTCTTTTATTTCAGATCTCTTTGATAAAATGGTTTTGACCGTCATAGCATGCTGATAATGGAGTTTTTAAAAAAATTGAATTTACCGTTTTACTCAAACAACATGACAGTAAATCTTCTGAGATGCTGTCTTCTGATTCATAACTGAAAGGCTTTTTTCTCTAATATTGCTAAACTTTTTAAAAGAAAAAGCTCATATGCGGCTTACAGTATGTCAGAATAATGTTTTACATACGAAAGCTGCAAGGACATGGGTTTCCTACGGTGATTTTTTTTAAAATTGGAGGGGACATTGACTTTTCTACAGTGATTGAAGAATAGCTTCTAGCACAAAATAGATCACACAACTTTCAGTGTAACAGATCAACTCTCTTGAAATAAAAATGGAATGCAAAGGATATTAGGAGAAGGGCATAAATCTTTGGGTTTAGTATGAGATAAAGGTAAGGTACCAGTATGAGCAACCGATTATTAGATAGCAAGTAGCGTTCAAGAGCATCTACAGTTCGAAGTAAAGGTGGGATCTGCCTGGTTCTCAGCTGAGCTTCAACAACAGTATCATTTAGTTCACTGCATGGAAAAAAATAATAAATTGAGGCAGACATTGAATGCCCAATTATGAGAAGATAAGAAGATCAAAGTAGGCCTGTGAAATGTGAATACATAAAATGTGAATATATAAAATTCTCCAAATGATGCGTAGAAACACAGAAAATGTCCATGTGTAGGCTTTCAGAACTATTTATAATGCAAAATCTTCTATAAAAGCAGGTCATTAAATATGTTAGTAATCAAAAGACGAGCCAATCGCGTCATCTGTTCTCAGCAGTTCACCGTTAAACCAAACAAATGGAAACCGTTTCACTCACCTACCCTCTTCTTCGGCTTACGAACATCATCTCAACGATATTGTCTCCAGACATTTATTATTATTATTATTATAAAAAATAAAAATAAAAATGTATCCACACATAACAAAATTCCTACTTCATATACAAGCAGTTGGCATGACAATTAGTCGTTAAATAGGGACACTAATACATCGAAATCATGTCCTACTTTCTCTTTTGAAAAGTTCCACTTAAAGAGTCCTACTTCTAGAACTAGATTAGGTAACCTTTTCAGTTTCCAAATTTATCCTAATTATAATAACTTGGAGAGTCTCCTTCCACTACAATAATTACTTATCGACTACATTCATCTAGATTAGGCTTATATAGACGAAAACACCCCCTTCTTTTATTCATGCCATGTATTTGTAAAAACTATGAAATATTTTATTGTGCAATTTCATGAAAATAAGATTTTTAAAAAATAGAAATCTTAGTTATGATATTGGCATTCATATTTAATCTTACACAACACAATATTTGTTAATTTTTCTATAAGCATAAGTAATTACATACGATTTTAAAGCAAATAAGAAAATAAATGAAAGTACATTGTTCATTGGATAAAATGAAAAAGAAAAAGATATTTAAAAAATTAGGTTGAAGGGAATTTGATAAACGTAAATAGTATTCAAGTACACAAAAAAAATTAACAAAAAATAATTGTAGCTACACGCAAAAGCATATCTGCTTGCTCTATCCCAAAAAGATAAAAGTGTTATTTTACATAGAAACATGAAAAGGAAAAAATAGCTCCTTTTTATTGAAAGAAGACGATAAGTAGTTAATTTACATAGTTTTGATAAATATATTATATCATTATAGTGAGTGGCCGTTTAAGGGTATTTTTGTCCCAACATAAACTAATTAAAAGTAGTTACTAATGATTGTAGTGGACAAGTAATTATTGCAGTGGAAACAGCCTCTGCCGAACTTATAATTTAGAAAACTACTGTAGATTTTAAAGTTATGTATATTTATGAAAAAACAAGTATATCTATACTGATATACATACCTTACAAAAGTTTCGGCCCATTCTTGAGATGTGTGAGAAGTCACATGCATAAAGTTATGCTGGTGTCTTTTTTCTCTTTCATCAGCTGGCATATTTAGAGCATAACCAATTGATGCAGCAACTTCTGTGATGTTCCATGGGTTTACCAAAATCGCTCCTGCACCAAGTGATTGAGCTGCTCCAGCAAACTACAGAAAAGATGGTAGTATTAGTGAGTGTGATTGTTCTTGAATATGGCATGTCGTCATTAAATAATGGTAGATCAAGTGATTGATAAATTAAGGAGATGGAAGAGGGGCCAAAAGGCTGGGCCTACATGTTCACCACCAAACAGTTTCACTAGATCACTTTAAATATGAGAAAATATTGCTTTAGGTCCATCAGGAAACTAAAAGTATTCCCTTATCTAACATGACCATTGCAACCAGTAATATATTTTCTCACCTCACTGGGCACAGGAGAGCTCACATCTATCCTTATCAAAACATTCAGAAGAAATACATTGCGTCGTTGGATGACTCACAGATCCAAGCCTAGTTTTTTACTGAAACTTTTGTGGTTCACAAGTTGGTGTGTATAAGAGCTATCAAGGATATGTGATGCAGGAGTAAGTAGTAATTAGGATTACTTGAATTAATTAGGAAGTGTAGGATTTTATTGTTAGTTTGTTCTCATTTAAGTTAGTTTGGTAGTCTAGGTTGATTTGCTTGTGCACCAAGGACTTATTCACCATAGACTCTTGATGCAATAGAATAATTAGGTTTTGGTTAGTAAAAGTGTTTCGTTTTCGACTGATGGAATTCTTTGGTGGCGTGTGGATCGCATCCCTTTATCAAGTATACATTTCGGTCAGCCCTGTAAACGACCTTTGAGGTGGATTTAATAAGCTGTCTTGCATCAAGTGGTATCAGAACGAAAGCTCGATTTTGTTCTATCCTTCTTTGTTATTGTTTTTTTTTTTGATAAGTAAGTATTATATAAAAAGCATCAAAAGAGGTGATGCGTCCTTTGTACACTAGAGGTATACCAAACCAATCATTAATCAGTGTCTAATCTATTTACAAGATCTACAAAATCAGTGTTGGATCTAGGAAAAGATTGGTCAGTCTCGAAACACCAAACATAAAGAGTGCGTAACAGCAAATTCTTCAAATCCGGGACTGCCATTTCCACATTCTCGAAAGCCCTACGATTTCTTTCCTTCCACAGAATCCAACACACTCCCAAAAGAGCTGTCCCCCACATACGACTCCTACTCTTTTTATAACCCGCAAACCAGCTTCTAACGTGATCAATCATCGATCTCGACATGACCCAAGTCATCCTGAACAATCCCAGCACAAAATTCCAAAGCTCTAAAGCCACTTGGCAATGCAGAAGCAAATGACTAACATTCTCCTCACTATCCTTACACAAATAACACCTGTTGACAAGAACCATATTACGTTTCTGCAAATTGTCCACAGTTAAGATAGCTTCAAGAGTCGCTTCCCACATGAAAAAAGCCACTCGCTTAGGGGCCTTGGACTTCAGATCGCTCTCCATGGGAAAGAAGTTCTACCACAATTGAGAAGCTTGAGGTATACGAGTTTACTGAAAAAAGAGGGCCCCCTTTTCCTTTCCAAACCACTTGGTCCTCCAGCCTATCCATCTTCTGCTCTTGAAGCCTCCCAAAAACTGCTGCACAACAGACTCAACTTCCCAATCCTGAAAATTCCTTCGAAGGTGGGGTTCCAGGTATGTTTGCCTTTGATCAAAGAGTAAATAGAACTAACTCTACAACCCTTATCCATGGATAGCTCGTATAAGATCTGGAACTCTTCCTTCAAACAATTTTCCCCACACCACCTATCTTCCCATAATCTTACCGAGTTCCCATTACCAACCTCAAAAGCAATAAGTCTTTCAAAAGAGTTCCACCCTTTCCTTATGCCACGCCAGACTCCCACCCCATATGGAGAATTGACCTCGTTAGGAACCAACAATGAGCCCCTTCTCCATACTTACAGACCACCACTTGTCTCCAAAAAGCTTCCTTATTTGTGAGGTACCTCCACAACCATTTTCCCAACAACGCCTCGTTAAATAATTTTAGTCTTCTAACATTCAAGCCCCCTTCTTGGACCCTAGCACACACCTTTTCCCACTTCACGGATGAAACTTATGCCCTGGCGCCCTTCCCACAAAAAAGCCCTTTCCAGCTTTTCTAATCTTTGCCTTATTGAGACCGGAATCACAAATAGCGATAAGAAATAAGTCGGTAAGTTAGCAAGAGTGTTCTTGATTAAGACTAGTCTCCCCCCCTTGGATAGAAGTTGACGCTTCCACCACCGAACTCGACCACTGGATTCCATACTCTTTATTTGTGCACCTATGGGAAGACCAAGGTAATAGGCGGGAAGAAAAGCGATTTACACCCAAAAAATGCAGCTAGGTCCCCAACATTTTCCACGCCCCTCTTGGAATGATTTCACTCTTTGAAATGTTAATGCGTAAACCTGAAACTGCTTGAAAGAATAATAATACCAAACGTAGATGCCCCAGCTGAGCCTTATCTGCATCGCAAAAAACTAAGGTATCATCTGCGAAGAGAAGGTGTGAAACCGTCTCCATCCTCTCTCCTCTCCTCCCCACCTGAAAACCTCTAATAAAACCTTCCAACACAGCTCGCTCTATCAACCTACTGAGGGCCTCCATAACTACGATAAACAGAAACGGGGACAATGGGTCACCTTGACGCAGACCTCTAGAGCTGGAAAAGAATCCCGATGGTTCCCCATTCACCAAAACAGAGAAGCGAACCGTAGAAATGCAGAATCTAATCCATTGAATCCATTTGCTACCAAAACCCATCCTTTCCAACAAATACAGCAAAAAGTCCCAGTTCACATTATCATATGCTTTCTCTATATCCAACTTACACAACAACCCTGGAACTCCGCTCTTCAACCTGTCATCCACCACTTCATTGGCAATAAAAGATGCATCCAATATCTGTCTATCCTTCACAAAGGCATGCTGCGACTCCGAAATAATACCACCCATCACCCTCTTCATGCGTTGGGCTAACACTTTAGAAATCAACTTATAGATACCACCCATCAGCCTCTTTGTTATTGTTAAACAAAAAACAAATAAAGGTTGTAGTTGTTTATTGCCAGAAAATTAAAAAAAAGGAAAAAGAGAGAGCAAGGCAGAATTCTGTCTATCTACATTGCAAACGTCAGAAAACAAAGCATCAACTTGGCCTCCGTTGTCCCTCGTTGAAGCCCTTGCTCCTCGATCTTTGTCTCAGTTCCTCAGCCTTCGCAAGCTCATGAAGCAGCGCCATAAATCTTGACATTGCCACCTCGCTTTGTGGTTTCCGAACCTAATAGTTAGCCTTCGACACGACCGGAACTCTATCGGGACGCAGCTGCCGTCAACTGATGGAACCTTATCATGGACGTTGACTTCCGGGATCCACGTCACCGTTTAATTTACACGTCCAAAATCACAGATCTTAAGATGGTGAGATCAGGCCAAAATTATTTTTTTTAAGTTTTGCTTTGTTCCCCTTCCCCCCTCCCAACCCATTTTCCCCTCCAATAAATTTACAGAATATTTGGGGGGTTCCAACAATGATCTTCAGTAGCAGGTCAAGGATTTCAAAGAAGAATTCACAGCATATCAATCCGAGCAAAATGCTAAATTCGCAGCTTAAATGCCAAGTTAAGTTCCATTTGCTTCAAGGAGAACGATTTAAGGAAAATGAAAACAATCTACTTTTAGTTGTTCGGTAATTCTTTTAAAATGTGTTGGAAAACATTTTCAGGTGTTGCTAAATACGATAAATAAAATTTGTCAGCCATTTGGCTAACTTTTAAAAAATGTGACCAAAATGTATTACTCTTTTGACAAATTTCGACTCGTACGAAAATAAGATAATAAGTATAATTCATCAATTAATAAAATATAATGCATGTGTTTTACTTGAGAAGTTGCCAGTTGTCTAATGAAAGGAAAAGAAGGAATAAATGAATAAAACTATTAAAAAAAATTACATTACTGTTGCCACTTGCCAAGGAAGAGCACACAGACAAAAAAAAAAAGATGATCCACCTTTCTAGTGACTTATTACAGTTGAAACTTGAAAGAAAATTGAACTTTGAACTCCAGTCCATCTAAAATTGTTTGCGACATTCAACCCTCAAGAAAAATGACTTAGGAGTTACTTGGTTGGTAAGTCAATACCGAGGAAAGATGGTATTTCCTATTGACTTGTAAAAAGTTTAACATTTGACTTATTTTTCAACACTAACCAAACATAAGAGAATACGGAAACCGTTTTTCAGAAAACATTTTTCGTGAAACAAACGATTAGATTGGCCAACACTGCCCAAGTTGCTTATTTCAGTAAGCATTTAAAGGACCTATTGAAGAGCTTGGTAAACAACCTGTTGTATGCACTTTTGAACGAAATCTTGCGGCCCTTGTCTCCTGCTCCAACGTGAGCAGATGAATCCTCCGGATCCGTTTGCACCACCACCACCACCTCCAGAGCAATCAAAGGTACGTGTGTTGGAATTACAGTCGAACTTCCTAAACTAATGGCAACTGCCTGATGTCTTTATTCAATGGAAAATTTTGTACAGAACAAGTTATTGCTTGTTAATAAATTCCTGATGATCACCAAATGCTTCTACTCGCTACTATGCATCGTGGATGCTATTTCTTGGTGGGCAGACCTTATTAGTCTCATAAAGGCCCAAAGATTTGACTACAATAATATAGTCGGCGAATGAAGGATGCCACGGTCACCAAGTTATTCCATTGAGTTTGAACAAGGATGTGCTCTACAACCTTTCGAATTTACACCAAGGGTCAGAGTGTGCAGAGGATTATACTCAAGAATTTCACAACCTGTCCCCTTCCAGCCAGATTGAAGAATCAGATCAACAATTGCACATAACATTTATGGGTTGCGAAATGATATTCGATTTGAGTTGATTAGCCAAACAGTGTTGACCACTTATTAAGCTTACACTTCTTCTCACATAAATCCAATGTGAGATGGTTTTACATTCTTACCGACTTAATCCGTACGTCTTCGTCAATATCCAAACAGTCACCAAGATCCTAGCCTTAGGGCAGTGTAGGATTCAAAGGGTGGCTCACATGGGTTCAAGAAATGGCCTCCTGTGGTGTAGCACTATGCTGCACACAACACTTTGTTCCCACACTCCAGTGGGGATTCTGCTTCGATACCATTTTGTCACGACCTGAGCCAGAGAGTCCAAACCCAAAGCATACTTGCGCACTGGCCCAAGGAACACCGGGGTCAACTAGGCTCACCAAAAAAAGTCATTGGATAATTGTTGGTGCTTGTTGGTAATATGTGGCCACTTATAAACCTACACTTCTTCTTACATCTATTAGATATGGGATTGGGGTGTTATATGAGATTGCTAAATAACACTATGTGGCTTTCAAGATGAAGCTCAAAGACAAGACGACCGAAACTCCAAAGGATCATAAAGTAGTTCATCTTGCAGGACTGCCCCATTCAGGTTGTAGAGAAGATGAGGAATTTGATTGAGCTTTTGGGAGTTAATAAGATTGATGTCAAGGTATTTCACTCCCTGGCAGAATGATGCAGGAGTAACTAGTAAATTAGTATTACTTATTTATATCACTAGTCTTGGAGGGTTTTTTTGTTAGTTTGTTCTTGTCAAAGGTATTTTGGTAATTCAGGATGCTTTTCTTGAGTACCAAGTACTTATTCACCCTTATAAACGCTCTCGGTGCAATAGACTAGTTAGGTTTTGATTAATAAAAGTCTTTGGTCTTCCCATGGTGGAATTATTTGGTTTCTTGCGGATTGCACCCTTTATTGTGTGTGGATCTCAAAAAGCCTTGCAAATGACCTTAAAGTGTGGACTTCAATGGCCATCCTGCATCCACATGTATGTCAAAAATTGCTTATTAAGGAAAGGATCTTTTATTCACTCTTTAATAGCCCTACAACACTTTTGGTGTCTTTACCATGCTATGGCTATGGGAAAACTATGTTGACATTCACTATCACAGAATGAAAATTAATATTTGTGGTCAAAGAAGATAAATTACCTCGCTTAGAATGAGAACCCCTTTCTTTAAAGCTTGGCATGCTACAAACTCATAGCTGACAAGATTCATTCCATCCCTTAGAGATGTAACAAGCGCCACATCTAACAAGAAGAAGTATAAGAATATTGAATAAGAAAACCGACACTATATGAGTTCAATCTCTACTATGACCAGATATATGTACATATGATGCACATCAATCTGTTCACTGCCAAATCAAATGAATGCTTATATCTGGCTGAAACCAGGAAAGGGTCCATAATTTTCAACAACATAACGGCTGGTGTTTGGCGCATTTCTTTCAGAAGGGCCTGATATAACTAATTGCCATGTTTCAATTATAAATGACCAGCCAGCAGTTTATATTTCCTATATTTGAAATTATAAATGACCAGCCAGCATTTACGAATGCTAACTGGCAGGTTATGTTTTTGGTTTCGAGTGATAACTTGGTAGCTTTCTTGGCACAGGAAAGTCTGTGAAATGGCTCAACTAATCACATTTAAACAATTACCCAAGCCAGTGAAGAGTGAAGAATTTGAGTTCCATCCATAGCGCAGTGTACTAGCTTAGGCTCATGGTAATTGGTAAGTACAAGATATATGTCACATGTAGTCTCAGTAGCAATCTAATTCTGATGAAATTCATTGTTGTTGAGTTACACCGAATAGGAATGCATGCAGAGAAGATTACCTAAAGCATGCATTCTTTTTTATTATTAATATTTTATTTTTGATGAGAAAAAAACGGCACTAGATTTTTTTTTTTTTGATAGGTAAGATATTATATACCAAAGGCGTCAAAACAAGAGACGCATCCTTGTACACTAGGAGTATACACAAAAGAACTAATCTAAAGAACTGCACTAGATTATGCAGGAGAAGAAATATCATATGAAAATAAAAAAGAGAAGTCCTTTACTTCAGGAAGAAAATACAAGGAAACTAAATTAAACAATAACCGCAAAATTTAGAATGTGCATTTAGAGAATATAAGAGATTTCAATAAATAATGTGGTGAAAGCTAGCAGTATTCATGATGAATTCATGAATAAGACTATCTAAGATTCAACCAATTTTGTTAAATTTAGATCTCTATAGTTTCTTAACGAAATTCAGCTTGTGATATGTTCAATGAAAAGATAAAAAATAAGGATCTCTCTAGTTTATATTTATTGAGGTAGAGAGAGAATTTGAGTTTGGACTTGGAAGCAGATTGGTATGTGCTAATTGTTTTTGGTGCTATCAAGGTAAGGAAATATGCCACTTTTTCTCTGGTAAAGCCTTCGTTTGGTCAAGTTTCCATCATTTGGTTCATATATATGTGCTCTAAGTAGCTTACTATTGTCCTATCATAACTTTATTATTCACTTAAATCTTCTTATAAATTGGCTTTGTATTCATGGGTATATTGTTATTGTTGGTTTATATTCATAATGCCCATTAGTTACTTTGGTTATATTATACTCGATTACATGTTTCATTATTTGTTCAGAGGATCATTTGTTGTTTAAGGTTCTATTGACTTGTGTGATTCACGTATAAATTGCACTTCCTAATACCTTTGTCGAATTAACACTAGGTTATTCTAATTACCTGTAATAGTAAGCATGAACAACCAACCACCTTAGAGTTAGTCTGATACTTTTGGCACAGTGGGTATTTAGTGGCGGCACAAAACACAGTTTAGTTGTGATTATAGACTGGGAATGTCACACTGATGTATGTGTCATGTGCAGGAATAAAGCTAGACCCATGATCACCTTTCTTCTCCAATGCAGTGCTTTGGTAGTTAAGGTGCACGTTGGTTGATACTTTTGAGGATGGGTGGGTTTAGAGCTGTCAAGGTGGGTTGGCGGGGCGAGCCAACCCACAACCCACCATTTGGCGGGGCGGGGGGCAAGCCAGCCCAAAAAGTGGCTGGCCTAAAAAATACCAACCCAACTCTTTTAGGTGGCGGGGTAGCCCAATGGGCCCAAGCCATTTTGACAATTCTAGGCGAGCCAACCCATAACCCACCCGCCATTTAGCGGGGCGGGACGAACCAGCCCAAAAAAAAGTGGTGGGCCTAAGAAATACCAACCCCTCCCACCTCTTTTAGGTGACTGGGCGGGCTAGGGCCCAACCCATTTTGACAGCTCTAGGTGGGTTTGCCTTTGTTCCGGGGAGGCACTATTCCTCATTCATTATAGAGGATTTGGGCCCAACCAGGATGCAAGGGTTTAATTGTGATACGCAGTTTTTGGGACACAGGTGTTTATGAACAGAGAGGAGTGCTAGAAATTTTTGGGATCAGGCCCTTTCTTTCCTTCTGTTGAGGGAAAGAGTCCTCCTCTTAGCCTCTTGTTGGGCTTAGAGAGTTGGGGCTTTAAGAGCATTACCTACTGTAGATCTTGTGAGAGGTTGGCGACTGGTATTCCATTGACCATTTTGAACTTTATTTTGTTTTCTTTTGCTTTCTCTTGGTTCTTTGGTGACCTAATAAGGTTTGCACTCGACCGCAAGTCATATGAGCATGTGTTAGGTTTATGCAACTGTTAAGTTTGTGCTTGCGGTTCTCATGAGTTCTGAGATTTTTCATTCCCATTGACCAATTTTATACTCTTGCGGAGCGCAGGTGTATTTTCTTATTGGGAATTGTTGGTTCACCTGGTCCTTGGGAGGACACTAGACTTGTGCTTAGCTTGCCCATGGGAATTTGAGCATTCATGTTCACGAATTTGTTTCAATTTTTGGATTGTTAAACCTGGAATTGTTTCCTTTTGTTAGTTGATGACAATGGCTCAAGCTCAATTTTCTTATTGGTGATTCATTTTCAATTTTGTGTTTAAATTCTGATGTAAATTATACCGAGGAAATTGATCTATGTTAATTGGTGTTATATGTGTAAAGGTGATGGGGAGAGTGTTAACCACCTTTTGATACACTGTCCAGTGGCCAGGGAAATATGGAATTATCTAGGAAATATGGAATCATCAGCTGAATGTTCCATCTTTCGTGGGTAAAGCCTAGATGTGTGAAGGAGCTTTCTAGTTGTTGGTCCCTGTACAAGCTAAGAAGGAGAAACAGCTTTTGGGATACTGCCCTCTTGGTGGCTTGCTGGACTATTTGCAAAGAAAGAAATTGGAGAATTGTTTATAATGACAAGACCAGCATTGTAGACAGGAGACCATATTCCAGACTCTGTCCTTTTGGTGCACAGAGTTGGCTTTGACTATAGCCAATTCTTTTGTAGAGTTTATGAATAACTTTTTTGTTATTTAGTCCCTTGTGTAAGAGTATACTCCCTGTATACAAAAGGATGCGTCACTTGTTTTGACGTTTTGATTTATATAATTTAATTTTTCTATCAAAAAAATAATACTCCCTCTGTTCCGGGCAAAGAGTCCCCATTTGAAAGTCAAACTTTCATTAGTAATAAAATGACACTTTTATGTCTTAATTTTTTTAAGTGGACTCGTTAAGTGAAACATCCAAAATGGAGTATATATATGTAGCAGCACTTCAGTCCAACTATTATACCTGTGACAACAAATATGAACTAAGTAAGAGTTTGAGACTCCAAACACAATAATTTTACCAGTAACAGCGTATAGTGCACATAGCGCCTGAAAGTCGAGAGACCGATCCTGACAATACAAAAGACAACATTTCAGGACTATTTAGATTATTGTTAAGAACTAGAGTAGAAACAGAAGAATGTAGCAAATAATGATATACTCTTGAATGCTATACACATAATAGCAGCAATAAAAAGAAATCAACTGGTTAGGCTATTGCTCATAGTTTGGCAACAGAGTATCTGAAGAAATGGGAACTGGAAAATACACAGATAAAGAAGCAGTAGAATAGAAGTTTTACATTAATCCCACCAAGATAACTAGAAAGTATGTTCTTATGCTATGTCAGGTAAGGAGTTTATATTTCATAATTAATGGTTACATAAGAATGCTAATTAAGTAATGAATATGAAAAACATCATTGTGCAAGAGAATACACAAAAGGGAAGAGAAGTGTTAACCATTGAAAATGAGAAGGCCTCTAGCAAGTGATAGAGAAAGTCAACTAGTAGTTTTCCCTTTATAAATCAGCTTATGTATTAGTATATTCATTTGAACAATAAGTTAGAAGAACCAACAGCCACTTTTTAACTATATAAATCCAACTAAAGGACCTTTAACATTTCTGATGTAGGATAGAGAACGAAAATTTGTCCTGTGGGACACAAATAGAAGGGATAGGAAAGAAGAAGAAGAGGAAGAAATGCGTACCCTCGTAAACAATCACTATGCATGCTGGCCACGGCGGCAGAAAGCCTCAATTCTCAAAATATTTTCTAGTTCTAATTAACAGTTGGAGATTACATTGATATTACAAGGGGAAAAAATAACTTGATTCTAGGACAAGTTAACCAAATACTTGAAATACCGGATAATGTGATTAAACTAGAATATTCTAAAGCATTCCTAAAAACCTTCTGATAATACCAAATTTGATTATAATAACTAGGACAAAATATAATTATCCTCCCCAAAGTATCCACTCAATCCCAAAGTGCACCCCAACCTAAGGTTTGCCCCAGTTTACACCCTAGCTGTGATAGCCATTAGAAAGATAACGAAAAGTTAACAAAAAGACAACGAAAAGTTACCTTTTAAACTTTATAATGGTAGAAATTATACGGCAGAAAAAAAAATTAGTAGATAGCATAATTAACATAATTAACCTGTTTTGAATATTTTTCTTAATATAACATAATTAACAAGCATTAAAATTTCAAATTTATTAATAGCAAATATCACCAAATTATTTTAAAATAATGATTACAATATAAGGTTAAATTTTAAAAGTAAAACCAACAATTTAATATCATTCCATGGTTCAAAAGAAATTATACGGCAGAAAAAAAAATTAGTAGATAGCATAATTAACATAATTACCCTGCTTTGAATATTTTTCTTAATATAACATAATTAACACACATTAAAATTTCAAATTTATTAATAGAAAATATCATCGAATTATTTTATAATAATGATTACAATATAAGGTTAAATTTTAAAAGTAAAATCAACAATTTAATATCATTCCACGGTTCAAAAGAAATTATATGACAAAAAAAAATTAGTAGATAGAATAATTAACATAATTACCCTAATATTTTTCTTAATTTAACATAATTAACAAGCATTAAAATTTCAAATTTATTAATAGCAAATATCACCAAATTATTTAAAAATGATGATTACAATATAAGGTTAAATTTTAAAAGTAAAGCCAACAATTTAATATCATTCCACGGTTCAAAAGAACAAAAAAATAGTTTATTGATGAATAGTACTTCATAGGTCCATTAACAAATTACAAATTTACAATACATAATTCAATAATTAATAGGTCCATTAACAAATTAGAACATTGCTTATTATACATGCTAGCACAACCTTTTGATTAAATAAAATGTCAATTACCTAGTCATGTTTGACTTTTTTTGTGCACTTATTTTTATTTTTGGGGTTTCTTTTTATTTTTTTCAAATTTATTATTTGCATATATTAGTTCGATCTACTTTTTTTTTATGTCGTATAATTTCTACCATTATAAAGTTTAAAAGGTAACTTTTCGTTATCTTTCTAATGGATGTCACGGCTAGGGTGCAAACTGAGACAAAGGACAAACCTTAGGTTGGGGTGCACTTTGGAACTGAGAGGATACTTTAGGGGGGTAATTATATTTTGGCCTAATAACTAATTACAGTCAATTTATTCTCGAATTACAGCATAGCCCATTAACAATTTCACCAATACCATTGTTCATGTGCATCTGACCCAATTACATGCTGCTTGCTGCCTACATAAATCATTTTCTCCATTCATCTATGCCTAAAGCAATAATTTTTTGTTTAAATGAAAAATTGATCACTTGTGCTATGTCTTGATCATCAAATATAACTAAGTCTCCATTGTAATCCTTTAGCTCCTACAGCTGCATTCCATGTGCTTAGTTTTATTCCTAGTTATATTATACCACAATTTTTCTAAAGCCCAATTTTCTACTTTTGCATCTCCTTGCATCAACAAGGACCATTTAGTGTATATTTTTTGATAGAAAAAGGAAAAATATTTTACTAACCCAGCTAAAAGTACAAAAGATGGGCAATAAATCCATCAACAAGTACCAAAATATAAGCCAAAAAGTAGAAATAGAAGTAATAAGTCAAAGCTGCCCCAATCCCATTGTTGAAATTGCTAAGCTTGATATACATTGTTGAGCCCCTATCTAATAGCTTAAGCTTTTAGATGAGTTGATAAATTAACATGGTATCGGAGCTTTCGTTTGGCAAAGTCGTGGGTTCGAGTCATCCTGTTTGTATTTGTTACCTAGGAATATTGTGAGTGCATGTTGTCACTCTGTTTGCTTTGTGATGCCCCTGGTGAGGCATGTTTGTGTATCTCTCCACGTGTGGACAGATCACACGTGAGGGGGAGTGTTAACCTTGATATAAATTGTTGAGCCCCTATCTAATAGCTTAAGCTTTTAGGTGAGTTGGTAACTTAACAAAAACAAAGATGGGCACCTGACAATAAGCAACCCTAGCCTAAGCCCCAAGTGAAGCAATAAAAACAACTCTATCCCAACAGCAGAGACCATACCATAAGAGAGCTTAATACCCTAATATTCTGGAATTCGCCTCAGCCCACCCACACCAAAGAACTGCAAAAACACCACACTGCTACAACAATCTAGTGTAGTTGTAACCACAACCAAAGCTCCATCAAACATATCATGATCACATGCCTCGAACATCACTTGCCCTGTCTCACATTCTAACTACAAAAGGTGAATATACTGTAAGCCACTCACCTGATACCTCCAGTGTATAAAATCTGCTCTTATACCATGCAAATTTCTCATCCACTCTGGAATATCAAACAGTTCACCACATTGCCAAAACCCCACGTCCCCACCTGTCTGCCCTTTAAGATATATCCAATACAAAGCATTCCTCTAAGCCCCAAATTCCATATACATGGCGTAACTTCTTATTCTTGGATAAACATCACATTACGTTTATATACTTGAATCAAACCAAATATTGTTTTCATATTGCCGCCTAATTTTAAATCTCTTGAAATCATAAAAGGTTCATTCTTATCCACTCTTCAATCTTAAAAGCCTCAGGCCCTACAGTATGTCAAAAACACCCCCAACTACTCAAGTAACTCAACTTAGCTTTTGCCCAATTACTTGGCGTCAGCGACATGAATCCTTTTTTCACCATTTAGCTCAGTCCAATGGACAAGTATCACACAAGCTACGTTCATTCATATGCTTCTCTATCGAACACCCCCCTCCCAACAAAAATTGTGAGGAGAGAAGGAAAGACAGAGGGAGGGAGGGAGAGAGTCTCCCCCCTTCCACTACTAACAGGTGTTAAATGAATTTGTTTCCAAAGGATTTTGGGGATACAAACTAGATTTGTATACCATTCTAAGAGGAAAATGCTTTAGTGAAATATATATAGGTGTGTGCCTCTATCAACAAAGTAATGATTCTACCGAAGCAAAGACCTACCAGATGATGAATTGGAACTGTTGTAAGAGTTCCAAATCTTCCATTAATGCGTCCCACAATTTCGTGAACTTGACATGTAAGCTTTTGATCTGTCAAAAAAGAAAAGAATTAAACATATAGGTGGGCATAAGAACATTTACATTATTTAGAAGAAAAAAATCAACATAAATGTGTTTTGGCTATCAGTTATTTCAAGTTCAGGAGGTGGCAACTGTTACCACCTTTATTTCAATTCCAAAAGTAAGGTGAAATCAATATTAATCAATTCTTAGGTCTTACTAAGACAATGATAATATTCAAATGAACTAAGTTTAGGAAAAATACTAGTGCTTCTTCAGATAAAAGAACTTGAAGTAGCACCCACAGAGATTGAGAGAAGGGTCAAATGGACAAATTAAAGCTGGATTATCAATTTTATTAAACGGAAGCTACCTCCTTAAGGACCACACTTTAGTAATTACCAAGATTCAATTGTGAGGATAGCAATATTCGTGGGTGTCTTAGTTTAACACAGAGATGTCTTTTAATATGTTCTTTAAGCCAAAATGAGAAACCAAAACTCACTAAACATGAAAAAGAAAATGAAGGATCCCTTGATCACAAAATATAGAGGCTGGCCAGTGTGCACCTATTAGCAGAGAGAAGGAAAATGAAGAAGGTAAAGAAGAATCAATCCAAAGATAAACAAGTATTCATAGTAGCAACAATCATTTTGCGAATAAGAAGCACGGGTGACATCCTTGATTGATGCTCGAAGTCGGTTATAGTCACCCAAATCAGGAATTTTACCTTGACCCCCAGTTGAAACCATTGGAATGGAATTCAAGAAAAAAATCTCATTCCACCAACTTTTTGTTTGATTATGGGAAACTAGATCAACCTACGAGTCCTTTGTTGCATTGCTGATAATCAAATATCAAATGGAGGATGGATATGATTCCCAATTTTTTTTTTGATAGGTAAAGTATAAGAATAATATAAACAAGCGTCAAATGAGGTGACGTGTCCTTGTACACGGGAAGTATACAAGATCGAAAGAAAACTAAACAAAAGACCTATCCATACTATCTACAAAAGGATCCCCAGAGTTAGAGTTAGCTACGGAGCACCAAAAACCCAAAGACAGGAGAAAATTCTTCTAAATTCCATCGATGTCTGATTCGGCATTCTCAAATACCCTCCTATTCCTCTCTTTCCAAAGGGTCCACCAAATCGCCGCAGGCGCAAAGTCCCAGAAGGCATTCCTTCTTCTTCTGAGGAGGAGCGACCATCCTCGAAGCAGCGCTCAATAACAGATCTGGGCATAGCCCAAGAGACACCAGCTGAGAGGAAAAATAAAGTCCATAACTCCCTCACAATGGCGCAGCGCAAAAGCAGGTGGTTCACATTCTCCTCCTTATTCTTACACATGTAACAACGATACACATGCCACGAGATCGCAAATTCTCCCCTGTCAAAATAGCTCCCCTAGCTGCTTCCCAAACAAAAAAAGCCACCCTGCTAGGAATTTTAGCTTTCCAGATTTCTTTACAAGGGAATGAGGCTCTGCCTCTATCATTCAGCTTTGAGTAAAAGGATTTAACAGAGAAACTTCTGTTCTTAGAGCCCTCCCAAATACCTTTATCTTCTCCTGAGCCTTGCCTCTTGAAACCGTGTGACAAATCCAAAAACTGCACAGCGACCTCGATCTCCCAATCATGAAAATTCCTGCGAAAGACAGGATTCCATAGGTCTGCCCCCCATGATTTAATAAGAGCGAACTCACCAATTCATCCCTATTAACCGTGATATTATATAAAGTAGGAAACAAGTGCTGCATAGTTGTTTCCCCGCACCATTTATCCTTCCAGAACCTGACTTGATTACCTTGACCTATCTCAAACTTAATGAATCAGCTGAAAGCACCCCAAACTCCGATGATACCTTTCCAGACACAAGAGCCATGAGAGAATAGGACTTCCTTGGGGAACCAAAGGTGATCACCCACTCCAAATTTACTCACCACTAATCTCCTTCACAAGGCCTCTTTATCAACTATAAACATCCATAACCATTTACCCAGCAACGCCTTATTAAAATATTTGAATTTTTTGACTCCTAAGCCCCCAACATCCTTGCTGGAACAGACTGAATCCCACCCAACTAAGTGATATTTCCTTTCCTCTTTATCCCCTTCCTAGAGGAAATCTCTTTCCAGCTTCTCAATTCTCTTAACCACCAAGACAGGGGCACAAACAAAGATAAAAAGTAAGTGGGGAGATTAGAAAGAGTGCCCTTGATCAAGGTCAATCTACCTCCCTTAGACAAATATTGCCTCTGCCACCCCGCCAATCTCCACTCTAACTTTTCCACTACCGAATTCCACACATTGACATTTTTGAATGACGAGCCTAGGGGGAGACCCAGATAAATCGAAGGAAGACTAGAAGTTTTGCAACCAAAAAATGAAGCCAAACGCTCCACGTTATCCACTCTTCCTACTGGGATTATTTCACTCTTCAAAACATTTGTCTTCAAGCCCGACATTACTTGAAAAAACATCAAGATCATCCGGAGATATCCCAACTGAGATCTATTCGCATCACGGCAAACCAAGGTGTCATCGGCAAAAAGTAAATGTGATATTGACCTTGATTACCATTACTTGTAAGAGCATTATCATTTCTGCATTCCAGGCTCACAAACCAAACAGGCCTTCGAGATTGTTGATACTTTGAGAAGCCTTCAGCTTATCCTTCAATTTAAAAATCTGTATTTGGAACTTGATCCAAATATAGATTTTTTATTAACTCAGCCAAATATAGATTTTTTCTTAACTCACTCGTACATTTTTAAATTTTTTTTTAATTTAGAACTTGAGCAGTTGAGCCATACACCTTTAAAGAGATATTAAAAAAGAAATAGGAAGATTAAACATACACTCAGGAACGTCTGTCCTTGTAGGCACGGCAATTTGCAGCAAAACTACCTTATCCCGCCAGTTTGGATTTTCTTCAAGGAATTTTTCAAATGCCAAAATCTTTTGGGGAATTCCTTTAATCATATCAAGTCGATCAACACCTAGCATCACCTGCCCACAAGCAGTAAGAATTAGCATACCTGAAATTGACGAGATTCAGGCTTCGAGAAGCAACAATAATAAACTGCAGAAAGATGTTTTTGGCTTCTTAGGGACAGCTACGCCATACAGATGACAGTAAACACCAATACTACTCGCTATTCCATGAGGAAAACAAAACAAATCCGTGGGACTTCTTTTTCTTTCTTACAATATTTTTTTATAAGAAACAAAGAATAGATTAAACAAATTTGTGGGAGATATGTGGGACCTCTTAATAATAAATATTTAATGAAACACTATATATCCATATGATAAACTAATCTATAAGATCAATTACAGCGTCAACTATTAGCCACTTTTGTTGCAAACCATTTAAAGGAGAATGAATTGAAGAGTAATCACCAACCCAACAAGCTTAGACAATTCACTCACTGGTAAGTGATTATAATGCTAATTAAATATATTGGAGAACATTGACAGACAAGAGACATGCTAGGTTACCAATATAGAAAATGCTTGCTTGTAAACAAGGAAACTTGCACATGCATACATACACACAATTTGCTGAATGAACAAAAACTTTAAAGCAAGGTTAAAGATTAGATGCATAAGATGGATATGTGGTAAAACAATGAAAGATCTTATCCGAATGAACAAATTGGTGACAAGTAAAAGTCAACCCGGTAGGAGATAAATGAGTGAAAATTGTTTGAGATAGTTTGGATGCATACAATGTAGACCTTTAAGTGCACCCGTTAGAAGATGTGATAGTATAATATAACAACAATAGGACTACAAGAGGGGGAAGACCTAAAATAACATAGACAACGATAATAAGAAGGATATGGGTGATGTAACTTGTCTGATAATCTTGCACTGAACTGAACGATAATGGAGAAAAATGATATACATAGCCAACCCCAAGTAGATGGGACAAAGGTTGAGTTGAGTTGTGAAAGATTATATTCAGAGTTCCAGACCAGTTGCTCATATATCAGTGATTACAATTTTTAGAACCATTAAGGAATGTGAGCAGAAAAGACTTATCCACTTATCACTCGCAAAGACCATGCTCATGAATACAGGTACATACTGTGCACAGGCACACAGGAATATAATGAGGTGATTCATCCCTAGACACTAAAAGGTTTCTGGGGTGAAAATGAAGGCATTAGTATTACAGAGCACCTAGGTTGTGATAACAAAAGGAAAAAAGGATAGTCCTGCGAAAAATGAGAGAATTATTGTGACAATCTAGAGCAGCATGATATAATTCTCCAATGTCATGGTACAATTACAAAGTACTTGGAGTCTTGGACCTTCTAGGTTGAAAAGGACATGTGGTTACAGTTTTGAAAATGGCTAGACAATAAGATTTAACTTCTTCTCGTATCAAATGGCAGGGTTTCTATATATTGTCATTAGCGCTGAAAGCCTGAAACAAACAAGTGCATGACATAGATTTTTTCTAGAAGGTCAGGCGCACTGCCCTGGTAAAGAAAAAGATGCCGGCACATGAGTGCTACATCAGTCATGCAACCTGGGTGTTACCTATTCGGATGTACAATTCGTGCATCATAAGTCCACCTAGGGACCATGACCTATCTATGTTATAAAATGGTTGACACAGACTCCAAGTAACAGCATACCATGGTAAGGCTAATTGGGTAAAGGCTATGATTTATGAAGTTAAGGACCTTCCTGGCCCTTGGTGTAGTGCATTGTGACAACAGTGATCAGGCGTGTTGTCCTTCTCTCATATGAAGGAGAAGATTTCTTTTAACACTTCTTTATGGGCTTCAGCTTTAGGGGCTAATAGAGGAGTGCCTGTACCAGATCTTGCAAGGGATTTTGAGGGCAGTTATTCATTGTTTTTGTTTTCCTTTTGTTTATCAGTGGTTTTTTCCATTTTGAGTTCAGCGGATGGCATGTTCAGTATTATGTACATCCCTCTTTTGGTCTACTAAGATTGTCTTCTTATATCCCAAAAATAAAAAACAGTGATACAAATTTGTGAGTGTCTGAGTGAGCCTGCCCCTGTTTGATCCATTGTGAACCAAATGAAAATGCTGTTTGATGATGAGGTACACTCATGATCCCTGGATAAGTCAAAAAAAAGAAAAAGATAGTTACCTCCTAGAGTCATTATAGCCATTATTGTATCAATCAATAATTAAGAATTCATCTAACCTAAGCAGTGGCTTATTAAGGGAAAGCCAAAGTATCTAGATAGATGACCCTTGCTAATTACAGAGCATGCACAAGAAAAATAGGTGTTAGTATGCACAAGAAATAGATATTAGTATAATTCTGTGCTGTGAATTTTCTATCTAACCAATGAAGACATGAAGTAAATCTAAAAAGACAGATATAGCTTTCAATAAATCAGTGTTACATAGAACCCAAATGAATGGAAGCCAATCCTACCAATTCTATTTCTGGACTTGCATTTAAAAAAAAAATGATTCTACCTTTCGGCCAGCAAATCTATCCAGCAATTCCTGCATGAGATCCTTAACTGGAGGGAGTTGAAGAGCTTGAATGAATCGATCCGAATCTATCCCAATAGGAAACTGTGGTTCAAGTCAAAATTTAAACAATTTAGTATCAGGTACCACAATAATGATTCAAGGAGCTCCATAGTTTAAATTGATGCTGCCATAAGCATGAACGAATATGCATGAGTGCATGAGGAAAAATGAAAAATGATTACAATAAAACATATACCGCAGCCACACGAGTAAGCCTTCCTTGATCCTCAACTCCATCGGGTGTACCCTCAAGTCCAAGAATACGAGTACAAGCACTAACAAAATGCCTTGCATAATCATAAGTGTGGAAGCTGAAAATGAAGGTTCAAAGAATTAAAATACTTATACTACACGAAATATAAAATATACAACAAAATTGACATTCTACTGTGCTACCATTACTTCACATTGAAGTGTTACTGCATCTGATTTCTTCACTGAGAGGCCACCGAGGATTAGATTTCATAAAAATGCATGCTAGGACATGTTAACTGGTAAATGATGTTTATAGATGTCTTTGGCCCAAATGATGTTGGCTCACTGATGGTTGATGCAGTAAAAGAGGCCCAAGAAAGATTCAACCGGCACAATTTGTTGGTAAAATCTATCTGTTTGAGGCTACAAATCCGTTAGTGGTTTATGGCATTTTAGATAGTCCTAGAGTTGGTTCTTAGTTTCTTAGAGTTATTACTGATTGGATCTAGGTGTGATGCCTAGATTATCCCTTCTTTACTTTTCTTATTTTGTTGACAAAACACTGTAATCAAGAGCAAAAAAAGGCATATCCTGTTGATGGATTGGATAAGCACAAAAACCTAAACAACCACTAAGACAGCTCAACTATAATGGCCTAGGAAAGCACACTGTAAACAATTCAGACCATAGTCTAACCAGGAGCTAGCTCACCCAGAAGTACCACAAAAGAAACTTGATCCCCCACAATAGCCCCTCCTCCACACACTTACTCTTTTGTATTCTTCTTTGTTCTTTTTTATGAAACAGACAGTATTATTGAGAGAATGTACAAAAAGGGTGGACAAGAGTCCATCCATTAAATGGGGAAAGAAAGAAAAAGAAACACTGAAAAAAACAAAGAAAGGACGAAAAGCAAAGAGCTCCCCAATCTTGCATGAGATAGCAAGTCTACAAAGAACCAAGATATATCCTTCTTTCACAAAGGTGATCCACAGGAATGGATTGATCCCAAAATTCTGAGGCTTCCATTCTCTGCAAATACACCAGAAGATACCGAAACCACCACACTGCAGTAGGATCTCTTCATCCTTGCATTATGAAAGCCTCTGCAATTAATCAAGGGCAAAGAGCTCACCGAAGCAGGACTCACTCTGGCCTCATCATAACCCCAAACAGTCTCTTCCAAAGAAAATACTCCCTCTGTCTTTAATTATTGTCTTGTTTGACCCGGCGCACAGATAAAGAAAAAACATTTGACTTGATTATTAATATCGGTACAATATGTAGCTTTCTTTAAGGCCCATGTGCATGTGGCCTATAATTAAAGTAGGAAGAAAAAGTACGGGTAAAATGGTAGAAGTGTTTTCCTAAAAAGGTAAGTTAACAAACAAGACAATTTTTCTGGGACGGACGAAAAAGGAAAACAGAACAATAGTTTAGGGACGGAGGGAGTAAGTTACATGAAGGACGAATGGTCATGAGATTTTACGTTCCTTTTACATTTTACACATAATACCCCAACTTGCTAACAATTTCTTGTAAGGTTTAAGCTCTCTCGAGAAAACAGTAGTATTAAGCTTATTAGGCACCAATGAACAAACAAAGGCCCCCATCTTGAAGGAACTTTGATTTCCAGATGAAGGAAACAGAATTGTTCATTGGGCCTTTCTTTTGGCGTTGGGAGGGTTGCCTTTTGCTGGATTCCTCTATCTGTGTGTCAGAGGGACTGGGGTGCATTACTTTTTTTAGTATGTGTTCTTAGTTGCTGAATATTTTTGGTATTTTTTGATGGATTTGTGGCCCATCTTCTTGTAATATTCTTCTCTTAATCTAAAACATTTATTTTCTAATCAAAAGAAAAAACAAAGAAAGATAAAAGAGGCACAAGGGGAATGAACTAAGTGGGACAAGAAGGATTTAAAAGAAAATAAGCCTACTGCCTCCAAAGTCTGAGACCTACTATCAGGGACTTGAGAAAGATGAATGTGACTATGTGAGGAAGAACATAGAGGAAGGCTCCAAGCCCCTTGGCATCTCTATCGTAAAAGGTTATAAGAAAAAAAAAAGAGAAAGAGTAGCAATTGCAAGAAAAAGAAGACTGCTCCATGAGATGAAACTTAGAAAGAGAGGACTTATGAAATGAAGACAAAAGTTTTTCAAAATAAACACTTAGTGGGCTTCCTCTTCCAAGGTCCTCCTAAAAAGCGGATCTGGGAACCATCTTTTATCAAAAAAAATGAACCAGTTGAAATAAAAGACAAGGTAACATTGATGAATTGACTTCCTAGGACTCCAATGGTTAGCTGAAGCTCCAATGCTTGGATGGGTCATTCTGCTGTGAGCCAAATCACTCTCAATTCCTTTATGCCAAAGGAATGCGCTCAAGAAGGAAGTGCCACAACCACTTGCCAACCAAGGAAATTCAAAGAAAACAGATTACTAATGGCCAATCCCCCATCCTCTGAGGCGTGCATTTTATACCATGTTACCAAATAAGCTCTACAGCTCTATCATTACGCCCACCTCCTACTGCGAAGAAGCCATCCATAATCTTCTCAAAGTTCCAGCTACACAAGTAAAGGACCCTGAAAAGAGGAATTATAAAGAGGAATTCTAGAAAGACGGCTAAATCAAGATGATCCTACCACCAGGAGAGAAAAAAGCCCGCCTCCACCTATCAAGGAACCTATTTACCTTTTCACCACCAATTCCTAGAAAGAATCAGCTCATGAATTCGCACCCCCCCCCAAACAGACACCCCTACATAGGACAACAACCAAGACAAGATCCAACATCAAATCAAAGATGCATAGCCACTAAATTCCAACAAGCCTATATTTGGAAGATTGATCTAAGACCAAAAATGGATGACTGGGAAAAAAGCTGAGTTGAGTTGAATTGACACTCGTTGATACCAGTATAAGCCTAATGTTTCTTGGAGATATGTAGTTGAGTTGAATGCTATAATGTTTCTTTGATAAAATCAGAATATTATCAGAAGAGGAGAAAACAAAAGATAAAGAAAATCAGCGAACAAGACAACCGCCTAAATGAAGTGGAACATTATGAAAGAAAACAGAATTTTAAAAAAAAATAGAGTAAAGAAGGAGCTAATAGTGTAGAACAGCCTTCCAGACCCTTGAAAGATCTACCACAGACACTCCTCTAAAAGCCCTAAAGGGAAGCAAGAGAAGAATTCTTCTCCCTCAAAAGAAGAAAGTAGCTTATACACTGTCTTACCCATATGCTAAGACTCATAAAGTTAGTTTTGACCTACTTGTCTATGGAGTATGACTTTGAAATGTGATCGAGAAAAATTGAATGACTAGGAGAGCTTGACAGCCAAAACTGAAGGAGCAGGACAAGAGATAGTCATATATTTGATGCTCTGCAGTTTCCATCCTCCGATCCGACCCTTTTTTTTCAATATAGACCTTGGTCTCTAGATTCTTCTATGTCATGTTTTAGCAAATACTTTTTTGATTGACCACCTCATTTCTGCACCAGTTTTCCGTAGAAGAAGGCCAAGGTACTCTCCACTCTCAAGGCCTTCTCTTAGTAACCAAGGAGAGGTTTTGACAAGCGAGAACTGAAGGAGCAGGCAGAAATCAGCAAATATGACACTAGATTGTATGCATCCTCCCTTCCCACTCATCTCCTCATGATAGACACTTGTCTCTAAATTCTTCTGGATCAGTTTCTTGCAAATTCTCTTTTTATCGGTTCCCCTCATTTCTGAACCATTTTCCTCTAGACTATTTTATTACGAAGGCCAAGGAACCTTCCACTTTCAAGGTCTTCACATGGAGTTTGGTTCCTATCTCCTAACACAAATGACTTAGAGATAAAGGTTTGTTAGATTAACACTAACAAGTTTCTTTTCTAAACTCAAACATAAAGGCAAATAGACTTCGAACTAAGGCTTTAAAATTCTAGCCTATCCACTATCTTTCCATGGTCACGTAATGACAATATGAATCTGAAAGAAATATCTACTAGATCAATCCCAATGGAGTCTGCATTCCTCTCTCAGGAGCAATGCAAGTTCCATAATGTTCATCTGAAACTGAACATTGTTAATATGGAACAAGGATTTACCTTCTTAAGTAGAACAAGGATTTACAATATCATATATCAAATCTTCTTATAATTTTGTTAATATGGAAATACTACTTTTCTCCCGGTATAAGTTGATTCGCTAAAACTAGAAGGAATGTCAATCAGTGATTTCCGATGTTTCATGCTCTCAGCAGTCTGTGTTAACTGAACTGATGGTATTGAAGACCTGTCTTGACTAAAAATCTCATATCTCATAAAGCTGTAAGAGGATGTGCCCCTACTCCATATATTTAATCGTAGCAGACATGAAAACAGGAAATGAATGCACATTAATGAATGTTAACTTGAAAAACCCTTACCCAACTAAATCAGCCGCAAGAACAGATCTTAGGAGCTCTGACCGAGAAGGCAGCGTCCTATGAATTTCAGAGGATGGAAAAGGTGTGTGGAGAAACCAACCAACTTTCATATTACTATTATATTGTTTTAGGCATTCTGGAAGAAACATCAGATGGTAATCGTGACACCAAATAACATCTCCCTCCTCATAATGCTCATTCACCACATCAGCAAACATTTGATTAGCCTTCTTATATGCATCAAACTGAGACTGGAAACTACGGGTTGTTGCAAGGCGGTCTTCTTGGGGAAGACCGAGATAATGAAAAAGAGGCCATAAGATGTTGTTACAGTAGCCGTTGTAATATTGATGAACAATCTCTTCATCAAGGAAAACCGGGATGCACCTCTGCATTTAGCATAGCAATTTAGATCAATCAACCAAAGATCATTTGCTCATTGAAAGTGACAAGATTACACACAGTATGTTTTCCAAATTGTGATCAATGAGGATAACATTACGAAGGACAGGTAGTAGACCTTTTTGGCCATTGCTTCAGTTAGCGTTCTCTGTCCAATCTCATCGGGTACATTTACACCAGCCCACCCAATCCATCTTGTTTCAAATTCATTCACACCTTCAACAAAGTATTCACACATCCATAAGTGCCATTATTCAACAAATAAATATGTTCAAAAATGTGCAGATAAATCGCTAATAATCCAGGTATAATTTACAGCACTATTGCAGAACCTTGATTAGAGTACAATAAAGAAAAGGAAATTATCTCTAGGAAAATAAATGTACACATAAATAGCCACTTAACTAGTTATAATGCAGAATATGAATAGATGAGAATCTAGTTAATTACTTACCCAGAAGTGCACTGACTAGGCCCCCTACACTTACTTCAAGTGTCCATGAGTCTTTGCCCATCCTAGTTGCAGATACAGGCAGACGATTGGCTACCACCAATAGACGTTGTTTTGAAGGTCGCATATCTTGCCTCTCACGTCCATCACTAAGAGCTCTAATTGCTGCAATTCCATCCAATAAGTCATCCTCACGAGGCCAATTATCACCCTCAGCTAAAAACTGGCCATCCCCATAAGTATCCACTTCCCCAATTCCATTGGCATCCTCATATGGAAGGCAAGACCGGTTGGATTTCCTTAGCTCTCTTTCCCTCAAGAGTCTTTCAAGTCTAGTCTTAAGTACGGCCGAAGTATAGTTGTAACTGCTCCCACGCATATTTGAATTCTCTAATACAGCCTGCCATATAGAAACTGTTAAATCACACTAATTGGGCTGTGCTCATTCAATGGTATCGCATCTTCCCTTCAACAAACATTTTTTATTCTTTACTTTTTTAATTGTTTTTATTTATTGCTAAATGAGTTGATAATTCACGCATTTAAATAGTGTCATTAAAGACAAAAGAATCCGAATGCAATAGTCTTCAACCAGCACTAAAATACATAACTCCCCCCCCTCCCAAAAGAGTTTCCCCCATTGACTGGGCACACAAATTTAGGGAGTCACTTGACTAAATATTAATAGCATTTTATATTTTAACTTGAATTTTTACCCTTGAAGCTGATGTGACTATTAGTTAAGTTTGAAAGGTAGCCTAATAAACCAACGCAAATTCGAAAAAGTAACGTTAATGATAATTGACTCTCCAAAAGGGTTCTTAATTTGGAATATCCAAAAAGGAATAGTGGAGTATTTTTCACGAAAAAACGGAAGGCGTATTTAAGTATTGGAAGAATTAATACTCAAAGTTTGTAGCAACTAACTAGTTAGTTAATATTTAATAGCAATTAATGAAAACTCGTCAAATTAATAGTTGTGAAATATAGCATTCTTCAAGTTAAAGAGACAAAATATGGAATTGCACAAAAATTATTCTACTTGTAATGAGTTCTGTGTTTGTGTCTGAAGGAGAGAACTAAAACTTCACATCATAAAAATTAATTGGGGGTTCAAAATATTTTCTACCAAATTAAATTTGAGAATTTACTCTGAGATTGAATTTATTTTTTTCAAATGTGAGTAAAAGTTAATTCTAAAATTGGAGCATGGACATGACTTCTTTTCTTTCAATTGATGATGAACCATAAATCAACATCATTCAAAAATAAAACATTTTAAAGAAGTGGTATGAAATAATTACAATTAAAATCAAAATGGGTTTAGTTTTATTTCAAAATACAAATAAAACTAAGTGGATCTGTACTCACAGCAACAGAATTTAAAAGCACTATGAAAATCAAATGGACAAAGAAAGGGTGGGAAAAAAAAGGAGAGGAGAGGATCAAAACCATCAACAAGAAGTTGATCATAGTAAGATTCTACCAAAATTCAAAGAAAGTTTAACAAATTAAAGAAGAATAGGGGTGGAAGGTGGGGACACTTACCAACTCGTCTTGCAAAATGTCGATCTCTTCGGAAAATTTTAGTGTCACCATCGTTCAGAAAAACAAACCCAAAACCTACTCTTGTTAAGATTCTAAGGGGTGATGGACTGTCCCTATATAGAGTGTACAAGGCAGCAGCTAGTAGGCTTAAATAGATATTTTGGGTGGCTGTGGTAAGGTTGGTTTGATACACAAAAATCTCTCTCTTTCTCTCTCTCTCTCTCTACATATATATCCCTATAATTATAGGAAGACAGAGAAAGAGCATATAGAAGAGATAGAGGGCTACAACTTTGCTGATGATTCGTTAAATTTGCACTAGATGACAGCTTTTAGCATGCAGATGCAGAAAAGGGTGGCACCAAAACTATACATTCAAAACATTAATTTTTAGTTGTAGAAAACAACAACTACTGTCTGACAACATTTCCCATTACTGTCCTCTTGGTGTAGGATTGTAGCTGTTAATTTCTCAAAACCGTTTGGTATTTATTGCATAGGAGAGGATAGATATGCAATTATGGGATAATATGGAATCATCAAATTGAAAAGTATGTATTTGTGCTCTAGAGATGTTGGTGAATTGAGCTGCCATGTGAAGCAATAAGTAGAGTTAAGATTCATCCCCATAGGATTGTAGCTGTTAATTTCTCATAACCGTTTGGTATTTATTGCACAAAAGTTACTACTAGGAGAGGATAGATATGCAATTATGAGACAATATGGCATCATCAAATTGAAAAGTACGTATATGTACTCTAGAGATGTTGGTAAATTGAGCTGCCATGTGAAGCAATAAGGAGGGTTAAGATTCATGTTCAAATGGCTCATGATACCAAGGCCATAGGTGGACCTAAATGAAATACCGTGATTAACTGCTGGTAAATGTTTTTGTACACGGTTTTATGTGCATGATAGACAAATGGGCACTTATGTCCTGACACTTAAGCACTAATTCAAATTAATCTTAAAGGAACTTTATAGAAGATCTGGCAGTTAATTTGAATTAGTGTATACATGTCATGATATGATCGAGTACTTGTGTATCAAGCACAGATGACCTAGTATAAAAAGTTTGTCCCAACAGTTATATTGCCACTAAGGAATAATTGATAGCTCGCTCAGGTTACCATAGTTTCCATAAGGCCCAAGTCTTTAGTGAGCTAAAGCCTCAAAAGAGGTCCAAAGGCTTGATAGACTCATTATGTACCTCTCAGCGTTTTAAGCTTCTTTCATTCTAAGTTAGTGGCTTCAATCCCGAAACAGATGTGGCATAAGTTTTTTGGTGGTATTTTGAGATTTCTATGGGGGAAGTTGCCTCCAATCAGAAAACTTAGTTGGGAAATCTAAACAGTATCTGTGAGAACAAGAAACAAGGCTAAGAGGTCAATGGTTGCATCTAAACAAAATCAAAGCATGACGGCACATGCCATGAGTTTAGGGATGATATGAGAGTTATGGAACCTATATTGATGCATTAAGAAATGAGCGCTTTCCATTTAGTGTTAGTTTATAATGGCCGAGAGAGAGGAGCAAAACACCAGATGCGCTTGTCATGTCCAATCTTAAGGATTAAAGATACTTGCTATGTCCCAAAAGAAGAGGTACACTTGACTTAATGTGAAAAATTAAGAAAATAATTGAAAATCCATTATCCACCTAAACTACCCATATCATTGTGTGGCCACAATTTCAACTTGATTTAGAGTTGATTTGAATTAGGTATTCTCATCAAGTCATTATGCTAAAGTAAACTTCCCTAAAAACATAATATACCCCTTCTTCCTTGACAAACCAAAGAGGTAAGCATACCTCTACTTTTGTGATCCAGTAACTATTAATAAATATCTTGGAGACAAACAAAGTATTGATGTCTATCCTTT
This sequence comes from Codonopsis lanceolata, assembly GCA_013146195.2. Taxonomy (NCBI): domain Eukaryota; kingdom Viridiplantae; phylum Streptophyta; class Magnoliopsida; order Asterales; family Campanulaceae; genus Codonopsis; species Codonopsis lanceolata. The sequence goes on along the minus strand of CM028379.1, from coordinate 23,816,012 downwards.
AACGTATTGATATGTCCCCATTTGATCTTATTCATCTTTCTTTTCCCATCTATTAGGCCCAATCTATTACAAAGTGGTTAAAGATGCTCTCAGACCAGTCATAACAATTATTCCCCATTATTATTGTGCAGAGTTTCTTGGGTTCCCGATCTACACATGGCCAAAAAACACTTAAGCATATAGGATGGCTGACGTAAAAGGACAAATGTCTAATGCACTTATGCACAGGTCATCCTCATGAAGCCAATTATCACCCTCAGCTAAAAAATGGCCGTCCAATATCCACCTTTCTGTCACCATTGACCTCCTCATATGGAGGACAAAGCCTATTGAATTTCCTTAGCTCTCTTTCCTTGATAGTCTCTTGAGTCTTGTCTCAAGTAAGAAGAACACAAAGTTGTAGTTGCTCTCACGCATATGTGAATTTTCTAATTTCATCCTGCCCTCAAGAAATTGTTAACACACATAGTTATTCAGGGCCCATTCAATTATAAGGCATCTTCGGTCACCATTCAGTTAATTATCTTCTTTTAGCTTAATGACTTGAGTATGCACGTTCAGATAATGTCACCAAAGCACAAGATAATGAAAGATTCTCAGTTGTCTTAAACAAAAACCTTAATCCCCTAAAATTTAAGCATGAAAAGAGCTTAAGTTTGTTATGCAAAGAAGTCAGCTAACATATATTTGCAATCGGAAATTTTGTAAGATAAACAGCTGCATATGATTCAGTGTTCTTCGAGTAACCGAAAAACAAGAACTAACTACATAACAATCATCATACTTGTATTCGTGCGTGTGTATGTGTGCACGGGTAGAGAGAGAACAAATATCACACTTCATCAAGCAAGTGGGTGTCTACAGCATTCTAATTAAGATTAAGGAATTGGTCACAGCATCAAAGTTTTATCCAGTTCTGAGTATAAAAGTAAATTCTGAAACAAGAGCCGAGGCATAAGTCCTCTTCTGTGAATTGATAATGAACAGGAGTGGAAAATCAATAATATATTAATACAAATAACCACACATTTTGAAAAATGTGGAATAAAAAATATACAATGAAGATCAAGAAAGGGGTTTTATTTAATTTTTATCTCAAAAATAAAAATAAGTGGATCTGTCGGCGCGGTAATTATACATATATATATAATAAAATCATGAGATCAAAACCCAGTAAAAAGAAACTTACAAACAAGCAAAATTGAGCAAGAATTCCAGGTGGGTATAAATGAATTTGAAGGGGGGGAAACAATATTTTTACCAAATCGCGTTGCAAAATGCCGATTTCTTCAGAGGATTTCACCTTCATCATCGTTTGAAAGAACAAAACAAACCCAAACCCAAACCCACAAACAAATCCTACTTATGTTTGAGATTTTGAGGGCGGATGGACAGTCCATATATAGCAGCAAGTTGAGGGGGAACTTAAACGGATATTTTGGGTGGCTGTGGTCAGGTCTGATACACAAAAATCTCTCTCTATATATCCATATATATAGATGATGACATAAAAAGGAAAGTGTATCTATCTACTATCTATCTATATCCGTCGTGTATGTATAGGTAGAGATAGAAATTGAAATGAGATAATGAGAGATAGATCGGAGGGTTACAACTCATGGCTGCAGCTGATGAGAGATTTTGCAAATAGCTTACAGCTTTTTCTAGCCATGCAGATGATGCAGAAGAGGGTGGGGTGGCACCAAAACTATTACATTCAAAAATTGTTTTTTTAATTACTAACACTGTTGCAAACTCCACGACTCAACTACAGTGTGAATAATGTGAGAAGTGAGTATATTACCCCCATTTCTTTTTTTTTTCCATAATTTTTTTCCTTTTTTTCTTTTTTTCAATCAAGTGATGATATACTACATAATATGAGGTAGCCTTCGGTTGGCCCAAATCCCTCCCCATCCTACTAACACCACCACAAAATATAACATTCTAAAAGTCATTAGGTGGGTGCTAGGCGCCATATCAATATTTCGAAGGGATATAGGCATGACGTAAAAATAAAATATAATATCTTGTTTTAAATATTTTTTTTATTATAACATAATTATTAAATATTAATTTTTTAAATATATTAATACTAAATATCACCTAATAATTTAAAAATAATGATTACATAATAATGTTAAATTTCAAAGTAAAACTAGAAATTTAATATTATCTAAGGTTCAAAATAGTCAACAGTTCAATTATCCATATGTCCGTTGACAATTACAAATTTACAAAATAATTTAATAATTTGAAATTGATATTTATTACTCACTCCGTCCCTAAATTATCGTTCTCCTTTCCTTTTTCGTCCATCCCAAAGTAATTATCCAGTTTGAAACTTACCTTTTTAGAACATCACTTTTACCACTTTACCCTTACTTTTTCACTCTACTTTAATTATGAGCCACATACACATGGGCTTTAAAGGAAACTACACATTAAACCAATATAAATAATCAAGTCAATTACTTTTTTTAAACTGTGCGCCGGGTCAACTAGGACGATTATTTAGGGACGGAGGGAGTATTATTTATAAAAAAAACCAAAATAACATTATTTAGGGCCAAAATTTAAAAAATATGAAAAATCAGCAGCTGCCCGCCTAGCCATTTTTTTGTCGACTTTCCAAATTTCTAGGCACTAGGGTGGCGCCTAATGCCTAGTTCGATTTTTTGAACACTGCAAAATATTGTTATGTTTCTATTAGGACTCGAACTCAATATGGTAAGTTAGTATGTGATTGATTAAGTTGATGTTGCTTGAACCTCTGCTAAAATAAGTTTGTACATGACAAATTGAGCTAGCTCATGTGGTCAGAATATCTAGTGTTTTACAAAGGTTGCTATTTTAATGCACAAAATTACCCTTAGGGTAGAAACAATATCTAGCATAAGAATTTTTAATGATACTTGGTACCACATAGGTGTCGTGTTCCACGCAACCAAGAGTTTATAGGATTTGTGTTAGTGCATAGTGCATACTTGTTTGTTCACCGTTACCGCTTAAAGTTTTGCATTGAGATAAATCCAAACCTTAAGGGGTTGACAGGAATTGGGGTGTACCTTAGGGCATCTAGTAGAAATTTTTGGTCCCTATCTAATGGGTGTGGTTATTCGGCTTCTCTTTTCCTGTAAGTTGATTCCCCAAAAATTTTCAAAACTCATTTTTCCTATTTTTACCCTCCTTATAAGTTGACCCTCCCACAGCCCCCCTCCTCTCAATTGTTCAGCTAAAGCATGACGAACAAAACTGTATTGTTTGACTTGAGCATGCCGAACAACACTAAGTTTAATTTTTTAAAAATATTTTCAAAATGTCCGAACCACCTTGGGCGAAAAACAATGTTGTTCGGCATGCTCTATTCGAACAACACAGTGTTGTTCGGCCAATGAGGTCCGAACATTTTTGAAATTTTGGGGAGTTAATTGAAAGGACAAAATAGGAAGATTGCAGTTTTGGGAATTTTTGGGGGGTTAACTTATAGGAAAAGGGGGGCTGAATAGCATCACCTCTATCTAATATACAATAGAGCTCATATTCACACATGTGCAATTGACTAAAACTATTTAGAGCTTGAGATTAAATTATCTTTAAAAAATTAACAATTGTGATTCACCCCCACATTCACATGTGTGGGAGTAGTTATCCACTTTTAACTTTCTATTACAAAGTCACCCCATATAATTAATATTATGTTCTGAACAATCACCCCTTATAAAACATCACTTTTACATTAATATAATCTCACAATAATGCTCAGTTGATTGACTGAGATTATATCTGGCGGTGAAAATTGATTCCAGCCACAAATCAAACGGTCATGGGTCAATTACATATAATTACAAATAACCCCCATCAATTATGGGTCGAGTTCGAATAGCGCCCCTCAACTGCCACTTGAACCCCTTTAATTGTAACATTTTTTAAAAAATCGTACTTTCTATTTAGATATTGTCGTTTCAATTGACGAAATCATATATACTGATACCGTGTCTAAGCACGAGCACAAAAATCTAGTAGTTGATAAAGAAAGTCTATCAGTTGAATAGCTTTTTAAAAACGAATTCTACCGCCACAATGTTTTCACAAGTCAATCAAGTTAGCCCTTGATTGCTTTACCTAGGAGTCGAGTATCAACTCAACCATTAAGGAGGTCGAGTTAACTTCAAGAAAAATTAATCCTACTAAATTAAAGGCACTCTGTATCTAAAAGGGGAAACTCTCCCCCCGAGAGCCCCCACACCCCAGTCCCATGAGAATGTGAGAAGGAAAATCACGGTGACTCAGCGATTAAAAAGCTAGGAGAACTCGTGCCTAGTAACTACAAGGAGCCACTCCCACAAGAGGATGAAACCCCCACACTGCGGTTGTTATGACTTGATCCTTGGTCATGTATCCAAATCTACTAGCTTTTAACTAACTGAGCTACGCCTGTGAGGGCTTAAAGGCACCCTGTAGTGATCACCAGTTGTTATATAAAAAAATGTGTTTCATTGTACTTCCATGGAAACTCTATTCACATATTGGCTAATAAAAAGTTACCAATACTTTGAATTTACAAAAGGGACAAATGCGATATATACAATTTTGACATATATACAAGTTATAAGATTCATACTCCTAGCCAAATAACACGTGAAAGAGTGGTTTTGATTAAAAAAACTAGAGGAGTTACTCAATTTAAGAGTGTTACAATACCGACTTTGAAATGCAATTTACCTCATTAAAATGAAAAAAATATAAGAAAAGTACATTTAAAGTAATTCAATTAATATCACTAAATTAATTTTTAAAAGTAATATTTAAAATTCAACGAGGGGGGGAATATACTTTAAAACATAATAATCCTATTTTGAAAGGGGTAAGTTGCCTATGACCAAAAGATTAGGGAGTCACGGCCATTGTAAGTCTAGTTGGCAATAACTAAGGCTAGAGGGGGTGAACAACCTTTTAAAAGCTTAAGGGTAGTTCTTGAAAAACTTCAAAACTTGCAGCGGATAGGAAGGTTCGTCAGCTGGCTATGTTTTGTCAGTCGGCTGATGTAGGTAAGTTACTCTTGGTCAGCTAGCTGATACTCAGGTAAGAAGAAAAGACTTTGTTTGATCACTATAAAACACGAAATGAACTGAAAGACAATTTATGGAAACAAGCATATAAGTGATTGGGGCAATGATTGGCTGACACCTAAGTAGATTGAAGCTTCTTAAGTGTTAAAGCAATCTCACAGACTAATAAGTAAATAACAGAAGATATAAAGTGGTTCACTGTATAAACTGCTACGTCCACTACCAAGTTGGTCAAACTTGAGTTTTTGAAGTGCACTAATATTATTAATAATCTATAGTGATCACTAATGGATCAGTATACAAAAAAAGTTTTTGTGGAGTATGATTGAGAATCAATCACACTCGTGGGATAATCAAATGATTTCTCAATGAGTAGAAAGAAGTGAGAAATAATTACTTAATGATTGTCTAAACAAGAACTATAAAAGGAATGGGAATTTAAGGCTATCTAGTAAATGTTTAAAGACTGAGTAATTGCTTAAGAGAGTATTGAATACTTCAGTATTTCAATCTTTGTTTCAATGTCTTTAGATAGAAGTCTTGAGCTTCAATCCGTTAGAAGCATATTTTAATTTCAAATGTGTTAATAATTCAGAAGAGTATCTCTTCAAAAGATATCGCATGGATATTGTTTGTGAGAGATAAAATTGAGAAGCTATATACAGCTAGGATTCAAAATAATAACAACCAAATTCAGTCACTGATTGGTGCATCATCTCATGAATCATTGAAAGCAAGTAGTAGCGAAAATAATAAAATAGAGAGTAAACCAAGAAAACACAAAGACACCAAGCAGTGGTTAATGTCCACAAGTAAAATATTTGTAGACGGCGCCTCGGGGTAAAACTTCAACTATATTAAAAGATTGTAACAACTTACAATATGTAAACAAACCGTTTAGAGAGTGGAAATCATTACGAAAACTTCTATGAGAGAAGATGTATCTATTCTATACTAAACACTCTTGGAAACACACGTTTATGAAAAGAAAACAAAGAGTGTAGAGAAAAGCATTGAACAGCGAAACTAGTGAGTCTTCTGATGATGTATCATTCATTGGCTCATTGATTTCCTGACAACACTTCGGGTAAAACTCTCTCTGAAGACTCTTAGCTTCGGTGAAGATGTCCAAGGTCGTTCACTCCTTTATATGCAGACTCCAAGAAACCTATTTTTCAAGTAAAACACTTAGCAAGACAATGTTAGGATTAGGAAAGAGTTATTATGGAAATAAAACTCTAATCCGTACAAGTTAGGGATTGTCATACTTTAGTTCTTGATGCGTCCAAAATATTCCAAACGCACTGGACTCTTCCAACTGGATACTTGGCTTTTAACGTATACTTCAATCTTCAAAGCCTAACTCTGCAATTAAGTCAAGTAAACCGTGAACTAGGCAGGGGCACTCCCTGCAAAAGCCCTCCGGCGTGGGAATTGGCCTATATACGCAGGAGAGTATAAAATTTGGCAAAGTTTAGGCAAGCTATCAAAATCACATATCTCCCTCCTTCATTTTGAGGGGCTTTTATAGTTGTTGCCGGAGAGAATAACTGATCGTAACCGTCCACTAACATTCATGGCATTGATGGCGGACATATTAACTACCCCATTAACTATCCCATTAACCACAACGGTCAAATGGAGAATTACCCGGACATAACCGTCCTCAACTGATAATAACTCATGAATGAACGAGCATAACACATCATGCTCGCTACATGTTCCTGCTCGCTGGTCAAGCCCCCAGCTCGCTTACATCTTTTGCTCGCTGAAGGTTGAGACCTTGCTCGTGATATACAAGAACCATTTAATCTTCTCCTTGTAGCTTTAACTTTAGGATGCTCGTGTGTTGACTGAATGGTACTCATGTGCCAGACACGTGACTTATGGCTTGGGCCTATTGGGCCGGGCAACTTAGTAGCCCCCTACTCCTTGCTCACCAAGTATTTATGCTCGGAGCGAGGAGAATTATGAATCTTCTAGTCAAATCACTTCTTAAAATACGGGTTTCCATAAGTACACCGAGTTGCCCTCGATCAAAATTTAAAGTGGAGGCCAGCCAAAACAGTTTTTAGGGATATGAGCCATCATCTGCCGCCTGCACACTTATACGGGCTCGTTTCCCCATAGGGCATTAAATGCTGCCTCGATCTTTGAGCTGCAATGATAAGAAACTCCCAAGCGACGGTTGCCAACCGGTATAAATGCCAAACCCCTTTCTCATTTTGAACTTTTATCGCCCTCTAAATTCATAAGAGCAAAATTCGTGAGAAGCCGAAGATACAGGCAATCATCCCCATTTCTGTTTACCAAGTTTGCAACGAAGATTTTCAGAGCCCTCAATCGCAATCTGCACAGTTTCGGCAATCTTTTCCAAAAACCCTCAGAGCTTTCTCCGATCCATTCAGCATTAACAGGTATGGCCTCGAAATCCATCATATTCTCTTCTTTTCCTTCTGTATTTTCAGCTTTAATCTGTTTAAACCCTGCGTTTCAAGGTCCACAGTACTTTTTCCTAGATTTTAAATATCCTCTTTAATCAACTTGTTCAAAACTAGGGTTCACAATTCCCTTGCATCTTCATCTCCATTTTTCTGATTCCCCGCTTTAAGCACGACGTACCCTTAAGCTTTGTATAAACTTAGCTAATTTCCGCAGTTGGAATCGAGGAGCATCTTAGCTAGTGCCCCGTTCACTGGTTTGAGGATAAACCCTTGCTTGTCATGGGTTCTTGCTTAATTGTTTCTGCTTGTCGCCCCGAGCAGGGTTTAACATATATTCCTCGATTCCTGTAGGATGTCTTCTGGTGACGAAACATCATCCGAAATCGAAGGACGTGCTTACGACCACGGAGCCCCCCAGAAAATGAAGAAAGCCCGGACACAGGATCCTCGAGCTCAGAAGAAACTAAACGAGAAGAAATTCCACTTGTTCGACAGAGACGCCCCCGAATCCCCCAAAATATAACCGAGCAAGCATTAGAAAACCTTCCTAGCTCTAGCAGGCCACAAACTGAACAAAACCAAAATTTAGTCAAAGGGAAACAAGTTGCTTCAACCAATACCCCCTTCATTAAATGGGACGACCTAACCAGCGAGGATGAAGTCTCTGGCTGGTTTTATTCTCTGGGTATGGATCCCAAGAATTACTGAGTTAGGGCAATTGACCTAGATATCGAAGAAGCCGGGCACAATTTTTCAGGGAGACCGGATGGTTTTTTACTTTGATTTCTTTTTAGTAGGCCTCAGACTGCCCTTAGATCCTTTTTTTGCTAAATTCCTTTTAATAAACAACGCCCTTCCCTGCGACCTGACCCTCACCACCGTTAGATTTCTGGTCGCATACATTGTTGCCTGTAGACTTCTTAGCTTTGAGCCTAGCATGGATCTCTTCAGGAAATTCTTTCTTTTTTCTATGGATAAGAAAAGTGGGCGCATCACTGGTCGCTCCAACCCCAATTATTTTAAACTTTTGTCCGATAGCCCCAACAAAGTCGATGTCCTGGGACTCCAAAGCCTTGCTAGAATCCCCGTAGCCGGCCTTTGCTCCATACCTTGAAAACCTAGGCGTTGCCAAATACGACAAGCATGCCTTTCGAACAGGGGAGCCAATGCTCGCTAAAACCTTCAGAAAACTTCTCGGTGTGAAAGAAGGTAAGCAAGGGCAAGATTGGGTTGCTCTGACCTCCGACCCCTCCTTACTACGACAAGCGGGAATAATCAGTTGGCCTGTCGAAGGTTGTGAGCCCCAAACTGTCCTAGAAGCTGAAACACCACACCCGTTTTGGGGCAATGGCCACGGGGGGAAATTCCCAAGTGAATGCCCAGACCAAGCGGCTCTAAGAAATCCGACTCGGCTTTCTCTGCTTTTCGGGTCGACATGAACTTACTCTCCACATTTCATTACTTTCTATTTCAACTATAACCTCTAACCTCCTTTCATAATTCATTTTGCAGATATGAGGCAATTGGAGGATTCCCAACGCTTTCTCCAAGCAATGAGGAGAGGAGCCATAGGAGAAACACCCAGATGGGCGGGCAACAACCTACTCGTCTCCCTACCATTCCAGCCACCAACACCGGTCGAGGGTCTCACCGAGCACCAGAAACAAACCGAACAACAAATGCCGCCCCAACACCAGCTGCTATAATAACTCCTGCTCCAATTGCACCTCCTTAACATCAACAAAAAAGGCTTGCCCCAATTTCCCCTCCGTAGAAGAACACGATCTCTGACCGATCAAAGCGAGCCTACCAAGCTTCTAGCTCGCAAGCTCCCATCCGGCAAAGGGAGAATTTTGAAATGCCTCGGAACTCGTGAGCTCAAGACCAAGCTCATATAAGGTAGATAGGCAAGTTCTCGATTTGGCCAACTTGAACACCAACAAGCGGAGGACACTCGCCTA
>CM028379.1:23691430-23806435 GCA_013146195.2 Codonopsis lanceolata | reverse complement strand
TCGCAACTTTGTGCGCCGTCCTAATTTTAACCACTTAAACCCATTTTAAACCCTAACCTAAACCCTCCTACTTAGCCTAAAACTTGTCCTAAACATTATTAGAGGATTTAGAGGTGGATTAGTGAGTTGATTAAGAGAATTAATCCCCCTATAAAACCCAAAACTCACGCATTCTCTCTCATTTTGTTCGGCCAAAATAAATATAACCCTTCTAGATCTTCGTGAGCATTCAACGGGGAGGGGCTTGGGAGAGACGATTCTGGGGGCTCTTGAAGGGGCTGATCTTGGAGGCCATTGCTAGGAGCTTCTTACCCATTCCATACCGCGAGATTGAAGAGAGTTGAAGAGATAGACATCATCTCTTGGAGTTTCGGTTGACAGGTTTGTGAGGCCGAATTTTGGTAAGTTTCTACCTCTCTTCCTTTTCTTTTTGGGCTCCATTGACCCTAGGGAAACAACCATTTATGCTATGTGAGGTCAATGGAAGCCATTGTTAGGGTTTGTAGAAGATGCATGAACCTAGGTTTCAAATTGATGGTAGAGTTGGTTTGAACCTATGTGAGACCATGATTTATGTGAAATTCATGTTCTAAATAGTCTATTGAACTTGGTTATGTTGAATTATCATAGTATTGAAGTTGATTTGGGAGATACTTGGAGGGTGTTTTGCCCTAATTTGTTTAGCTTGCAAATTATTGTTGTGAGCTTGATTACTATGTTTTATATGCTTAATAGAGTATATTAAACCATGTTGTATGATTTAATCATGAATTGAAATTATGATTGGTAAGGTGACTTGATGAATTTATGCACAAGATGGCCAATTTGTTCTAAGTTGCATTGTTAAGTAATTTGTGGGGTTTATGTGAGTTTATTGAACATTGGGATTGTGGTTTTGGCGATAGTTATGAACATATGGGGATGATGAAGCCCAAGCTTCTATTCCTTGAATTTTCGGAAAACTTTAGATTGAACTCAACGGAGTTAACCTTTGGGTTAGTATGAATCCTAGGAACTATAATCTTAAGTCCTACGAGAATTTTGGGTAGAATTCATGGAGGTCGAGCCTCCAAAGTTTTGAAGTGTGTGAAGCACACTTGATTATGAGCTTATATGATTCTCGGTTATGATATTTATGCTAGTTGTGGATGAATTGCATGACTAGTTTGATGGTAGAGTGTTTACCTACTTGTTTTGAGCATATGAGTATATATTACTTGTGCTTGGGTTTGAGTCAGTGGATCGGTTTGTTGAGTTTTGGTGGGACGATACATCGTCTTCACGAATTGTGAGATTCGTGATCGCGATGGATCGCCGTCTTGGGGTTTACACACACCCCTCCATCGATGGCCACGGTGGGGAAGTAGTTTATCTTAGTTGTAGTAATACACATGACTTTGATAACTATGGAACTCGGCGGAGGCGTCTCGGGGCGTCGATATCTACGAGAGGGATATCGAGGGCACATAAGGTTTTGCACGTGTTTTGCGGGAGAGCGACAGCGGAGGAATTTGGTAATGGTATCATATCCCTTTTATATGAATTGTTTCACAAGTGCTTAAGTGAATAATGTGCTTGGTGGTTTGGATATGATATGATGTTGTTTGGTTTCATAAATGTTATACTTAATAGATAACATATTGTTAAGGTTGTTAAGCATGAATGCTTAACATGAAAATTATTTGAATGATGTATTATGCCAAAGTGGATCATTGTTGTTAAGTTTATATGCCTTGACATGAATATTATGGGAAGGCTATGTTATAACAATAACATGAATTCTTGTTGTTAAGCTAATATGCTTTACATGAATATTATTCGGATATGGTATTATGTTAGAAGCATGGTATTGTTGTTAAGCTTATATGCCTTGACATGTAAAATCATGGAAGGCTATGTTATACCAATAACAAGTATGATCGTTAAGCATAAAAATGCCTTGACATGGATTTTAGTGAGATGTTATACTACAATGATAACATGTTTTATTAATGTTGAGCATGGATGCCATAACATGATTTTATATAAGGTTATTTCATGGCGATAGCATGATGTAATTTATGATTGAGCATTATGCCATGGTAGGAAGTTATGGTTAGTAACTTACTAAGTCATTGTGACTTACTTTTATTTGTTGGTTGTTTTCCTAGATCCGAGCCGTGCGCGGATCCAAGTAAATCAGAGAAGGTTGCGTTGACAAGGAATTCTTTTGGCAAGGTTGCTACTTAGATGTTTATTTTGTTTTTGGTGAGGTCGTTGGGAAGATGAAGTTATGTAAACTTCATGATTGGGTAACAAACCTGAATGTGATTAGTAATATTGTAATTATGTTGTTAGCTTATTCTTTTGGTAGCCGACAAGTAGAAGTCGTGCTTGATGTATATTATGGTTATACCTCCATATGTTTTTCTTGTTGTTAGTACTTATAATTGTTAGTACTTATGTTGTTGGCCAGGCGGTTTAGTCGTGCTTGGTTAGTGGTGATTATGTTTAGCATGTTACATTGCTAGTTAAAGTATTATGTTTGTTCTCAGGCATGTTTTAGCCGTTGAGTTGTTAGACTAGAGTCTTAGACTTAGTTTAATGTTGGAGTTCCGGCCGTAGCTTCGCCGATGACTTGGTTTATTATGCTATATATTTGAATTGCATAACAGGAGTTTGTCCTACGTGCCCAATGTTGCGACACGCGAGTGGAGCCACGAATTTTTGACCGAGAGATTAATTACTCTTCGGTTGTTTTAGTTTGAGCTTGTTAACTCGGGCGCCATCGTTTCAATTATTTCGCTTCTCGCATATGTTTTTGAGTTGTCTTGTATCGCCGTTATGGCCCTACCCATTATTTGCTACTTGTTTGTTGTTATTTGTCTTCTTGGCGGCACGACCTTGGGATTTCGCCTTGGGATCCCGGTCGGGTCGTCACTTAAATGAGAAATCGACGCGCGCTACGGAAGTTCTAAGTTTTGCTTGGGGCTAGCGTGATATTATCGTGGTTTTGTGTAGGGTTTTCAAAATCGCAGGACCTCTAACCTAGTTGACTCGGAAAAACAAGAAGTTTGTTTGGACAGAGGGTGTGAGGCAAGTTTCGAGAGTTAAAGAAAAGATTGGTGTCGCTCCAATTCTTGCTTTACCGCCGATCGGGAGAAGTTTGTGTAAGGGTAAAATAGGCATGACCTATTTTATTATCTTGTTTTCACCTTTCTTGGTCAAAGTAGGATTTTATTTTAGTCAGATGTTTATTTAGGTGTTAGATTTTGTTTAGAATACTTTTGGTAAATTGGTTTTGTTTTTGATAGGAAAATCTTTCAAATCTTTCAAAAGATTAGATTGGTTTTGATTTTTTATATAGGAAAATCTTTCAAATCTTTCAAAAGATTTGATCTTTCAAATCTTTCAAAAAGATTTAGGCAACATATTTTTGGTAACTAGATTTATGTAAATAAATTAGTTATTTGATGTATCTTAGTCTTAATAGGAAACATAATCTTTCTTAATATTGAACTAATCTCTTTCCTAGTAGGGATTGTGTTTTCCTTTTGCCGTGAACTTGCGTGTGTGAAGGCGTGTTATTTAATGAAAGTTGGATGCTCGACAAAAGGTGTGCTGTGAGCTTACAAGATAGAAACTGTTCAGAGTGATTGAGAGAGAGAATCAATTTAGAGCCTTGTGCGCTGAGAGCCTGAAAGAGAACAGATCGAGACAGCCCAGAACGAGACCATATTCAGAAAGATGTAAGAGAGTTTCATATCCGTAAGTCTTTGCTTGTCTTTGAACCGAAGAAGAAATCATCTTCTAGTACACGAAGACCATTCCCCATTGTTATATCTCGGCTGTTTAGAGATGTTGTTCTTTTTAAATCTTCAGAACACAACCTTGTGTTTCTCGAAGTCAGATTTGTTTAGCACTTCCAGGTTCTTCGTGTGATTGTTCTTGGAAGTTGTTCTTGTTTTTTGATTCTTTCTTCCCACGTTTGTTCTAGTAGTTTATGTGGGTTTTGTGATTCTCCAAGATTCTATATCTTGTGAGAGTTTTGTGTTAATTGTTAAGATTCAAAAACAGTCTTGATTTTAATATTATTTGTTTCTCAGGCGTGATCTACAAGTTTGATACTTGTAGATTGTTTTTGTGTGATTTTCTCGTTTTCCTAAGTCTGCTTGATTTTAAATCGAAACAAAACTTCCGCCGCTATTTTTCATTATACACTTTCGCCATTGTTATTGTCATTGTTGCAACATTCACTGCAACATTGGCAATCACATCGTTCCATATCGAGATTCCGTGCTGTCACGTTATTTCAGTTTGTGATCTACAGTGATGTGTCGTTGAAAGGTATGGGTTGTGTATTGATGCAAGATGGGAAGGTGATTGCCTATGCCTCGAGGCAATTAAAGAACTTTGAGAGAAACTACCCAACACATGACTTGGAGTTAGCCGCAGTAGTGTTTGCTTTAAAGATTTGGAGACATTATTTGTATGGAGTGACTTGCGAGATATATACGGACCACAAGAGTCTTAAGTACATTTTCACTCAGAAGGAATTGAACATGATACAGAGGAGATGGTTTGAGTTATTAAAGGATTACGACTGCACCATTCTTTACCATCCAGGTAAAGCCAATGTAGTGGCGGATGCTTTGAGTCGTAAGAGCAAGGGAACCTTGGTAATGATGTTAACAAAAGAGAAGAACATTCTAGAGGATATCGAGAATTTGGGTTTGGAAGTTCGGGTAAGGGGAGGAAAAGGTTATCTGGCATGATTGAGTCTTCAACCGTCCTTGTTAGAGAGGATCAAAACTGCCCAAAAAGTTGACCCGGAGTTAGTAAAAATTTGTGAAGGGGTAGAGATTGGAGCTCAGGTTGACTTTCGACATGGAGGGGATGGTATTTTACGCTTTGGTAAGAGGGTCTGCATTCCATCGGATCCAGAGTTAAAGAGGGAAGTGTTAGAAGAAGCCCACAATTCAAGATTTGCGATACATCCTGGGAGCACAAAGATGTATCGGGATATGTGAGACACTTTCTGGTGGAGTAATATGAAGCGAGAAATTGCAGAGTTCATGTCCAAATGTCTCGTGTGTCAACAAGTAAAGTGCGAACATCAGAGACCAGGAGGGTTGTTACAGTCAATGCCCATACCCGAGTGGAAATGAGAACATATTTGTTCTGTTTGAACTCTCCTTTTAAAAGAGATTTTTAAGCCTTTCGTTACCTATCTTTGATTTTTTTGCAAGTTGTCAAATATCTAAAACTCTGTTTTACATATATCATGATTATTCTTTGAGTCACCCCTCCTTAGAAACCGGAGGGACGACGTATGATCTTACTGAGATTTGTTCGCTCACCCTTCACAACCCTCTTTTTGCAGGTCGAAATTAAAGACTAAGCTTGAGGTAGAGGATACCGGTGAAGAAATCAAGATTTTTAGGTCATAATTATATGTGTTGGAATTTAATGAAGACGGAGAAACTTTAGTAGACTTTGTTTCGAAATTTACTTTAGATGATTGTATTTAAATTGGAGACTTTTGTAATATTAGTTGGATATCGTTTTAATTTAGTACTAGGTTATTACCCGTGCGATGCACGGTTGACTTAGTATTGTTTATGAAACTTAATTTTGTAGATAGAATTTGTAAGCTATTTGAATGAACCATCAATAGCAAGATGTTCACATAATTAATAAAAAAAAAAAGTGAGATCACACTGAATCATTAAACCGAAAATCCATACGAATTTTGTAGATTTAATTTGCAAGCTATTTTGTAGTGGTTGTTTGTGGTGTTGGTGGAAAACGTTTAATCAAATTGGATAAAATCTATTTTAAATTGACCAAGTTTTGGTAAAATAATAAAAATTAAAAAACTTCTACCATGAAAATTGAGGAGTCCTAATCAAATTAAACTTGTCTAAATCAAATGTGATAAAATCTATCGGGTAGAAACTGATTTTGTAAACAAAAAATGGTAAATAAAAAAACTTTTACCATGAGAATTGATGAAACACTTTAAAATCAAATGTGATAAAATCTATCCGCAAATAAAAAACTTTACCGGCCATGAAAATTTGAAGTACTAATCAAGTGAAACATGTTAAAATCAAATGTGATAAAATCTATCCGCAAATATAAAAAAACTTTTACCATGAAAAAAAAAAGAATTATATAGATATATTTAGTACCATATGCATGGTTTTAATAATTTTTGTTTTATTTGCAAAACTTGTTTATAATAAGATAATTTTCTAAACTTGTAATAAATATTTAATTTTTTTAATTAGAATAATTTGAAGAAAAAAAACAAAAAATAAGGTAAATATTCAAAATTGATCATATAGTCATGTAATTGAAAGATTAAAATCTATGAGAATTGATAAAATATATCCTCAAAAAAATTACCGTAAAATTGTAGTTCTAATAAAGTGAAACATGTTTAAATCAAATGTTATAAAATATATCCCATATTAACCGATTATGGCAATAAAAAATGGTAAAAAAAAAAAAAACTATTACCATATATGTGGCAACAACGACTTCTATTTTAATAATAGTTGATAGATAATTAATATATTAGTAATTAATAATTAATAAATATTAGTAGAATAACAAATAATATAGAATTATCCCGTGGATAATTTGTATAAATTAAAAATTATAAAAATAAAAAAGATGGAAATAGAAGAGTTTTAGTCAAATTAAACTTGATAAATTATATAGGATAAAACCTAGTTTAATTAAGCGATATTTGAAAAAAAAATACAAAAATCCTAAATCTCTATCATAAATTTTCTCGTAAAACTATATCCTAAATCTGTTTTATCTTATCAAATTAGTTTTAGTAATTTTATCATATCTAATTAGAATTAAAATTTTTATCTTAAACTAATCGATTTTGAAAAAAGAAAAAGCTTTTATCATTTAAAAAATGACACGTGGCAGCAACATTGAACTTTTAATTAAAGTAAAAATCTTTTACCATTTCAAATTTGATAAAATCTATCTGCAACAATTGTGATAATATCAAATGTGATAAAAACTAACTTTTTATCTCTAAAACTTTGAAATCAATTGTGATAATATCAAACTTATCATAACTAACCGTATAAAACTTATCCTAAACTAATTACAAAATCAAATGTGATAAAACTTTTATGAGTAAAATAAAAAAACTACAATTTATAAGAGGGTGACACGTGGCATCACATAATTTTTTTAAATTTTTTTACATTTTACAGAAAGTCGCCACGTGGCAGTAGTGGCTTCTGTTTTAGTTATAATTAATAGATACTTAAATTTTAGTTATAATTGAAAGATTAAAATCTATGAGAATTGATAAAATATATCCTCAAAAAAATTACCGTAAAATTGGAGTTCTAATAAAGTGAAACATGTTTAAATCAAATGTTATAAAATATATCTGGTATTAACCGATTATGGCAATAAAAAATGGTAAAAAAAAACTTTTACCATATATAAAGGAGGCACCGGTTTTAAAATTTATCCGGTTTTAATTTTTGATAGGAAAAAAAAATTATAAACTTGTATAGAAGGTGACACGTGGAAGCATATGATTCTTTTAAAACTTTAAGTGTACAACAAAAAGTCGTCATATGACACAATGACTTCTATTTTAATAATAGTTGATAGATAATTAATATATTAGTAATTAATAATTAATAAATATAGATTAGTAGAATAACAAATAATATAGAATTATCCCGTGGATAATTTGTATAAATTAAAAATTATGAAAATAAAAAAAGATGGAAATAGAAGAGTTTTAGTCAAATTAAACTTGATAAATTATATATGATAAAATCTAGTTTAATTAAGCGATATTTGAAAAAAAAATACAAAAATCCTAAATCTCTATCATAAATTTTCTCGTAAAACTATATCCTAAATATGTTTTATCTTATCAAATTAGTTTTAGTAATTTTATCATATCTAATTAGAATTAAATTTTTATCTTAAATTAATCGATTTTGAAAAAAGAAAAAACTTTTATCATTTCAAAAATGACACGTGGCAGCAACATTGAACATTTAATTAAAGTAAAAATCTTTTACCATTTCAAATTTGATAAAATCTATCCGCAACAATTGTGATAATATCAAATGTGATAAAAACTAACTTTTTTTCTCTAAAACTTTGAAATCAATTGTGATAATATCAAACTTATCATAACTAACCGTATAAAACTTATCCTAAACTAATTACAAAATCAAATGTGATAAAACTTTTATGAGTAAAATAAAAAAACTACAATTTATAAGAGGGTGACACGTGGCATCACATAATTTTTTAAAAATCTTTTACATTTTACAGAAAGCCGCCACGTGGCAGTAGTGGCTTCTGTTTTAGTTATAATTAATAGTTTTATTTTAAGTTTGAATTTGTAGTGACGTGGCCAGATGTGGGCCCATGTAGTGGGATCCGAGTTTGGGGCGTTACACATTTTATTTTGATTTCTAAAATCAAACAATGGAGACATCAATTTTTTAAAACATTGATAAATAGAACCCATCAAAACAATGTTTCCAGCTAAATGAGAAACAAATTGATGCATCCCTTTGAAAAACAAGGAGAAGGATAGCACGTCCCACCATATTTTTCATGCATGCATATAGTACATCATTATATCTCCATTTTATATGTGTTTTTTTCCTTGCCTATCTAATTCAAAATCCCAAAGAATTAAAAAAACCTTTTAAAATTCTTGGATCAAGAAATCTGATTTCTTCATTCACTACGTTTCCGATTTCAGTTAGTAATCCCAAAACTTAAATTGAATAAAACTAATTTTCATCACATATACAACTATCATGTAAATATATTTTACAAATTAAAACATGCTTAAAAACACAAACATACTTGCACAATTGCGAAACTATAACTTTGATATCACTGTTGGTTTCGCTATATAGGGGGGCTAATCGCAACGGAATTTAAAATTTTATAAAACATATATACAAGATATACAAAAAGGTAGCCCCAGATCCACGTAGCAATTTTACGATCATGCATATTGTGCAAGTAGTAAAAACGAAGTTTGGACTCTAATTGAAATGCTTCCGAAAAGCTTCTGACTGATGAATATGTAGAGGCAATCAATCACCGGCAAATACATCAATTTAATCGTAGAGGTTCACACGTCCCTCCTCCAAAGGTCGTTCACATGAATGGATGAAATCACCGAGTTAAAGTTTCGCCAGTAACCTTAACTCGATTTTTGTTCAATCGTGTAAGTGAAGGTTTGTATTCTTCCTTCTTATTTTTTTTCAGTAGAAATTAGGATAATTAAATATCAAAGAAACCTCGAAGGAGAGGTTAAGTGATCATGAATGGTTTTTTGGTCACCATGATTGAATTAATGGAAAAAATAAAACTTATTAAAGAGTTTAATTGAAGGTGGCATCTGTTTCAGAATGCAAAAATGAATGGTACGGTTTAAAAAAATGTACTCCTCATAATCCCTTCCAAAATAGATCAATACCCTCATGTGTACTACATGTAATATATACATAATAGTGTCTAGGTTCATTAACAAGAAGATATGGTAACAAAATTATTACTATATATTGTCTTATTAGAGTGCCCTTTATCTAATATTAGCAATACCACCCCTCCTTTTTCATGTCTTTCAAATTAATCGAATTGGCTCTACTAACGAGCCTAGTTAAACTAGGTTTAGACTTTCAATAAAATTACATCAATTAATCTAATTAATTGATCGAGCTCAAATTTAACTGAATTGATCAAATCAATTATATCCATCACTAAACCTCTACTAATCAACCACGTCCAACAATTTGGAATAATCCTTGATTGAGCAAATGAATCCTTCAATTATAAGTGTGTGACCCTTTATGTTCACAACTAGTACTAGTTGTAGGCTTACAACAATTTTGTAACTTATGAATAATAATTTATTTTATTAAATAATATAATCAGTTAATATGCTTGAAATTAACTTCTTAATTTCAAGAACCTACAAATCGTGTGAACGCCTAGCAAGTAGCACGATTACCTAGCAGTAGGTGAAATAGCGAAACCTATTTCAATTGCGAGTGCATACATGTACGGTACTTTTAACGTTTAATTTCTCAATTAAATCTAGGACATGGATTATAAGTCAAAATCCAAGTGAGTTAATAAATGTGATTTCATTTCAAGTATCAATGATTTCTTTACGAATCGAATTCATCATGCCTTGCCCAAGGTCTTCGAATCATGAAATATGAAAGATACATGAAATTCTCTTATCATCTGATAAATGTTGAATTTTATGTTGGCTACTGATTAACCTCTATGTATATCAGTGCAACACTTAGATTACCCCTTTGCGATTGCCAAGCAATCAGAAAATAAATCAAAGTGTTACAAGATATACACAAGCTTACTATCGTGCCTCAAGTCCGATGACTAATCATGTATTATCGCATCGTGAAAATTCTTAATTTGACAAATAAAACTTTTATTTAAGAATTCTCAGCGGGTCATGTTCAATAAACTTGTTCTTTAGCAAGCACCTGCAATATATGTATTTGTGTTACAACGCTGATGCTAATGGAATGCAACATCCTCGTTATACGAGCATACATCATATGCATAAGTCTCACAATGCTATTCAATTACCTTGTCTTGAAATGTCAACTGACTTAAAACCAATTTAAGACCAAAGCCCAAGAAGCATACTCCATGATTACCATCAAATGCACAACCATGCCCATAGCTAAAAATGGTCTAAAAACTTTATCATATATTTATAAACAATAAAAAAATATGAATATAAGTAAAATAAATATCTTCATTTAAATATAAATTCCAATAAAATTGTTTTATAAGTAGAATAAAAATATAATCTAATTGAAACGTCGGACATTGTACTCTAACAATCTCCCACTTGCCCCTAGTTCCAATAGCCCATATATTTTCAGCCCATCTTCTCGAGATGTCCGTCAAATATCTTAGTTGTAGACTACTAGTCTTTATAGATATACATAGATATATGGATATATAGATATAAAAATATTATTATTTCGATAAAAGCATACCATACATATAAAGAAATATGGATGGGCTAACCACACCCAAATTTTCTCTCTTCTGACCCTATTACTCTCTACACCCCCACTACTTTCCCAAATTACTCTCTACACCCCACCTAAGTACCCATTTTAACTTTTTCCATTGAATAGAATTAATAACCCACCATCCTATTTCATTACCAACCTACCCCTTCCTACCAAATAATTTATAAACCCACCACCCCTTCCCAAATCGATCACACATCAGCCCTCCCTCCCCCTATGCTACAAAACAACTGCTATCCCCTTCGGCCTAGAACAAGCGAACAACAACAACAACAAAACAACAACAAAACAACAATAATAACATTATCTCTCTATCTCTTTATTTTGAAACCCATTAACTACAATGTCTTCAAGATCAACCATAGGTATGCATTTTCATCCTCATACATTTTGAAGTTTTATGATTATGAAATACATTATTTGATAAAGAATTTTGTCACTGAATAATTTAAGTATGAATTATTTACTTAAATTATTCTTACTTAAACTGTTTGGGATATGTGTAGAGAGAGGTTTGTTTGGACCTGGTTTGATGAACGTGTCAAAGCATGTTCGACGAGACCTGGCTGCACGCATTCATGAATATTCATTCAAGTACCGGCTAAACATATCTTGATGTGTTCAACCAGCACAGGCCGAACATATCTGCATGTGTTCATCTAGAACTTGTCGAACACATCAAGATGTGTTCATCCAGAACTGGCCAGACACACCTGCATTTGTTCATCCATCTCTGGCCGATCACACCTCTATGTGTTCATCCATCTCTAGATGAACACTGTTGTATTCAATCGATTAATAAGGTTTGTTTGATGTTTATAGGAATAATCATTAATAAATTGTATGAAAGAAAAAAAAAAGACCGACGACATTAGCTAGAAAAGAAATGGAAGTTTTGCGTCAACAAGCAGCAGAAGCACAAGAAACACAAGCACGTCAATAAGTAGCTACATAACCAAAAGAAGCTGAAGACTATACTGAGCCAAAAGAACACATTAATCCATAGGTCGAATATGAGCAGTTTGATGAGCATGAGCAATGTCAGGAGCATGAGCAGTTCTAGCATGAACACCAATTTGAAGATGAGGAGTCTGTTGAGCACAAGCATGTGCATGAGTAGGAGCAGGAGCTTGTTTAGGATAAGCACGGATTTACCGATGGTCCCCGTGATACATCGTTGTTGACTTTGTACGAGACTCACGTAGCATCATTTATTTGGGCCGGTAAAGAAGATCGAGGAATTCTAAAATGTCACAATCACACATTAAAACTACATAATTGGGTCATTCTGAATGAAAAAACTTTGAATGCCTTTCGGGCTATTGTGAGGGGCAGTAGGCTGCATCGACCAAGGCATATATGATATGTTGATGTGAATAAGGTGTTAGTTTCTGCGTTTGTGGAACAATAGCATCCAAAGATTAACACTTTCCATAAGTTTTTCGGAGAGATGACCATTACTTTAGATAATGTGTTTTGTCTTCTCGGTCTTCCGATCACATTTGATTCATTATCTTCTATTAGGGAATTCGATGCCGCATATGTTAGTAACATGTTGGGAGTGCCACTCGATGAGGTTTATGATGGAATGAGAACTAAGAGAGGGGCTTCGGTGACACTAGAGTGGCTATGTGTGAGGTTTAATGACAATGTCATGTATAAGGATCCGTTTAGGGTGGGTTGTGCAGCAAGGACTTACTTATTCTTGATCTTGGGTTGCACGATTTTTTCTGATAATAGCGGGACCCATGTACCTATAGCATACTTATAGTGGCTCGAGGATCTCGAAAATCTGGATGGTTATGCGTTGGGAGCTGTCACCCTCGCATATTTATTTAGACTGCTAGGGCAAGCGTCTAGGTATAACACGAAGTAGATAGTTGGATCGATGTGTTTCTAGAAGAAATAATTATAATTAATTTCATTATTATGTTATCTATTTACTATTAATATCACATGTTTAATTTGACTGAATATGTATGTTTTATTACATTTAGGTGTGGATCTACTTGTGATTTTCATATCTAAGGCCTCCACATAATATGGACTACAAGCCCAAATACTCGCTTGCAAATAGGTGGATCCCACAAGGGAATCAGGGAAGATGCTTGGATCGTTTGAAGGCAGCACATGAGTGTATAGATAGATCACCGGTCGTGACGTGAGTATAAGTCCTTTTTTAGTTATTTTTGCAAGTTATTGTTATCTCACATGTTATCATTAAGTTTTTTATTACAAGATTTTTACTTTTTGTTGGTATATTGTTGTAGGTTGACTGGTCTCCATATGACAATAAGGTCAGACGACGGTTTCCGTGGCAGTGAATTGCCACATATTTGGGATCCATACAGATAGGCACTATTGTCGAGCCATACCATCTAGACATAGTCCTTCGACAGTTTTGGTATGTCCAGATGACTTCGTCCACAGTTATTGCTCCAAACTGCGGCCTTAGAGATTACTCGATGGCTTTGTATATATGGCTTGGGATGGCTGCATACTGGTTGACTTCTAATAGCCATTGTTTATCCGAAGAACGTCTGGGTAAGCTTGCTCAACGAGAATGGGATTGTTCTCATGGTTATTTAGATTCACATGTAGTTGTCTAGCCCCCTGATAGACGATCTAGATACGTTAACACCACTACGACTGACACCGCTGCAACCGACTCATTGGGTGAGCAAAGAAAAATCCTGAACATTGTTCGTTTTCCCACATCTCTTATGATGATAGTAATATCCATGATCCATTAATTTATCCACAAGTTGTTACATTTGTGATCTACCATCGCGCTCGATAATTCAATTATTCATACAAGTGTTGTAAATAGTACTTATTATTTTCGAACTTCTTTTGTAAACCTTGCAAAATGTCATTGGGGCGAGAATTGGCATGTGACATGTCCAAAACATAAACCTTCTCCTCTTCTGATAATCGACCAACAAATGAGTGGCCATGCATGTGAGGTGCAGTTGGATGATTATGCAACACACAGTCAACTTGAAGTTTTCATACTCCATCACATAATTGTATGTTCCTTAAACGAAATGGACATCCGCACTTCTTTAATCCACATTATCTTTTGCTATATTCCTTTGTTACTTTACTCAAATAACATTCACCCTTTGATTCATGGGGATGCCCACCACATTCACAACCCAAAAACAACCGAGGTCCTCTATTAGTCGTACCACTATGCGACCTACTAGTTACTATCACAAGGACATGCTCTTTTCCCCTAGCATACACCCAACCATACAAATCCTCCCAAGATTAAAAATGAGTGTGATTCGTGAACACATTGGTGTAATCCATAACAATCTCTTGCTGAACATGAATAATCTCATTATTTACAGGACCAACAACACTATGCTCAGTTGGGAATAGGGGTGGCAATTTGAGGTACGACACGATTGACCGACACGAACACGACACGGAATTATAGGGTTTGGGTTGAGGCTTATCGGGTTCGGGCCGTTATAGGGCCAACACGATAATGCATGATAAAAAATGGGTTGTTATCGGGTTGGCTTGATAAGCACAGTAAGACACGATAAGACACGATAAATAAAATATATATGTTTTAAAAATATATTTTTAAAAATTTACTAGGGGTTATTCACTTCTTTCGAACTATTTTCATGATTATTTCATAGTTTTATCATTGAAAAATTTATGACTTTTAAACTACTTGACTATTTATATTGATAAATTTTCAAAATATGTATTAAAAAATCAAAATTATATATTTTATAATGTTTATTGGGCTTAACGTGTTTAACTGGCCTAACTGAATAAATCATGTTTTTTTGCTTATCGTGTCGTGCTTTTGTGTTTTTATCGTGACGTGTTCATGTTTTAATATTAGACACGATAAGTTTATCGTGTCGTGTTCGTGTTCGTGCTTATCATGTCGTGTTGTTATCGTGTCGGCCCGATAACAGCCCAGCACGATCGATTTGCCACCCCTAGTTGGGAACGTGTTTGATTCCTGAAAATAAGCAAAAAACATATTAAAATGGTGATTCTGTACTGTTCGGCCACAATGAGATGAACACATGTGCTACAGTTTGGCCAAGGTGTGATGAACACACCTTAAAGTGTTCGGCACAATGTGCTGTTTGGACCTAGGGTGGTTCGGTCAAGGTGTGATGAACACCCTTTGAGTTGTGCGACCAGTGTTGGTCGAACCCCCAAAGTGTGTTCATCACACCAGGGCTGAACATCAGATAAACAACGACTCTTCAAACAACAATTTTTTTTTTACAAAAAAACCAACTTTTAATCGAAAAAATGTAAGAAATACTTACATTGTTCATCCTCATGACTTCTTTAAACTCATTGTAAGGTATTTTTCCACAATGTGATTATGTTTAGCGTTGGATTTGAGAGAATTTTTTGAATTTTTTTTTTGGAGAAAGGAGGAAGAAGGAATATGGAGAAGAATGTGAGTACGTATATATTTTGGGTTTAAGTGTAAATAGAATTATGGAGTGTTATTATGGGGTGTATGAAATATTGTTTGTCTTTTTGTATAAGTGTATTATTGTCATTAGAGTAGGGTGTAGAGAGTATTTTATGTTGTGTATTTAGTAGATAGTTTTATTTGGTCTTTTCACTCAATGACATCTACTCCCTCCGTCCCTAAATTATCGTCCTAGTTGACCAGGCGCAAGGTTTAAGAAAAAACAATTGACTTGATTATTTATATTGGTTTAATATCTAGTTTCCTTTAAAGCCCATGTGTATGTGGCTCATAATTAAAATATGGTGAAAAAGTAAGGTTAAAGTGATAAAAGTGATGTTCTAAAAAGGTAAGTTTCAAGCTAGATAATTATTTTGGGACTAACGAAAAAAGAAATGAGGATGATAATTTAGAGATAACGGGAGTATTAACTATTACTAAAATAGAAGCTGCTGTTGCCATGTGACGATTTTCTGTGAAATGCTAATAGATGTAAAGAAAGTTTTTTTACTTCAATTAAATGTTAAGTTTTACTTGTAATAGTTTTATACTAACTGATTTTGGAAACTGGTGCTACCACGAAAATGAAAATTAACACAACATCTTAACATATTTGTATATTTAAGGTGCGGATCTGAGATTTTAATGAAATAAATTGAACTTGTAAATTTTAGATTTGAAATTTAACAAAAAAAAAAAGAGTAATTATTTATTGAGGTTAATAGTTTATTAACTTGCTAGAGATATTATTAGATCTATATATCTAAGGTACATATTTGTGATTTTTACACATTATCTACACATTACCTTTTCTATTTTCTACATTTTGGCCCTATTTCCTTGTTTGTTATTCTTACTAGCCTGATCCATATTTTACATGCTTTTGTACCTTAATTTAAAACAAATTGGAAATGTGAATGCTACATACTTCTTGACCTAATTTTAATTGCTATTTTGAGTTCTACTGTATTAATCCTGAAGCAAGAATGAAATCAAATGATTATTTTGAAATCAAATGGACCATACATGTGTTTAAATTGGTCTTTTAATCATACTTGTAACAACTTTATTTACTATAGTCCAGTTATTAATAATTCTCCTTTTTGTTGTTAACTTTTCAAATGGTTTATAAGTTCTGTTGTTATAATGTTTTATGATCATTTGTTTTGCAATCATTAAAATTGTTAATGCATAATAATACAAATTAAATGTTGGATTCCAGCTGAAAAATTGGTGGATGTACTCTTGGTCCTCTAGCTCAATGTCGATATATTTTGCATTTGACCCGCCATGATTGTTCGTTTGATGTTTCAAATATCCCCTTCCAATGATCTTCCCCAAAACATCTACAATTGAAATCAAATTGTTTTTTCACATTTAGAAATATATAATATAAGGAAGTTTATA
Organism: Codonopsis lanceolata; assembly: GCA_013146195.2. Taxonomy (NCBI): domain Eukaryota; kingdom Viridiplantae; phylum Streptophyta; class Magnoliopsida; order Asterales; family Campanulaceae; genus Codonopsis; species Codonopsis lanceolata. The sequence goes on along the minus strand of CM028379.1, from coordinate 23,789,476 downwards.
TTTAATGATACCTTTGTCTATCAAATGAAATGGGTAGTAGAAACATACCTACTAATCCAACACCACTAAAATTTTGAATAGACATAATTTATGAAAAATTTGTAAGTTGGAGTAGAGTCTTTTGATGGTAGATATGCAATTATCTTACAAAATAAAGTAGCGAGAATTTTGTTTTCATAGTTACCTCTGCATCAATGACAATTAACTCCATACTTGACTTGATATTTAGAAGATTGCTTGCTGAAACTATCCACTTCCTTACCAATTGAACCTTTATAATCTAGTCTCTTCTATCTTTGTGAAAGTCTATTAATAGGGAAGGAGTAAAAGCCATGGAACCATAATTTTGTGTGCGAAGGAAAATGCTTAAAGTTGAACCATTTTATATTGGAGAAAGGAATTTTGGGGGTCTGCCCTTATTTACCGTGTACAATGTTCTACCTCAGCAAGTATGCTGTTTGACATTGAGAAATGTGAACAAACCTTTTATGAAGTTGTAATTTTTGAGAATTGTAATGATACCTCTTTTTTTTGTATGTAAGCAAGCATGCAAAGTTGTACACATTTCAAGATATGAAAATTGTTTTATACTCCCTTCGTCCCTAAATTATCGTCTTTCTTTCACTTTTTCGTCCGTCCCAAAATAATTGTCAGTTTGAAACTTACCTTTTTAGAATATCACTTTTACCATTTTACCCTTACTTTTTCACAATACTTTAATTATGAGTCATATACACATGAGCTTTAAAAGGAAACTACACATTAAACCAATATAAATAATTAAGTCAATTGTTTTTTCTTAAACTATGCGCCAGATCAACTAGGACGATTATTTAGGGACGGAGGGAGTATAAAATTAGTTTGTCGACATGCCGTGGATTTTCTATTTTTGGAAAGTGAGTTTTGATAAGATATTTCCTTTTTTAGATATACTTGCCTTTATATATATATATATATATATATATATATATATATATATATATATATATATATAGATAGATAGATACTAGATCTTCATATCCTTGCATATGACACAATGTCAGTATATCTGATTTCGTCAATTGAAATGACAGTGCCTAAATAAAAGGTGCGATTTTAAAAAAAAAAATTACAGTTGAAGGATATCGGATTGATGTTTTATGAGGGTGATTGTTCAGAAAATTAATCGTAGAATGTAATTTTATAATATGAAGATAACATATAGGGAGAAGAAAAATGAGTCACTGCTCATAATATTAATTATAGGAGGTTAAAAATAGATAACTACTCACATATATGAATGTGGTGGTGAATCTCAACCGTTAAATTTTTTAAGATAATTTAATCTCAAACTCTTAATAGCTTTAATCAATTACCCAACTATTTTATAATATAGATAAATTTATAATATATATAAATTAATGAAAAATAAAACCAAAAAAAAAGTATGAAAAAGAAAACATAACCGTACAACTCTCTCCATCTCCATTCTATGGCGCCCCTCCTCCTCCCTTCCCCCCTTCGAGCATTGTCACCATTTTCGCTGCCGGAAGTTGTAGACCACGCCCCCCCATGAATTCACCATTTCAGGTTTCTTCTTAATATGAATTCACCAGTTTGTATATTTTTCAAACTTGATTTGGGTGTTTAATGTTTCGTCCAGTTTCTCTCTTTAATCTCTACTTTCCCATTATGTAACAATTCCTTGTATATTTGTACTATAATTCAAAAATTAGAACAATCTTAAGTCACTTTTCACATTCATTTTCTTATATTTAGGTAATAAAATTTCAACCAGATGAATTTGTCGTATTATTAATAGGACTTCAAAGTAAAACAACTGTCTTAAAACAGATTTGATCACTCCGCTTTGTCTTTCTCATTCCCGACATTTTGTTGTTTCTGCTGAAATTTTTACATTGAATTGGGGGTGTGTTGGGTGGACAGGGGCTGTGTTTCCTGAATTCACATTGCTATAATGATTCTCCTGTGTGTTTGTATATTGTTTAGGTAGGATTTGTTTCCTATTTCACAAACACGTTCTTGACAACATCTGGAATATTTTGACTTGTTACCTATTATTATTGAAATGGAGGCTTGATTTAGCAGTTGGACGGTCCCATGATGTAGTGGTTGGGACATTGGACTCTGAATCCACAAACCCGTTTTCAAATCTCGGTGGGACCTCTTTTTACCGTTTCTGATGTTTTCTTCCTCATTTCTGTTGTTCACTGCTCATTTGCTAGTTAAGCAAACTGAATGAACATTGATCTTTCCAATGCTCTCCCATGTCAAAGCTGTTCATCTGGTGTATTTTTAGGAACTTACAAATTTAGTGAACTAGTATATATCATTGATTCATTAAGGTTCCTTGTATGCTGCTATTATGTTTTTCCTTCCCTTTTTCTCAGGAATTTGGAGCAGCTGACTAGTACTCGCTGGTTCGACTACTCCCCTTTCTGGGCACATCCAGTCTTTTCAATATTATATCCACCTACTTTTGAGGTTGCATATTACTACTTAGTTATACCAGCTATAGATTGGACCATGTTTTCTATAGATTTCCTATCTACAAACAGTATCTTCTATGTAGCACTGTTATCTAGATTGAAAACTGTGTGTCCTCTTAGCAGATGGATGGTTCCATGGTCTAGTAGTGAAGACATTGGATTTTGAATCCAATAGCCTGAGTTCAAATCTTATTGGGGCTTGGGACCTGTTTACCTTTCTCAAATTTTCCTTTCCTTCTTATCTTGTCAATATTTCATTTGCATGCCTAGGTGGAGTTGGGATTTGGACATCGAACATTGATCTCATGTCAGCCAGTTTAATGGGTATCTATTTCCGGTTAGTATGTGTTACGTTATCAACTTATTTAAAAACTTAACCATTATAGTGGGGCCCAACAGGGCCAGCACTATGTATTAAGTTAACACCTCACATGTGTCTCGCTCACATGTGGAGAGATAAACACAATGCTGGCCTAGGGGGAGGCTCCTAAAGCCCTTGCTTTAGGACTAAAACAAACTATTTTCTTTTATTATTAAGAGATTCTTAGCTTTACACCCTCACCTTATATTAAGTTAATAACTAACATTACTATTTGTTTAATACTCTCCTCCCTTCCGGGCAAATAGTCTACTATATTATTTTAGGATCTTTCACTTAAAAAGTCAACTTTACAATCTCCATAACAGTTTAACTCTATTCTATCCTTCACATTTGATATTAACTTAATTTATGCTCAAATATTTTTGTAATTATGACAAACTCTCGTGCTAGTTATAGATCCCTTAATAAAAAAAAGTTATAGATTACTTACTAATTAAATTTTTTAAACATGGACTCTTTGGGTGGAACGGTGGGACCGTGGGAGTATTTATATCTCTCCTCATGAGTCCTCCTATCCTCCTCGTTGCCGTCCCTACTTTCTACTGAATGTTCCTCCATCTCCATCGCCTTTAGATTTCAATTTTCTTCCAAGAGTTAAATCTCTACATGATAATCGGGGCTGCTATAAAAAATTATTATTTGCTTTAAAATATAATAATTTTTATAAAATTTTATTATTTGCTTTAAAAGAACCTCGCTTTAGAGTTTGCTTTAGACCTCCGTAAGTGTTGGGCCGGCCTTGAATAAACATAGATACCTCACCATGGGCATCACAACCGAAAAGGTCCCAACATGTGCACTCACAATATAAAGGGTAGTAAATGCAAGCTAGAAGACTTGAACCCTAGTCTTTGCCAAACTAGAGATTGGATACTATTTTAAGTTACCATTTATCAATCATCTAAAAGCTTAAGCTGTTAGAGAGGGGAGGGGCAGAACATTGTATATGAAGGTGAGAGTACGGTGTTGCTACTGCGTTGGATGTTTTCAGGGAGTGAAAGATTGCAGATTATTCTCTTTCGATTTGTTTTGTTATTTTTCTATATCCATGTTGCAGTTGAATAATTTTGTCACCTTTCAATTTTTTCACTCTGTTTAAGTTACTCACTTGAATGTTTATACTACATTTGTATCTTCAATATCATTTCACTCTAAGTTTTTAAGTTATTTCACCACTTTTTAGAGTGAGTGGGCGTTAAGGGTGTTATAGAACACATTACAAGCATCATGTGGATTTTATATAAGAATACTGTGACTAGTTTCCGAGAATTCATGACCTGGCATACAAAGATATAGAATAGAACGTGTTTGGTGATGAGGAAGCTATGACCAAACTAGGGGTATTGCACTTTTTGGATTTTATCTGAGATATCAATGTGACTAGTTTTTAGAATTCATATATTTTCTTTTTTGATGTGGGTGTATTGATCATTCATCCATATTTGAAATCATTATGTACCCATCATCTTGGAAGTTGTTAAATTCTGTCAAATGAATTTTCATTTTCTCATTAGGAAGTGAAGTTGTCTTAATGTCAATTGATCAATCCACTAGTTTTATAATTGCCTGATGCATGCTAAAAGCCATCTTCAATTACCTTTACCATGTTTATTATTATTTTTCTTTTTATGTCTTTTGTGTGCTGGTTTGGGGTGAGAGACAGTGGGCGGGCTCCTGAATTGTCTTTTTGAGGACATTTCCTAATGAATGCTGGTTCTGTCTTTTATGTGTTAGGTGGGTAGCCTGATTGATAAGGTTAAATGCAAGTGTGAAGGTCTTCAATGAACTTGTCATTCTGTTGGTGTACTTATGAAATTAGTAGACAGTTGATGACTCAGGTTTTTACACGGATGGGGTGTTCATATGACACACACAAATGTGGCTATTCATATTGATTTTGAGATTTATGTTGTAATTCTGTGAGCACATTAGTTACTTGGGTTGGTATTGGTTTTACTGCTTGTCGTTGAATCTTACACTGTAAACTTACCATAAAAGTTTCTATTTTTCCTTATTCTACTTCTGGCAGATAAATGGAGATGTAACCTTGTATTTGGTGGCATATGTTGGAGCTTTTCTTTTTCCTGGGATACCCATTGACGTTTTGAACATTGATATAATGATATTCTTTTGTTTGGGCATATTGCGTTGATAGGATTCCCTATTTTCATGTGTATTCTCCTTATGGAGTATTTTTACTCACAACTAGTTATATTGAAAAGGGAGGCCCCATGTAGCAGATTGAGGGTCCCATGGTCTAGTGGTTAGGACATTGGATTTTGAATCCAGTAACCTGAGTTCAAATCTCGGTGGGACCTGTTGATGCAATGTTTCTCTTCTATTTTGATAAATTGCTTTGATAGGGTTCTCTACAAACTTCGTCCATCCATCAAGGCGAACTCCGAGCCCTATTGAATTACTGACCTTTTCTGTTGTCTAAATATCTAAAATGAAACAATACGATTGCAACTCCATGTAAAATTATTTTCTCTACCTCTCTGACCGTCCTACACCTCAAAATCCTCCAAGATTGTTTGTGGCATGAATTCTGATCTATTTTGATTTCATTTTCCTTCAAATATTCTATTCATCTTTATATATTAATATCTTTTAAGCTTGATTTGTGTGTGTATTTTTTATCCCACTTCTCTCTCTAATCCATACTTCCTATTTTATAATCAAGCTCCTTCCTTGTATGATTGTACTTTGTGCTGTATCCATAGTTGATATAATTTCATTTTCTTTTCGCTTAAATTGTGACCCTCTGCTTGTGGAGTATGTAGGGACAGAAAACGTGATAGAAGACAACCGTTGTTATTGTTAGTTGTAAGGGAGCCGAAACAATGAGGCCTATTGCTTCGTTAGATTTTACTTTATAATATAATGATCTCTCAAGTGAAATCTAAAGAAGCAATAGGCCTCATTGTTTCGACTCCCTTACAACTATTAATAACAACGGTTGTTATTGAATCTTACATTGTAAACTTACTGTTTGCATAAGAGTTTGGGAAAAATACCAAAAAGTCCCACAAAAAATTCTCATATTCAAAAAGTGCCAAAAATTATTCTTCTCTCCAAAAAAGCCTCAAAGTTAAGCTTTTAGTAGCAAAAAGTTTAAACTTAACGCTTCTACTAACATCGTTAGTGTATAATGTTTTGTTTAAAAGGAAACTTATTTCTAACTTAAATAATGTTAATGATTTAAAATTTCAGATAAAATAATAATAATAATAATAATAATAGCAAAATGATAATAAAAATAATATATTAACAATTAAAACAATAATAATGATAATAATAATAATATTAAATCATTATCACTATTGAATTTTTAGTATGAAAAGATTACCATTAGATGTTATGAATTGAATAGTTGTTTTGGGATCATTCGGGAATGAATTTTTTAAAAAGATTTTTGGTACTTAATAGTGATAATGTTGATGAAAATAATGATAATAATATTGCTGCTATAATAATAATATTATTATTATAATAACAACAAAAATAATGATAATATTATTGTTATAATAACAACAAGAACAATAACTAAAATAATAATAATATTCAATGCGATTCTTATCATCATTGTCATAAATGAGAAGGAAAATAAGTTTTCATCCAAATGAAAGCCTTTTAATATAATGATGTTCGTTGATACGTTAAGTTTTTTACTTTTTGGTACTAAAGTTAATTTGGGGCTTTTTGGATACAAGAATTATTTTTGGGACTTGGAATATAATAATTTTTTAGTGGGACTTTTTGGTATTTTCCCCTAAAAGTTTCTATTTTTCCTGATTCTACTTCTGCAGATAAATGGAGATGTGAATAGTATTTGGTGGCATAGTTGGTGCTTTGATTTTTTCTAGGATACGCATTAACGTTTTGCACATTGATATAATGATATTCTTCTGTTTAGGCATATTGCATTGATAGAATTCCCTATTACCATATGTATTCTCCTTATGGAGTATTTTTCCTCACGACAAGTTATATTAAAAAGGGAGGCCCCATATAGCAGATTGAAGGTCCCATGGTCTAGTGGTTAGGACATTGGACTTTGAATCCAGTAACCCGAGTTCAAATCTCGGTGGGACCTGTTTTTAACAACTCAAGCTTCTTTTGTAATTTTTAAACTTTTGTGAAATTTCTATCAAGTTGTTTTCACACGTAACTAAGGTGATTCTCGTCTATATATATTTTTTATTTATAAACAGACTGGTTCGATAGGATTCCCTATTCCAAGTACCACCAAGAAAGTAGGGGGTTTTGCTTGGTAGGTAGGGAATGCCCGGCTTAGTATAGAGTACTTTTTAGTCCTTTACAATCAGTTATATTGAAAAGGGAGGCCTCATTAAGCAGATGGATGGTCCCATGGTCTGGTGGTCAGGACATTGGACTCTGTCACTCTGAATCCAGTAACCCGAGTTCAAATCTTGGTGGGACCTGTTTTCACCATTTGAGCTTTGTTGTTTTGCTTTCTTGTTTTTTATGTCATTCTTTTTTTTCTTCTTCACATGTTGCAACAATGTTTCTCTTCTATTTTGATAAATTGCTTTGATAGGATTCTCTACAAACCTTTGTCCATCCATCCATCAAGGCGAACTCTGAGCCCTATTGAGTTCTGACTTTCTTTTTTACTATCTAAATATCTAAAATGAAACAATACGACTGCAACTCCATGTAAAATTCCTTTTCTCTACCTCTCTGACCGTCCTACGCCTCCAAAAACCTTGAAGAGTGTTTGTGGTATGAATTCTTATCTTTTTTGATTTCATTGTCTTTCAAGTATTCTATTCATCTTTATATATCAACATATGTATGGATGTCTTTTAAGCTTGATTTGTGTGTTTATTTTTTGTCCCACTAATCCCTTTATATATACTTCCTATTTTATAATCAAGCTCCTTCCTTGTATGATCATACTTTGCGCTATATCAATATTTGATATAATTTGATTATCTTGACCTTCTACTTGTGGAGAATGTAGGGACAGAAAACGTGATAGAAGACAACCGTTGTTATTGTTAGTTGTAAGGGAGACGAAACAACGAGGCCTATTGCTTCTTTAGATTTTACTTTCTAATATAATGATCTCTCAACTGAAATCTAAAGAAGCAATTGGCCTCATTTATTTGGCTCCCTTACAACTAACAATAACAACGTCTGTGATTGAATCTTACATCGTAAACTTACCGTTTGCATAAAAGTTTCTATTTTTCCTGATTCTACCTCTGGCAGATAAATGGAGATGTGACTAGCATTGGAGGCATAGTTGGTGCTTTTCTTTTTTCTGGGATACCCATTAACATTTTGCACGTTGATATAATGATATTCTTCTGTTTGGGCATATTGCATCGATAGGATTCCCTATTTCCATATGTATTCTCCTTATGGAGTATTTTTACTCACTACCAGTTATATTGAAAAGGGAGGCCCCATATAGCGGATTGAGGGTCCCATGGTCTAGTGGTTAAGAGTTAGGATGTTGGACTTTGAATCCAGTAACCCGAGTTCAAATCTTGGTGGGAGTTGGGACTTGTTTTTGACAACTCAAGCTTCTTTTGTAATTTTAAATTTTTTGTGAAATTTCTATCAAGTTGTTTTCACACGTTACTAGGGTATTCTTGTCTATTTTTATTTTTTTAATTGACTGTTTCGATAGGATTCCCTACTCCAAGTACCATGACAGCATGGCCTTTGCTTGGTAGGCTGGGAATGGCCGGCTTATTATGGAGTACTTTTACTCCTTTACAATTAGTTATATTGAAGAGGGAGGCCACATTTAGCAGATGGAGGGTCCCATGGTCTAGTGGTCAGGACATTGGACTCTGAATCCAGTAACCCGAGTTCAAATCTCGGTGGGATCTGTTTTTACCACTTGAGCTCTTTTTTTTTCTTTAGAATTTTCAATATGTCATTCTCTTCTTCTTCTTCTTCACATGTTACGATCTCATCTATTTTGTTAATTTGCTTTGACAGGATTCTCTACAAACCTTCGTCCATCCATCCATCCATCAAGGTGAACTCTGAGTTCGAACCCCCCCAGGGGTTAGAGGGATGTTTATCCTCCCTAGAATATTTAAGGGGTAAGATTGATCCTCTTTAAAAAAAAAAAAGGTGAACTCTGAGCTATATTGAATTCCCGACTTTCTTTTCTGTTATCTAAATATAAAAAATTAATCAATGACTGCAACTCCATGGAAAATTCTTTTTCTCTACCTCTCTGATAGTCCCACGCCTCAAAATCCTCCAAGAGTGCTTGTGGTATGAATTCTGAACTATTTTGATTTTATTTTGTTTCAATTATTCTATTCATCTTTATATATCAACGTATCTATGGATGTCTTTTAAGCTTGATTTGTGTGTTTATTATTTGTCCTACTTCTCTCTTTATTCGATCTTCCTATTTTATAATCAAGCTCCTTCCTTGATGTTTGTACTTTGTGCTATATCCATATTTGAGATAATTACATTCTCTTTCTACTTAAATTGTGACCCTCTACTTGTGGAGAATGTAGGGACAGAAAAACGTAATAGAAGACAACCGTTGTTATTGTTAGTTGTAAGACAGCCGAAACAATGAGGCCTATTGCTTCTTCAGATTTTACTTTCTAATATAATGATCTCTCAAGTGAAATCTAAAGAAGCAATAGGTCTCATTTATTCGGCTCTCTTACAACTAACAATAACAACGATTGTCATTGAAATCTTACATTGTAAACTTACAGTTTGCATAAAAGCTTTTATTTTTCCTGATTCTACTTGTGGCAGATAAATGGAGATGTGACTAGTATTTGGTGGCATAGTTGGTTTTTTTCTTTTTTCTGGGATACCCACAACGTTTTGAACATTGATATAATGATATTCTTCTGTTTGGGCATATCACATTGATAGGATTCCTTATTTCCATATGTATTCTCCTTATGGAGTATTTTTACTCATTATCAGTTATATTGAAAAGGGTGGCCCCATGTAGCAGATTGAGGGTCCCATGGTCTAGTGGTTAGGACATTGGACTTTGAATCCAGTAACCTGAGTTCGAATCTCTGTGGGGCCTGTTTTTAACAACTCATGCTTCTTTTATGATTTTAAATATTTTGTGAAATTTCTATCAAGTTGTTTTCACACGTTACTAAGGTGATCCTCGTCTATTGTTTTACTACCTCTATCCCAAAATAAATGATGTTTTAGCAATTTGCACACATGTTAAGAAATGTTATAAAAAGACTGTCTACCCTCATGTAAAATCCTTTATTATAGTTAAGTTGCACTAGTATATTTTCTCTCCACTCAATAACTCTCTTTTAACAGCATTTAATTTGAGCGTAGTAAATAATGGTAGTTTTGGCAAAACATGGATAAATATTTCTTGAAATCCTAAAAAATCATTTATTTTGGGACGGAAGTAGTATTATTTTTTATTGACTATTTTGATAAGGCTCCCTATTCCAAGTACTAAGAAGGCAGGGCTATTGCTTGGTAGGCGGGGAATGGCCGGCTTAGTATAGAGTACTTTTACTCCTTTACAATCAGTTATATTGAAGAGGGAGGCCTCATTAAGCAGAGGGAGGGTCCCATGGTCTAGTGGTCAGGACATTGGACTTTGAATCCAGTAACCCGAGTTCAAATCTCGGTGGGACCTGTTTTTACCATTTGAGCCCTTTTTTTTCAATTCGAATTTTTAATATGCCATTCTTTTTTTTTTCCTTCCTCTTCACATGTTGCTACTCTTCTATTTTGATAGATTGCTTTGATAGGATTCTCTACAAACCTTCGTCCATCCATCCATCAAGGCGAAGTCCGAGCCCTATTGAATTCCGACTTTCTTTTCTACTATCTAAATATCTAAATGAAACAATACGACTGCAACTCTATGTAAAATTCTTTTTCTCTACCTCACTAACCGTCTTATGCCTCAAAATCGTCCAATAGTATTTGTGGTATGAATTCTGATCAATTTTGATTTCATTGACCTTCAATTATTCTATTCATCTTTATATATCAATGTGTGTATGGATGTATTTTAAGCTTGATTTGTGTGTTTATTTTTCGCCCCACTTCTCTCTTTAATATATACTTCCTATTTTATAATCAAGCTCCTTGTATGATTGTACTTTGTGCTATATCCATATTTGATATAATTTCATTCTCTTTTTGCTTAAATTGTGACCATCTACTTGTGGAGAATGTAAGGACAGAACTTGATAGAATACAACCATTGTTATTGTTAGTTGTAAGGGAGCCGAAACAATGAGGCCTATTGCTTCTTTAGATTTTACTTTCTAGTATAGTGATCTCCCAAGTAAAATCTAAGGAAGCGATAGGCCTCCTTTTTTCGGCTCCCTTACAACTAACAATCTCGGCTGTCACTGAATCTTACATCGTAAACTTATCGTTTGCATTGAAGTATCTATTTTTTCTGATTCTACTTGTGGCAGATAAATGGAGATATGACTAGTATTTGGTGGCATAGTTGGTGCTTTCCTTTATTCTGGGATACCCATTAACGTTTTGCACATTGATATAATGTGACATTCTTCTATTTAGGCATATTGCATTGATAGAATTCTCTATTTCCATATGTATTCTCCTTGTGGAGTATTTTTAGTCACTACATGTTATATTGAAAAGGGAGGCCCCATATAGCAGATTGAGGGTCCCATGGTCTAGTGGTTAGGACATTGGACTTTGAATCCAGTAACCCGAGTTCGAATCTCGGTGGGACCTGTTTTTAACAACTCAAGCTTCTTTTGTAATTTTAAATATTTTGTGAAATTTCTATCAAGTTGTTTTCACACGTTATTAGGTGATTCTCGTCTATTTTTATTTTTTTTAATTGACTGTTTTGATAGGATTCCTACTCCAAGTACCATGACAGCAGGGCCTTTGCTTGGTAGGCTGGAAATGGCCGGCTTAGTATGGAGTACTTTTACTCGTTTACAATTAGTTATATTGAAGAGGGATGCCTCATTAAGCAGATGGAGGGTCCCATGGTCTAGTGGTCAGGACATTGGACTCTGAATCCAGTAACCCGAGTTCAAATCTCGGTGGGACCTATTTTTTACCATTTGAGCTCTCTTGTGTTCTTTAGAATTTTTATTATGTCATTATTGTTTTCTTCTTCTTCTTCTTCTTCTTCTTCACATGTTGCCACAATGTTTCTCTTCTATTTTGATCAGTTTACAAATCTCTCCGACTTTCTTTTCTGTTATCTAATTATCTAATTATCTAAAATGACAATATGACCGCAATTACATGTAGATTTGTTTTTCTCTACCTCTCCAACCGTCCTTTGCCTTAAGTTTCTCCAAGATTGTTTGTGGTATGAATTCATATCTATTTTCTTTTAATTTTCTTTCAAATATTCTATTCATCTTTATATATCACTGTATGTATGTATATCTTTTAAGCTTGAATTGTGTTTATTTTTTGTCCCACTTCTTTTTTAATCTATACTTCCTATTTTATAATCAAGTACCTTCCTTGTATGATTGTACTTTGTGCTATATCCATATTTCATATAATTTCATTATCTTTTTGCTTAAATTGTGACCATCTACTTGTGGAGAATGTAAGCACAGAAAACATGATAGAATACAACCGTTGTTATTGTTATTTGTTAGGGAGCCGAAAGAACGAGGCCTATTGCTTTTTTAGATTTTACTTTCTAATATAGTGATCTCCCAAGTGAAATCTAAGGAAGCAATAGGCCTCCTTTTTTGGCTCCCTTACAACTAACAATAACGGCTGTCACTGAATCTTACATTGTAAACTTAACGTTTGCATTAAAGTTTCTATTTTTCCTGATTCTACTTTTGGGAGATAAATGGAGATGTGACTAGTATTTGGTGGCATCGTTGGGTCTTTTCTTTTTTCTGGGATACCCACAATGTTTTGCACATTGATATAATGATATTCTTCTGTTTGGGCATATCGCATTGATAGGATTCCCTATTTCCATATGTATTCTCCTTATGGAGTATTTTTACTCACTACGAGTTATATTCAAACGGGAGGCCCCATGTAGCAGATTGAGGGTCCCATGGTCTAGTGGTTAGGACATTGGACTTTGAATCCAGTAACCCGAGTTCAAATCTCGGTGGGACCTGTTTTTAACAACTCAAGCTTCTTTTGTAATTTTAAATATTTTGTGATATTTCTATCAAGTTGTTTTCACACATTACTAAGGCGATCCTCGTCTATTTTTTTACTACCTCCGTCCCAAAATAAATGATGTTTTAGCAATTTGCACACATATTAAGGAATGTTATAAAAAGACTGTCTACCCTCATGTAAGATCATTTATTGTAGTTAAGTTGCACTAGTATATTTTCGCTCCACTTAATAACCCTCTTTTAACAACATTTAATTTGAGCGTATTAAATAATGGTAGTTTGGGCAAAACATGGATAAATATTTCTTTAAATCCTAAAACATCATATATTTTGGGACAAAAAACCGTTGCTAAAAACATCATTTATTTTGGGACGGAAGTATTATTATTTTTTATAGACTATTTCGATAAGGCTCCCTATTCCAAGTACTAAGAAGGCAGGGCTATTGTTTGGTTGGCGGGGAATGGCCGGCTTAGTATAGAGTACTTTTACTCCTTTACAATCAGTTATATTGAAGAGGGAGGCCTCATTAAGCAGAGGGAGGGTCCCATGGTCTAGTGGTCAGGACATTGGACTCTGAATCCAGTAACCCGAGTTCAAATCTCGGTGGGACCTGTTTTTACCATTTGAGCCCTTTTTTTTCAATTCGAATTTTTAATGTCATTCTTTCTTCTTCTTCTTCTTCACATGTTGCTACTCTTCTATTTTGATAAATTGCTTTGATAGGATTCTCTACAAACCTTCGTCCATCCATCCGTCCATGCGAAGTCTGAGCCCTATTGAATTCCAACTTTCTTTTCTATTATCTAAATATCTAAATGAAACAATACGACTGCAACTCTTATGTAATTTTTTTTTCTCTACCTCTCTAACCGTCTTATGCCTCAAAATCGTCCAAGAGTGTTTGTGGTATGAATTCTGATCAATTTTGATTGCATTGTCCTTCAATTATTCTATTCATCTTTATATATCAACGTGTGTATGGATGTCTTTTAAGCTTGATTTGTGTGTTTATTTTTTGTCCCACATCTCTCTTTAATATATACTTCCTATTTTATAATCAAGCTCCTTCCTTGTATGATTGTACTTTGTGCTATATCCATATTTGATATGATTTCATTCTCTTTTTGCTTAAATTGTGACCATCTACTTGTGGAGAATGTAAGGATAGAAAACGTGATAGAATACAACCATTGTTATTGTTGTTGTTAAGGGAGCCAAAACAATGAGCCCTATTGCTTCTTTAGATTTTACTTTCTAGTCTAGTGATCTCCCTCGTGAAATCTAAGGAAGCAATAGGCCTCCTTTTTTCATCTCCCTTACAACTAATAATCTCGGCTGTCACTGAATCTTACATTGTAAACTTACTGTTTGCATTAAAGTTTATATTTTTCCTGATTCTACTTGTGGCAGATAAATGAAGATGTGACTAGTATTTGGTGGCATAGTTGGTGCTTTCCTTTATTCTGGGATACCCATTAACATTTTGCACATTGATATAATGTGACATTCTTCTGTTTAGGCATATTGCATTGATAGAATTCCCTATTTCCATAGGTATTCTCCTTGTGGAGTATTTTTACTCACTACCAGTTATATTGAAAAGGGAGGCCCCATATAGCAGATTGAGGGTCCTATGGTCTAGTGGTTAGGACATTGGACTTTGAATCCAGTAACCCGAGTTCAAATCTCGGTGGGACCTGTTTTTGTCAACTCAAGCTTCTTTTGTAATTTTAAATTTTTCGTGAAATTTTTATCAAGTTGTTTTCACACGTTACTAGGTGATTCTTGTCTATTTTTATTGTTTTAATTGACTGTTTCGATAGGATTCCCTACTCCAAGTACCATGAAAGCAGGGCCTTTGCTTGGTAGGTTGGGAATGGCCGGCTTAGTATGGAGTACTTTTAGTTCTTTACAATTAGTTATATTGAAGAGGGAGGCCTCATTAAGCAGATGGAGGGTCCCATGGTCTAGTGGTCAGGACATTGGACTCTGAATCCAGTAACCCGAGTTCAAATCTCGGTGGGACCTATTCTTTTACCATTTGAGCTCTCTTGTTTTCTTTAGAATTTTTATTATGTCATTATTTTTTTTTCTTCTTCTTCTTCACATGTTGCCACAATGTTTCTCTTCTATTTTGATCAGTTTACAAACCTCTCTGACTTTCTTTTCTGTTAGCTAATTATCTAAAATGAAACCATACGACTGCAATTCCATGTAGATTTGTATTTCTCTACCTCTCCGACCGTCCTATGCCTCAAGATCCTCCAAGATTGTTTGTGGTATGAATTCGTATCTATTTTCTTTTAATTTTCTTTCAAATATTCTATTCATCTTTATATATCACTGTATGTATGTATATCTTTTAAGCTTGAATTGTGTTTATTTTTTGTCCCATTTCTTTTTTAATCTATACTTCCTATTTTATAATCAAGTACCTTCCTTGTATGATTGTACTTTGTGCTATATCCATATTTCATATAATTTCATTATCTTTTTGCTTAAATTGTGACCATCTACTTGTGGAGAATGTAAGCACAGAAGACGTGATAGAATACAACTGTTGTTATTGTTATTTGTTAGGGAGCCGAAAGAACGAGGCCTATTGCTTCTTTAGATTTTACTTTCTAATATAGTGATCTCCCAAGTGAAATCTAAGGAAGCAATAGGCCTCCTCTTTTGGCTCCCTTACAACTAACAATAACGGCTGTCACTGATTCTTACATTGTAAACTTACCGTTTGCATTAAAGTTTCTATTTTTCCTGATTCTACTTTTTGGAGATAAATGGAGATGTGACTAGTATTTGGTGGCATAGTTGGTGCTTTCCTTTATTCTGGGATACCCATTAACGTTTTGCACATTGATATAATGATTTTATTTTGTTTAGGCATATTGCATGGATAGAAATCCCTATTTCCATATGTATTCTCCTTGTTGAGTATCTTTACTCACTACCAGTTATATTGAAAAGGGAGGCCCCATCTAGCAAATTGAGGGTCCCATGGTCTAGTGGTTAGGACATTGGACTTTGAATCCAGTAACCCGAGTTCAAATCTCGGTGGGACCTGTTTTTGTCAACTCAAGCTTGTTTTGTAATTTTAAAATTTTCGTGAAATTTCTATCAAGCTGTTTTCACATGTTACGAGGTGATTCTTGTCTATTTTTATTTTTTGTTTTTTTAATTGACTGTTTTGATAGGATTCCCTACTCCAAGTACCATGACAGCAGGGCCTTTGCTTGGTAGGCTGGGAATGGTCGGCTTATTATGGAGTACTTTTACTCCTTTACAATTAGTTATATTGAAGAGGGAGGCCTCATTAAGCAGATGGAGGGTCCCATGGTCTAGTGGTCAGGACATTGGACTCTGAATCCAGTAACCCGAGTTCAAATCTCGGTGGGACCTATTCTTTTACCATTTGAGCTCTCTTGTTTTCTTTAGAATTTTTATTATGTCATTATTTTTCTCTTCTTCTTCTTCACATGTTGCCACAATGTTTCTCTTCTATTTTGATCAGTTTACAAACCTCTCCGACTTTCTTTTCTGTTATCTAATTATCTAAAATGAAACAATACGACTGCAATTCCATGTAGATTTGTTTTTCTCTACCTCTCCGACCGTCCTATGCCTCAAGATCCTCCAAGATTGTTTGTGGTATGAATTTGTATCTATTTTCTTTTAATTTTCTTTCAAATATTCTATTCATCTTTATATATCACTGTATGTATGTATATCTTTTAAGCTTGAATTGTGTTTATTTTTTGTCCCACTTCTTTTTTAATCTATACTTCCTATTTTATAATCAAGTACCTTCCATATATGATTGTACTTTGTGCTATATCCATATTTCATATAATTTCATTACCTTTTTGCTTAAATTGTGACCATCTACTTGTGGAGAATGTAAGCACAGAAAACGTGATAGAATACAACCATGTCATTGTTATTGTTAGGGAGCCGAAAGAACGAGGCCTATTGCTTCTTTAGATTTTACTTTCTAATATAGTGATCTCCCAAGCGAAATCTAAGGAAGCAATAGGCCTCCTCTTTTGGCTCCCTTACAACTAACAATAACGGCTTGTCACTGAATCTTACATTGTAAACTTACCGTTTGCATTAAAGTTTCTATTTTTCCTGATTCTACTTTTGGGAGATAGATGGAGATGTGACTAGTATTTGGTGGCATAGTTGGTGCTTTCCTTTATTCTGGGATACCCATTAACGTTTTGTACATTGATATAATGATTTTATTTTGTTTAGGCATATTGCATGGAGATAGAAATCCCTATTTCCATATGTATTCTCCTTGTTGAGTATCTTTACTCGCTACCAGTTATATTGAAAAGGGAGGCCCCATCTAGCAGATTGAGGGTCCCATGGTCTAGTGGTTAGGACATTGGACTTTGAATCCAGTAACCCGAGTTCAAATCTCGGTGGGACCTGTTTTTGTCAACTCAAGCTTGTTTTGTAATTTTAAAATTTTCGTGAAATTTCTATCAAGTTGTTTTCACATGTTACGAGGTGATTCTCGTCTATTTTTATTTTTTGTTTTTTTAATTGACTGTTTCGATAGGATTCCCTACTCCAAGTACCATGACAGCAGGGCCTTTGCTTGGTAGGCTGGGAATGGTCGGCTTATTATGGAGTCTTACTCCTTTACAATTAGTTATATTGAAGAGGGAGGCCTCATTAAGCAGATGGAGGGTCCCATGGTCTAGTGGTCAGGACATTGGACTCTGAATCCAATAACCCGAGTTCAAATCTCGGTGGGACCTGTTTTTGACCATTTGAGCTCTCTTCTTTTCTTTAGAGTTTTTATTATGTCATTATTTTCTTCTTCACATGTTGCCACCATGTTTCTCTTCTATTTTGATCAGTTTACAAACCTCCATCCATCCATCCTATTGAATTATGTAGATTTGTTTTTCTCTACGTCTCCAACCGTCCGTCCTATGCCTCAAGATCCTCCAAAGATTGTTTGTGGTATGAATTCGCATCTATTTTCTTTTGATTTTCTTTCAAATATTCTATTCATCTCTATATATCACTGTATGTATGGATATCTTTTAAGCTTGAATTGTGTGTTTTTTTTTTGGCCCACTTCTTTTTTAATCTATACTTCCTATTTTATAATCAAGCTCCTTCCTTGTATGATTGTACTTTGTGCTATATCCATATTTCATATAATTTCATTCTCTTTTTGCTTGAATTGTGACCATCTACTTGTGGAGAATGTAAGCACAGAAAACGTGATAGAATACAACCGTTGTTATTTTTAGTTGTAAGGGAGCCGAAAGAACGAGTCCTATTGCTTCTTTAGATTTTACTTTCTAATATAATGATCTCCCAAGTGAAATCTAAGGAAGCATTAGACCTCCTTTTTTCGTCTCCCTTACAACTAACAATAACGGCTGTCACTGAATCTTACATTGTAAACTTACCGTTTGCATTAAAGTTTCTATTTTTCCTGATTCTTCTTATGGCAGATAAATGGAGATGTGACTAGTATTTGGTGGCATAGTTGGTGCTTTCCTTTATTTTGGGATACCCATTAACGTTTTGCACATTGATTTAATGACATTCTTCTGTTTAGGCATATTGCATTGATAGAATTCCCTATTTCCATATGTATTCTCCTTGTGGAGTATTTTTACTCACTACCAGTTATATTGAAAAGGGAGGCCCCATGTAGCAGATTGAGGGTCCCATGGTCTAGTGGTTAGGACATTGGACTTTGAATCCAGTAACCCGAGTTCAAATCTCGGTGGGACCTGTTTTTGACAACCCAAGCTTCGTTTGTAATTTTAAATTTTTCGTGAAATTTCTCAAGTTATTTTCACACGTTACTAGGTGATTCTTGTCTATTTTTATTTTTGTTTTTTTAATTGACTGTTTCCCTACTCCAAGTATCATGACAGCAGGGCCTTTGCTTGGTAGGCTGGGAATGGCCGGCTTAGTATGGAGTACTTTTACTCCTTTAGAATTAGTTATATTGAAGAGGGAGGCCTCATTAAGCAGATGGAGGGTCCCATGGTCTAGTGGTCAGGACATTGGACTCTGAATCCAGTAACCCGAGTTCAAATCTCGGTGGGACCTGTTTTTTACCATTTGAGCTCTCTTGTTTTCTTTAGAATTTTTATTATCCATCGATCCATCCATTTTATCTTAAATGAAACAATACGACTGCAATTCCATGTAAAATTCGTTTTTATGATATAATTTCATTCTCTTTTTGCTTAAATTTCGACCATCTACTTGTGGATAATGTAAGGAAAACGTGATAGATTACAACTGTTGTTATTGTTAGTTGTAAGGGAGCCGAAATAATGAGGCATATTACTTCTTTTGATTTTACTTTCTAATATAATTATCTCTCAAGTGAAATCTAATGAAGTTATAGGCCTCATTTATTCGACTCCCGAACAACTAACAATTACAATGGTTATATACTTATATATATATATATATATATATATATTGGAGAATTCCTTTTTTTTCTTTTTTAATATTGGTGTATTAAATCATGTCCGTCCTTCCATACTTTTTGAGGTTTTATTTGTCCAATGGGATTTGTCAGCATTGTTACTAATATTTTAAGACAAGACAACTGTCTTTAAAAATAGTAGTTCACTCCTCTTTGTCTTCTCATTCTCTCTCTCTCTCTATATATATATATATATACGTACATATATGTATATATTGGAGAATTCCATTTTTTTCTCTTTTAATATTCGTGTATTAAATCATGTCCGTCCTTCCATATTCTTATTTCAAAACATATTCTTGCAGTTATGAAATATTTTGACTAGCTATATAGAAAACAGAGGTCCTGTAGTCTAGTGATCAGGAGATTCAGGACGTTGGATTTTGAATCCAGTAACCTAGTTCAAATGTTGGTGGGACTTTACCATTTATGACATTTTTCCTTATATCTGTTGTTCGTTGCTCATTTACTTGTGTAATTACTAGTTAGCACTTAGCGTTGACTTGGACATTGAACTTTCCAATGCTCTTACTGTCAAACCTGTTCAAGGGGTGTACAGGTTGTAACTTAAAAGTTCGGTAAACTAGATGATTCATTTAGGCTCCTTGTATACTGCCATTTTTTTTTCTCCTTTCCCTATTTTCCTTCTTACTGGATGTAACTGGAGCAACTGAATAGTACTGGTGAGAAGTGTATTTGTTTTTCTGGACACATCTGGTCTCTGTCTTTGTACTATACATCTACCTACGTTTGAGGTCGCATCTTGCTTAGTTATACCATCTAGATGGGCATATATGTTTTATGGATTTCCTGTCTACAAAAGTATTTTCTATGGAACAGGGGCTTTTCTTGACATTGGACTTTGAATCCAATAGCCCGAGTTCGAATCTCGGTGGGACCTGCGTTTAGTTTTTCTACATTTTCGTTTCCCTTTTCTCTTTTAACTTTTCATTTGCATGACAAACAGATTTAGAATTTGGACATGAAACATTGATCTCATGTGAGCAAGTTTAATGGGTATCTTGTTCTGACTAGTAATAGTATGTCACCTTTATTTATTTATTGCAGACTACTTTTACCTTCCAATCTGTGAAAATCTTAACCTTTTAAAAATGGAAAGAGAGAGAAACAAGAATTGACGAATTATCTCATGTCCTCCTCTAACAGTTCATAGTGAATTTTAGTTACTCTCCCCGTCCCAAAATAAGTATCCATTTTTGTTCATGTACTATATTTAGATCGTGATTCTTTGACAGTTTGGATATCTGTTGGTATAGCTACATCTCTGTTATGGATATATTTTCCTGACGAGACACTTGATATGTGATAAAGATAAAGTGGAGAATTTTTTGAAAATTTTGAGCTAGGGCATCCAATTTCATATAATATCAGTGAAAAACCTTATGCCAAATATTTCATCCTTTCAGGGTCACATACTTTAGCTTCTGCAAGATTCTTTCAGGTATGAAACCTCGTGTCGCTTCATTTTTTATTTCTTTTCATCTCTGTATTTTCAAACTTGAATTTGTCTTCCCTAGTCTATCTTAGACTTAGTGTTGTATAATCAAGTTAATGTTTTGTACTTCCTCTCAGATGGCCGCTAGACAAAAGCTCACATTTTTAGAATTCTTTGTACATGCTTCCACATCCATTGTCTAATAGATTTTCATTTATACCCTTTATTTGGATTTTCATTTGTGCACGTGAAGGAGTTATAACTTTCTTGGTTCGGGGTAAAATGAGAAATTTGTTAATTAATGTGAATTGGATTTCTAGGTGGTCATTGAAAACATTGAGATATCCAAAAAAGAAATGTTGGCCAGTATATATGAGACTGAAGGAGTATGTTTATACTACATCCATATATTTGGTTTATTTCAGTCTAAGTGGGTAAGTAATTTCAGTCTAAGTGGGTAAGTACCTAGTAGTATCCCAGTACTCGTTGGGGAGAGTGAGTATAAAGGTAATATAAACAACATTATTGTAGTGAGGATGCCAAATCATGAAGCTTATTGATTTTTGGATTTTATCTGAGAAATACTGTGACCATTTTCTGAGCATTCATGGGCCTAATAAGAGAGAAAACTACGCCATTGTTACTAAGGAAGCTGAAATCAAACACCGCATATTGCAACTTTTGCATTTTATCTGAGAAATCAATCTGACAATTTTTGAGAAATTTTATGTTTTTTCTTTTCAATCCTTCATATTTGAATGCTTATTGACTATCAATATATCCATCATGGCGGAAAGTGGTTAAGATTCTATCTAATGAAGTTTTTAATCTCATCATTAGCAATCAAACCCGCATTAATGGCAATAGATCAATCTACTGATTTACATTTGCCTGATGCATCTAAAGATCCGTCTTTCAATTACATTTTCAGTTCTCTTTTATGTGTTAGGCTAACTAAGGTTTTAAGTGCAAGTGTGGAGGTTTTTGATCTACTTGTCATTCTTTTGCTGCTACTTAGGATATAGTATGCAGTCAATGGCCCTGTTTTATATATAGATATGAAACAGCTTAATGTGGCAATTTCATTTGGACGTAAGTGGGATTTCAGATTCATACTTATGTGAGCTCTTTTCTTATTGGGTTGGTATTGCGTCTATTGCTTCTCATAAAATCCTATGTTATAAGCTTCCCCTTTTACCATACAGTTTTTATTTTCCCTTTCTCTTTTCTGGCAGATGAATGGAGACACTGCCTAGTATTTAGTGCCATAATAGTTATTTTCACACACTGCTATGTTGATATTATTCTGTTTTGGCATATTGCGCCGATAGGATTTTATATTCCATATTACCTGTTAGTTGTATTGAAATGGGAGGCCCCATTCAGCAGTTGGATGGCCCCATGGTCTAGTGGTCAGGAGACTGTACTCTAAATCCAGTAACCTAGTTCAAATCTCGGTGGGACCTTTTTTAACCATTCGAGCCCCCCCCTCTCCTGGTGGAATTTCCATTACGTTTATTTTCACGCGGCATTGTCATTTTATTTTATTCTTTCTGATAAGGACTTTTGTTTTACTAATTGAAAGAAGAGTAAATGGTGGATAGGATAGCCACCTAAAGATGAAACATTACAATGACCAGGCCTAGAACAATTAGATAAAAAAACCAACACACCATCCCAATCTCTAGAGAGAGTCGACAAAGCCTCAGTCCAAAAGGCTCCAAATGCATTATTACAGAGGGAAGCTATAATATCACTCGATTCCGTAGTAAACTTAGAGATATTTTCAGCCCGATCATTCTTTTCTGTACAGATACACCATGAAACTTAGAAATCGCCACATTCCTTTCTCTGTCTTTCGTTTATTGATTCCATTGGATTCTCCATCCCAAATTGTTCTCCATATGGAATACTTTTACTTGTTTCCAATTCGCTATATTGAGAAATGAGGCCCCGTCAAGCAGATGGAGGGTCCCATGGTCTAGTGGTCAGGACATTGGACTCTGAATCCAGTAACCCGAGTTCAAATCTCGGTGGGACCTAGTTTTCTTACCATTCGAATTTTATTGCTTTTTATTTTTCTTGTTATACATGCCCATTTCCTTGGCTAGTTAGACAAATAAAATTGGAGATTAATATTTCCGTTGCTTTCTTCAACCTGTTCAATTAGTGTACATTTAGGAAATTAAATTTTTAGTAAACTAGACTTGTTGTATAGATCAATTTAGGTTCCCTACATATTTCCATAGTGTTTTTCACTCGTTTATCATTTATATATATATTTTTAAGCTAGAAGATGTATCTGGATCACCTGACTTTTACTTGCAGACGCATATACCCTAATTCTGGAGCCATCCAGTCTTTACCAATCTACACTCTTTTGGATTGCCTTAAGAAGTTAACTCAAAACTCAGACCTCCACCTTTTGTTGGTGGAATCTTCATCATCTCACCTACTTTTTTATGTGGCACATTGCTTGGTGATACCAATCTAGATTGACACGCTTATTTTTGATTTTCTTATTCAGACATTATGTCCTTCAAGCATTGGTGTTTGACTCGTAAACTATTATCTTTATGGAAATTTTTGGCCTTCCTCGGCAGATGGAGGGTCCCATGGTCTAGTGGTCAGGACTCAGGACACTGGAATTTGGATCCAGTAGCCTGAGTTCAAATCTCGGTGGGACCTGCTTTTACCTTTCCAACATTTTGCACTCAATTTTTTTACTCATCAAGTTGTAATGACATTTATATCCGTTAAGTTTCTTACAAGTTGCTCCAGTGTTTCTCTTCTCTATTGGCATATTGCTCTGGTAGTTCCTATTTCCAAAGACATTCTCCACCCTATAGTTTGTGTAATACCCCCAATCCCACATCGGGTAGATGTGAGACTTGAATTTGGTTTAGAAGTTGGCCATACACTATTACTAAGAACCAACATCATGGACTTTTGGGTCGGCTTGTGGTGGACCTAGTGACCCAAGGTGCTACGTGTGTGGGCTACACGTAGCGGATCGGGCTTTCGGGCTCGGGGTGTTATAGTTTGACTCATTAACATGTGGTTATCTTGAAAAGGGTGACCCATCTAGCAGATGGAGTGTCCCTTGGTCTAGTGGTCAGGACATTGGACTCTGAATCCGGTAACCCGAGTACAAATCTCGGTGGGACCTCTTTTTACCATTCAATCTTTTTGTTGTGGAATTTCCAATGATTCTCAGCTGTTTTGGTACAGTGCTTTGATGGTATTCCTGATTCCAAGCATATTCTACATATTGATTATTTTACCCAGTTACCAATTTGTTATATTGAAAAAGAAGGCCCCATTTAGCAGATGGAGGGTCCCATGATCTAGTGGTCAGGACATTGGACTTTGAATCCAATAGCCCGAGTTCAAATCTCGGTGGGACCTCTTTTACCTTCCAAAATTTTCCTTTTCTTTTTCTCTCGTCAACTTTCCATTTGAATGATTAGGTAGAAGTAGGATATCAAACATTGGTCTGTCATGTCAACCACATTAATGTGTATCTATTTACGGTCAGTATGTTGTTGCTTCAGTTTTGGATGTTTTTCAAGGATTGAAAGACTGCACTCTTTTTTTACTTTTCTTCAGGTGAATTAATTGTGTCCCCCTTTTTTTTTTTTTTTTTTTTTTCTGTTGCAGACTATGCTTTCCTCTCTATTGATAAAATTCTTCTTCTTCTAGGGGTGGGGGGAGAAAAAAGAAGAAGAAGAAAAAACTAATTATTTGATTGTGTTAACAGTTGAGTGAAATTTAGTCATGATGTTCAGATCGTAATTCTTTGACTGTATGGAATGTCCCGACAATAGGTAAAGTTACTTTTCTCTAATGATATCCTTTTCTGCAGAGACTAATAATATGTGATATAAATAGATTGGAGAAAATTTTAAATTGTTTGAAATAGGATTTCCAAGTCCTTCAGTATCAAGTTAAAGCCAAATCCTGTAATATCAAGTTAAAGCCTTGACAACCAAAATGTCATCTTTTCAGGGTCACGGCGCATCGCCTTCTGCAAGATTCGTTGAGGAAGTCGTTGCAAATTTCATCTATTAATCTGATCGTGTATTTTTCAAACATGAATATGGTTAATTTATTTCTATCTTTTCTTTGTATTATATAATGAAGTTAAAATCGTATCCCTACTTGTTGCTATCAATGGCACTGAAGGATGTGTGGGAGCCAAAACCAGACAAGGCCTATGACATTTTTTGATTTACCTGAAAAATCGCCGTGGCTACTGGCTATAATTAAAGGAGATAAAAAAACAACATTAATGTGAGGGAGCCACAATTAGACAATGCCTATTACATTTTTGGATTTACCTGAATAATCACTGTGGCTACTGGCTATAATCTTTTCTGAGAATTCCGGTGTTTTCATTTCAGCGTGGGGCGTATTGATTGTCCTTCCATAGTTGAATAAATACTGAACACCATTGTATGCCCGTTGTTTCGGAAAGTTGTTAAATTCTGTGACTGTATATGTTGGATTGTTCTTAGATCAGTTTAGGTTCTTCGCATAGTGCAATATGTATTCTTTTTTCCTTCCCCTTTGTGTTTTTCTCCCCCCTGTTTGCTACAAGAGGCATCTTATGCACCTGATTGATGCTTGCAGACATGTATTCTCTCCCATTCTGGACGGGCCTGGCCATTATCAATATACATCTTCACAAATCCCCTCAAGATGTGTGACTTGAATTCAGAGCCACCAGGATATGGAAATGGAATCTTCGCCATATACTCTACTTTTAAGTTGCATTCTTCTTAGTGATACCTTCGAGATTGGCACATGTATTTTCCATATAATTTTCCTATCATTAAACTGTATTTTCTTTGAAGCATAGGTATATTGACCAGTTAACTCTCACTGATATTGAAACATAAGGCCTCTCTCGGAGGGGACCATGATCTAGTGGTCAGGACATTGGACTTTTGGATCCAGTAGCTCAAGTTCAAATCTAGGTGGGACTTACCTTTCCTTTCCAACATTTCTCCTCGTTTTTTGCCGGTCAAGTTTTAATTTTCATGCCTAGTTATTGATCTGTCATGTAAGCCAGTTCTATGGGTTTCTCTTTTCCATTCATATATTGTTGGCTCCATTATTGCTTCAGATTTGGGATCTCTAGAGTGGTGAAAGATAGCAAGCTATTCTCCCATGCTTTCAGTTTTTTATCTTTTCCCATTTTGTTGCATTTATATTACTTGTTACCTTTTGGTGTCTATTCTTTCCTCGCTAAAAGTAAAATTATCCTTTTATAGAAGAGAGAAACAAAAAAAAATCGAATTGAATGATTATGGTTTCCCATTAATACATTGTAGCGAAGTTTATATGTTTAGATTGTATTTATTTTACAATGTGGATATCTATTGATATAAGTAAAGCTCTCTTTTGGTTTTCCTTCTCTACCATGGAAAATGGATATGGAATTCAAACTGGAAATATTATTGCAGTTGTTTGAAGCAGGATATGAACACTCCTGTTTTATCAAGCCAAAGCCTCAGATCCTAGAATATCTTATTTTCAGGCTCACTATGCTTCAGTTTCTTCAACTTCCTTTCAGGTATGAAGTAAGATTTAGTTTTCTTTTTAAATCTATTCATCTATATGTATACTTTTCAAACTTGAATTCAATGTTCTCTCTGTAGTCCCTAGTTCATGTGATATAAATTACTCCCTCCGTTTTCAAATTATTGTCTTTTTTGACCTGGCACACCGTTTAAGAATAAGTAATTGACTCAATTATAAATATTGGTGAAATGTGTGGTTTCCTTTAATGCCCTGGTGCATGTGGTCATAATTAAAGTTGATAGAAAAAGTAAGGGTAAAGTGGTAAACGTGTTTCCCTAAAAGGGAGAGTTTTGAAAGAGGACAATTATTTTAGAATAGACCAAAAAGGAAAGGAGGCCGATAATTTGAAAACTGAGGGAGTATAATCAAGCGACTCGTAGGTTTACACTATTTTCATATCTTTGATTTCATTTCACTCTCTGGGTAAGTTATGCCCTGTACTTCAGAAAGGCATTTAATGGAACTGTCTCACCTTGGCATCTTGTTGATGTGGTGTGATGTTCCACTTACATTTAGACACTGGCCAATGTCTTCCAATAAAAACAAAGCACCACCCTGAGATTTAGGTCAGTTATTGGACAACAAGGCCATTTTTTGGTTTTTTACATAAGAGATGTTTGTGACAATTCCAATTTCTGAGAGTTCCTGTATTTTATGGCTTATATCTAAAAAGTCGTTAAGTTTTATTCTGTCTGAATGGATTTGTTGGTGTTGTTAGGATTTAGGGACAAGTAAACTCATCTTTGATGGTAAGTGACTACTCTACTTTGTTTTTTCCTTTCTATATAAGTCCTTGTCTCCAATAAAGTTTTACTTTTCCTGATGAAATATTAAGAGCTTTCTTTAAATTCTTACTTTTTTCGGTGACAGTGGTGCTGGTGTCGGGTGGGGGTGGGGGTAGGGGATCTTGAGTTGTCTTTATGAAGATACTTGACTTAAAACTGGATGAAAGCTACTTCTGCCTCTTTGAAGCATTGGTGTATTGACTCATTAGTATCCATTGGAAAGAGAGGCCCGAGTTTGAATCTTGGTGGGACCTGCTGCCCTTCCAACTCTTTCCATTCCTTTTTTTCATCAACTTTTCATTACTTGCTTAGGTAGCATAAGGAGTTGGACATCGAACATTGTCTGTCATGTTTATTTCCCTTTTTTCCGCTCAGCAATTTCAGTTCACCCTATATTACACATGGGCTTATAGTTTATACATCTTGTTGAATGTAAAGAGAGAAAGAAGAGAAGAGAATTGTGTTGAGAAGCCGTTACCTAAATTGGTTAGGCAAAGACGTATATATGTGTTTGTGAATTGTGATTTTACAATATACATCAAGACCCCCAAACATACATCTTAAATCAAAGAGACCCTCAATACTTCTAACACTCTTAACACATCTCTTGATTTCATTTTCCTCTCTTCGTAACGTAATCCGCCAAATGTTAGAGGGAATGAGCAGAAAGAGATAAGAGTGGCATTATTTACAAAACCAAAACCAAACAAGGCCCATGCATTCTCAGTCTGAGAATTCTGTGTTTTCTCTTGCAATATGGGCGTATTGAATGTCCTTCCGCATTCAAATTCATATTAAAAATCAGGATATAAACAAGCTTCTATTTTACATTTTATTTCTTTCTAATGTATTTGCCAGCATTGTCTGATTCAGATCTTAGGACAAGATGACTTCTTTTGATGGCAGTTAATTACTTAGCTAGCACTTTTGCTACCTTATTTATTTGTAATGAAGTTTAACGTTTGATTAATGCCAAGGAAATTGGACAATTAAAAGCTTTTAGTTGTATCTATTTATTCCTCTCTCTGGAAGTATCTAGGGTGTGAACAGCACTACGAGTGGCAGTCCAAATGAAAATAGATTTCTGGTAGGATGTCACAACACCATATGCTTTTCAACCAGGAAAGCCTGAGGTCGCGCTTTTCAGAGATTAGCATGTAGAAGGTTTAAAGAGAAAACAAGGCATTAGCTAGACCTTTTGAGTTAAGATGGGAAACTAACCGCAGTCAAGACCACTTACCTTTTTTTCTTTCTTAAAGGTTTCTAATTGTGATACCCCCATTCCACATCGGGTAGATGTGGGACTTGTGTGTGGTTTATAAGTTGGCAACACACTACGATTTGGCTCTAACATCATCCATGGACTTTTGGGTAGGCTTGTGGTAGGCCTGGATGACCCAAGGTACTACGTGTTTAGTGGGCAGTGTGTGAGCTACACGTAGCGGACTGGGCTTTCTAGCACAGAGCGTTACACTAGTCCCCAATCTTGGAAATTTTCGTGGACAAGGGCTTCCAAATGAGGCAGCCTTCCTCCTTCGAGGCAAAATCTTCCATGCAGCCTCACTCTTTTCATGCCAAGTGATAAAGATCAGGAAATTTCAAGCCCTGGGAACTGTGCTTGCATCAGAGGTTTAACGAAGATTTGATCCTTTGATCCTAACCCACCACGAAAAAGCTGGTGTTTGCTAAAGTATTTTCTACCTTTGGAAATAGATCTCTATAAACCCTCCTTGTGGGAGAACCTGCCCTTATAGGTTAGGCAAAAACTTAGGAAAGACCGTCTTACGGGTATTTTCTGTAAGACGGATTCCCCTGGCCTGACCCACCGTATGTTGGGGGTTGAGCTGTGAGAGAGTGTTATGAATTATGATTTGTAAGACGGTCTCACAGGAGACCTACTCTACAGGTTAATCAACCTTGCTCCTCAGTGGTATATCTGCTTTCCATCTCATTATTAAATCTCCATGACCAACTGCATAACATGGCTTGATTTAACGTTGGAGATCCTTGATCACGAATCCTCCCGACATGAGAAGTCTAGAGATTGACTCTCAGCTCGCCATATGGTTGAAATCCTCATTCCTCTAAGGTGCTCGTCCACAAAACTGCACATGAGAAAGACCTAGGAATCAAAAACATAGAGAATACAAGTGGGAAGACTGGATAAAGTGCTTTAGGTTGTAGTGAACTTATCACCTATGGAAAGATGACATGTTTTCTACCTTGCTTACCTCTTTATAACCGCTTCACCACAATTATTGTCTTCTTTAAGATCCATTTATACTCGGGTTGCTTTCCCTTTGAAACCTTTTTGTCCAGATGTTTGTGTCTGGTGCATTCAGCCCCGAACTACTTTTTCATCTTTCTTCATCATATGGTAGTTTATTACTGGGAAATTGTTTCTTTTCTGTCTTCAATGAATCTTGCACCAGCCCTTGTTGAAGGTTCTAAAGGAAATATATAGAAGCAAAAGTACAATATGATTTTTTTTTTGTCTATTCATATTTTGGGACTGAGAGAGTAATAAAATATGAGCTGAAATCATGTCCGTAAGATTCCTTTTATAAAAACATTAGGTTAAGATAGAAATTTTCATTTTTCCATTTCTGGTGAAACAAATGGAGACGGGATAGCAAGACGTGATTGCTATCTGATTAAATGTTTTTCCCCCCCATTTATCTGTGTTTTTGCTTCCTGTAAGGATTCTCATCTATTTGAATGTTTTTCCACGTTGAAACATGTTTCCTTTGGCCATTCCCATCTGTTTTGGCATATATTTTGGTAGCAAAGGTTCCTATTCCTAAACAAATCCTCCATAGCTTATTGAGTATTTTGTCTGTTTTATTTTTTGAAAAGCAGAGCACAGCATATGTTGGGTCCCATGGTTTAGTAGTCAGGACATTGGACTCTGAATCCAGTAACCCGAGTTCAAATCTATGTAGAGATGCAACTTAACCAAATTACTCCCTCGGTTTTTAAGTAATACTCGTTCTATTGAAGAAAAAAAAACCGTCAAATTTTCATTTGAAAAACAATCGGTTTGTCTCTAAAAAGTTAAAACTGGAGAAGAATTTAAGATAAGGAGGGAGTATTGTACTTTTTAGTATGAATTTCCATGTAGGCTTGTTGAATGTTTTTGTAATGGATCTTGTTTGTTTTAGCAGATTGTTTATCCTACATAATGGTTTACTTTGATTAGTAACAAATAGTTTAAGTAAAAAAGAAAGGTCCATATTGCACATCGAGGGTCCCATGGTCTAGTGGTTAGGACATTGGACTCTGAATCCAGTAACCCGAGTTCAAGTCTCGGTGGGACCTTTATTTTTGCTATTTTTTTTAGTATTTTTCAAGTTCTTTTCAGAAAAGGAGATTATTCAATAGCAATCGGTCATCACAATCAGCAAAATAACTGTTGTACTACAGCCTACATTCAGTTTTGTTGTTTACCCATTTGGAGAAAATAGAGAAAAAAGTCAACTTGATTCTCCATTTGCAGCCAGCCCTTTCATGGGACCTGGTTATCCCACCGCGCCCGACGGGTGTTTGTGAAAATGTTTGTAAGACTGACTGTTATGGAATGGGCCTGTCTGTATTTTTTAATTTCTTCTTTATGCCACTAGAGATACAGACAGGGCCATTGACAAGGAAGCACAATTTACACTTTTCAGAAAAGGAGATTATTCAATAGCAATCGGTCATTATTATCAGCAAAATAACTGTTGTACTACAACCTACATTCAGTTTTGTTGTTTACCATTTGGAGAAAATAGAGAAAAAAGTCAACTTGATTCTCCATTTGCAGCCAGCCCTTTCATGGGACCTGGTTATCCTACCGCGCTCGACGGGTGTTTGTGAAAATGTTTGTAAGACTGACTGTTACGGAATGGGCCTGTCTGTATTTTTTAATTTCTTCTTTATGCCACTAGAGATACACACAGGGCCATTGACAAGGAAGCACAATTTAGTGATAACCACGCTTCACTTTGATAAAAGCGGGTTTGAGATTTGGTTTCAAGATAATCTGAATAGAGTATCAAGCTTTGACTCAGTAAGTTTTCAAACAAGCTTTTCTATTGAAAAACTATGCTACTCGAGATTGGCTTGACTAAAAGTTAGTTGGATATTGCTCGAGAACTATTCAAGCCAAACTTAAGCACATTTCAAGCTCCACAAGTTATTAAACCAAGATGAGCATTTAAGTGTTTGGGTTGGCTCGGCTCTTTTTCAGCCCCCATGCTTTGGTAAATGGTAAATTCAATCTATAGGTTTAAAGCATTTCGCTCCTGGACAAAGATGAAGCCACACTCATCAGAGCAAGAATCCTCCAGTTGTTAATGAAGGAACTGACTGACTCCGTCTTTGTGGTATGGCCTTTTAGTCATGTCAAGAATCTATTCAATTTCATCCAACCCAAAGCCAATTATGAATGTTTATATATTTTTCACCCTATTACATCATTGAAGAATACCTCCCAACAAATCTGTTGTATACTATTTGACTTCAAATAATATATTGAATACTTCTGGTTTGTGATCCTTCTTCCGCACAGCATTTAAGTTATCTGCAATTCTAGTCTGCTCATATTATCTTGATTGTGTCATAACACCGAGGAAAACATATTTTGACTTTAAGAGAAAGAAGGGCTTGAACTTAGTTAGCAGCAGAAACTGTCAAAGCCAAGATATCTGCACTGAGTTAAAGCGATCAATATTCATTAAATCGAATTAATCAATGGCAGGTGCTTTCCTTTTCTAGATAAACTTCTACGCGATAATTAGGTTGATTTGGCATGAGCTATGTGTAATATTCTTGGTACAAACATTGAAACTTACCCGAAAAAGAAGAGGAAGTCAAGAAATTGGCTGAAAACTATGTAGTTGGAGAGGAAATGTTCTTCCATATACCAAATAACCCATTTCACTCAGTAGCCTACAAAGAAAAGTATCTGTAAGAAAAGTAAAATTAAAATTGCCAAGTCTGGTTTAGTAGTTAAACCAGTTTTGACCCTGTCTTAAGAAGACTAATTAGAACTGCATTTGCCATTAATATAATCGAAGTCAATTACTGTATCCTAAGCTTTTCTTCTAGTCATAAGTATATAATTACAATGCAAATGCAATAATAACAATGAAGAATCATCTGTTTGCTATACAACAGTATCCTATATATATATATGTAGCCATCCCACCAAATTACCATAGTTAGAAGCCTAAGCTGGATAACAATGAAGAATCATCTGAATGCAATTTTTCTTCTCTTACTTTATTTCTCACCATCACATACTGAATCTAAGAGTACAAAGAATGTAAACAGCGGCCTACTACCATCAGAACAAGTTTACTCTGATCACCAACCAACCGAACGCCATGTTTTTTTCTTTCCCTTTGATCTCTACTTGATTTTCTTCAATTAGCTGGACTTGAAAACTTTCACTTTATGTATTGGTTTTACTACTCAATGATTATGTCTTTCTATTGCAGGTGTATATTGTATATCTTGGGGAGCACAGTGGGAAGAAAACTTTTCATGAAATCGAACATGACCATCATTCTTACTTGCACTCAGTAAAGGGTTCCATTGATGAAGTAAAAGCTTCGATTATTTACAGCTATAAGAATGTCGTCAATGGATTTTCTGCATTACTCACACCAGAAGAAGCAGCCAGATTATCAGGTAAACAAGAAGAAATTAAGTTGGCATAGCACCTTCTCTATCTCTCTCTCTCTTTCAACTAAATATAGCTTTTTATCCCAACTTATTGGGATCAGCATAATCACTTCACAGGTCAGTTCACATGTGAAGATACTATAACTATGGACATGTGCATACATGGATCATAAATGTCTCAACATTTGTTCTTCACAGATATGGAAGAAGTGCGTTCAGTGTTCAAAAGCAATTCTAGGGAACATCACACAACAAGATCATGGGAATTCGTGAATTTACTTGAGCAAGTTGGAAATTCAGACTCTAGCCATTCATCCTACGAAGATGACTTATTGCCCAAGGCCAACAGTGGGCAAAATATCATTGTTGGAGTCATGGACAGCGGTAAGTTTAATTGAAATGAGTATTTATAATACAAAGTAAGAACCTATCTGAACTGTTAGACTCTCGATTAAACCCTTCTTAGATCATGCAACGATAAAAATCTTGTGCACTAGGCGTCTGCTTTGAGATTTCCGTAGACCTGCTGCATTCCACTCTTTCTGGTACAGTCGTAGTTATATTCCAACCAATGTCATATTCCACTCCTTGATCTAACTCTTATCTTGCTCTATAGGCAATGCCACTAAACAAGAACATGAAGAAGAATATGAAAAATATATCTGATTGGCGAAATCATTACATAGAGGTGGGACTTACAACTCATAAACCAATCATCCTTTTTGTCAACCCTTTGAACTTTGTTGAAATATTTTTGTTGTTATATAGTACACATTATCCTTATATTTTTAGCCAACCGTAGCTAACTGAGTTGAATTGAGTGGAGAGTTGAGCGTTACCCATTTTTTAGCATCTTACTTTGGAAGAGTTAATGGTTTCCAATCAAAAGGTATTTAGTTGTTATGAAGTTTAAAGTTCATGGCGTTTAGGTGCACTTTGGACTTCATAGGATTTTTGGTATGAGAGATTCGGTGTAGAAAGCATAAGTATTATAAATTTAATTTGTTTTTCAACTGAAGAGGTATGTTTCCTTTTTGGAAAGAAGGCATTTTCTTACCTGAATTAGTAGACATTAGTTGTCTAATTTGTTAATTACGTCATGCCAGGTGTATGGCCGGAGTCTGAAAGTTTTAGCGATGAGGGGATGGAACCCATTCCGGAGTCATGGAATGGAACTTGTCAACAAGGAGTATCTTTCAACTCTTCTCACTGTAATAGGTGACTTGAATTTTTTTTCTCTCTCTCTTTTTTTTTTTTTGTTTTTGATCCAGTTTTAATTGTATGGTTCAGTTCTAAAGTGTAGATGGTGGGTTACTATATTGCATGTACCTATTCACTGATAGCGAACAGCTGGGATAGAGGCTAAGTTGAGTTTAATGTGCAGGAAACTGATAGGAGCTCGCTACTACCTAAAGAGCTTTGAACAAAGATATGGGCCTCTAAACAATTCATTGGAGTACCGTTCACCGAGGGACAGGAATGGTCACGGAACTCACACGGCATCCACTATCGGAGGCCGAAGAGTTGCCAACACTTCTGTCTCTGGAGGATTAGCCAATGGGACTGCGGTTGGAGGAGCCCCACTGGTGCGCCTTGCCATTTACAAAGTATGCTGGGGTCGTCATAATGCTACCGGTGTTACATGCCGTGATGACGATATTCTTGCTGGCTTCGATGATGCCATTTCTGATGGTGTTAACGTAATTAGTGCATCCATTGGTGCCTTGAGAAATTTTTCGTTTATTGAAGATGGGATTGCAATTGGGGCATGGCACGCAGAGAGGCGAAATATTGTAGTGGTTTGTAGTGCTGGGAACAATGGCCCAGCACCTTCAACCGTAACCAATGTGGCACCCTGGATTTTAACTGTTGGTGCAAGTAGCATAGACAGGATCTTTAGTTCACCAATATTGCTAGGCAATGGCACCAGAATTCGGGTATAAATTTCTTCGCTCTCTTTTTCTTTTATCGTTTTGAAGTCCTTTATTTGTCAAAGAAACTTGTAATAATACAAATTACAAACCTTAACTTAAAAGAAGCTAATTAAACGTTACATTAGAATTTTTGCTTTTCTCTTGTGCTTCAGAACTGTGCTTGTTGTTCATCTTGTAGCTTTTCATCTTAATTCTTTTTGGTTCATGTTGTTACAATTAACAGGGACAAACAATAACACAACCAAAGCTACAAAACATGCATTCACTAGTTTATGCAGGAGATGTAGAAGTCCCCACCTCCAATCTCACACGCGAGTGAGACTCTCTCTCTCTTTCTCTCTCTCTCTATCTCTTAAGTGTGTGTGAGAGAGAGAGAGTTTCTGTGGTATGATGGTTTCTGTATATTATGGCTAGGTCAAACATGGTGATTACACAAATGACCCGACTTATTGCAAAATATCTTATATGACCAGATTTGAATTGAAAACCCCGAAATACCCTTACTGAGTCGATTAAACGACTTAATGGTCGATTAATCGACTCAAGGGTCGATTAATCAACTCGTGATCGACTCAAGGGTCGATTAATCAACTCATGATCGACTGAAGGGTTGATCATGAGTTGATTAATCGACTCGTGAGCATGGGTCGATTAATTGACTCAATGGTTGATCATGAGTTGATTAATCGACTCATGAGTAGTAGAAAAGAGAGAAGGACGAGCAATGTTAGGGCTCTGACCGAAAATGGAGCTCGTTGCGCTGCAACAGAGAGAGGGTGAGAGTAGCTGGAGATGGAGCTCGATTTTCGATGATGGAGAGGACACAGATGTTCGTGTTGTGAGGGTGGCGGACGAGAGAGAGAAAGGGAGGAGGGAAAATGCAGAGATGAGTGAGACTAAGAGAGGAGGTGGAGAGTAAGTCTGTGGGAGGGGGAGGGGGAGAGAGAGAGAGAGAGAGAGAGAGACGTAGGATTGTGGGGGTATTTTGGGAAGTTTATTAGAGGATTTAGTCAAAGGCTATAAAAGATAAAACCATGGTTATCTGGCTATACTTGACCAATTCCTCGTGGTACGAAACTAGTGATTTAAGATCCATTTGTTTCATGGAAAACGATATCCGGAAAATGATTTCTGAAAAGGAAAATATTTTGAATCCAGAAATAACATTCAGGTGTTGGGTTGAATTTTTAAAATATGCTTGAAAGTTGAAACCTACAGGATATGCAAATGAAATCATCCAAAAAGGAAGGCATGTTACATACTCCCTCAACCTCAATTGAAAAAAAACTGAGGAAATGGTCAAGTATGGCCATTTGACCCGACCAATTATCTTTTATGGCCATTGACCAAAAAATGATACAGACTTCCCAAAATACCCATATCATTCTGTGATCACAGTTTCAACTTGATGCAGCAGAAATGACATGGTTATTCCCATCCAGACTCATAGGGATTTGAAGTCATAATGTTAACGAAAACTTCTCCAAAAAGGAAACGTACCTCTACAATTGAAAAAAAAAAAAACTAAAGAGGAAATTGTACATCCTCAATTGGGACGGAGGGAGTATATGTAAGGATACTGGCTTTTGTCTAACAAATGGATTGCTATTACATCTTTCAGACTCTGCCTTCCCAATACTCTCATTCCGGAGCTAGTGAGAGGAAAGGTTGTGTTCTGCTGGAGTGGATTTGAAGCCCAAGCTTTTGAGGTGAGGAGGGCAGGGGGTGTAGGTGCAATTTTGGGATACCCCCAGTCCATGGTGCAAGGAATCCCAGTCCAAAATTTTGTACTTCCAGCAACAGTAGTGTTTGCCAATGATAGAAATCAAATTATTAGCTACATACGCAGTAGTGAGAACGCAACGGTAACATTAACCCCAGCTACGACCCTCTTAGATACTAAACCAGCTCCCTTCATGGCCGAATTCTCTTCGACTGGTCCAAATTCCATCCAACCAAATATTCTCAAGGTAACTAATAATGAACTATAGTAGCTAATCTTGGTAGTTTTTACGTAGTTGTATGTTCTGATTCAATTGTACCTTGGCAGCCTGACATTACAGCCCCAGGACTTAATATCTTGGCAGCATGGACAGAAGGAACCTCTCTCACTCGCTTGCCTAATGATACTCGTGTGGTGAAGTACAATATAATCTCAGGAACTTCAATGTCATGCCCTCACGTTGCTGCTGTAGCTGCCCTTCTCAAAGCCATACACCCTGATTGGAGCAGTGCTTCTATAAGATCTGCTATCATGACCACCGGTAAGCTTCAAATTCCAATGTTTTGTAACTTAACCATAAAAATTTTCACCCCAGTAACATATCGTATGCAATATATCAATGAAGTGAACTCCATTGAGCCCAACCTACAAGGGAGGAATTCTTGCCGCCGGTGTGTATTTTTAACTAGGAGGGAAACCATTAGAACAACAAAATGCCATTAGCCTTTGCCATACTTCAGATGTTCAAAATTGTCATATCCTAACGCTCTTATGTTCTGGCGTTCTGCTACTTATTTTGAATTGCAGCAACAGTAAATGATAACACGGGGTCACCAATAACGGACTATAATGGAAATCCAGCTACTCCTTTCAACTATGGGGCAGGCCACTTCCAACCTAGGAGAGCAGTAGATCCTGGTCTTGTTTATAATACCACTGAGAGAGACTATAATCTCTACCTTTGCAAAACCGAGATTGATTTTCTTGATCCTTCAGTTGTGTGCCCAGAAAACTTACCCCCACCAAGTAATCTAAATTATCCTTCCCTTGCAATTGCGGATCTCAACCGGACAATGACTGTCGAGAGGACTGTCACAAATGTTGGGACATTTAACAGCACATACACTTCGACTATCATAGCACCTGATGGATACTCTGTCAAGATTTCTCCAAGGACGCTGCAGTTTCTTACGCTGGGGGAAACAAAAAGCTTCAACATAACTGTCACCAGCAGGATGCGTACGAGGAATGGGTATGCGTTTGGTTGGTATTTGTGGAGTGATGGAATCCATGTGGTTAGAAGTCCCATTGCAGTTTCATCACTGTAACTGCCCAATACACACACATGTACACACACATATAAATATTCTTAAATAAACAGTATATTATGGTAACACTGTCATTTCATTTAATTGCGTTGTAGTTGTGATGTTGATGCAATAATAAAGAAGAGGTAATGTTCTTTATGGTTTGTTAAATGTTTCGTATTTGGTTTGTTACGGTTGCTTTGATTTGTTTGATTTAATTCTCAATTTCATCATTATACTATTGAAGAAAGTCTGATAAACTCATTCGATAAAAATAATTCCCCCTTTAATAATTGTACCATACCAAAGTATCATGTTAATCACTCTGTTAGATTTTTTAGATGAACTGTTTTAAATATTTGTAAAAACCTGAAAATACCATTGTTTTAATCTGTTTTTTTAATTTTTTTTCCATACATTCTTCTTAAAATCTCAAAACCCTAATCCTATACCTAACTCAACCAATCACTATGCCTGACCACCTCTTTTACTCCTCCATCGCCTTCCCGCCACCTTAGAGCATCTCTATTGTGTAAAATTCTTACACAATTTTTTAACTGGGTCTCAATGCCACCTCATTAACTTTACACTTCATTCTTGTTTTTATACTTCTCAACAAATAAATTTATTTCACGTTATTTAATATATTTCATATTTAAATATTTCGTATAAATAATTAATTTATAAATTAAGAAATAAATTAATTTAAAAATATTAATTACATTATTAATTTTAAATTTTATAATTTAGTTAATAAATTATCTATAAAACACATATTATACATAACT
Organism: Codonopsis lanceolata; assembly: GCA_013146195.2. NCBI lineage: Eukaryota > Viridiplantae > Streptophyta > Magnoliopsida > Asterales > Campanulaceae > Codonopsis > Codonopsis lanceolata. The sequence goes on along the minus strand of CM028379.1, from coordinate 23,750,760 downwards.
CATATAATAACATAAATAGAAAATTACATAAAAACGTTAAAATTGAAAATAATACATAAAATGATAAAATTACATAAAACATAAATACTTAAAAATTATGTCAAAACAATTCAATAATTAGAATTACATAAAAACGTCAATAATTAAACTCTATCACTAGTTGTTACCGTAACGACGCAATATATGCTTAACCAAGTTGGATCGAAGAGTATGATGCGTGCTTCTATCACATACCTCTGAATTTTGCTGCATATATTCTTGAAATGCTTGTGTTGACCCATGGTTCACTTGTGGAGAGTCGTCAACGACATCATCAGCCCAGTTCGTAACCTGATCACCCTCAGCCTCCACAATCATGTTGTGTAGAATAATTCATGTGAGCATTATTTCTTTCAAGTTATCTCTATACCAAAACCTGCTAGGACCTTTGATAATTGCCCATCTTGATTGGAGCACTCCAAATGCTCGTTCGACATTTTTTCTTGCAGCCTCTTGCATCTCTTTGAATTTCTTTCTCTTAGTATCCGACGGGTATGAAAAACTTTTCACAAAAGTAGCCCAATCCGGATAAATTCCATCTGCTAAGTAGTATCCTTTTGTATACTGTGTGCCATTCACTTTGAAATTGCATGGCGGTGTATTTTCTTCGAGTACGTTATTGAACAAAGGTGATTCAAATAACACATTGAGATAATTACAAGAACCCACGATCCCAAAAAATGCATGCCATATCCATAAATCTGCAGATGCAACTGCTTCAAGCACAATTGTTGACTTCCCATGACTTCTTGCATATTGACCTTGCCAAACGACTGGATAATTTCTCCATTCCCGGTGCATACAATCAAGATTTCCTAATATACTTGGAAATCCGTGTCTTTGCTCGTGCATTTGAAGCAGACGTTGTGTATCATTAGCATTTGGCCTTCTCAAGTATTGACCTCCAAACAACTCAATAATACATCGACAGAAGTTGAACATGCAGTTGATAGCAGTTGTTTCTCCTAATTGGTGGTACTCGTCGAGATGATCGACTAGAACTCCATAAACCAATTGACGGATAGTTGCTGTGCATTTTTGAAGTGGTGAGAGACCTACTTTTCCGTATGCATCAAGCCTTTGTCGAAAATAACTTGAATGATTCTCCAATGCATTAACTATCTGAATGAATAAATTTCTATGCATTCGGAAGCGTCGCTGAAATATATGATCAGGATACAATGGCTGAGAGGAGAAGTAGTCATTAACAAGTTGAGTATTTCCTGCTAAACGATTTCGATTTATTAGCTCCTCTTCCTTTGGTGACGCCTCTTGATGTTGGCTCTCTCCATTTCAATCATCTGCAAAACAATTTTTTCACCTTCAGACATGCTGGATTCTTCGTTGGATTCAGACTTGTTGGATTCTTCGGTATGACTGCTTGTGTTAGAGCTATTGGTAGAAGAAGAAGAAGAAGATAGTAGTAGTAGAAGAAGAAGAAGAAGAAGAAGAAGAAGAAGAAGAAGAAGAAGAAGAAGAAGACATCTTTAGTGGTAAAATGTAGGACAATGACAAGGGTTTATATGTTGAACGTTTGTAGCTATTAATTGGTAGAAGAATAAGACACCTTCTCATCTATATATACTAGTTTACAATGGCTAGTGGTACAACAGCTAGTTACGTTAAAAACATTAATAATGAAAATTACATAAAAAAATAATAATAATGAAGAATGAACTTGTAAAATAACATAAATAGAAAATTACGTAAAAACGTTATAATTGAAAGTTACATAAACACGTTAACATTGAAAGTTACATAAAAATTAATAATGAAAGTTACATAAAAAAATTAATAATGAAACTTACATATAAAAATATCCGTGTTGATACAAAGAGCACTAAAATTCATACCCTTTCTTCCTCAACTGCACCTTTACTTGCTCACATCCGTGCTGATACGTGGCAAATTGTGTCGGATTCATGTGGGAGGTATCTTGAGTAAGAAAAACAATGTTTTTCACGAGCCTTTCACGCTCCTTTCTTTCTTCTTGAGCCTTTCGAGCTTCCGCATCAATTTTTTAATTTTAATTTCTTTATTTTTCCATTCATTCTCAATTTTTTTCATTTCAAATTCTTGTTTTTTTATTTCCGAGTATTTTTCTAACGACAACATCATCTCAGAAGAAATCGTATGCAACCCATCTGCATCCGAAGATGTTTCGACATTTCCTTTAGCTTTAGCGTTCCTCTTTGCTGCATTTTGTCCACTGATGGAGCAATTCTAGTTGACCAACGTGGTGTCAACTTCGCTTTATCTCTCGGCATTGAATTACTTGGGCGATGTTCGTTGTAATAATCAGCTACACGCTTCCAATATTGCGTACTCTTTTGATTATTACCAACTAATGGACATTGGCCAATAGTCTGCATAGCTTCCATAAGCGCAAGATCTTCATCCTTGGTCAATTTTGCACGTTTATCCTTGTCTTTTCCTGGTTCCGGTTCTAGTTCTGCTTCGTCGTCCAAATCAATTGTTTCTAAATTGAATTGCGTTTCGGGAACCGATGATGGCGTTGCCGAAAAATTACCGGAGGAAGTCCCATCTACACTTGTTGGACGTGAATCATTTGAAGATATGTAAGGTTGAGAAATTGCATGAGACGTACCTTGCGGAGTGAAAAATTGATTTCCTGTTGGTTGCCAATAATTCGGAGGAAAATGAATGTTACCAGATGAATTCCCAATAGTTTGAGGAACTTGAAAATTCTGAACATTTGGAAAATTTGGAGGCATGTAGAAATTTGGATAATTGGGAACATTTGGGTTGTTGGAAAAATTATGCAGGTATTGGGGAGTAGATGAAAATTGAGAATGTTGAACATTCTCGGGAACACGAGAGTTTTGTGAATTTTGATTTGCTTCAATATCGGGAGAATTCAATAAATTTTGGTAAAAATTAGTACCTCTTGGATCCATTTGGAATATAAGTACGTAGAGAAAGTGATTTTTAAGAAGAGATTATGGAGAAATAAAAGAGGGAATAAAAAAGTTATGGAGAAAATGAAGAAGGTTGAGGTGGTTTATTTATAGGGAAGAAGGAAGAAAAGAAAAATAAAATAAAATGTTTTTTTAAAATAACCGTTGCACCCCCCACCCCACCCCACCCACCCAACGGCCAAAAACGTTGGATATTAAAAAAAAAAAACTGAAATCAATCAAACGGTAATAAAAAACGGTAGGATTTTATTTTTTTAAAATTCGATTTTATTGTGAGTGGGGGACAGCTGAGACCCACGTCTGCTGCCTCTTCACGCTCTTGGCCAGCGCGTGTGGCGCACGCGCTTTACCAAAGCCAGTCGTGCACCACACCTTCTTTAAAGCGGCTGGGCTTTTTCAATTGTGTACAAATTCTTTCGGAAGAATTTGATTTTCTCTCTCCTTGCAAGAATTTTGGGAAGAATACCTCCCATTGTTGATTAATGGTACTCTAACCAAGAATTTGGTTAAGAATACCAAAATATCAACAATGGGGATGCTCATACACTACCAATTTTTCTGCCCCTTCCCCACCACCTGCTTCAGTTCCTTCTCACGGTTCCCAAACAGACTATCTTTGATCACATTTGCTTCAGTAATGACAAACAAATCAAGCACGACATGTAAGCCTCTATCCGCATTCAAATCGGATTCAATACTAATTTGTCTTAATAATTATGTTAGAATTTCTCTTTGTTCTGCCATTAAAACTAGTCCCCAACATACTGTTTTTGTGTCTTCTGCTGATCATCATCTTCATCAAGTAGTAGTGGAGATTTATTGGTAACTGGGTCAAGATTATCAGTAGTAGTAGGTGCAGTGTCATTACTGGAAGATTTTGAAATGGATGAGGAGTTTGGAGTGGCAGGCGTATTATGATGAAAAACCATTCTTGATGACTCTCGTGATCCTGGAGTATTTCGCTACTGTACTAGTGTTTTTTTTTTGCCACAAACAAAGCGATGTATTTACAAAATACAGCTAAAAGGTACGAACTATAGTTAGGGAACATAAAAAAACTCTGTAAAACTTAAAAGTAAGAGTTATACCCATTACCATTAGTTCATTGGAAATAATCTAGTCAGCGGCGTCATCTTTCCAAAAGTCTCCGAAACTATGGGGGGTCTCTTCCATCTTATAAATTTGCTTCGTCTCTCGTTCTATTTCTACTTTTCTTCCTCTCTTTGACTTGTCAGAAATCTTTGAGAGATAGAATTCAAACCAGGTTTGGTTTTGTCATCTTTTTAAATTTTCTTTCAATTCCTTGATTCTTATTATTTTATTATTTTTGTAATTCAAACTTGAGTTTCGTTGTTGTAGTTCAATCAATGTTGGAGACTTTTGAGCGTGGTAATGGGTTCATGGCAATGGAGAACGAAGGTTTCTACGACGAAGAGGAGCGCCGACAGGTTTGGATTTATTCTTTTTTTTTTAATTTGGAAATTTGAAATATATATTTTGGAAGGCTCTACCCTTCATTCCTTCAAGGCTTCACAGTTCACCCTTCTCATTCTCTACACTTTCTCTCTCTCCCCCTCCCACATCCTCCAGCCAGTCCACATTCACCAAAGACACAACTCTATTGGATGGGTTGGTCCGCCCTGCCCCACTACCCAAGGTGGGTTGGGTTGGGCCAATGTCTTTCCATTCCACCATTTACGTTGTTTGGTCTACCCCGCCCCGCCAATTTGCTGGTAGTTCACCCTGTTGATCCGTTTTGACGGCTCTAGACACATGAGTAGTTGCACCAGAATCTAACCACGGGATATTCGTAGGAACTTCAATAAGATTCGATTCAAAGCATACATAAACATAATGTATACCTTTTTTCTTGAACCATTCCTTTCGTTTAGAACATATGGCCTTTACATGTCCTTCTTTGTTGTAGAAGCAACACTTAATTTTCTTTTTCTTGATTTGGCCCTCATGAACCTTCATTGGGGCCTTATCACATTTCTTGCCTTTGTCCTTTTTACCTGGTTTGTACTTGCTGCTGCTACCAGCATCATAGACTGTGAGATGGATGGAGTCATCTTTAATTTTCCTTAATCTCCCTTCCTCCTGCACTAACATGACCTTTAACTTTTTAAAGTTCCATTTATCTTTCATGGTGTTGTAATTCACCTAGAACTGGCCAAATTAAGCAGGTAAGGAATTCATTATGACTTGTACGAGGAAAGTTTCACTCACATCCATTCTCAGAGTCATGAACTTTACTGCTAAGTTGGACATTTTTGTAACATGGTCATGGTCCTCATGGATTGGTTTTGACCAATCAAACTTCTTTGTTGTCAACTCACTCATGAGATTGCCTACAATGGATTTATCTACAAGATCCGACTGGGAATACTCTTTAACATTTTGCAAGAACTCTCTAGCACTTTCAGTTTTCGACATCGATGACTTAATATCTTCAGCCATGGTCATTTTCATGAGGTTCAAACTTAGCATGTTAGATCGCTCCCAAGCCATATAGATGGACTTGTCATCTTCCGAGCTAGTCTCAACAATGGCCGCAGGTTTTTCATCTGATACTATAGCTATGTCCAAATCCATACCACCAGAGTAAATTGGATTTGATCAGACCAGTCAGCATAATTCAACCCGTTGAACTTAACAACCGAACTTCCCGATGCGAAGAGACTTAACGAGGTTGCAAAATATTTATACATGCTCAAACCTTAATGCTTTGAGTTAACTTTAAAAGATTCAGAAACCGTCATAAACTCTAAGCATGTATTCAAGTTCACCTTTGGGTAAGCCTTAAACACATAAACAATTTAAACGATGCCATAAGATAGAAACTTTCATAGATAATCATACCATACAATAGTCAAATAAGTTGTTTATCTTTGGATATACATCTTATTTAACAAAGGTACAATGATTAGTCCCTTTAACGTTATAGACTTTGCAATGGTCCGTCTTTGGACGACCTTCTAGCAATTAGTCTATAATCTCAATTGTTCAATCGACTTTCTTGTCATTTTAAAGGCATTTTCGTACTCATGAACAATTGACATAAAATTAATTTAATGTATTAGACATTACTTTAGCCATGTCACTTTGGTGACTAAGAAGCTATTAATGTCTTCACAATAAATTACACTTTTATGTTTTAAGCCTTTAACAGAACATTAAGATTTTATTTGGAAAATAAAAACTATAATATCCAATTTGTTCTGCAAATTTTTAACAAAACTTGAAACCCAATATGACTGACGTTGAACACCCAATTTATTTGCGCTAAAATTTTACATCGTAAAACTCTAATTTATGCTCTTAAACAGTACAAGAGAAACGTAAACAATAAACTACATGTACAATTTCTGTACAAAATTTACAATTAAAGAACATAATAAACATTTTATCGGAGAAATTATGAGTTCACAACCTTAAGCTCTGATACCACATGTTATAATTTCATTCATGCATGAGATCCACCATAATTATTTTCAAAGAACTCATTATTCTTTAATAAACCCAAACTCTTTGAACACATAAATCTCACAGGATGTAGAAAGATTTAATATGCACATATTTATGAAAACAAAACTAACCTGGGTCCATGCTATCGATTTGCAACCGTTATTGATAGTGTATTTTTCTCCCTTGTCTTTCTCTTTTAAGTTCTCCTTGATGGTGGGGAGAAATCCTTTAATTTCTTTTTCCAACTTTTCTTCTTCCCTATTTTTTTCCCGGAAGACTATTCCTTTTATCTCCTTAATCTCACTTTTCTCTTCATTTTATGTCGTTTCTCACGAGTCACGACCATCTTTTATAGAGAGAGAGAGAGAGAGAGAGAGCAACGGTTTCTTCATGTGAAAGAAAACCAAAAAAATATTCTAATCTTCGTCTACAAGCCTTAATTGAGCCACCACCATTAGTCCATAACATTGATAACCCATACATCATTGATTTTATGTTGACTCATTATAGCCTTTAGGGTCAATAATGACATACTTTCATAGGGAAAAGAAATTAATACATATATACATATACACATTATTATGTATATATTTGGTACAATCGAGTTTAAGGCATAGAAAAAGCAAGTTCACTTTAAAACTATCAAGTTTTAACATAATTTTATTCTCATTTAATCATTAAAGTAAGACACTTTATTATTACTAGTAAAGTTCACGTGCGTTGTACACATAGTGTTAATGATTTTTAAAAAATAATTTGCTAGTTTCTTCATTTTTCTGTTTACTTTTAATTATTAGATGTTTTTTTTGTATTTTAATCATTACAATTTTTGAAACTTATAAATTGTGCTGTTGTGTTTTTAGTTTTTTTGATACTTTGTTTTTCTGTCATTTATAATATATACTTTTAGTCATTATAGCAACTTATCCTATAATTTTTTTTTGTTGGTTATTTTCATTCACTTTTCTTATTACCAAACATGAATTCATTCACTTTTATGAGTGTTGTGAATTGAAAATAATTCAAACTTACTATCTTAGATAAACACATTGTTGTTGGAGACTTTGTTTATGTCGTTTCTGAGACTTATGACTCCCTATAGAAAATAATATATTATGTTAGAGAAATCAAACTTTCAACCTCAAAGTATATATACTTATACTAAAAATACGAAATTCCCTCAAAGTATATAAAAAGCCCAACTTTACCACCCAACCTAAGTTTTGTATCATTTTCATATTTCATTTTATAATTTTTTTTTCTAGTTTTCCTCCTAGCCATGACGAAGGTTACCAATTTGACGTTAATGTGCATATGATATTTCACGTGTAGGGCATTTTAGTCATTTTTTACAATGCTTTCTCTGCTTTTATTACCCAAAGAGAAACTTCATTTTCTTCTTCTCCGGCAACGCTTTCTCTGCATCTTCTCCGAAAATGACCTCGTATGTATATTTTAAATTTTTAAGTGAGATAAAACTCAAAAGTGTATTGTTTTATTCAAATTATTATATAGAAAAATAAATAAAAATAGAACGAATCATATAAGAGATATTGAACTCAAGATCATATAATCACACTTAAGTGTCAAGGCCGTCACGAATAAGAACCCACCAAAAAATTAAAAAATACAACATAACACACAAGCATACACCAAACATACACCAAAAATTTCCTTTTTTCTCCCTCGTATAACATAATACACAAGCATACACCAAGAATTTCAAATCTTATATTTGAATCCATCACATACGTATACGACAATGATGAGACAAACCATAGTTCAATCCATTTTCATCATCCATAGTTTCAACTCCAACAAATTTCTCATCGACACCGTTGATATTATTTATGATTTGATTGGAGCAAATTCTAGATTTTAAACATTATTCGCAATACCATATTTATCACTACGATTACCAGATATGACATCTCATCACCAAATTTGACATGGAATATGGAAATGCTAAAAAATTACATTGTGGGACCAAAGTGGATTTGGTGGATACTTTAGGGGGAAATTTGTATTTTAGACTAATTTTGATGGGGCCAAAATATGATTACCTCCCAAAATTACACATCAAATCTCACATTGCACCCTAACCTACGAAGTGTCTCACTTTCATAACTTATTTAGCTATTTGTCCGACTTTGCCCTCTCCCGTCTATGGGCGTTAAAAATAGTAACGGAAAATGGTATGTGCATGTCACATGAAGATTATTTTGGTCATTTTGCTTGGCGCACAAAATGAGAATTGGCTATAAATTCAGTATTTAATTAACAATTTAGTATTTAGAATATGTTTTTTAATAAAAATAAAAAATTTATTTTAATAATTCAAAAATAATTATATGGCCAAATTACAATTTCCCTCCAAAGTATCCACAAAATCATATAGTTTACCCCTATGTAAAGTTTGTCTCATAATGGTATCTGACTTTACTTCCCCCCATTTTCCACCCTACCACTAAGGGACGTTAGAAAATTCATGTTAAATAGCACTTGGTCTTCCACGTACAGGGCGGAAATGTCATTTCTCTTATCTGGTTGAGTAAATGTATTAAAAGTACAAACTCTAATCTCACACTCTCTCCTTCTCTCTTCTTCCGGTGTAAGTTCTCATCTCCGGGTCCACCGTAATAGCCGCAATCTCCAGTTAACCCCACCATAGCCACCGTCATCTCTGGGTGCAAGTTCCCAAATCTGGCCCAAACCTTTCCCACTCTGGTCACGCCTATCATAACTCTAGCGTCATCCTCCTTCGATATATTCTAGCCAAGCTCCACCTTCGATCTCCCTCATTCTCTCCCCTGTAAAAATCGTGCTTAAAGTAGAAATCAAAGGCTATAGAGTATACTTACTAAAAACCCTTGAAAAAACATGCAATTGACAGAAAACCCATAAACCTTTTTGATGAGTTCATTAAAGAGAGAGAGATGGGCTTGAATAAAGAGAAGTAGTTATGAGTTTTATTGAAATACATCTTCAATTTTGTGGGAGAAAATTGGGCATACGGCCGATATGCATATGGTTTAAAGCAAAGTATAAAAATTGAGAAGATGTTGAAGAAGCTATGACTTTAGATGATTTTGACTTTAGAAGCGCCATGGCGATATTGGTTTATTTAAAGAATTATGAGAGATAAAGTAAAGGTAAAGTCATGTAAGAGGATAAAGGGGAATGAGAAATTGATTGATTTCGGTGGTGGATGGGTTTCACCAGAGAAGGTGGGTACGTGGATCCAATTTCATACATGAAATTGAAGATGGAGACGTGTAACTATGGGTAAGAGTTTTTTTCTTCATATCTTTTGTTTACTTTGTTTTCATTATCAAGATAAGAAAATTGACAATGAAATGAAAAAATGCATATCTATCATCTGGGTTAAAAGAGAAATTTAAGACAATATTTGGAGGGAGTTGACAAAACCCAGATCGGGTTATGAGTTAATTTTTGTTGTGGAAAGTGAAGATCGGAAAAAATGGTTGGTCTTTTCTCTAGATTTTCTTTCAGTAGGAAAAAATGGAATTGTGGACCCCACTCCATTTAAACATTTGATATTTAAGCACCCAAAAGTTTACATCGAATTTCTAATATTTTCCTCGAGTTAACATCGTGGAAGACCATGTATTATTTAACGTGACTTTTCTAACCGTTGTCGGGGTTAGGGTGGAAAATATGAAAAAAAAATATAATGTTAGATATCATTATGGGATAAGCCATAGGTTGTGGTACACTATGTGATTTGGTGGATACTTTGGGGGGAGAGATTGTAATTTGGTATAATGATAAGGAAAATACTATCATTACAAGACTTATTAGTTGTAAGGAAAGTTATAAAATTAGTTGTAAGGCTAGCAATGTTGTAATTATAATTTGTATCATATTTAAATTTAAAGTTAAAAAAATACATTACTCTAAAAAAATGAAATTTAGAAGTTATTTAATTTATTTTGTTATCCTTCATTTTCTTCCTTCAACCTTATCTCTCATAGACCCACCACTACCACTTCAAATAACACCATTAACCCAAAAATCATTTTATTTTATTTTATTTCTTTGTCTAATTTCTTAATCCTTCGTTGAAATTAACACATATGCAAAACTCATCATTTATAGACCCACCACCAGAACCTTAAATTTCACTATTTACAAATCTAAATTCATTTTTTTGATTTTTTAAATTTGATGCTTAAAACCCAAACTCATATGAAGATTTGAAAAATTGATTATTTGGAAATCTAACAATATCGTATTCCACACCTAAACCACCACTGCCATGGTTACAATCGCCCCCACCACTACCCCTAACCACCACCAGCATCCCTGCAACTACCACCATCGGTATCACCACCACCAAGAAATACGTTCACCTTGCCTTGCTAAAATGGAAAAATAAAATATATTTAGCTTCTATTAAATCGAACTGCTTTCTTCAAACGTATCTCCTATAGATTTTAGTGTTCTTCTCTAACAAAACACAAAGATTTGTCAACGAAGTTCTCTATTTTTTTTAATCTGCTTGACATTATATCACATTGCATTAACACATTTTCTTAGATTATTCACAAGTAATTATTAAACATGCTACATACGTGGCTAATATCTTGATACTCATCAACAAATGTATTATTATAGTTACATTTTTTCATATACCTCTAATAATGTCTTTCTCAACCAATGATGTCTCACATTCATATATAATTTTTATATTTCTCCAACTTTGTCCTCTCCCGTTCATGGGTGTTAAAAACAGTAATGAAAAATCATACATTTTTTTTAACCAATTTTTTTTCCCTCATGTTGATTCTCATTGTATTTAGATTTATATCTGCTCATACATTACATTAGTTTTATACATTAGTGGCTAATTGGACTGCGTATCAATTAGCGTGACAACTGTGTATAGAACTTTGCCATATAATAGTTTTGTTTTATAGGACTTAACAGGTTCAGCGGAAGACCTCAGCTGTGCTTCACCGGAAGACCTACTTGCGCACATGGTCAAGCATGACGTGTCAAGTCAAACAAGTCTTAGTGGATCAATTAAATTTATCTCCATCAGTTTGAATTTAAATTGAGACATTCCCTGACTTCTCAGAGACGCCTACAACAGCTTTCCGAAAAGTAGGAAGACTTTCGGTTCGAACAAAGGATGAGCAGTGAACAGATCCGACACCTACGATGCACCAACTCTTACAGATCTGACATCCGGATTGCCCCTACCAATCTCTGCAAATATCTCTGAACCCATTCCCTGCTCGATATCAGTGAAGATGAAATCTCCAAGACAGCTCCATGCATTTAACCTAATAGAGCTGTTACACTTCGTCTTCTCCAACGGATCTCCAGAATGCTCCAGCTATAAATGCCGCCATTAAAGACTGAAGAAAAACACTTGATGAAATGCTCTGAAAATCCACAACAACTCAAAGTCTTTATACTTAGTGCATTCAAGAGATCTTGAACAGATCAAGAAGTCCTCGACAACAACAAGAAGATCTGCATCAACTCCTATCTATTTACTTCTTGCTGTTTTCATTCAAAGCTATTCTTCTACACACATTAAATATCTTGTTTACACAGATATTTAATTCTGAAACCCCCAAACACAAGTCAATATTTTTGTACATGATCCATTGGGTATATTCCTTGTAATAGATCTAGGGGAAAACATAGTGCACTTTTAAATCCAAGGTTGACTGCCTTGGTGGTGGACGTAACACTCTTTGTAGTGTGAACCATCCCAAAATACTTGTGTTCTTCCTTTAGTGCTTGTTTACTCTTGAATCGTTTATTATTTCCTTTATCTATATCCTTAACAGCAGACTTGAGTAATCAGTCAAGTCTACCGGTAGTTCTTAATCGGCAGACTTGAACCTGTTTCCTTGCAAGACTTCCGCTACTTCAATCTCCCAAATAGATTGCAAGTGCTTGTCAAAGGAACTTACTTAAAAAGTTTTTAAGTGTATAATAAGCTATTCAACCCCCCCTTCTAGCTTATTATTGTGTTCTTTGGGACTCACAATTGGTATCAGAGCTTAACTTTTGAAAACTAGTTTTTCTGAGATTAAACTCTTGAGAGATTCGATCCAATGACACAAACACACTACATGCTGCCTACATCAAATGCGAACCACGTCCCAATATTGGACGAAGGCCATTTCGATGTTTGGAAGGATAATGTAATGCGTTTTATGAACTCCATTGATAACAGGTTATGGAAGTGCGTAATAGCAGGATAACATGTACCAATGAAGGCCAACCTTCTAGCCTCCATTGTTGGGAATCCTGCCGAAGTACCCAAAGAAGAATCAGAATGGACAGAGGACGACAGAAAACTAGTAGAACTAGATAGCAAAGCAATCAACATCATAACTAGCTCTCTAGACACAAGCACGTACCAACAAGTGATCCGATGTACCACTGCAAAAGAGATGTGGGAAGCTCTTGTGGAATACTTGGAAGGAGACCAAGACACAAGAGATAACAGAAAATACACATTCATCCAGCAGTTTGACTCCTTCAAAAAGGATCTGAAGGAAACCTTGAGACAAACATATGATCGCTTCAGTGAGGTAATTAACAGTTGCTTTTCTCTTGGTAAAATCTATGACAAAAAGGAAATGAACATGAGATTTCTAGGCTCTCTAGGTAGCTTGTTGCATGTTAAGACCACTGCCATGAAAGAATCCGAAAACTTAAACGAAATGACTCTCCGTAGTCTTTACGCAAGTTTGAAGGTTTATGAGCTCGAAGTAAATCAAGCTCTAGAGCAGGACAAACAGTTCAGAACTATGTCCTTGCCAGCCATGACTCAAGAAGAAACCACTGTTGAAAACAAACCTTCCACTTCCTCCAGTGAAAATGATTTTCTCTCAGACGAACAATTTGCTATGTTTGTAAAACGTTTTTAAAAGTTTGCAAAATATGGAAGGAAGGACACACACCAGCAGCCTTTTAGAAAGACTGGTGAAAGCTCATCTAAAGAAGAGCTTGTGTGATACAATTGTAGAAAACCTGGTCACTTTGCCTCCAAATGTCCAAAGCCAAAATTTGAAGCATACCGTAGACCTACTTATAAAAAATTTCAAAAGCAAAAAGGTATGCTGGCTGAAGACATAGAAGATAAACATGTTGCTACATTGTTTGAGACTGATTCAGACGAGGAAGAGGACGATTGTGAGCAAGCTAACATATGCTTAATATCTCATGATTCAGGTCCCACCTATGACTCTGAACATGAAGTCGAAGTCTCACCTAGTCCCTTGGACAAAAGTGAGATCAACTGTGAGAACTTCAGTAAGGAAGAACTTCTCAAGGATAATCAAGATATGCTTGAAGAGTTCAATTCCTTTAGAGTAGCCTATGTAAAACTTGCCAAGAAATGTGAGAAGCTTGTTGCTGAGAAATCCCTGATGGCAGCTGAGATTCAATCTCTCAATAGCTATCAACAAGAGAGTATCAAGCTTAAAGGAGAAAACAAATTCCTATATGACATTCTCATCTGTCACAGAGAAAGGTGAATCCTCCGAGACTGCTTATGATATCTCCTTCTCTAAACAGACGTTCGGAAACAAGGGGAAACAAGGTCTTGGTTATTCAAGTGTACCTTATGTTTACCCCAAGGCTCAGAAAGGGAAAGCCAAGATTACTGCTTCAAATGAGAAACCTGAGAAAGTAACGGTAGAGAAACTAAAGTCTGCCGACAACAACTCTGCCAAGGCAAAGTCTGTTGGCGGTAGACCTATTAAATCTCTACCGGTGACTATCAAGTTTGTCTATGAAACAGGCAAGACCCCTGTACCTGTTGAAAGTAAACTTAAAGGTATTCTACCAAATCCTCCTAAAAGGATTATCAACAGACCAGCCAAGGCTAAATCTGCTGGTAACATACCTAGGAAGATCCGAAAGAAACTAATTAAGTCTACCGTCAACAAGCAAGCTGAACCAAGGACGGCTGTTAAGGTCAAAGACAATCACAATCACTCTTCTGCTAAGACCACTGACAGTTCTATATGGAACTTCCATTTATGTCATTCTTGCAATTGCCTAGGCCATCTAGCCCCAGAATGCCCCTTAAGGTTCACTCAAAAATCTGAGAGACCTAGTTCTCTCAAGGTTAGGCAAGTATGGGTTCCAAAAGGTTGCTAATCCTTAGGACCCAAAAGAAAATAAAAGGGAACAGAAGTCTACTCTCAGATATAGCTGAAGCCAAAGTCCCACAGTTATTTTCGGAGACAATGCAAGAGGGAAAACAATTGGGTATGACTCAATCACTAGAGGAAGTCTCTCCATCAACAAAGTTTCTCTAGTGAACGGCTTAAAGCATAATCTTCTGAGCATATCCCAATTATGCGACAAAGGACTTATCTGCCAATTCAACTCCAACCAATGTCTTATCAAAGATCGTGAATCCTGCTCTACAATACTGACCGATAATAGACAAGGAAACGTCTATGTCGTGGACTTAAATCTTCTAGGGAGATTCTCCAGCCTTTGCCTAGTTGCTAACAACGTTCGTGACAACAGTTGGCTATGGCACAAGCATCTCAGTCACCTCAACTACAAGCACCTCTCCAAGCTCTCCAAAGATGGGCTTGTCAAAGGTCTACCTATGGTGTCTGCCGACCATGACAGAAGTTGTAAAGCTTGCCAATTAGGAAAACTTTCCAAGTCTTCATTCAAAAGAAAGTCTGTCATGTCAACAAACATACCTCTTCAACTTCTGCATATGGATCTCTTTGGACCAATCACTACAGTCAGTATTTCAGGAGACAAGTACACACTTGTAGTAGTTGACGACTACTCTAGGTTCACACGGATCAAAACAATGACTTCGAAGATGAGAGACATATGATCTAGTCACCGCTTCTTTTCGTAAGACTTCAAACCCAAAAGCTTGAAGACATTAGTGACATAAGATCGACAATGACACCAATTCAAGAACAACGGTGTAGAAAGATATTGTGATGACCACGGATCGGCCACAACTTCTGCTGCAGAACTCCTCAACAAAATGGTGTAGGCGAGCGGAAGAACGTAACACTGCATGATTGAAGCAAAGAAGAACTCGGGCGTAAGCAAAACTTCCAAAGTATTTCAAGGCGTAAGTCGAACTCGCATGTTTTACCGAGAACAGATCCCTGGTAAACAAGTTTCATAACAAAACTCCATATGAAATATGGAGAGGAAGAGCCCCAAACATAGGATTTTTTAAAATCTTCGGCTGTAAATGTTTTATTCTTTATAATGGAAAAGAATATAGAGGAAAATTTAATGCAAAATCAGACGAAGGAATTTTTCTAGGGTATTCCAAACATTCAAAAGCATTTCGCATTTTCAGTAAAACTCATTTGAAAATTTTAGAATCTGTGCATGTTACTTTTGATGAATATGACTTGTTAGAGCATAGAAAGGCTCCGAATATTGCTAACGATTCTGATAATGATGAGACAGGTATAAATACAACATCTACTTCTACTCCTTTTCAGAATTCTGCAACTGCAGACCCTTCCAGTTCTGCTAACCCTTCACCGGCAGACTTCAACTCTGCCGATACCAGCTCCAACTCTTCTGTTGCTCCAGAACCTATTTCTTTTGTTTTACCCCAAACACCTTTGCAGATCACTCACCCTTCTTGTTCACCAGAAAATGAAGGTTTCGAAGATCCTATCTTTTTTGAACCTGATTTTGGTGAATCTCCTTCTCAACCTACTCCAGAATTCTTAAGGGAAGAACCCATCAGAAGTGATCTTCCTCCAACTATTATTGAAACAAGAGATCATCATGTTTCTCAAATCATTGGTGATCTCAACTCAGGAGTTCGTACGAGGAATAGAGTTCGAAATGAGACCATGTTTGCATTTACATTCGTATCTGAAATCGAGCCAAAGAAGATTGATGAAGCTATCGAAGATCATTATTGGATTGAAGCTATGCAAGAAGAGCTGAACCAGTTTGAAAGATGCAAAGTGTGGAGCTTAGTTCAAAGACCGACTGACCATCCAGTTATCGACACCAAATGGGTTTACAAAAACAAGAGAGATGAAGATGGGAACGTCACCAGAAACAAAGCTAGATTGGTTGCTCAAGGCTACCGACAGGAAGAATGAATTGACTTCGATGAAACATTACTCCTGTTGCTAGATTAGAAGCAATCAGACTCTTTCTAGCCTATGCTTTGTTCATGGACTTCAAAGTTTATCAGATGGATGTAAAGAGTGCCTTTCTGAATGATGATTTTCAAGAAACGGTATACGTTGAACAACCTCCAGGTTTTGTCATTCAGGACAAACAGGATCATGTCTACCGACTCAAAAAAGCACTCTATGGCATAAAACAAGCTCCCAGAGCTTGGTATGAAACTCTATCCAAATTCTTAATTGAACAAGGATTCGTGAGAGGAAGAATAGACACAACTCTGTTCATCCTCAAACACAAAGGTCATTCTCTTCTAGTACAAATCTATGTGGACGACATCATCTTTGGATCAACTAACCAAAGCCTGTGCAAAAGATTCGAGAAGCTGATGCAAAGCAAGTTCGAGATGAGCATGATGGGAGAACTCACCTACTTTCTAGGACTGCAAATTCAACAGACTTCCAACGGAATCTTCATCAGCCAAACCAAATATGCAAATGAACTCATCAAGAAATTTGGTCTTGATTCAGCAAAAGGATTTGAGACTCCAATGTCTACCGACTGCCATCTTGATAAAGATGAGAAGGGAAAGCAAGAGAACATGACCAAGTACCGAGGAATCATAGGTAAAATCTTCAAAATCCAAACGTAACAGCAGGAATGAGTTGGACCCTGAAAAAGACATCCCACCTAGTTTGGACGTCAATTTACCTGGGTACCCTCCTTTTCCCTCCGCTCACGACGTCATAGTCGCTCTGGACCCAAAACTGTATATACCCGGAATGTGCATAGATCTCCAATCCGTTTGTACAATAGCCGCCGGAGTCAAAGCCTGCGAAGATATGAACGCTTCGGGGATTCTACCACTCTTCTGCCTTAACGACGAAGACTACAGTATCCTCCTGGCTGAAGAGTTCTATCAAAGAATGGAAGTCAGAAATCAAATTGCTCTGCGTGGATGGATTCGAGGCCGACCCATCTCTATCACTGCCAAGACCATTTCCACCATTATGGGTGTACATTTTGGTGGTGCTCTAGAGTCATCAATTGCTGAGGCTAACCATGCCTGGGATGCAATGAGGGGAGTTGATACCCCAAGGAACCTCAGGGTAAGATGATGAGGAATCTCTTTCCACTGGACGTCTACTGCTCCAGCCATATGATTGACAAGGGCCTGCTGTTCAAAAGCGGGGCTCACGATATGTTCACTACTCAACAGCTGAATCTCACCAGTGCCGTCTACCTACAGACTCACCTCAACTTCGGCACTATTGTGTTCAATGAACTGAAGCAGTGCGTTGAGAAAGTAAAGAACAACCCCAACTGCAAACGACCATTCGTCATACTGATCAACGTCCTTCCGCGAGACACAGAGCAAGTCAACTCTTCCATTAAGGAAGATGAACTTATTCTGGTGAAAAAGGACAAACAGGTGACCGCTTCGTTCCTCAACAAGTACACTGAATATGAGAACAAACGACGGCAGCAAAAAGGTCTTCTGCCTATCTCTCTTGAGAAAGTTGCTAAGCCTATGCCTATAATTATTACGCGCTTCAACATGGAAGCGTATGAAGCTGCTAGCAAGAGCTTCAAAAAGGCCTCCGACAAATTCGATGACCAAGTTGCTTAATCCCTTCACCAGCAAGCAAAAGATTTGGCTGACGAGTCAGAGCAGCTGTTGAAATCCAAACAAACAGCCAAGGCCAAAAAGGCATGGGCGGAGAAGATGAAGCGGAGAAACGTCAAGCCAAATGGATCAGGCAAGAGCTGAAGGCAAGCGTAGGACAAGTCTTCTTCTTTAAAGCCTTCATCTCTTCCACCAGCTTCTCCAGCTCAACCTACCTCCTCTTCCCAGCCTACTCCCAAAAACAAACGACAACCCTCACCTTCACCTTCACCAAAACGTAGGCGACTACGTAAAACCTTTCAAGACCAGCCACCTGCAGACACTCAAGATTCTCCCGATGACGCAGCTGAGCCCCCTATTCAGTTGCTAAGGAAGAAAAAGAGGTCTACCGACAACCAACCCTCTACCGCCACCCAAGCCTCTACCGACAACCAACCCTCTACCGCCACCCAAACCTCTACCGACAACCAACCCTCTACCACCACCCAAACCTCTACCGACAACCAACCCTTTACCGCCAACCAAACCTCTACCGACAACCCAAACCAACCCATTCCTACTGAGTCATCTACTCAGAGGACTTCACCCCCTCCGGAGGAGTCTATCCCTCAGGAGGAGCCACAAAGACAGGAGGAGCCTACCAGAACTCCTATCCCTCCTCCTTCCCCTTTCAACTACTCTCCTAACGCTTCTACCCCTACCTCACCTCATCATACCCAAACCACTCCATCTACACCATCTAAACCAACCCAACCCTTTCCTAGCAAACCTCTAGACTCTGCTGCCTCTAAGTTCCTCTTTGAACTTTCATCGGTAGCAGATCTTTTCCCCCCAGATCAACCACAACCACAACCAAACCTTCTCAAACCCAAATCCGTTTTCTATCCAGCCCCTTCTTTTTGGTTCTCTACCGACCCCTTACCAGAATCATTAATCGTCAGTGACAACTCCGACACTGACATTGAGTTAGATTCTCCCCCAACGCCTCCTCCCTCCCCACCAAAAACCAACTCCTCTTCTACCCACACCATCCCCACCCAAGACTCAACCTCTTCCGGCTCCGTCACTCCACCTCTCCAACATCCCTTCCGGCCCATGTCCCCTGGTGCAACCTCTTCTGCCGGCGCTGATCATATTCACATTGGCATGGAACCTTCTCCCTCTTTGCCGGCCAATGCTGAAATCTTGTTTCGCCTGGACGCAATCTACGACAGGCTAGGAGAGCTGACGAGTATCTCCACCGCTGCCCTGAGATTGCCACTGCCGCGTCCAAGGCCACTAACAGAAATGCTGCTCTTCTTCGAAAATTCCAAGATGACGTGTGGACCCGATTTGGACAGATGAAACATGAGTTTACGGATGTCAAGATAAACGTTGAAGCTCAACGCTCTGAATGTGCCCGGCTCTGCTCATCTCTGTTCTATGAGTTATTCCATTCCATCACTCTCCATCTCGGCCACAGCCGCCTGCCTGTCCTCGAGCTCAACAACATTGCTCGCGACTCAGTTCATGATGTTATGAGTGCTCGGCGAGAGCGTGATCTGGCCATTACGGAGGAGAAGCAAATGAATTCTATCAACCAAATGCTTTTGGAAGAGAACAGACGTCTTCGTGAAGAATTGGACTACCGTTCTCGATCCACTAGAATTCCTACTTCTGCCGATGATGAATACATCAAAAGAACTGAAGAGCTTGAGCGACAGAGAAGTGAGAAAGAAGCAACAGACAAAGGCAAAGAGAAAAGACTAGTAAATCTGTATCGTTTCT
Organism: Codonopsis lanceolata; assembly: GCA_013146195.2. Classification (NCBI taxonomy): domain Eukaryota; kingdom Viridiplantae; phylum Streptophyta; class Magnoliopsida; order Asterales; family Campanulaceae; genus Codonopsis; species Codonopsis lanceolata. The sequence continues at coordinate 23,730,777 of CM028379.1, read as the reverse complement.
TCCCTTAACCTTTGTTTCTATCTTAAATTTTTGAAAACTCTGTAAAAATTAAACTTCTCGTTTATAATACAGAAGATTAATTGACTTTCAAAAATTGGCTATTATTTAAATTCTTGTTATTTCAATTCATATCTGCTTAGAATTTAAACATTCAGTTTAAATCCACATTTGAACTGTTTACTACTAATCTGTGTGCTGTTCTCTTTTATCTCTGCTATCTTGTAAGCACCTAGATTAAACTTTACACTTGAGGTGTTCTACTGTTTGATAGATGCATGTCTACCGATATAAAATTAAAAATGCTTTTAGACATGCTATTATCTTTCACATAGTTGTTTATAGCCCTCATTTGTAAGTAATGATGACCAGATATAAATAGGAGGAGATTGTTGATTCTCATTATATTTAGATTTATATCTGCTCATATATTACATTAGTTTTATACATTAGTGGCTAATTGGGCTGCGTATCAATTTAGCATGACAACTGTGTATAGAACTTTGCCATAGAATAGTTTTGTTTTATAGGACTTCACAGGTTCAGCGGAAGACCTCAGTTGTGCTTCACCGGAAGACCTGCTACAGCAACCAGCGGCATACCTTGTCTGCACATGGTCAAGCATGACGTGTCAAGTCAAACAAGTCTTAGTGGATCAATTAAATTTATCCCCATCAGTTTGAATTTAAATTGAGACATTCAATGACTTCTCAGAGACGCCTACAACAGCTTTCCGAAAAGCAGGAAGACTTTCGAAGTCTGAACAGTGACAGAGCAGGTGAACAGACTGACACCTACAGTCTGTACCAACTCTTGCAGATCTGACATTCGGATTGCCCCTACCAATCTCTACAAATATCTCTGCACCCATTCCCTGCTCGATATCAGTGAAGATGAATTCTCCAAGACAGCTCCATGCATTTAATGCATTTAACCTAATAGAGCTGTTACACTTCGTCTTCTCTAACGGATCTTCAGAATGCTCCAGCTATAAATGCCGCCATTAAAGACTGAAGAAAAACACTTGATGAAATGCTCTGAAAATCCACAACAACTCAAAGTCTTTATACTCAGTGCATTCAAGAGATCTTAAACAGGTCAAGAATTCCTCGACAACAACAAGAAGATCTGCATCAACTCCTATCTATTTACTTCTTGCTGTTTTCATTCAAAGTTATTCTTCTGCACGAATTAAATATCTTGTTTACCCAGATATTTAATTCTGAAACCCCCAAACACAAGTCAATATTTTTGTACATGATCCATTGGGTATATTCCTTGTAATAGATCTAGTGAAAAACATAGTGTACTTTTAAATCCAAGGTTGACTGCCTTGGTGGTGGACGTAACACTCTTTGTAGTGTGAACCATCCCAAAATACTTGTGTTCTTCCTTTACTGCTTGTTTACTCTTGAATCGGTTATTATTTCCTTTATCTATATCCTTAACAGCAGACTTGAGTAATCAGTCAAGTCTACCGGTAGTCATTAATCGACAGACTTGAACCTGTTTCCTTGCAAGACTTCCGCTACTTCAATCTCCCAAATAGATTGCAAGTGCTTGTCAAAGGAACTTACTTAAAAAGTTTTTAAGTGTATAATAAGCTATTCAACCCCCCCCCTTCTAGCTTATTATTGTGCTCTTTGGGACTCACACCTCCTAAGGGGGGCATGAGAAGGGATCGAACCTGAGACCTCACACTTTGTGAAGCCCCATGCCTACAACTGGGCCACCCCCTTAGGGGTAATGAAAAATCATACATGTTATGCTTATTTTGGTCATATTTTACTTGTGACACAAAGTGAGATTTGATTATATTTTCATAATTTAGTTTGCCATTTGATATTTAAAATATATTTTAATGAAAATAATAAATAATTATTTCAATAGTTATACTTTGTCACATTTTAAATTCAAAGGTGAAAAAATGCATTACTCCAAAAAAAAAAATTGAAATTTAGATTCTATTCAATTTATTATTTCAACTTTCACTTTCTTCCGTCAACCTCATTATTCATATACTCACCACCACTACCACCTCAAATTTCACCATTAGCACAAAAGTTAATTTTTGATTTGATTTTATTTGATTTTCTAATTCCTTACTCCTACCTTCAAAGTAACTCAATTGCAAAAGCCATCATTTATGGACACACCACCACCACAACCTTAAATTTCACTTTTTACAAATTCAAATTAAATTTTTTTAATTTTTCAAATTGAAACTGAAACCCATATGGATCTTTGAAAATTTGATGATTTGGAAATCTCACAATGTTGTATTTCATCTAAACCACCACTGTCATCTTTACAATCACCGTCATCATCGCCCCTAACACCACTATCCTTGCAGTCGTCAACACCGTTATCACCATCACCAAGGAACGCACTCACCTCGCCTTGCTGCTCAAATGGAGACAAAATCTCTTTAACTTTCGTTTAGTCGAACTTCTTTCTTTAAACATTTCTCATTTCTTAGTCCCAATACAGTTTTTGTGCAAATTACTAAGTAAGGAGAAAAATCTAATTTTAGGATGAGACTACTTAAAAGGATGTCGGTTGGTGACAACCTATTTCAATAAAAGGAGAGTTGCGGTAGAAGAAAGAAAGTCGATACCCTGAGGAGAGAATATATAGATTCTCACATGTAACTACCATGAGTCCGATGAAGAGGAGCAATCAAATTAATAGTTTGATACTCACTAACAAATCTATCATTATTGTTACAATTTTCTATATACATCTAATAATGTCTTTCCCGAACATATATATTTAAGAAATAAAGAAATAAAACTATATTATTTTTTAGTTTCAAATATTTTTTTAGTTTTGAATAAAGTTTTAGTCTCTTGAGTAAATGTATTTTTGTCATTTTAGAATATATTGGACGATATTTGTAACGATAATGGTAGGAGGGGAAATTAAAATGATAACAAAATCAAAATACAAGACGAAATGAATAGAATTCTATAATGTAGGACCTAACTTAAAAATTAGTACAAATCAAGGGATTAAATTATTATTTAATTATTCATGGAATTAATTAGCCTATGACAAATTTACTTGTTCAACCTTAATTAATAGTGAGTGATTTATTATAGTTAGGGCTATTTTTGTCCAAACATTACTTTTTGTTATGGTAAATTTACTTGTTTTATCCTTAATTAAATGGTGGGTAGTTTATTTAGTGAAGGGTTATTTTTGTCTATCAATTAAATTGCAAGGTTCTAAAAATCGTTAGGCGGCCGCTAGGCGGGACACTAGCGCCTAGTGCCTAGGGGACTAGTCGGGACGTAATCGGGGCCTAGGCGGGGCCTAGAATTAAGACATAATTACCATTTTTTTGATAATTTATATCAAAGATCAAACACATTGAATACAAATTTAATTTTTTTTTATGTTTGTCATTTTATCAAACACTTGTCTATATTTGTAAAATGAACAAAAATATACAAATCTGTCATTAATCTCAATTCTCAACAACCACAAAGCAATAAACCAGCCAAGTTTAAAACTAAAAACAAAAAAGATTTTACTCTAGTTCGCCACCCATTACCTCCCACTCCCCCTTCCTTCTCCGATCACCGCATGCCACAAAATGAAAGCTACAAAAATAAATTAAGGTCGGCGAGGTTTGACGTAGACGCTGACTTGGTCGATTAGGCGGCGACTAAGAAAGTCGCGGCGGTAGAGAGGGGCCTAGCGCCTAGGCGGAGCTAAGCGGGGAGTTTTAGAACACTGTTAAATTGTAAGTAACAAGATTGACTTTTATAGTAAGAGAGAAAACTGATTTATCATTAGTCCATAGGGGCCACATTACGGAATAATTCTAACTATAAGACCCAAATATCTAACCTCCTAAGTACTTTTTTTTTCCGAACAGTATAAGTCCTCGTTCTAAATTTGTTCCTAAAATACCCTCAACCAACAAATAGCGTTGTATTAGAATCGCATCAGTTGCTAAAGAAACTCCTCTTCCAACTCGAGCCCTTCACCTTGCAGTAGTAGTATTACTACATTTGGCTTTGATAGCACACTTGAATTTTTTTCCTTCGCCTCCACAATACTACAGGATATCAAGTGATTAAATGACTTGAAGTTTAACGAGTGTTCATCATCATCATCTTGTTGGAATTCCTTTCGTATCTCACTGGTCTTGCGCATGAACGAAAACAGTCCAATTGAGTGCCTCACTTGTTCCTTTGCTAAAGTATTTTCTACCTTTGGAAGTAGATTTCTATAAACCCTCCCTGTGGGAAAACCCATCCTTACGGGTTAAAAACTTAGGAAAGACCGTCTTACGAGAATTTTTTGTAAGATAGATCTCCTTGACTCGACCCACCGAATGTTGGGGGCTGAGTTGTAAGAGAGTGGAGGGCTCCGTTCTATCAACACATAATCTCTATCCGGTTGTTATTCCCTGATGTATATCTTATGTACTTATCCCAAGTCTTGTATCTTGTTATATTTATCTATTAGATTGGTTGTTATCTTCTAATTATAACTCCTTCTGTATAAATACCTTTAATTAGTCAATGGAAATATAACTTTCTCGTTCATATTTGGTGCTATCATTATATGATATCAAAGCATTTAATCCTAGCTTAAAGGAGCTTCTTCGATCCTAACAATGTCGAGCTCTAGTGAAACCAAAATAATCCAACTAAATGCTCTAACCCATCTGCCTATCAAACTCACCCAAACAAATTTTGTTGTTTGGTGTCGTCAACTTTTTTCTACTCTCATCGGTTTTGACCTGCAAGGTTATGTCGATGGGACGATAACTCAACCTTCTAAGTTTATCGACACTGAAAAGAAAAAAAGCTCAATCCTGCTTACTCACCTTGGTTCCGTCAGGACCAAATCCTAGTTAGTGCCATGCTAGGTAGTTGCTCAGACACACTACAACCCCACATCTCTTCTATTTCTCTAGCTCATGAAGCCTGGCAGTGACTAAACACTCTATACGCAAACAAATCACGTACTAGAATCATCTCCCTCAAAAGTCAACTACTAAAAAAATCCTATAAAGGTAAGCAAAACATGCTCGATTTTTTGTAGGATATGAGGCAGATCAGTGATGATTTGCCTCTCGCAAATTGTCCAATCGTTGACGATGATCTGGTACTTCATACTCTATCCAACTTAGGAGACGATTTCAAGGAAATAATGGTAGCCCTTCGAGCCAGAGATACGCCAATTTTCTTCGATGAAATCCATGATAAGTTGGTTGATTTTGAATCTCAAATGCAAAAGGAAATTAAGGATGAACCTTTTATTTTGCCAACATCAAGCTTTACTCAAAGCTGTGAGCGTTACCCATCCAAAAATTCCAGAGACAAGCACTCCAGGAACTTCCACAACTCCACCAATCATTCTCGTAGTAATTATCAGTCACAAAATTCTTGGAGCAATACGAATGATGGTCGTAATTCCAACCATAGCACGTGGCAGCCACATAATTCTTCTCCTAAGACAAATTACAATTCGTCTGCATTTTGTAACTTCTGTAATTTCTCTGGGAATCATACTAAAGACTGTCGACAATTGGATCGGTTCCTATGCGAAAATGACATTCAACCTCAGGTCAACTACACTACACTTTCCTGGCTTTTTAACACAAGAGCTTCACATCATGTTTCCATAAAAACTCAAAACCTATAAGCTTTCTCTGATTATGGAGGCCCAGAGGAAATTGTCTTGGGTGATGGTAAAATTTTTCCCATAACACATGCTAGTCACACTACTTTTTCCTCAAACAAGCACTTATTTCATTTAAACAATGTTTACTGTGTTCCTTCATTGCAAAAAAAAAAAAAAAAACTTGATATATGTTGCTAAATTATGTCAATCTAACAATGTTTCCTCGGAATTCTTTCCTTTTCATTTTTTGGTAAAGGATCTTTGCACGGGGGTGCCGCTTCTACGAGGGGAATGATCTCTACAGTCCTTCAAATTCAACTTCATTAAGTTTTATGGTCGCAGATTCAGTTAATAAATGGTACTCTCGCCTCAGTCATCCATCGTCTCGTATTTTAAACCTTGTTTTGCAATCATCCCGTCTTCCATCGACTAGTAGTTTGATGAATTTCAATTGCAACTTTTACAAATGTAATAAAAGTCACAAACGTCCATTTGCTGATAATTTTCTTGTTATCAACAGACCTTTGCAATTACTTTACACTGATGCATGGGGTCCAACTGATCTCTCTGTTGATAAATTTAGGTACTATGTTATATTCTTTGATCATTACTCAAGTTACACTTGGCTTTATCCACTTCAAAAAAAAATCAGAGGTTGCAACAATTTTCAGTCAGTTCAAACTCCTTGTTGAATTTTTTTCCCAAACTTCTATCATCTCCATCTATTCTGACAACGGGGGCGAGTATGAGTCACTACATACTATTCTTACCTCTCATGGGATCTCTCACTTAACCACTCCTCTTTACACACCTGAATATAATGGCATCTCGGAACAGAAACACCGTCACTTAATCGAAATTGTTCTTACTCTAATTCAACAAGCTTCACTTCTGCTCACTTTTTGGTCCTATGTTGTGAAAATTGCTGCTTACCTTATCAATTGGTTACCCACTCCTACTCTCTGACACAAATCTCCCTTAGAAGTCCTCTTTCAAAGAAAACCCAACTACACTCACTTAAAAAGTGTTGGGTGCCTTTGTTACCCGTGGACTCATCCGTACAATTCCTCTAAACTTCATCCAAAGTGCTTACCCTGTATATTTTTAGTATACTCAACTTCCGAGTCAGCTTGTAAATGCTATGATCCTGTTTGAAGAAACTGTTTATCTCGCGACACATAATCTTTGTTGAAAATGAATTTCCTATGAAACAGGTGAATGGAGCTCAACTGGATTATTCCTCATGGATAGCAGCTACTCAGCTTAATCCTTCTCCAAAAAGTGAATCCCCACCAATACAACATACCATACAAATTCCCTCTCCTTCATCAACACTTCCACCATTACCGCATACCATCATGTCTGATACATCTTCCCCTCTCTCACCCATTCCCTCGACAGATATTTCTCCTCCCCAAACCCTATCCTTACACACACCCCCTTCCTCTCTCAACCCACCTCACCTAAGGAAGCTGAATCTGAAATACTTTAACTCCAATTTGGTTAATTTCACTACTGTCCATCCTTTACCTTCTCCACTTGAACCAACATGTGTTTCTGAAGCTCAAAAAACACCAGAATGGCGTAATGTGGTGTCCGAAGAATACAATGCTCTTCTTAAGCATCATACATGGGATTTAGTTCCTAATTCCAACCATAATCTCCTCGGTTGTCGATGGGTTTTTCGGGTAAAAAGAAACTCAGATGGTACCATTCAAAGATTTAAGGCTCGTCTTGTCGCAAAGGGATACCATCAATGACCTCCTAGGGTTGACTTCACCGACACATTCAGTTTAGTTACAAAACCTGTTACTGTTGGAAACTTGATTTTCAACTAACTTGAATAAGCTAGTCATGTAAAGGGAAAAATGGGAATCCCACGTTGGGAACAAGATGAAACAAGCTCTACCTTATAAAGTAGAGCTTTGAAGGCTTTACTTTCGGCCCTTGGGTCACTACATTTTTGTGTAGGAGGGAAGACCTAGCTAGGTGCAGGTCTAAACACACGCGCGCGTGCGCCGCCTGCTCGTCTGGTTGGTCGGTCGGCTGGCTTGCCTGACTGAACCTACCAGTTCAATTGGCGTGTGACCCTTTCAGTGTGAACCTTTTCTACAAAACAGGTTCAGCACTCGTAACTGCTACGGTTGTGTCCGTTTTCGGACAGCCCAACCACTCCCAACTTCCATCCCCAAACTGCGACTTAAATATTGCATCAAACCAGCAATTTTGGCACTGAAAACTTTCTTCTTTTCTGCCCTTACAAAGAGATACAGCAGCGTGTTTTTGATTCGCCTGGTGATTGAAGTTTGGAAGACTGCCCTCTTCAATCATGTAAGTATCCTAAACCCTGGGAGACTCACTGGCAGCACCCGTCCAGTCTGCATACGGGCCAGTTTTTGTCTAAAGGGAAGAGCTTAAGTGTCTCGAGGATATTAATCATTCTGTGCACACACACACACTGCCGGAAACAGAAAATCAGGCCATACCTTCCTAACAATCTTAAGACAAAATTTTTTGGCTTGGTGTTTTCGTTTCGAGCACAGATCCTCTTCTTCTCCTCGTTTCTGATTCTGCATGCTGTTATAGTCTGTTAACAGATTCTGATTTTTTGTTTCTGTTAACAGATCCTTTTCTGTTATAGTTTCTGAACCTGCTTACTTAGTTTGAAGTGTTCAGTTTGTTCGAAAACTTCACCTATTTAAACAGAAACTGCTTCAATTAAACACACTGTTTGGTCTGTTTCCAGCAGTTATTACAGATTTTGTTTTCTGTTACATAATCTGTTTCTATTACAGATTCAGGTTTTAGGTTATAATCTGTTTATGTTACAGATTCATACACTGATCAGCCTGTTTTTGTTTCAGTTCCTGTTTCTGTTTTTGCTTCAAAATAATTATGTGTTACAGATTCTGTTTCAATATTACTAAAATCTGTGTTACCGAACCTGCTGGACTGGTTATTAAAATATGTGTTACAGAACTTGCTGGACTGGATACTCAAATATGTGTTACAGATTCAGCTTCAGCATGATTTTGAAAAACTTATCACTGTTTCAGTCAGTTTTTCATCAAGCCTGGCAACCTGTTTCTGGACATTCATATTAACTGCATTTTAATCTGTTTGTGTTTAACAGAAATTCCGAAATCTGCATTAAACTAACCATATACTAATCTGTTTTGTTACAAATTCAGGCATGCTTACTGCATTACTGCATTCATTTGTTTCTGCTCAAAACTTCAGAAACCTGCATTAATTTGTTTATGTTCCAGATTTTATAAATCAGGGTACAGACTCAGACCATATGCTATAATCTGTTTATGTTACATATTCATACCATCTTTCTGTTTAAATATCATACACTGATTAGTATGGAAGTGCACTCATTCTGTTCTAAAATTTAATTAAGGCTGTTTTTATCCTTGTCATTTAAATCAGTCTGTTCTAGAATTTGATTAAGGCTGTTTGTATTCCTAAATTAGTCTGTTGTATCCTTATTACATATTCAGTTTAGTCTGCTTACAGCTTATACTTCATTGTATTAACTGTAACAGTCAAATTGATTTAATATGTTTCACAGAAATAAAACAACATAGACTGCACATGAAAGTCTATTAAAATCTGGTTGCTAATTGTATAGAAACAATAGTGTTTCATATACCTTAGCATAATCCTGTTTTGTGTGCAGCATGGCTTCCAACTCTGGAAAGGAACCCGCTGCTGTACAACAGCCCATGACAGAAACGCAAATGATGCATGCCACCGTTCACACCCATGGTGAACGCCCAGAAGAGTTTGTTGGCAAAGAATTCAAACGATGGCAACAAAAGATGCTCTTCTACCTTACGACATTGAACTTGTCAAAGTGGCTGAAGGAAACAACCCCTATCTTGAAAGAAGGGGAAACGGATCGGACCACCGTGGCCGCTGTCGAGTCATGGAAACACTCCGACTTTCTTTGCAGGAACTACATCTTAAATGGACTGGATAACTCGTTATACGATGTATACAGCCCATTTAAGACGTCGAAAGACCTTTGGGAATTATTGGAAAAGAAGTACAAAACTGAGGATGCCGGCTCGAAGAAATTCGTAGTTGCTAGGTTTTTAGAATTTTTTATGCATGATTCCAAAAGTGTTATGACACAGGTTGAACAACTCCAACTAATCTTGCACGAGATAGCAGCCGAAGGGATGATAATTTCAGAAGCATTCCAAGTTGCGGCAATGATCGAGAAGCTACCTCCCGCGTGGAAGGACTTCAAAAACTATCTCAAGCACAAGCGTAAAGATATGTCGTTGGAGGATTTGATCCTAAGGCTAAGAATTGAGCAGAATAACTGGGTCGCCGACAAAAAGCAGCTTCGCCCCATAGAAGGGGCACATGTGGTCGAGCAAGACTCCAAGAACGGGAAGCGTAAAAGCTCCGGTGAAGGGACGTCTACGCAAGGGAAAAAGTACAAGTTCAAAGGCAAGTGCCTGAACTGTGATAAGAAAGGCCATAAAGTTGCGGAGTGCCAAGGAAAGAAGCGAGTCCGCAAAGAAGCCAACGTGGTTGATGAAGACATCAGCATGATCTGCGTGGTTTCCTAGACAAACTTGGTCGGCACGGGTCGTGAATGGTATGTGGACACCGCCGCCACACGTCACATATGCGGCGATGCAAAGATGTTCTCATCTTACTCCAAAGTGACGTCCGGCGAGAAGCTATTCATGGGCAACTCCTCCACCTCTGGAGTGGAAGGAAAAGGGCGAGTAATATTGAAGATGACCAGCGGACGGGAATTGGTGCTCACCAATGTCCTCCATGTCCCGGATATTAGGAAAAACCTAATCTCCGGCTCCCTTTTAATAAAGCATGGGTTCAAGTTGGTCTTCGAGTCCGATAAATTTGTTCTTACTAAGAGTGGAGTTTTTATGGGCAAGGGTTACCTCAATGAGGGCTTGTTCAAGTGTAATGTACTGGTGGTAACCCCACCCAACAGTAGTAGTATTAATAATACATCATCTACATCTTCTTTTTACTTGCTTGAGCACTCTAATATTTGGCATCTTAGACTAGGTCATGTTAACCATGATTCTATACGACGATTAATGCAAATGGAATTAATTCCAAAAGCTCGAATCAACATTAAGGAAAAATGTCAAATATGCGTTGAGGCCAAACAAACAAGAACCTCTTTTCAAACAATACAACGTGACACTCGACCACTAGAATTAGTTCATAGCGACCTATGTGATTTTAAATCCATAGAGTCATGTGGCGGGAAAAATTATTTCATCACCTTTATTGATGATAGCACACGTTATTGTCATCTTTACTTGCTAAATAGTAAAGACGAAGCGTTCGAGGCATTTAAAATGTACAAGAACGAAGTAGAAAATCAACTTGAGAAAAAGATAAAAATTCTCAAATCTGATCGAGGAGGTGAGTACGTACATCCTTTTAAAGACTTTTGTGCAGCACATGGAATAATTCATCAAGTGACTCCTCCTTATACTCCACAATCCAATGGGATTGCGGAAAGAAAAAATCGTACACTCAAAGAAATGATGAATTCATTACTAATTCAATCAGGCCTACCCGACGAAATGTGGGGGGAGGCAGTGCTCATAGAAAATTACTTGCTCAACAAGTTACCACACAAGAAATTGGAGCAAACTCCTTATGAATTATGGACTGGTCGAAAACCTTCCTACAAATTCATCAAAGTGTGGGGGTGCCTGGCCAAAGTGGCAGCACCATTACCTAAAAAGATGAAAATCGGTCCAAAAACCGTGGATTGTATCTTTATAGGATATGCAGCTCGGAGTAGTGCCTATAGGTTCTTAGTGCACAAGTCTGACAATCCAAATATTGAAGTAAATACAATACTAGAATCAAGAAATGTCACATTTTTTGAAAACATATTTCTATTAAAAAATAACCAAACTACTAATGGAAAACGCTCATTTCCTTGGAACACAAGCGAATATGAGAACGAGGCCCCCACGGACATTGGTCCCATGGACATAGTCCAAGAAGACCATCCAGCTGCACCGGAGAATGAACCAAGAAGGAGCAAACGGACAAAAATAACTAAAACCTTCGGACCCGACTTTGTGATCACATTTATAGTGGACAATGAACCTCGCACGTTCAAAGAAGCAATGACTACTCCCGAAGCTCCTCAATGGAAAGAAGCCATTAATGGCGAAATATTTTCCATTATGCAAAACCACACTTGGGAATTAGTTGATCTTCTCAAAGGGTGTAAACCATTGGGCTGTAAATGGATTTTCAAAAGAAAATTAAAACCCGATGGTTCCATTGATGAGTATAAAGCACGATTAGTCACAAAAGGGTTTAATCAAAAGGAATGTGTTGATTATTTTGACACTTATGCCCCTGTAACCCGAATTACGTCGATTCGACTAATAATTGCTTTTGCAGCTCTGCACGGTCTTAACCATACATCAAATGGATGTTAAGACTGCTTTCCTAAATGGGGAACTCAAAGAAGAAATCTATATGAATCAACCCGAAGGATTCATAGCTCCGGGCAACGAAACAAAAGTATGCCGATTGGTCAAATCGTTGTACGTATTAAAGCAAGCACCAAAACAATGGCATAAACGTTTTGATGACGTAGTACTTGCAAATGGGTTCAAGATCAACGAATGTGACAAATGTGTGTACACCAAAAATACACAACATGGTTATGTCATTATCTGCCTCTACGTAGATGACATGCTCATCATCGGCAATAACGACAACATGATCAAGGACACCAAGAACATGTTGGCCAACAGGTTCGACATGAAAGACCTTGGGATAGCTGATGTCATCTTAGGTATTAAAATATCTAGAACATCCGAGGAGATCATATTATCACAATCTCATTACATCGAGAAATTACTGGAGAAATTCAGCAATGGTGATAATAGTATTGCAAAAACTCCAATTGACCCAAACTTTCATCTCAAAAAGAACCTACACGAAAGTGTATCTCAAATTGAATACTCTCGTGTAATTGGAAGTCTAATGTATCTCACGAATTGGACGCGACCAGATATTGCTCAAACAGTCAATCGTTTGAGCAGATTTAATAGCAATCCCGGACATGATCACTGGAAGGCTATTGTAAGAGTCCTTAGGTATCTTTGATACACTAAAGACTATGGGTTGCACTATTCCAAGTATCCAGCAGTAATAAAAGGTTATAGTGATGCCAACTGGATATCTGATACTAACGACTCGAAATCCACAAGTGGATTTGTATTTACACTTGGGGGTGGTGCTATCGCATGGAAATCTTCCAAACAGACTTGCATCGCAAGATCTACAATGGAATCATAATTTATTGCTTTAGATAAAACAACGGAAGAAGCCGAATGGCTACGCAACTTCCTAAAAAATCTTCCAGCATGGCCACAACTAGTGCCAGCTATATGCATCCATTGTGACAGCCAAGCCGCAATTGGAATGGCACAAAATAATATGTATAACGGTAAATCACGACACATACGAAGTCGTCACAATACCGTTAGGCAACTTCTCTCAAATGGAGTGATCACCATCGATTACATTCAATCGAAAGACAACCTAGCAGATCCACTAACTAAAGGTCTGTCTAGAGAGCAAGTATGCAACTCATCGAAGGGAATGGGCCTAAAGCCTACGAAATAAAGAATAATTTAGCGGCAAACCCCACCTAGCTGATTGGAGATCCCATGGTCTAGGTTCAAAGGGACAACCCAACTAAATTAATCTCCAAGAAAACACTACGGGACTTAAAGTCCTACCCATTCCTATGGTGAAACACACTAGTGTTATCTGTCACGGTAAATGATACGTTTTGCTTTTAATGGTTCTTATGACTTGACTTGTCAAGCGGAGTTCTGACAGAACAACTCCTTATAGGCAATCACCTATGTGAATGTAAGACTGACTGATCTTATGAGAATTACGAGGCTGAAATTCTCTAACAAACATTCACAGAACCAGGTATCGTTCAGGGCCACAATGAACACAAACGTAGAATCACACCCTGTTTGAGGTTAGCTGTGTGATTACTATTGTCTTGGTTGACATCAAACACTAATCAGTTCAAGACACTCAAGTCACTAATTAGTAAGTCATCCCGATAGTATATCATAAGGAAAGGTTCAAAGCCAAAAATCACCTATTCCAGTATAGTTACTCTCAGTTGTATCTCTGTAAATATCACTATGTCATCAACTTACATGATATCTCATTCAATGTGGGGGATTGTTGGAAACTTGATTTTCAATTAACTTGAATAAGCTAGTCATGTAAAGGGAAAAATGGGAATCCCACATTGGGAACAAGATGAAACAAGCTCTACCTTATAAAGTAGAGCTTTGAGGCTTTACTTTTGGCCCTTGGGCCACTACACTTTTGTGTAGGAGGGAAGACCTAGCTAGGTACAGGTCCAAACACACCCGCGCGCGTCGCCGCCCGCCCGCCCGGCTCGGCTGGCTGGTTGGTTGGTTGGTCGGTCGGTCGGCCGGCCGGCTGGCTTGACACACACTGCCAGAAACAGAAAATCAGGCCATACCTTCCTAACAGTTACTATACGAATTCTCATGTGTATTGCTTTTGCCTGCAATATGGCCTCTTCGTCAGCTCGATATCAATAATGCTTTTTTGAACGAAAATTTGCATGATGATGTCTACATGATCCAACCTCCAGGTTTTGTCAATCAGCAATTTCCAAATCATGTTTATCGGCCAGATATTGCTCAAACAGTCAATCGTTTGAGCAGATTTAATAGCAATCCTGGACATGATCACTGGAAGGCTATTGTAAGAGTCCTTAGGTATCTTCGATACACTAAAGACTATGGGTTGCACTATTCAAAGTATCCAGCAGTAATAGAAGGTTATAGTGACGCCAACTGGATATCTGATACTAACGACTCGAAATCCACAAGTGGATTTGTATTTACACTTGGGGGTGGTGCTATTGTATGAAAATCTTCCAAACAGACTTGCATCGCAAGATCTACAATGGAATCAGAATTTATCGCTTTAGATAAAACAGCGGAAGAAGTCAAATGGCTATGCAACTTCCTAGAAAATCTTCCAGCATGGCCACAACTAGTGCCAGCTATATGCATCCATTGCGACAGCCAAACCGCAATTGGAAGGGCACAAAATAATATGTATAACGGTAAATCACGACACATATGAAGGCGTCACAATACCGTTAGACAACTTCTCTCAAATTGAGTGATCACCAGCGATTACATTCGATCGAAAGACAACCTAGCGGATCCACTAACTAAAGGTCTGTCTAGAGAGCAAGTATGCAACTCATCGAAGGGAATGAGCCTAAAGCCTACGAAATAAAGAATACTTTAGCGGCAAACCCCACCTAGCTGATTGGAGATCCCATGGTCTAGGTTCAAAGGGACAACCCAACTAAATTAATCTCCAAGAAAACACTACGGGACTTAAAGTCCTACCCATTCCTATGGTGAAACACACTAGTGTTATCTGTTACGGTAAATGATAAGTTTTGCTTTTAATGGTTCCTATAACTTGACTCGTCAAGCGGAGTTCTGACAGAACAACTCCTTATAGGCAATCACCTATGTGAATGTAAGACTGGCCGATCTTATAGCCACTGAATTGTTTTCATATTTTCTTCATCATATGGTAGTTTGTTACTAGGAAATTGTTGAACGTTCGTTAAAGGAAATATATAATAGATGTTTTTCCAACCTTGAAACGTTGCGTTATTGAGTGGTCATGACATTCAACTTTGAATCCAGTAGCCCGAGTTCAAATCTCAGTGAGACATTTTTTGACATTTTCCCTTTCACTCTTCTGCTAACTAATGAAATGAGTTAAAACTTAAAAACATTGAACATGTTTCCAGTTCATGTTAGTAGACGCATCTATATTGGTGGCATATTTGTGGGTTCATTTTTGTAGGAAACACCTTACAAGTTTTATTAATAAACAAAAATAATACAGAGGGGGACAACCAGCCTTACCTCAAAATAAATAGACAAAGGGCTTAGAGCCAGAGAAGCAAGTCCTCTCTTTGTGGGTTCTGTTGGTTCACTTGACTCTTCCTCATTGGATCTTATGCTACAAACATTTCACATTGACTATAAAATTTTTAGTTTCTGGTGATACAAATGTAGAGATGTAACACAACCAAATTACTCCCTCGGTTTTTAAGTAATACGAATTACGTGTTCTATTGAAGAAACAAAAGGTCAAAATTTCATTTTAAAAATAATCATTTGGAATCTAAAACGTCAAAACATGAGAAGAATTTAGGATTAATATAATGTTTGGTCCCTGAACATGTCGAAAATCAATGTTTTGGTCCCCGGACAAAAAAACAATAGAATTTGGTCCCTGAACATGTCGAAAATCAATGTTTTGGTCCCCTGACAAAAAACAATTTGGTCCCCGAACATGTATTTTGGACCAATTTGCCCTCCGTTACTGTTATATTTTCCGTCAAAAAAATTACAATATGACTAAATTACCCTTCTGGACACTTCTTAGTCAACAGTCAACACTTTCTTATTTCCCTTCTCATTTGGATCTGGAAATGTAACATGCCTGCAATTTTGAAGCTTTCAATCACCCACAACAACTCAAACCACCAAATCATCATTGTTTCTTTTAACCCACCAATATTTTGTTCTCAACACAAATCGACGATGACGTCGTTGGCACCGGCGAAGCTGGAGGAAGCGAGGTCGTGGAGGGTGGTGAGGAAGAGGCGGCTGTGAAGGTATTTTATACCTGAAATTGAGTTGAAAACTCAAATCCGAATCTCTCTATCAAATCCCATATTTGACTCTCCATCTGGCTGATCTGGAGGTGAGGGGGAAGTCGGCAATGGAGAAGGAGGTTGTCGAAGCCGGAGCAGGAGCCGACAATTAAGATGGGAACTGGTGGAGGCTCGTCGGGAGGAAGACGACTGAATAACCCACCAATATTTTGTTTTCAACACAAATCGACGACGACGTCGTTACCCGGAGGAGAACCATACTAAGAAGGGCCGGACTTGAAGTTCGAGAGAGTCGAGGATGTAGCGATCATGAGACCCACGGTTAGGGCTCAGACCACCGGAGTGCCGCTTCAGGTCTAGGAAGGCGCATGGGACGAGCGGCGATCCTGGCGTTGTGGACGAAGGGCTACGAGAGAGAATCGAGAGTTCTTGAGGGATCTAGAGGATGAGCCGCTACGGCTGCCGTGTGGTAAGAGGAATTATTCTTTGGAGGAGGTAGGGCTTCGTTCGGGGGAGGTAGGGTTCGCTCTTTTCAAAAATAAAAAACAATAGAAAATGGAAGGGACAATATTTGCAGAATTTGGCGTACCAATTTCACTTTATTGAAGAAAAAAGGTTGACTTAAATAATTTAATGAAGACTTGTAAGTAGTTTTTTTCATGGAATCTTTCTAAAATTTCAAAATATATTTAAACCCTATATTAAACCCAGAATATAGATCATGTGCTTGTTTAGATCGAGGGCATTTTCGTCAATTAAAAAAACTGACGGTAAAACTAACGCTAACGGTGGGAGGGGTCAAATTGGACCAAAAATACATGTCCAGGGACCAAATTTTATTGTTTTTTTTGTCCGGGGACCAAAACATTGATTTTCGACATGTCCAGGGACCAAATTAATATTTAATTCAAGAATTTAAGAAAGAGGATGGGGTAGGTACTTTTTTTGGTACGAAGTTGTAACACTTATTTCCATGTAGGCTTTTGGAATGTTTTCGTAATGGATATATATTGTTTATCCTCCATAACGGTTTACTTTGGTTGGTAAAAAATAGTTTTATTAAAGAGAAAAGTCCATCTCATACGACAAGGGTCCTATGGTCTAGTGGTTAGGACATTGGACTCTGAATCCGTATGTGAGTCCAAATTTCTGTGGGACCTTTATTTTATTTTTTTCAGAAGGCATTTTCAGAAAGAGTATATGTCTTGTAATATTATTTTACGGATCTTAATTAGTAAGATGAAACTCCACTTTCCATAAATCATAACATAACCCACCAACACACGATTAATCGAGTTTATTGAATCCGTCTTACATAAATAAATGTAAGTCAGTCTTTTTATGTTTTTGCATTTCAGAAAAAGAAGAATATTGCAATTTTGATCCACTACCATTCTTGTTGTTACCAACAAGTCAACAACCAACAATCAATATTCAAGAGAAATCGGTCCAGCGATGAGTTGTAGCAATCAATGTTCATTAAGTCGAATTAGTCATGGTAGGTCCTTTCTTTTTCTTGATAAACTTTTCTACGTGGTAGTTAGGTTGATTAGGGATGAGATATATTTAATATTTATTGGTACAAACATTGAAACCTATCTGAAAACGAAAAGGAATTCTAGAAATTGGTTGAAAACTACGCAGGTGGAGAGGAAATGTTCTTCCGTGTACCAAATTAAGTATGAAAAAAACTTGAGTAAAACGGTGTTACAGATTCTCAATTCGTAAGACGGAACCTCAAAAATGATAAAAATGAGGCATGTGGAGCGGGCAACCATATCAAAGAAGACCGTGAATTACTTAATAAGAAAATATGTCAAAATGTATGAAAATTAGACCGAAAAGCGGGCAAATGGGCTGGATCTGGACAAAGAGGCGCGGGTCACCCGCATAGAGGTTTACTGGCCCAACTTTTAGACAACTGGCGTGAGTGTGCCACCGCAATAATGAAGTTGGCTTCGAAATTGTTCTGGTGCCCTTCTTCTTTAATATCGTACTTTGGTACCCTCCCTCTTTACAAACTTTGCTGTCGAAATCCTTGCTTTGCATTTTAGTCTTAAATGAATTAAAAATTTTGATGAACCCATTTAAAAGCAAAAGTATATATTTAGAAGCACAAATGACACATTTAAAGACAAAAATGATACATTTAAAGGTAAAAAAGACACTTTTATACATAATGATTTACACATTGATTGATTAAAAGTGATACATTTAAATGCAAAAATGGTACATTTAAAGGTAAAAGTGACACATTTAAATGTAAAATTGACACACTTTCATATATAATGACTTACATAGTCAGGGACTAAAAGTGACACATTTAACTACAAAAGTGACACATTTAACTACAAAAGTGACACTTTTAACTGCAAAAATGACATATTTAAAGGTAAAGTGACACACTTTCATACATAATAACTTGTACATTAAGGAATTAAAAGTGACATATTTAAAGACGAAAAAATATATTTAAAGGTAAAAGTAACACATTTAAATGAAAAAAAAAACACACATTTTCACATATGACCTACATATTGATTGATTAAAAGTGACATATTTAAAGATAAATTGATATATTTAAAGGTAAAAGTGACACATTTAAATGTGTCACTTTTGAGTAATGTTAGAGCCACTCAATGTATACTCAAATTTGTACACTAAATGATGTGGTTTCCAATGTGTCATCCTATTAGACATTTTATGAGCTCCATTATGAGTTAAAAAGTTATGTTAACAATATAACACATAAGATGTCATATCATTTGGTGCACAAATTTGAATACACATTGAGTGACACTAGCATTACTCAAAAGTGACATATTTAAAGGTAAAAGTGACACGTTTAAAGACAAAAATGACACATTCAAGACAAAAAAGTCGAAGATTTTCATATATAAAATTTGAGGGGTGGCATTGTAATTTTCAAAAGATGAGGGGTGAAGCTGCATTTTTTAATTTTTGACTCACTTAACATGTATTGCTCTCCGTCTAATACCAGAAACCTAGTTTGGGTTGCAAAGGCTATCTGAATGTGGAAAAGATCTCAGAGTTTTGAATGGATCAAATTTGAATTTTCACATTGATTGAATGGGTCCAATAGAACAAATATTATTTCAGTCAGCAGCTTTCAAAGAAAAATATCATTAAGAAAAGTACAACTAATCTCTCTGATATGTACAAGACATGTGGTGGGACTATTGCCAAGTCTGATTTAGTTCTTAAACCAGTTTTGACCCAGTCTTAAGAAGACTAATTAGGACTGCATTTACCATAAATATAATCTAAGTCATGAATTACTATATAAAATTATAAATACAGTTCAAATGCAAAAGATGACAATGAATAATCATCTATATATTTGCTATACAATAGTATACTATATATATGTGTGTGTGTGTGTAGCTATCCCCACCAAATTACCATAGTTAGAAGCCTAAACAGGATAACAATGAAGAATCATCTGAATGCAATTTTTCTTCTCTTACTTTATTTCTCACCATCGTATACTGAATCTAAGGGTCGAAAGAATGTAAACTGCGGCCTACCACCATTAGAACAAGTTTACATTGCTCACAAACCAACCGAACGCCATGTTTTTTTCTTTCCCTTTCACCTGTCTACTTGATTTTCTTCAATGAAAACTTTCAGTTTACAAGACAGACTACTCAATGATTATATGTTTTTCTATTGCAGGTGTATATTGTATATCTTGGGGAGCACAGCGGGAAGAAAACTTTTCATGAAATCGAACACGACCATCATTCTTACTTGCACTCAGTAAAGGGTTCCATTGATGAAGTAAAAGCTTCGATTATTTACAGCTATAAGAATGTTATCAATGGATTTTCTGCATTACTCGCACCAGAAGAAGCAGCCATATTATCAGGTAAACAAGAAGAAATTAAGTTGGCATAGCACCCTCTCTCTCTCTCTCTCTCTCTCTCTCAACTCAATATAGCTTTTTATCCCAACTTATTGGGATCAGCTTAATCACTTCACAGGTCAGTTCACGTACATGTGAAGATCCTATAACTATGGACAGGTACTGTAAACGTGGATCATAAATGTCTCAACATTTGTTCTTCACAGATATGGAAGAAGTGCGTTCGGTGTTCAAAAGCAATTCTAGGGAATATGGCCTTCACACAACAAGATCATGGGAATTCGTGAATTTACTTGAGCAAGTTGGAAATTCAGACTCTAGCCATTCATCCTATGAACAAGACTTGTTGCCCAAGGCCAACAGTGGGCAAAATATCATTGTTGGAGTCATGGACAGCGGTAAGTTTAATTGAAATTAGTATTTATGATACAAATTAAGAACCTATCTGAACTGTTAGACTCTCGATTAAACCCTTCTTAGATCACGCAACGATAAAAGTATTGTGCACTAGGAGTCTGCTTTGAGCTTTCCATAGACTTGCTGCATTTCACTCTTTCTTGTAGTCATGGTTATATTCCAAGTTTCCAACCAATGTCATATTCCACTCTTTAATATAACTCTTATCTTGCTTTATAGGCAATGTTACTTAATAAGTAACACTAAGGGTGGCTCAGTGTTAGAGCTGTGGCTTCACAAAGTGTGAGTCTCATGTTAGATCACTTCCCATTGTGCTCCTTTGGACCAAAAAAAAGCCGCTACTAAACAAGAGCATGAAGAAGAATATAAAAAATATATTTGATTGACCCAATCATTATTTAGAGGTAGGACCTACATAAAATCTCATCCATTTTGTCATCGTTCCGAACCTTGTTGAGTGCCCCATTTTCGACCTTTCTCCCGCTAATAAAAAACGGGTGGTTTCAAAACCTTAAAGGCATGTGAAATACGCCCAGTCTCAATTGTGGACTCAAAATGTGATCAACAGAATCACCATCTTTATTTTATGGAAAACAAAGAAAAACCAAAAGTAACAAAATTTGTAAATGGTTCGGAGGCTAAGTTACGAGGTGGGAAGGGGTTATGCACCCAACTCGCCCTTTTGGTCTCAAAATAGTTTTTTTTTGGCTAAATATGATTTTTTATATTTATTTAATAGATAAAATAAAGCATTTAAATATACATATATCTGTATCTATATTATTACAAACTTGCAACAGTCTCCTTCCTGGAGTCACAAATATATTTATAAATTTTTTGGTCATAATAAGGGCTATTTTTAGTGCTATTTTCCTATATAAATTTGGGCAACATAACTGCTTATTTTTCTTACATCAGGCTAATCTAAATAGCACTTTAATATATAAAAAACATTAAATAGCCTACATCTTGAAGCGTGAGAGTTTTATCCCGTACCAACTAGCTTCTAGTAGATTTTTGCTGCTGTTTTGTTGTTGCGGGGATTCGGGCAGAGTAACTGCTTCCGAAAGTTGTTTTTTGACCTCGGGATCCGGACGGGGCAACTGCTTGCTTTTTTGCTGTTGTTTGCTTTTTGACGCCGAAAATCGGGCATAGAAACTGCCTTTTTTGTTGATTTGGTGTTTAGATTCGTGCAGGGCAATTGTTTTTTTTTTTTTTTTTGGATTTTTGAACCAGTAGAATAGGGTGAAATCCTAGCAGGGTAACTAGGTTTCACTTTGGCCGACTGATTTTAGTGTTTGAGGGAGATTTGGCAGAGCTTCGGAGCTAGAGGGAAATTTCTTCGGCGTTCTCTCGTTCTCTCGAGAGAGCTTTCACAAACTTGCGCAGTGAAAAGGTGTGTATTCTGAGTGACGGATGCCTCAATTTATAGGCAAGAATCCTGGCTTTCTTCGTGATTAAGTATCATCCACTGAGATTTAACGGCTTGTACTGTGCGCTTAGAGAATTGCACTGAAGACAAAAGGCGATAGTGCAGGAGGCACTATTGGGCGCCACTCACAATGGAAGTAAGGGCGGCTCCCAAAGAGGCCATGGGCGGCGCCAAGGGGTCTTGGGGCAGCTCCCAGGGGCTTTTTCGTTCTGATTTTTAGTACTTTGGCCCCCTGCAATTCACAGTTCATGCATCCTTTCATTTCTTTTTGCATTTTTTGCAATCTAAACCCTGTAACTTGACATTTGTTAGCTTTTTAACAGGTCTTGATATTTCATGTCATGTTATATACCAGAGGTAAGAAATTGAGGTGTCTACAGAGCCCCTCAACAATGGAGTTTACGGGTAAACCGAAACTTACCAAGTAAACGAACATCGTTGATAAGAAATAGACTCCCAAATTTCATGGCATTTATATTGGGGAGAGATGCAATATGCGGTAGTTTATAGATGCGATAGTTTAGGGTGCAGTTTAGATCTCACATACCCTAGGCATATTTAGTTGGTTATAGCAGGTTATTGTAGTTTTTAAGCAGATATGCAATAAAATGCTCTAATGGTCGCACCTACCGAAATAGACTGCCTACATATCCCTTTCTCAGGAATCAGACCAAACGTAGTTCGACCTCAAGCAAACAAGCAAAAGTCATACTGGGTAGGATAGGCTGATTCTAACTTACGCACCATCGTCGACGATATGCCATCGTCGGCGATATGCCATCTTCGGCATGCTGCTTTATGCCCCATCTTCGGCGATATGCCATCTTCGGCATGCTGCTTTATGCGCCATCTTCGGCGATATGACATCTTCGACATGTTGCTTTATGCGCCATAGTCGGCGATATGCCTTCTTCGGCATGCCTGCTTTATGTGTCATCATCGGCGATATGCCACCTTCGGCATTCTACTTTATGTACCATCATCGGCATGCTGCTTTATGCACCATATTTGGCGATATGCGATATTTGGCATGCTGCTTTATGCGCCATCATCGTCGATATGCCATCTTCGTCGATATGCCATCTTCGGCATGTTGCTTTATGCGCCATCGTCGCTGATATGCCCTCTTCGGTATACTGCTTTATGCGCCATCATCGGCGATATGCCCTATTCGACATACTGCTTTATGCCCCATCGTCGGCGATATGCTCTCTTCGGTATGCTGCTTTATGCGCCATCATCGGCGATATGCCATCTTCGGCATGCTTCTTTATGCGCCATCGTTGGCGATATGCCATCTTCGGCATGCTGCTTTATGCGCCATCGTCGGTGATATGCCCTCTTTGGTATGCTTTGCTTTATGCGCCATCTTCGGTGATATGCCATCTTCGACATGCTGCTTTATGTGCCATCTTCGGTGATATGCCATCTTCGGCATGCTGCTTTATGTGTCATCTTCGGCGATATGTCATCTTTGGGATGCTGCTTTATGCGCCATCATCGGTGATATGCCATCTTCGGCATGCTGTTTTATGCGTCATCGTCGGTGATATGTGTTCTTCGACATGTTTTGCTTTATGAGCCATCATCGGCGATATACCATCTTCGGCATGCTTGCTTTAGTGACTTTGGTAAGTGAAACTTTATGGCTCCAAATATGTGACTTCCAAAATATATTTCCTTTTGCTGAAAAACTTCTTTAGTATCTCCCGCCTCTATCCAAAATAAAGGAAAAACGCGAGAAGTTCCCGCGCCGGGTGGCGATGTTGATGTTTCTTTATGCAAGGATGATGATAAGACTATCAGTATGCAGGAAATGCTTCGAGATCAGATATAATGGCGCGAAACAATGTTGTTGAATTACTTACTCCATAACTTTGCAATTTAGTCTATATGCAAACACCAGTTAATAGTACCTGCACACGATTGACTTCTTAAGCAAAACTATTTTATCTTTGATAAATACACTATACTTTTTGGTTGGTGAATGAAATGGCTGAGGTTGTTGTTTTCGTTGAGGCTTACTTGAAGCTTTGGCCACAATCGTAGGAGGTGTGACATATATAAGTTTGTTTGGTCTTTGGTATCTAGTGGGGTTTCTCAGTGAAGAAATTTAAGGGAGGGCTTCCATTTCTTTCTTTTGACTTGATAACAAAATATCATGGTTTTTGGCAAAGAAAGTAAGGAAGGGTTTCAAAAACTGGGCCCATAAGACGAGATAACATGGTAGTCAAGTAGCAAGATCTGATAGAATTTTAGAGAAACTGGTACGGCACCAAAGCGAAACAAATAGTTTAACCTTGTAGGTGAGGTTTCCAACCTTTGGTATTCTGGACAGACCGGTAGACAACAAGTCTGGCATCAACAGGAAGGTAGGGGCAAAGTGTATCCGAAATAAAACCACCCGACTCGCAGAAATCATGAGGGACCTTATAGTAGTGTATTGGTTATGCAACATGTTATCTGTGATAACCTTGGATTTCAGATGAGGATTAGGCATAATAAGTGATCTAGTCATCCAATCCTAAGAAGTCCTTGCCCAATAAGGTCGAGGCAAAACTTTCTCGGTTGATATGTGTTTCCTAGCCAGAGCATCTTCCGTTATGATCAATAATTCATGGCTCATGGAACATGAGATAAGAGATCGCAGGGACAAGACTCATGAGTTTGGCGGAAAAAGTCCCAGGGTGACTTAATCAAAAAAAATTTCAATATGGGATAGAAAACCCCTAATATAATTGATACGTTTTTATGGATATGAATGACCTTAGATGGGAGTGGATGGAGGGAAAGCCCCTTGTTTTTTCTCTTCTTCTTTTTTTTTTTTCTTTTTCTTTTTGAGAAAATCAAGGGCTCTGGGTATGAGGACGACTCTACGGAACAAGAAAGATTGTCGGAATTCAAAGTTCACTTTATTGCCGAGTATCCCCAGGTTGATGGGTTATGGACCCTGCTTGGTAATTATGTTTTGATATTTTTATGTGTTTTAGAAAGGAGTTCATCTTTGACTCAGATCAGGTTATAACGGATTGAAGCAGAGCTGTTGGTCGCGACTGGTTGGGGTGTAATGTTTCAGTTTTTGGGGATGGATTGGTTTTGAGGTTAGAAGATCTCTTCACGGATTTGGTTTCTGTTTAAAAAGCGATCAATAATTTGATCGTTGGTTGGCTTTTTAGGTTGTAGGTTCTAAATGGATAATCGACTTTTGGTCTTGAGTATGGTAGGCTTTTTGGTTTTGACTTTGGGTATAGCTTGGGCTTTGGGTATGGTGTGCCTCTTTTTTTCTTCGATCCACATCTAAAAAGTGTATGTATTGATTTTCCACAAGAAGCCCCAAATTAGTTTGTGAGGGAGAGATGTACAAATGATGGACCTGCTCCAGAGAGATTTTTTTTTTCCTTTTTTTTTTCTCTTTTCATTCCCCCCCCCCCCTTTTTTTTCTTTCTTTTTTTCTTCTTTTCATTTTTTTCTCTCTTTCTTTTTTTCTTTTCGAAGCATCATCATAGCAGTTGGGGAAATCTATCCTTTTGGGACAAATTGATAATCATTCTTGGTGTATATAAAAAGGCGATATAGCCCCAGTTTTGGGAAGCAAGATCATGGGGATAGCTGTTTGGCTGGGGATTTTGGAAGGTCTTATGTCCATGGTGGATTTTTAAAAAGGGTTTCAGGTTTTTGGAGGGGTTTTGGTGTTTATGGTAGGAAGCCCCTAATTTGCTACTAGTAGCTCAGCCGCAATGGGTCAAAGGTGATTCTGGTCAAGACGACTAGTTTGCTTGGGATTTCATGCGTTCTTAATAGTCTGCGGGTACATATCTTCTGGATGAATCATTATCAACTCGTGTAGATTTAGGTGTTTTTAAGTGAGTCAATTTATCATCCTTAGAAGAAAACTTGTCCAAGGGTACTCGGAAATAGGTGACCTGAATCAAAAGGGAATATATATATATATATATATATATATATATATCCGCCCAATTAACGAAGAGAGTTTCATTTCGAAAAGCAATGAAAAAGGCAATTAAATTAACTGAACAAGCAAATACAAAAGGAATTCGAGTACAAATTGCAGGACGTCTTGACGGAAAAGAAATTGCCCGGGTTGAATCGATCCAAGAAGGTCGGCTTCCCCTACAAACCATTCGAGCTAAAATTGATTATTGTTCCTATCCAGTTCAAACTATGCATGGGGTATTAGGCATCAAAATTATATATATATATCTACGAAAACTGACGTTGAGTTGAAAAGTTGCCTCCTGAAGATTTTATTTGACAAGAGGAGGTTCAAAGGTAAAAGGGTTTTTGGAGGTGTATACAAAAGGGTATTCTAGGGTTCTATAAGTCTCAAAGCCTTTCCTTTGTCCTTCCCTGAGTGACCAATAACATCCCGAGCTAATGTTCTGCCCTATCCAAGTTCTTTTCCTCAGGCGATGCCTGACCACTGTTCAATATGTTACTTTTGGCATAAAACCTTTCTTCTTTTGATGACGGAGAGATGACCATATAAGGTAGAAGAGCATCATCTATTTTCTGAGCTGGCTGGCAGATTTTCCCATTTTCCCCAAGATTAATCCAATTGATTTGTTTGCTGATTATCTTCTACATTTGGTGTTGGGTGCGGCTTCTCAATGACTTTATTATTGATGAGTCTCTGAATGGCACGTTGAAGGGTCCAATAGTTGTCAGTAGGATGGCCGCTGCTTTGGTGGTATTCACAATATTGGGAGTGATCCCATTTGGGAGGTAATGGGTTTGGGGGTTCGTACTCTTCCAATGGTTTCAGGATTCCTTGGGCTAGCAATCTTTGAAAGATTGTTGACGTTGGCGCATAGAGTTCATCCAATTTTCTTTCATTTCGTTTATATTTTTCTTTTGTGTTGCGACTGATATCACTGCCCTTCTCCATAATGTTGCTTTCTACTGTAGATGTTTCCTCTACTTTAGAGTAATAAGATGAGTTTAGAGGTGTATCTATTTTTAGGAACCCTGTGCGTATATTTTCGTCGATACGAATCTCTATCTCTACTATTTCATTGAAGTTACCATAAGGGAGATACCGTATATGCTCTAGGTAAATGGGTTGGAGATTTTTTATGAACATTCTGGTTGATTCAGCTGGGTCAGGCCTGTCTAATGTCTAAGCTATTTTCCTTTCCACCTGGCTGCAAAGTCTGCGTAGGTTTCTTTTTCCCTTTAGGTGCACGCCTCAAGATCTCTTTTATCTTCAGAGGTAGTATTGTCTTTGTACCTCTTTAGGAATTCCTCAGCTATTTGGTCCCAAGTAGCAATCGTACTGTTATCTGTTAACATGAGCCATTGCTTAGCAGCCCTTACCAGGGTCAGATGGAAGTTGGAAGCCATAACTTCAAAACTAGTCCCTCTTGACTGCATGCCGGTAGAATAAGATTTTAGGTGAGAGATAGGGCATCCAGTTCCATTGAATTTTTCTATATCAGGCATTTTTTATTTTGAGGGTAGTATAGGTGAAGGTTGTAGCGTTAATGCTCGTGTAGAAAATTCCCCTTTGTTCAAGACTTTGAGCATCATACTTTTTAGATTCTCCATATTTGCCTCTAATTTTGTTGGAGGTGGTGCTGGGTTTCGGTATATATTAGAGGGATTAGGGGCAGCTGGGTTTATTCCTTGCTGGGGTATTTGGTACAAATTTTGAGGAGATAGGTTATTGGCGGTTTCTGCCTGACAACCAGGATTATTGAAAGGTAAATAAGTTGTTACTTGTCCTGGTTGGATATAGCTTATGGGGTCCATATGTGGGCTATTTTGAAGTGGGTTGGTAATGGGAAATGGAAAGCCACTTGGATTTTGAGGTATATGGGTGTTTGGGAAAGGATATGGTGGGTTTGGCAAGAAAGGGTTGAAACTTTGGTAATAAGTATTTGGTGAGAAATTTGTGCTTAGGGCGCTGGCAGTTGGTGGAAGGTTAGTGTTAGGTTGAGGGTTTGGGTTTAGAGGAGTAGGAGAAGTAGACGCTTCTTGAGGGGTTGCAGGGAAAGTGGTCCCCTCACCATTGGGCCTTGGACCTTGTACGACGTTTGCTATCTGGTTCAATATTCGATCAACCTGTGCATCCAAATTTTGATCTAACAATTGCTGCATAGCCGAAGTAGGAACGTACCCCGAAGCCCCTGTATCAGTACCCACTGTAGACTGTTCATTTTTGACGGCCATTCTGTTCAAATCTGTACTTTCTAAACTGATTCTGATATTTTTTGATCTGACCCATGTGCCTGTATCCCGTATCAACTGACCGGTGCTATCTTTTCCTTTCCAAACTCGGGTCCGGTTTATGAGGAAAAGGGGTTGAAGGTATCAGGAGGGAAGGTTCCGGGCTTTAGGGTTCAAGTACATCATCATCATCATCATCATCATCATTATTATTTTATTTATTATTATTATTATTATTATTATTATTTTATATATTTATATATATATATATATATATATATATATATATATATATAATTCATTTTTCCCTAAGATTGATCGGACAAACACCCGCTTTGTTTTGACAGTCTCGGGACTGTTCCTGGAATAGTGGATTCTTTCTCCAGAGTATAGGACATTCGTATTACACCTGCCTTTTGACTCCCCAGGCGAAGGGCCTATACTCTTTTCGGGATCCACCATTCAAATGGTCTAAGTCGAATATCATAAACATCATTGGTCAGCCCTTGTGCCTATCATTGGTCGAATATATATATATATATATATATATATATATATATATATATATATATATATATATATATATATATATATATATATATATATATATTGCAACAGAGATTGGTCAATAATTCAGAGATATAAAAACCGATCGGTCCATGAAGTGTCCTGAGAATCTACATACATTTAATGTTAGCCGAAAAGGCATGGTTTTAGGAGTTCGAAATTTTTCGATATAAAAAACAAGAAAATGTAAAAAGAAGTAAATAAAGTAGTAAATGACATGTCTTTCTGTTCTTTGTGGATTTTCTCGGCTAATTAGTTTGAATCCTCGAAAGGACGGCGCGAGGAAGCATAACGGCCATTCCGATCAATAAATAGAAAGAAAAGTGGAGAATCTATCTGTTCATATTAATTACATATTGGTCCTAATCCCCAAAATAAAATGACAGAGTAAAAGAATATTTACATATTTTTGCGCGGAATAGATAAATAAAACAGAATAATGATAATAAAATAAAGAAATAATAAGCCCCAGTTTTGTTTTTGTTATCCTGCCCAAAATTCTATTTTTGATCTTTTCTTTTTGTATTCGCAACGGTACCCGAAACAAAGCTTCTACAAGTTTCACGGTTATTTACGCAAATATATATACAAATATATAAATATGCAATATTTAAACTGTTACATAAATATAATAAGCATATTTAGCCAAAATAAAAGAAAACCAGTATTTTCTTTTCTTTTCTTTTTTTAATAAAAAATGAGTCTAGCCCTCAGTTTTTAGTTTCTGTAAAATAAAAAACAACATCCCTAGCAGAGTCGCCACTGTGAGTGCCCCGATTTTCTACCTTTCCCTGGCCCGCTAATGAAAAACGGGTGATTTCAAAACCTTTAAGGCGCGTGGAATACGCCCGGGCTCAATTGTGGACTCAAAATGTAATCAACAGAGTCGCCATCTTTATTTTAAGGAAAACAAAGAAAAACCAAAAGTAACAAGATTTGTAAAGGGTTCGAAGGCTAAGTTACGGGGTGGGAAGGGGTTAGGCACCCAACTCGCCCTTTCGATCTTAAAATAGTTTTTTTTTTTTGGCTAAATATGCTTTTCAATATTTATTTAACAGATAAAATAAAGCATTTAAATATACATATATTTGTATCTATATTATTACAAACTTGCAACAGCCTCCTTCCTAGAGTTACAAATACATTTATAAATTTTTTTGCCATAATAATGACTCTTTTTAGTGCTATTTTCCTCGTGGAATACGCCTGGGCTCAATTGTGGACTCAAAATGTGATCAACAGAGTCGCCATCTTTATTTTAAGGAAAAAAAAAACAAAAGTAATCAGATTTGTAAAGGGTTCGGAGGCTAAGTTACGAGGTGGGAAGGGGTTAGGCACCCAGCTCGCCATTTCGGTCTTAAAATAATTTTTTTGGCTAAATATGCTTTTCTATATTTATTTAACAGATAAAATAAAGTATTTAAATATACATATATATGTATCTATATTATTACAAACTTGCAACAGCCTCCTTCCTGGAGTTACAAATACATTTATAAAATTTTTGGCCATAATAATGACTCTTTTTAGTGCTATTTTCCTATAGAAATTCGAGCAGCATAACTGCTTATTTTTCTTACATCGGGCTAATCTAAATAGCACTTTTATATAGAAAAACTTTAAATAGCCTAACTCTTGAAGCGTGATGGTTTTATCCCGTACCAACTAGCTTCTAGTAGATTTTAGGGTGTGCTCCCTCTGTCCTTTCGGAAAAAGGAGTCTATTTGCTGTTGTTTTGATGTTGTGGGGATTCGGGCAGAGTAACTGCTTCCGAAAGTTGCTTTTTGACCTCGGGATCCGGGCTGAACAAATGCTTGCTTTTTGCTATTGTTTGCTTGCTAACGGTGGAAATCAGGCAGAGCAACTGCTTGTTTTTTGCTGATTTGGCGTCTGGATTCGGATAGGACAACTGCTCTTTGTGAGATTTTTGGACCGGTGGAATAGGGCGGAATCATAGCAGGGTAACTAGGTTTCACTTTGGCCGGCTGGTTTTAGTGGTTGGGGGAGATTTGGCAGAGCTATGGAGTTAGAGGGAAATTTCTTCGGCGATCTTTCGTTTTCTCGGGAGAGTTTTCACGAACTTGTGCGGTGAAAAGGTGTGTATTCTGAGTGCCGGATGCCTCAATTTATAGGCAAGAATCCTGGCTTTCTTCGTGATTAAGTATTATCCACTGAGCTTTAACGGCTTGTACCGCGCGCTTGGAGAATTGCACCGAAGACAAAAGGCTACAGTGCAGGAGGCACAATTGGGCGGCACCCACAATGGTAGTGGGGGCGGCTCCCAAAGAGGCCATGGGTGGCGCCAGGCACCGGGGGCAGCTCCCAGGGGCTTTTCCGTTCTGATTTTTGGCACTTTGGTCCCTTGCAATTCACTGTTCATGCGTCCTTTCATTTCTTTTTGCATTTTTTGCAAGCTAAACCCTGTAACTTGACATTTGCTAGCTTTTTAACATGTCTTGTACGAAAGTGGGGGCGTCTACACTAACCGTAGCTAACTGAGTTGAATTGAGTTGAGCGTTACCCATTTTTTAGCATCTTACTTTGGAATAGTTATTGGTTTCTAATCGAAAGATATTTCGTCGTTATGAACTTTGGAGTTCATGGACATTTAGGTGCACTTTGGACTTTGATGAAACTAAGGACTCAAAGGACAAGAAGAAGTAAACTAAAGGTGCATAGTGTGCATATTCAGAAGATATATCTAGTTCAACAAACCTCAAGGGAGTCGGGTGTACAGAAGACAAATACAAAGGATGAAGTGTGTATTTGTTATTGTTAATTAGTTAGGAGTTAGTCAGTTAGTCTGGTATCTGATATATAGGATACAGAGCACGAGGCTTTCTTCTAACTGGAAAAACTATTGTGAATTCAATAATCAATGGAATTCATACTTCCTTCTCTCCAATATCATGATGTGTTTTTCACTTCTTAACATGGTATCAGAGCCAAAATCTGATCCATACTCTTCCGCCAAAACTCTGACCTAAATCTGAGAGAGATATCGAATTTGGAAATCCATCTCTGTTTATTCCAAATCTTGGATCTAATTCGAGGGTTCTCTGAAATTAGGGATTTTCTGATATTGACATTACATTAACAATGGCCAACAACAGCAGTGAAGAGGAACACAATGAAGAGGAACTTGAAGAGGAGATAGCCGTAGATGAGTACGATCTTAATATTTCAACTCTCCAGGTGCATCCTTCTCACCCCTTATTTCTTCATCCCAACGATCACCCTGGGATGATGCTTTTGACTCAAATCTTGACTGATTCTGTCAATTTTAATTAATGGAAACTATCCGTTGTTATTTCCCTTACTGCTAAGAACAAATTGGGATTGGTAAATGGAAAGAATAAGAAACCCCTACCAACCTCAAAATATGTAGATTTGTGGAATAGGTGCAATAACATGGTCATTGCTTGGTTATTGAATGTTGTTGCTCCTGATATCAAGTCTAGCATAGTGTTTTTTTCCACTGCTAAGGCTATTTGGGAAGATCTCAATGCAAGATACTCACAAAATAATGCTCCTAAAACCTTCCAAGTCGGAAAACAATTAGCTGAATGTTACCAAGGAAGCCAAAACATTTCAACCTATTTTACCAAATTTAAGAGTTTGTGGGATGAGCTGACTAATCTGAGCGTTGTCCCAAAGTGTGTTTGTGGATGTACTTGTGGGGCTATTCAAAAACAAGAAGACTATGAACATGAACATAAACTATTTCAATTTTTAATGGGATTGAATGACACATTCACCAACACAAGAGGTCAAATCATTATGATGAACTCTCTCCCCAGCCTGAGCAAAGCTGAAAATCTTCTGATTCAGGAAGAAACTCAAAGGAAATGTAGTAATGGAACAAGTAACAGTGTCAGTCTTACAGACTTGTCTGCTGCTCTACTGAGTAAATCCAATGACAGCAGTTTCTCTGGAAATGGAAGGAAGAACTTTAGAAACAATAACAACAACAAATCTGGTCTCAGTAACACATTCTCACAAAAAGGGAAAACATGGTGTGACTTTTGTCATAGGGACTCACACACTAAGGACAAGTGCTTCTACTTAAATGGTTACCCAGACTGGCATAAGTTGTTTGGAACTAAACCAGATCTCAACAGAATGCCCAAGAACAGGGTTAAAAGCATGGCAACCAATGTTGTGAGTGATGATACTACTGATACAAATGTTGGTGATAGTAAGTCCTGTGTCCAGAAGTTGTCTTCTGACCAATTCAATCAACTCCTGCAACTCCTTTCCTACACAGGATCCATATCAGACAGCCCGGAATCCTATATTGCAGGTAAAATTGCTTGTACTAGTATTATGTCATCTAGTCAGGAGCTAAATACCACAGAATGGATCATTGACATTGGGGCCACTGATCACATTACAACCAATTTTGATTTACTTGTTGATCCTGTTAGTACTAATTCCTTCATTCATTTACCAAATGGTCAAACAGCCAAGATATCCTATAAAGGTACTATCATTCTTAATAAGAACATTATCTTAAATGATGTCCTATTTGGCCCTCATTCAAATTTAATCTCTTATCTGGGATCAAACTAACACTAGATAACAATTGTAATCTTGTGTTCTCTGCTTCTATATGCTTTCTTCAGGACCTAGCACACATGGAAACCAGGGAGATTAGTAGACTGGTTGGTGGATTGTAGAGGACTTGGCTTCTAGGGAATAGATCTGGCAAGACTCCTTGTGATAGTACCAGTTTTCTTGATCATTCATTCTTCTATAACAATGACTTGCAAAACTCTGTAGTTTCTTGTTCAGCTTTTACTTATGTCAATAAAGAATTGGCCTTATGGCATTTGAGACTTGGGCATATTTCTTTAAGCTCACTTAAACATCTAGATGTTTGTACTGTAGATAAAAACATATCTATTTCCCCTTGTGATGTTTGCCATTTTTCCAGACAAACAAAACTTCCTTTCCCATTAAGTAATGCTCATTTTGATACTCATTTTGCTCTCTTGCATTGTGATGTATGGGGTCCATCCAGACATCTCACTCGCAATGGTCATAACTCTTTTCTAACCATAGTTGAGGATCACTCCAGAACTACCTGGACCTTTCTCTTAAAATCAAAAGACCAAGTCCCAACATTCATTCAGTACTTTCTCAACCTTGTCAAAACTCAATACAATGCTTCTATCAAAGAGATTAGATCAGACAATAGGACTGAGTTCTTCAGTCACACTGTCACTTCTATTCTTGAACCACTTGGGATAATTCAACAAAGCACCTGTACAGACATTCCTCAACAGAATGGTATGGCAGAGAGGAAACACATACATCTATTAGAATTGGCTAGGGCTCTTAGATTAACAATCACATCTACCTATTTCTTTTTGGGGAGATTGTCTTCTCACAGCCACTGACCTCATAAATAGATTCCCTAGTTCTCTTCTTCACTTTAAAGCCCCATATGAAGTCCTAATAGGTCATAAACCTACTTATACTCATCTTAAGGTGTTTGGATGTCTTTGTTTTGCCTACACCTTGCCACACAATAGAGATAAGTTTGGGCCAAGGGCTAGAAAATGCATATTTATAGGCTATCCTTATGGGAAGAAAGCTTACAAGATTTATGATTTGACCACCAAACAAGTCTTTTATAGTAGGAATGTAGTGTTTTATGAAACACAGTTCCCTTTCTCTCAAAACCCTGTATCTTCCCAATCACACACTCCACTCTTTCCTCCCATCATTCATCAGTCTATGGAAGATGACTCTCCCTTCACACCTTCTGCAAGTCCCTCTACTTCTGATGTTCCTCCTACATCACCTACTTCACCACCTTCTGCTAGTCCTCCTAATTCTACTCCCACTACTAGAAAACTGGTCATCAGCGACGGAAATTTCCGTCGCTAAAATACGATTTCCGTCGCTGATTACACTCTAGCGACGGAATATTTCCGTCGCTTGACCGTCGCTAAAAGTTTGTCGCTGATCGACGGAAAATTTTCCGTCATCGCTCACCGACGAACAAGAATTTCGCTGCGACGGAATTTTCCGTCGCTAATTTCCGCCACCGAAAACTTCCGTCATTTGCTTAGTAACGGACATTCCGTCATTGAAAAATCCGTCATTTAGTAACGCCATTCGTCACGATTTGAATTTAAATAATAGTTATTATTTATCTTTAGCGACAAACATTCCGTCGCTATATACCGACGGTGGATCACCGACGAACTTTCCGTCGCTAGTCAGCGACGGAAATTCCGTCGCTAATATCAAAAAAACAATTTAAAATAATTTTTTAAAATAATTTTATTTAATATTTTTTTCCTGCACCTGTTTTTCATAAACCTGTGATATAACAAATTTTTTGAACAAATTAAAACTAAATTGCAATGCAAAAAAACTACGAAATTAAAACACAAAGTTAAACAATAAATATGTTATGCTATTACATAAAGTTTCAAATTCAAATAACAATTTAAAACACTAAGTTAAACAGTAAATGTTATATTACACATAGTTTCAATAGTCAAATCACTAATTGTCTCCTAAATTCGGAGGTGGGAATGTTGTGAAAATATTTCTAACAGAACTAGGGCTGGCGGATGAAGGGGACGCTGTACTACCAACTACAGGTTGTTGAGGACACTGCTGCATCTGCTGCATCTGTGCAAACATCTGTGCCATTAGCCTTTGCGTTTCTTCTCGATGTTGCGCAACTAGCTGTTGTGTTTCAGATCGATGTTGTGCGAGCTCAGCTTCTAGAGTTTGAATTCTCGAACTTTGGTCATGGTTGGAAACACCTTTGTGTATTTGTTATTGTTAATTAGTTAGGAGTTAGTCAGTTAGTCTGTATCTGATATATAGGATACAGAGCACGAGGCTTTCTTCTAACTGGAAAAACTATTGTGAATTCAATAATCAATGGAATTCATACTTCCTTCTCTCCAATATCATGATGTGTTTTTCACTTCTTAACAGACTTCATATAGTTTTAGGGAAGAAGGTATTTTCTTATCTGAATTAGTAGACATTAGCTGTCTAATTTGTTGATTATGCATGCCAGGTGTATGGCCGGAGTCTGAAAGTTTTAACGACGAGGGAATGGAACCCATTCCGAAGTCATGGAATGGAACTTGTCAACAAGGAGTAGCTTTCAACTCTTCTCACTGTAATAGGTGACTTGAATTTTTTCTTTCTTTTCTTTTATTTTCTTTTGATCGAGTTTTGATTGTATGGTTCAGTTCCAAAGTGTAGATGCTGGGTTACAATATAGCATGTACCTATTCACTGATAGTCAACAGTTGGTATAGAGGCTAAGTTGAGTTTAATGCGCAGGAAATTGATTGGAGCTCGCTACTACCTAAGGGGCTTTGAACAAAGATTTGGTCCTCTAAACAATTCAGTGGAGTACCGTTCACCGAGAGACAGGAATGGTCACGGAACTCACGCAGCATCCACCATCGGAGGCCGAAGAGTTGCCAACATTTCCGTCCCTGGAGGATTTGGCAATGGGACCGCAGTTGGAGGAGCCCCACTAGTGCGCCTTGCCATCTACAAAGTATGCTGGGCTCGTCATAATTCTACCAGTGTTTCGTGTGACGATGCCGATATTATGGCTGCCTTCGATCAAGCCATTTCTGATGGTGTTAACGTAATTAGTGCATCCATTGGTGCCTTGAGACCAAATATTCCGTTTAATGAAGATGGGATTGCAATTGGGGCATTGCACGCAGAGAGGCGAAATATTGTAGTGGTTTGTAGCGCTGGGAACGATGGCCCAGCACCTTCAACCGTAACCAATGTGGATCCCTGGATTTTAACTGTTGGTTCAAGTAGCATAGACAGGATCTTTAGTTCACCAATATTACTAGGCGATGGCACCAGCATTCGGGTAATAAATTCTTTCGTTCTCTTTTTCGGTTATTGTTTTGAAGTTCTTTATTTATCAAAGCAACATGTAAAATTCTTTTTCACTTGTGTTTCTAAATTCTAACTGTGCTTGTTGTTTATCTTGTAGATTTTCACCTTAATTCCTTTTGGTTCATGTTGTAATGACTAATTAACAGGGACAAACAATAACGCAACCAAAGCTTCAAAACATGCACTCACTAGTTTATGCAGGAGATGTAGAAGTCCCCTCCAACAATCTCACAAGCGGGTGAGACTCTCTCTTTCCCTCTCTGAAGCATGTGTGTGTATATGTGTGTTACAGAGTTAGAGAGTGAGAGAGAAAGAGTTTGTGTGGTATGAAACTGGCGTTTTAGGCCGGTGGAGGTAAAAGGGTCAAAATTAATTTCCTATTTCCTAATAACGAGTATAGGATAATAGGGATCGTATCCACAGGGAATGTCAAATTTACTTCTTTAAAAAATTTTAACAAAGCAATTTAAAACAATGATTAGGGTTTTTAATTTAAACTAATTAACAAACAATGAATTAACTAAAAGCTGAAATTAAATGTCTAAATGTAAACAAAATTGAAAATGATGTTTGAATTCAATAAGAGAAAAAATTCAGTCAATAAACTTAATGTAATCCCGAAAGTTACTACCGATCATAAATGCAAAAATGACTCAATGTGTTTCAAATAAAATGGTTATAGTTGTCGATAACCGTTGAACACTCAATCTCTCCTTACTATCTCGATAGTTAAGAGAAGCACATTAACTATTTCCCTAATCAAAAGACAATCTCCGAAGCGCTCATAGGATTTAATGTTTTGAAAACATTAAGAGAGAGAGAGATCCGATTTTAAATTGTGCATATTTAAGCAATATCATTTAATTTAGATTATGCATTCTCGCAACACGGACCAAATATGCTTGTGATGCCTAAACGGTGCGTCACTTGTTACTTTGTTAGAATCGTTCCAACTAGCTATGAACTATTAGGTTAATTAAAATTCTGGCCATGAACATTAACTAAGAAAAATAATCATAAGTCACAATTCCTTTTGCAACAAACAAACAGAAGAATGAATAAATACTTGAACCCAATTGAGAATGAAAAAAACAATTAGATCTCACAGTAGTAATTAAAATGGAATTACTTGTTCATTAACTGGAATAAAAAAACTAGCCACTAAACATAATTAAAGATTATTTACAAAAACCAAAGAGAAAATATAAACCGAGCAAGAAAAGATAGAGCAGCTCCTCCTTCTTTCAATGTGTGTCATGTAGTTGTTTGTGTATCAGCCGTGTTCCCTCTGTTGTGTCCTACTTCTTACCGCCATCTCTTATGTAGAAGAATTTTCCCTCCATTTAATAACTCCCTCCTAGAGAAAAGAGATCACATCTTCCACTCCTATAAAAACTCTAAGTAGATGTTGACAAAGTCTTTAGACCTATTCTCTTTCTTTCAATCTAATTTTTACCTTAATTAAAAGAGAAAAGAAAGGAATGATAATAACACCCGATCAATTAATTAGGGAAATTAATAATTCCCTAATAACTGAAAATGGACAATGTCGGCAATGCCCTTTAAGTAGAACAACCCTGTTTAACAGTTTCAATTGCTTGTGATAGTACTACTTAGTTCAGTCCGTTTTTCTGATTAGCACATGTCCATTTGGTATCATGATATCCAAAATTCTTCTTTGAACTTGTAATTTTTTTTCCACTTTTTCACCATCAATTTTTCATAAATCTGTAATCACCAAACATACAAAATACCCAAGAAAAAGTGCAACATTTACATCAAGTCAAGACACAAAATCAATATTAAATATCACACTTATTTGAGTTCATAGTGGACTCTGTTTGTTTTATGGAAAACGATCTACCAAAAATGATTTCTGAAAAGGAAAATATTATGTTTTTTGTAGCTCGGTAAATGAATCTAGAAATCCCGGTGATTGGTTGACTTTTTAAAATATGCTTGGAAACCTACATGATATGCAAATGAAATCATCCAAAGCAGAAGGCATGTTACAAACTCCCTCAGCCCCAATTGAAATGCTACGCTTCTTATGCGCAATTTATAATAAAATGGTTGAAAGGCCATGACCATAAGGTCCTAAAATACCCATATCATTCTGTGATCACAGTTTCAACTTGATGCATCAGAATTGACATGGTTATTCTCATCCACGGACTCATATATAGGGCTTTGAAATCATAATGTAAACGAAAAGTTCTCCAAAAAGGAAACGTATATCCTCAGTTGGGACGGAGGGAGTATATATATGTAAGGATATTAGCTTTTGTCTAATGAATGGATTGCTATTAAATCTTTCAGACTCTGCCTTCCCAATACTCTCATACCAGAGCTAGTGAGAGGAAAGGTTGTGTTTTGCCGGAGAGGAGGTCAAGCCAAAGCTTTTGAGGTGAGGAGGGCAGGGGGTGTTGGTGCAATTTTGGAAGACCCCCGATCTTCGAGGCAAGGAATTGAACAAGTCCAAAATTTTGTTCTTCCAGCAACGGTAGTGTTTGCCAATGATACAAATCAAATTATTAGCTACATACGCAGCA